>CM055122.1:252290991-253490991 GCA_029206835.1 Rana muscosa | reverse complement strand
CACCTGAAGGTAGCCCTTATTGCTTTTTTCCCATCTCCCTGCAGGCCATCTATTAGAATGTCTGGAAGGCAAACAAGGAGAGGCAGACAGTCAGGAGGCAATAAAAGAGGGCAAGCAGGCTCTGTGTCTGGGGGCAACAGTGCTGGTCGTGGACGCGGTGCATTGTCATCAGCACATGGCCATGGGACACGCTTGTCCTTCTTTTCGGCAGCTGGACATGTTGAGCCACATCATGCCGAAGACTTGGTAGAGTGGATGACCAAGCCCTCCTCCTCCTCCTCATCCTCTCTCACCCAGGCTCAGGGTACTGGAAAAGCAGCTGCCAAAGCGTCGTCTTCCCTGGTATCAATGTCAGACAAATCATCAGTCACTCCTTCCCTAGACCCACCATGTCCTCCTCCTGAGGAGTCCCCCGAACTGTTTCAGCACAGTGTTGGGTACATGCTCCAGGAGGATGCCCAGCGTTTCGAAGGGTCTGATGATGAAACCCAGCTAGAGGAAGGCAGTAGCGTGAGAGCAGACAGAGGGGATGCTCAAGAAGGACACCAATCTGGCAGTCATGTTCCAGCAGCTGCAGCATACTGCCAGATTGGCTCCAGTGATGAGGAGGGAGGGGATGATGAGGTCACTGACTCCACGTGGGTGCCTAATAGGAGAGAGGAGGAGGAGGAGGATGAGGAGGAGGCACATCTCCAACGAGGCAGGATGCCCTTTGGTGGCCAGCGTAAGGGCAGTACACCGACGGAATCACACCGCAGAGCTCCGCCTGTGCAGGGCGCTGCCTCTGCCCGTCATTCAAAAAGTTCTTTGGTGTGGGCCTTTTTTGAGGCTAGTGCATCAGATCGCACAGCTGCTGTTTGCAACATATGTCTCAAGCGTATATCGCGTGGCCAAAACATCAGCCGCTTGGGTACCACATGCCTGACCAGACATATGTTGACCTGCCATGCAGCTCGTTGGCAAGCCTACCTCAAAGACCCACACCAAAGAACAAAGCGGACCTCTCCTTGCACCGCATCAGCTGGGATCTCCAACCCCACTATAACTTCAGTCCTCTCTGAAACATGCACTGAGAGGAATGAAGGTGTAGAATTAGGTGTGTCACAGCCAAGTACTTGCGCCCACTCTGCTAGCAGTACACCGACGTCCGATTCTAGCAGGCAAATTTCCCTGCCCCAGCTGCTGGACCGTCGAAAGAAGTTCACTCCCAGCCATCCACATGCCCAGCGGTTGAATGCTAGCTTGGCTAAATTGCTAGCGCTTCAACTGCTGCCTTTTCAGTTGGTAGACTCGGCCCCCTTCCGTGAGTTTGTGCAATGTGCGGTTCCTCAGTGGCAGGTTCCCAAACGCCACTTTTTCTCACGGAAGGCTATTCCGGCTCTCTACCGGCATGTGGAAGGCAATGTCTTGGCCTCGCTGGACAGGGCGGTCAGCGGTAAGGTGCATATTACCGCTGACTCATGGTCCAGCAGGCATGGACAGGGACGTTACCTTTCTTTCACGGCCCATTGGGTCACTCTTTTGGCAGCTGGGAAGGATTCAGGACAAGGTGCAGTAGTGTTGGAGGTTGTCCCACCGCCACGCCTCCAAAATGCTACTACTGGTTGTGACACACCTCTCTCCTCCACCCCCTCCTCTTCTTCTTCCTCCATGGCCTCTTCCTGTGGTTTGTCCTATGAACCAGCGGTGCTCCGTAGCCGTTCACGGGGCTACGCAAGTACGCAGGCAAAAAGATGCCATGCCGTGCTTGCGCTGGTGTGTTTGGGGGACAGAAGCCACACTGGGGCAGAGGTCCTGTCTGCTCTGCAGGGCCAGGCCGAGAGGTGGTTGACGCCACGCCAGCTTAAGCCAGGAATGGTGGTTTGCGACAATGGCACCAACCTCCTCTCCGCCCTCCGACAGGGACAACTGACCCATGTGCCCTGTGTGGCTCACGTCCTTAACCTGGTGGTGCAGCGCTTCTTGGGCAGGTACCCGGGCTTACAGGATGTCCTGAGGCAGGCCAGGAAAGTCTGTGTGCATTTCCGCAGATCTTATAATGCCAGTGCTCGCCTGGCTGAGCTGCAAAAGGAGTTGAACCTGCCCAAGAACCGCCTTATATGTGACATGCCCACCAGGTGGAACTCAACGTTGGCCATGCTGCAGCGGCTGCACACGCAGCAGAGGGCCATCAATGAGTACCTGTGCGACTACGGCACCAGGACAGGGTCAGGGGAGCTTGGTTTTTTTTCTCCACGCCAGTGGGGCATGATCAGGGATGCATGCACTGTCCTGGCACCATTTGAGGAGGCCACGAGGATGGTGAGCAGTGACAGTGCATGCATCAGTGACACTGTACCTCTTGTCCACCTGTTGGAGCACACGCTGCGTGGAATAATGGACAGGGCACTTGAGGCAGAACAGAGGCAGGAAGAGGAGGACTTCCTTGCCTCTCAAGGCCCCCTTTACCCAGACAGTGTTCCTTCTGTCCCACCCATCGCACAGGAAGAGGAGGAGGAGGAGGAGGAGGAGGATTGTGTCAGCATGGAGGTGGAGGCTGGCACTCAGCATCATCAGCAGCAGTCTTTTAGGGATGATTTACAGTCCCAAGAAACCAGTGGACTTGTACGTGGCTGGGAGGAGGTGGCTGCGGATCATGTCGTCCTTAGTGACCCAGAGGACTCCGGAGCGAATGCCTCAGCAAACCTACGCTGCATGGCCTCCCTGATCCTGCAAAGTCTGCGGAAGGATCCTCGTATTCTTCGGATCAAGGAGAGGGACCATTACTGGCTGGCCACTCTCCTTGATCCACGGTACAAGGGTAAGGTTGCGGACCTTATGTTACCGTCGCAGAGGGAGCAGAGGATGAGACAACTCCGGGAGGCCTTGCAGAAAGGTCTGTGCAACGCGTTCCCAGAGACTGGGAGGTTGCAAACTCCTGGTCCTGGACAACGAGTTGCTGAGGCTTCGGCCAGTCAAAGAAGGAGCGGTGGGGAAGGTGGCCGTCTGACCGATGCGTTCAGACAATTCTTTAGTTCTCAGCCCCAAAGTATGATCGGTTCCAGCAACCATCGCCAGCGTCTGATAAACATGGTGCAGGAATATCTAGGGGCAAGGTCAGACTTGGACACCTTCCCCACCGAAAATCCTCTGGCTTACTGGGTCTTGAGGATGGATCACTGGCCAGAGCTTGCACAGTATGCAATTGAGCTACTGGCCTGTCCTGCATCCAGCGTTCTTTCGGAACGCACATTCAGTGCTGCTGGAGGATTTGTCACGGATCACAGGGTGCGCCTGTCCACCGACTCGGTTGATCGACTGACTTTCATCAAGATGAACCAGTCTTGGATCACCACCAGCTACCACACACCTGATGCTGATATAACAGACTAATTGATTTTAACATGTCACATCCCTTCAAGACTGATGCTGATGCTGAGTGCCTGTGCTGTTATGTTGACTGGCTATCCTCCTCCTCCGAGTCCTCAATGATACGATTGATGATGATAGCTTGGAAGATCATTTTTGTTTATGGGTGCCGCCACCAGTGCCTAACGCCCAATTTTTCAGCCCCTGTTTAACAGGGGCGTGTAATTACAATTTTTGAAGCAATACTTTGCAACAGGGCTCATTGCTGTGCTCCAAGTACAGTATCTGTGAGGGGTTGCAGTGTTGTGCCACCAGTGCCTAAGGCCCAATTTTTCAGCCCCTGTTCAACAGGGGCATGTAATTACAATTCTTGATCTAATAATTCACAGCAGGGCCCATTGCTGCACCCACCAAGAGTAACTGTCAGGGCTTACAGTGTTGTGGCACCAGCACCACCATCAAAGGCCCAATTTTTACTACCACTGTTCAACAATTATATGTAATTAAAATTCCTGATATAATAGTTGACAGCAGGGCGTTCCAGCACCAACCAAGAGTAACTGTGAGTGCTTACAGTGTTGTGCCAACACCAACAACTAAGGGGCCTATTTCTGCAGAGTATATACGGCAGGTCCCTACTTTCAAACATCCAACTTACAAACGACTCCTACTTGCAAACGCAAGAAGACAACAGGAAGTGAGAGGAAATCTACCACTAGGAAGGAAAATTCTCTCCTGTAAGAATAAATATGGGAGAAAGGTGTCTCCTCTGTACTGATGCTTTATCAGCAATCCTTGTTTCAAGAAAAACACCACATTTCAAAAACAGTTGTCATTGGGACGGAAAGTGAGGTGAAATGTTCTGAACAGGGGCACAGACAGCAAAACAAATGTTACAGGGGTGATAACCCTTACCTATGTTTTCCAAAAAGTTTAAAAATAGATTTTTGGTCTGGAGCTACACTTCAACAATGTACCTGTTCAAAATTACAAACAGATTCTACATAAGAACAAACCTACAGTCCCTGTCTTGTATGCACCGCCTGTATAGGGCTGTTCAGAGTATATAGGGCCTTTTTTATTTTATGTGCGGGGTTCCCCTTAATATCCATACAAGACCCAAAGGGGCTGGTAATGGGCTGGGGTAGGGGGGGGGGGTCATGGGGTAGCTATGCCATTTTTCTTAAAGAATTTCATCCATATTACCGGGACCAGACATTACATTAAAGCCGCAAGCAGTTTTAAATGGCTTTTTTTTCCTTTAGAAGTGTCATTTTGTGCAGGGACAGTTCTAAACACGGGAAACACGTGGCACTTCACAGGCATACTTTAGACACCCCCCAGGTACGATATTTAAAGGAATATTTGACTTTTTTTTTTTCACTTTATGCATCATTAAAATGACTGCTCCCGAAAAACGACCGTTTTTAAAACTTCTTTTTGCATTGATACATGTCCCCTGGTGCAGAACCCGGGTTCCCAAACCCTTTTTAGGACAATAACATGCATAATAGTTGTTATAATTAGCACTTTAGAATTCGAACGTTCGCATCCATTGTATTTAATAGGGTTCTAATGTTCGTTCGAACTTTCGGTCCGTTCGCGGGTTCTGGTGCGAACCGAACCCGGGGGTGTTCGGCTCATCACTAGTCACAATTTATCGATGGGTTGTGAAGAAGAAGGTTAGGGTGAAGTAGACACTGTTATACCCATGAAGGCTGTGTGCCACGCCATGTGTATTTGTGGCTGCAGCAAGGGAGAAGTCCTGTCTGCCACTGTCTGATGCCATAGAATGTCGGTGAGTAATGTGTCATATTTGGATGCAGACTTACACAAAATGTCAGCCGGAGCTTGCTGTCACTGATTTGTTTTCTAAAGAGTAGTAGCCAAAACTGTTGTGGCCCCTGGTGTAGCCATTACTGGAGAGTAATACTTGGGAACATGGCTCATCACTGGACCATCTGCAGTGCGCAGGGCTGCTCCTGAGCTGTGAAGTGTTTAAAAGTTTTATTGAGAAATACGATGTAACAATATTATTATTACATTGTATTTACTGTTTGTTTATATGAGGAACAAGGGGTGACCTTTGATCTGCATTTGACATCAAAGCAAGCAGCCCACTTTTAATTTAACAAAACAGAGTTCATATAAACATCAGTTGCCCAACCAGGGGTTTCCACCATCAACATGAAAAGTCAAGTGAAAGTACCAAGCCACCTTGCTTCCTTGTCAGCAGCACCGCTGCTCTTCTTACCAGTCCCTCTGAACGTGTTGCCCAGCTCTCTTAGTTCACTTGGCTCACTTAGCCTTTAGTCACATGGCCTGCTGCACTGCCCATTCATGGCCTCTGGATAGGGGTTCTTCTGATACCCCAATAGGAGCCCACCTGACTGCTGGGACAACACCTCCTGTCTTCTGGTTGGGGAACCTCTGACTCCTGGTTGGTGCCTCCTGTCTCTTGACACCTGGCTCAGGTTCCTCTGACCCCTAGTTGGTACCTACTGTCTCTTTACTCCTAGCTGGGCTCGTCTGACCCCTGGTTGTTACCTTCTGTCTCTTGACTCTTGGCTGGGGCTCCTCTGACCCCTGGATGAGATCTCCTGTCTCCAATATGGGAGCGGTCTCCAATCTGGGAGTTCTGAGCTATCCTCAGGCTTGAATATATAACGACCATGCACACCTGTGTACTCACACATGCTGCAGGCACTCAGTAAAATCCAGACACAGGATTGGAGGTTCTGTCCCACCCACGACACTTTGGAACCTTCAGGCTCTAGGCCAGTGGTCATCAACCCTGTCCTCAGGACCCACTAACAGGCCAGGTTGTATGAATTACCTTGGGGAGATGCAGACTAGAATACTGCAATCACTGAGCAGCAAATGATATCACCTGTGGTGTATTTCAGTTATCTTGCAAACCTGGCCTGTTAGTGGGCCCTGAGCATAGGTGTGCGCAGCCTACTGCATTAGGGTGTGCACTCCAAAGCTCAAACACATGGTGTTCATTCACGAACGGAAGGGGCCATAGGGGCAATCTGCCCCAGGGCAGTAGGGGCAATCTGCACTGCACAAGGTGATTAGGGTGTGCCCAGGCACACTTGGCACACCCTGTGCGCACGCTTATGGCCCTGCAGACAGGGATGATGACCACTGCTCTAGGCCATTGACTCTCAACCCTGTCCTTAAGTACCCCCAAAAGGCCATGTTTGCAGGTTTTCCTTTATCTTGCACAGGTGCTTTAAATCAGAGTGAATGGCTTGGTATTTTGGACAACTATTTTATCTAAGAGAAATTCCCAAAACATGGTCTGATGGGGGTACTTGAGGACAGGGTTGAGAACCACTGCTCTAGGCCCCAACACGGAACTACAAAATCCAAAGAAAACCACAAACACAGCTTTTTCCACTCAGAAACGATAGTTTGGAACTATATATATATACAATATACAGTATAGTCCTTTAAAAATGTCCATATAAATCCAATGTAGTTAAAGGGCAACTCCACTTTCATGGGGAAAAAAATTAGCAAATAAGGAAAAAATAATATAGCATATACAGTTGCGACTCAATTCATTTTGTAATTGAATGTTATTCAAAATTACCTTTCCTTTTCAATCTGCAGCTCAGTAATTTTCTATAAAATGCAATGGAATATGGCTGCCTGGAGGTGTTCTGTACACAGAATGTGTACAGAACGCCACCCAGAAACATCATTTCCTCCTTGTGTGATTGGCTCACTGATTTTCCCAGAAGTCTACACTAAGATACAAGTCAGATATCGGGCATCCCCTGCAATAAAAATTTCATTTTTGGTGAGCTACTCCCAGTAATCACGTCTAAAGTGATGCAGACCCTGCAACTTTCCTCATTAGAGCCCTGATTCTGCAGCAGCTGGTTTATAATTATGAAACCACTTATATTAGACTCACTAAGCACGTGGGCACAGGGGAACAAACAGCGATTTTCAGAATAACAAAAGTTAGGAATCTGCAACAAAGTTTGTTAAAGTCCTTGTCATGTACATCGATCACCCAGAGGGGAACGTTTTTTTCTCAACAAAAGTGGAGTTACTCTTTAAAGACATGAAGAGCACCTAAGACAGTGGTTCTCAACCTGGGGGTCGGGACTGATCCCATTATCCCCACCAAGAAGTAGGAGAAGGAATAAAAATAGAGAATACATGGAAGGGAGAAGAGAAGAGGGGGAGGAACAAAGAAAAAGGGGGAGAAAGAACAAAAAAGATGGCTAAAGAGAGGGATGGGGGAAAAAAAACAAGAAATTAGGATAGAGTGGGGTAAAAGAGAAAGAAAGGAGAACAAAGAGAAAGAGTGGTACATCCTAAAATGTGCCATAAGGGGATTTAATACTGTACGAGTGGAAGGGACTCGGGGAGCGCAGATCGCCGCCATAACTAGTAAAAAAAAATAATAATAAAAATGCCATAAAACTATCCCCTATTTTGTAGACGCTCTAACTTTTGCTCCAAACAAATCAATAAACGCTTATTGCGATTTTTTTTTTACCAAAAATATGTAGAAGAATACGTATTCGGCCTAAACTGAGGAAAAAAAAAGATTTTTTATATATTTTTTGGGGATATTTATTATAGCAAAAAGTAAAAAAGTAAAAAATATTGCTTTTTTTTTTTTTTTAATTGTCGCTCTATTTTTGTTTATAGCGAAAAAAATAAAAACCGCCGAGGTGATCAAATACCACCAAAAGAAAGCTCTATTTGTGGGAAACAAAGGACGTCAATTTTGTTTGGGAGCCACGTCGCACGGCCGCGCAATTGTCAGTTAAAGCGATGCAGTGCCGAACCGCAAAAAGTGGCCTGGTCTTTGGCCAGCCAAATGATCCGGGGCTGAAGTGGTTAAATCAAGTTGATATAAATCACGATTTAAATCATGATTTAAATCACTAGTTAAAAGGCTTGATTTAAATCAACTCGAAGAGCAATTGTCATCTCTGTCCTGCAGCGACTCCTCATCTGACCCGCTGTTGACTCATCAACAGTCCCATTCACTTTAATGGGACGGCTGGTGATGCGGCAGTGACACAACAAGGTGAGGGACGTGGCGGCAGCAGGTGAGTGGATGCCCGCTAATAGGCGCTGCCATGATGGATCTGAAATGACAGGCGCTCTTTAAATGTAAGGACTTACTCTTGCTGGTAGTTAGAATCTTTAATCTTTAATATTTACAAACAAAATGAAGATTTCCTATTTAGAATAATAAGATGTCAGGTTAGTAAAACGATAAAGAGATTTCAGAACCGATTCAATCATACAGTTTTTAGTGTACATAGATTTGAAAAACAATGGGATAAAAGGAATATTCCTGGACTTTGGTTTATCTCATGGTTACTGTGAAATTGTGTAAATGCATCAATGCAGTGCATGTTATCTCAGCTTGCAGAGCTTGGATTCATTGAAGGAGTTTACCAAAAATGTAAATCTTGCAGAACATACAGCCTCATGCTACATAACTAAGCTCAATTTTATGCAGAATAAACAAAATTATTAATGTATCCCAAATAGAAAACTATCTTTAGATTATTTATTATTTATTAAAATAAATTTGATAAAAATCCCCCCCAAAAAATCATATTTAAATAAAAAAAATCATTGATTTTTATCCACCCTGACCACAGCACACTGGGTCACTCATCTAAGCTCCATCACTGCGCACAAGGACCGCGGCCATCTTGTTGGTTGGAAACTTTTATTTGCTGTTGATGGCATGCTTGATTTGACCATATACTTTGTGAGTATCCTGGATTATTTTTAATACATAATAAAGTGTTTTTACATATTATACCATGTGGCAGTTTTGTTCTCCCCTTTGGCATACATGTATGGTGATCTGACCTCTGGAGGGAAAATCCAAGAAGAGAGACCATAATCGAGCCATAACTTCTGTAAAGTCCATTGGGAGTCTGACCTTGTCTGGTGGCTAATTGAGTGATGTTGGACAGCTTATAATTTGGTGGTTTACATTTTAGGCTCCATTCACACCTGGGCGGCTTGAATCGCTGCGATTCTGCCTGCGATTTAGACTCGCGGCAAAACGCGGGCGTGTTTGCGATGCCATTATTTCTCAATGGCACCCCAAACGCGGTGTCGGTTTTGCCGTGATTGTTGCGTGACAATCACGGCCAAATCAAGCAAACAAAATCACGGGACGCGTGTCGCCCAAAAGAAGTTCCAAAACTTATTTTGAGTGACACGCGTCCCGTGATTTTGTTTGCTCAATTTCGCCACGATTTGCCATGCGACAAATGCGGCAAAATCGCACCGCGTTTAAGGTACTATCGAGAAATAACGGCATCGCAAAAGCATCCCGCGTTTTTCCACGTTTCTAAATCATAGGCAGAATCGCAGCGATTCAGCCCATGATTCAAATTGCCCAGGTGTGAATGAAGCCTTAGGGTAAGAGGCCCAGTGTGCTGTGGTGTAGGTGGAGGATTCTTTTTTACCACTTATGGGAGAATATTAGACATACACCTGAGGTGCTCTTCATGTTTTTAACTACATTGATTTATATGGACATTTTTTAAGGACTTTATTTATTTTGAAAAGCACTGCATTTTATTCTAAAGCCTCATACACACGGTCGGATTTTCCACGGACAAAGCGTAGGACTTTTGTCCGAAGGGTGTTGGCCATGAACTTGTCTTGCATACAAACGGCAAATAATTGTCTGCCAACAAACACGAAACTACATGGTTTTTCAGCTCTTTAGCGCCACCATTTGGGCAACTTCTGCTAATGTTGTGTTATGGTTAGCATTGCTTCTGAGCATGCGTGTTTGTACTTTGTTTTTTTTGTCCGAAGGACTTCTGTACACACGATCGGATAATCTGACAGCACACATTTGTTGTCAGAAAATTTTAAAGCATGCTATCCCACATTTGTTGTTGGAAAACAACAATTGTCCGATGGAGCATACAAACGGAGTCTGGAAGTTCAACATGGCACCTCATGGCAAAGTACTCTCTGAGGATCTGAAAAAAGAATTGTTGCTCTACATAAAGATGGCCTAGGCTATAAGAAGATTGCCAAGTCCCTGAAGCTGAGCTGCAGCACGGTGGCCAAGACCATACAGCGGTTTAACAGGACAGGTTCTACTCAGAACAGGCCTCACCATGGTCGACCAAAGAAGTTGAGTTCTCAGCGTCATATCCAGAGATTGTCTTTGAGAAATAGACATATGAGTGCTGCCAGCATTACTGCAGAGGTTGAAGGGGTCGGGGGGTCCAGCCTGTCAGTGCTCAGACCATACGCCGCACACTGCATCAAATTGGTCTGCATGGCTGTCATCCCAGAAGGAAGCCTCTTCTAAACATGATGAACAAGAAAGCCTGCAACCAGTTTGCTGAAGACAAGCAGACTAAGGACATATATTACCAGAACCATGTCATGTGCTTTGATGAGACCAAGATAAACTTATTTGGTTCAGATGGAATCAAGTGTGTGTGGCGGCAACCAGGTGAGGAGTACAAAGACAAGTGTGTCTTCCCTACAGTCAAGCAAGGTGGTGGGAGTGTCATGGTCTGGGGCTGCATGAGTGCTGCCGGCACTGGGGAGCTACAGTTCATTGAGGGAACCATGAATGCCAACATGTACTGTGACATACTGAAGCAGAGCATGATCCCCTCCCTTCAGAGACTGGGCCGCAGGGCAGTATTCCAACATGATACCGACCCCAAACACATCTCCAAGACGACCACTGCCTTGCTAAAGAAGCTGAGGGTAAAGGTGATGGACAGGCCAAGCATGTCTCCAGACCTAAACCCTATTGAGCATCTGTGGGACATCCTCAAACCGAAGGTGGAAGAGCGCAAGGTCTCTAACATCCTCCAGCTCCGTGATGTCGTCATGGAGGAGTGGAAGAGGACTCCAGTGGCAACCTGTGAAGCTCTGGCGAACTCCATGCCCAAGAGGGTTAAGACAGTGCTGGAAAATAATGGCGGCCACACAAAATATTGACACTTTGGACCCAATTTGGACATTTTCACTTAGGGGTGTACTCACTTTCGTTGCCAGTGGTTTAGACATTAATGGCTGTGTGTTGAGTTATTTTGAGGGGACAGCAAATTTACACTGTTATACAAGCTGTACACTCACTACTTTACATTGTAGCAAAGTGTAATTTCTTCAGTGTTGTCACATGAAAAGATAGAATAAAATATTTACAAAAAATGTGAGGGGTGTACTCACTTTTGTGAGATACTGTGTGTATATATATATATATATATATATATATATATATATATATATTGACTACTCTTTACCCACCCAAAATGTTTGTATAGTCTGCATTTTTAAGCTTCCAAAATGTGAGGAAAAGTGGTGTGGCAGTAGCTGTTTGACTCATTTCTCAAACCTTAGTCCCCTTCATCAGAAAAGCATAGGAACAGGGCCGGCCCTACCATGGGACCCGATGGTACCTCGGTCCCAGGCAGCACTTTCAGGGGGCGGCAAATTGCCGCCTGCCAGCCCGCTCCGCTGCACATGTGCCTGGGTTTCCACCCGTCAGAAACCCAGGCACACATACCTGTCCTGCGGCAGCCGAATCCCTGGCTAGAGGGGCACGATCATCCAGTTCACAATCACACTACTGCCTCGGTGCGCTCTGTGTTTGAGCCGAGCTCAGCTCAGCAATTGGCAGAGGCGGGTGTCCTGTGATTGGCTAAGCAGGTCATGTGCGGACATGAGGCTCTGTGATTCGCCTGGAGGAGCTCCCTTGTATCCTGATGGTGAACACAGGACGGGAGCCTGCTCCTAATCATGTGATCACAACTGTGAAGACCCGCCCCAGTACTGCTTCTCCTGGAGCCTGGAGGAGCTGGACTGTGTCTGTGGATAATCGCGCCTGCCCTGCATGCTCCTAACTCGCTGTGTGTCACTGTCTCCTGAGGTCCGTCTCTGTCAGCCCCCCTCTCTTTAATGTCAGCCCCCCCCTCCTCAATGTCACCTGCACCCCCTCCTCAATGTCAGCCGCCCCCCCTCCTCAACTGCCCCCCCTCAAGGTCAGCCGCCCCCCCTCCTCAATGTCAGCTGCCCTCCCTCCTCAATGTCAGCCACGCCCCCTCCTCAATGTCACCTGCCCCCCCTCCTCAATATCACCTCCCCCCCTCCTCAATATCAGCCGCCCCCCCCTCCTCAATATCAGCCACCCCCCCTCCTCAATGTCAGCCGCCCCCCCTCCTCAATGTCACCTGCCCCCCCTCCTCAATGTCAGCCGCCCCCCCTCCTCAATATCAGCCGCCCCCCCCGTCCTCAATGTCAGCCACCTCCCCATCCTCAATGTCAGAAGACCCCCCCTCCTCTATGTCAGCAGACCCCCCCCCTCTTCTCTGACAGCAGACCCCCCTCTTCTCTGTCAGATCCCCCTCTTCTCTGTCATCTCTCTCCTGCCTGCCTTCACTCTGGGACACAGCAAATGGCAATCCACTACATGTGGCAGGTGAAGTGGCAAGTGACAATCTGCTACGTGTGGCAGGTGACGTTGTGGCAAGTGACAATCCGCAATGTGTGGCAAGTGACAATCTGCAATGTGTGGCAGGTGGCGTCGTAGCAAGTGACAATCCGCTACGTGTGTCAGGTGACGTTGTGGCAAGTGGCAATCCGCTACGTGTGGCAAGTGACAATTTGCAATGTGTGACGTCGTGGCAAGTGACAATCCGCTACGTGTGTCAGGTGACGTTGTGGCAAGTGGCAATCCGCAACGTGTGGCAAGTGACAACCCGCAATGTGTGGCAGGTGGCGTCATGGCAAGTGACAACCCGCAATGTGTGGCAGGTGGCGTCGTGGCAAGTGACAACCCGCAATGTGTGGTAAGTGACAACCCGCAATGTGTGGCAGGTGGCGTCGTGGCAAGTGACAATCTGCAATGTGTGACGTCGTGGCAAGTGACAATCCGCAACTGGTGGCAGGTGACGGTGGCAAGTGACACGCTCAGGCTCCCACTGATTCTGCATTATGGTGAGTTGAACTATTTTATATATTATATAACAATGTAATAATAGAAATGACGCACTTCACTAATTTTGTTTTGCGATACGGCACTGCGTCGATTTAACTGACAATTGTGCGGTCGTGCGACGCTGTACCCAAACAAAATTTACGTCCTTTGTTTCCCACAAATAGAGCTTTCTGTTGGTGGTATTTCTTCATCAGTTTAGGCCAATACGTATTCTTCTACATATGTTTGGTAAAAAAAAAAAAAACGCAATAAGTGTATATTGATTAGTTTGCGCAAAAGTTATAGCGTCTACAAAATAGGGGATAGATTTATGGCATTTTTATTATTATTATAATTTTTTTACTAGTAATGGCGGTGATTTGCGATTTTCAGTGAGACTGCGACATTGCGGTGAACAGATCGGACACTTTTGACACATTTTTGGGACCAGTGACATTTATACAGCGATTTGTGCTATAAAAATGCACTGATTACTGTGTAAATGTCACTGGTGTGGAAGGGGTTAAATGTGTTACCTGGGAGGTGTTTCTAACTGGGGGTGATGGGACTGACTGGAGGAGGAGAGAGATCTCTGTTCCTAATCACTAGGAACAGCAGATCTGTCTCTCCTCCCCTGTCAGAATGGGGATCTGTCTGTTTACATTGACAAATCCCCGTTCTGGCTCTCTGTGGAGCGATCGCGGGTGGCCGGCTGACATCGGGGCCACACACAGGTCCTTTTATACTCCTACATACATGTATAGAGCCATGACAGGTCCTCTTTATTTTCCTAAATACATGTATAAAGCCATGACAGGTCCTTTTTACACCCCTATACACATGTATAGAGCCATGACCGGTCCTCTTCATACTTATATATACATGTATAGAGCTATGACCGGTCCTCTTTATACTCCTATACGTGAATACAGCCATAACAGGTCCTTTTTATATTCCTATACATGAATAGAGCCATGACAGGTCCTCTTTATATTCCTATACATGAATAGAGCCATGACAGGTCCTCTTTATACTCCTACATACATGTATAGAGCCATGACAGGTCCTCTTTATACTCCTACATACATGTATAGAGCCATGACAGGTCCTCTTTATACTCCTACATACATGTATAGAGCCATGACAGGTCCTCTTTATACTCCTACATACATGTATAGAGCCATGACAGGTCCTCTTTATACTCCTACATACATGTATAGAGCCATGACAGGTCCTCTTTATACTCCTACATACATGTATAGAGCCATGACAGATCCTCTTAAGTTATCATGATATAAAATTATATCCTTTTGGTGGGCGTTATTTTTTTTTGGGGGGGGGGGCAGCATTTAATTCTTGGTACCAGGCAGCACAATGTCTTAGGCCGGCACTGCATAGGAATGTATATATTGTGTCATGGATCAGCACGCAGATGACTCAAAGGAGACTTTAGATGATATTAGATGCAACACCAGAACTGATGTCACAAATATCTTTGTGAACAATGAGGAAGTGAGAAAATGTTATTGTGGAAAAATTCCATGGTATCCCAGAGAACTATATAGTTCTCATTTACAAAGAGATAAGAGCAAGGGGCCAGTCTGTGTCCATTCCATGGCCATGCAGCCCCCCCCCCCCCCCCCCATGGTGTACAGCTCTTCTCTGTGATACTGTATTGTGCCTCTGCCATTGGAACACCTGTAACCTTATGCCCTGTACACACGATCGGTTTTACCGATGAAAACAGTCCGATGGACTTTTCTCTTCGGACAAACCGATCGTGTATGGGCCCCATCTGTCTTTTTTCCATCGGTGAGAAAAAATATAACATGTTTTAAATTTATCCGATGGAAAAAAAAAACAATAGTAAATTCCGATCGTCTATGTGGAACTCCATCGGACAAAAAACTCACGCATGCTCAGAATCAAGTCGACACATGCTCAGAAGCATTGAACTTCATTTTTCTTGCCTCGTCTGAGTGTTTTACGTCACGGCGTTTGGGACGGTCGGATTTTTGACTGATGGTGTATAGGCAAGACTGATGGAAGTCAGCTTCATCGGAATTCCGATGGAAAAATACAGGGCTTTAGGGTTATGTGTTTTTGATTCCCTATATCAGTGGTCTTTTAATTTTCTAAACAAACGGACAGTTTACTGTCCTTGCGACTTTAAGCCCTGTACACACGATCGGATTTCCTATGGTTTTTCAACCAATGGATTTTTCCATCGGAAAACCGATGAAGCTGATTTTCCATCAGTCTTGCCTACACACCATCAGTCAAAAAACCGACCGTTCCAAACGCTGTGACGTAAAACACTCCGATGAGCCGAGAAAAATAAAGTTCTATGCTTCTGAGCATGCGTCGACTTGATTCTGAGCATGCGTGGGTTTTTTATTCGATTGAGTTCCACACAGATGATAGTAATTTGCTATCGGTTTTTTAACCATCGGATACATGGAAAAAAGACCGATGGGGCCCACACACGATCGGTTTGTCCGATGAAAACTGTCCATCGGACTGTTTTCATCAGTAAAACCGATCGTGTGTACAGGGCTTTAGAGGGGCTGGACTGTGGCCAGTGGGAGTCAAAAATTCCCTGGCATCAGAGGGAGTAGACAATATCTCAGGCTTGGTGGTCACTGTGGTTAGTAGGAAGGGGAATAGTGCTCCATCATTGATAACAGTGAGAGGAATAGTGCCCCATTGTTGGTGTCAGTGAAAGGAATAGTGCCCAATCATTTATATCAGTGGAAGGAATTGTGCCCTGTCATCTGTGTCAGTGAAAGGAATGGTGTCCCCCTGTTGGTGTCAGTGGGAGGAATAGTGCCCCATGATGATGTCAATGGGAGGAATAGTGCTCCATCATTGGTTTCAGTGGGAGGAATAGTGTCCCATTGTTGTTGTTAGTGGGAGGACTACTGCCCCACTGTTGGTGTCAGTGGGAGGAATAGTGCCCCATGATGATGTCAATGGGAGGAATAATGCTCCATCATTGGTGTCAGTGGGAGGAATAGTGTCCTATTGTTGTTGTTAGTGGGAGGACTACTGCCCCACTGTTGGTGTCAGTGGGAGGAATAGTGCCCCATGATGATGTCAATGGGAGGAATAGTGCTCCATCATTGGTGTCAGTGGGAGGAATAGTGTCCTATTGTTGTTGTTAGTGGGAGGACTACTGCCCCACTGTTGGTGTCAGTGGGAGGAATAGTGCCCCATGATGATGTCAATGGGAGGAATAGTGCTCCATCATTGGTGTCAGTGGGAGGAATAGTGTCCTATTGTTGTTGTTAGTGGGAGGACTACTGCCCCACTGTTGGTGTCAGTGGGAGGAATAGTGTCCTATTGTTGTTGTTAGTGGGAGGACTACTGCCCCACTGTTGGTGTCAGTGGGAGGAATAGTGTCCTATTGTTGTTGTTAGTGGGAGGACTACTGCCCCACTGTTGGTGTCAGTGGGAGGAATAGTGCCCCATGATGATGTCAATGGGAGGAATAATGCTCCATCATTGGTGTCAGTGGGAGGAATAGTGTCCTATTGTTGTTGTTAGTGGGAGGACTACTGCCCCACTGTTGGTGTCAGTGGGAGGAATAGTGCCCCATGATGATGTCAATGGGAGGAATAGTGCTCCATCATTGGTGTCAGTGGGAGGAATAGTGTCCTATTGTTGTTGTTAGTGGGAGGACTACTGCCCCACTGTTGGTGTCAGTGGGAGGAATAGTGTCCTATTGTTGTTGTTAGTGGGAGGACTACTGCCCCACTGTTGGTGTCAGTGGGAGGAATAGTGTCCTATTGTTGTTGTTAGTGGGAGGACTACTGCCCCACTGTTGGTGTCAGTGGGAGGAATAGTGCCCCATGATGATGTCAATGGGAGGAATAATGCTCCATCATTGGTGTCAGTGGGAGGAATAGTGTCCTATTGTTGTTGTTAGTGGGAGGACTACTGCCCCACTGTTGGTGTCAGTGGGAGGAATAGTGCCCCATGATGATGTCAATGGGAGGAATAGTGCTCCATCATTGGTGTCAGTGGGTGGAATAGTGTCCTATTGTTGTTGTTAGTGGGAGGACTACTGCCCCACTGTTGGTGTCAGTGGAAGGAATGGTGCCCCAAGGGCCAGATAAAGGCAAGCATAGGGCTGCAATTGGAGACAACTGCCTTTTATGATCCAGTGTCAGTGGACTTTAGCTCTACACATTAGCTATCTTACGTTGTAATTGCTTGGTTTTCAAATCGGAGAGTGGGCGCAGACTGACCCTTTGCTTTGATATCTCTGTACAAATACTTCTACTATACTACTATATACTATATGCTATAGTTACTATAACTATATAGTTCTCTTGGCTACCATGGCAGTTTTGTAGAATGACATTTTCATACATCCTCACTGTGCATTAAGGTATTTGTGACTTCAGTTCTGGCACATCATCGGAAGTTCCCTGCTGTCTCCCCCGGGACATGTGCATGCTGATACATGACACTATATATGCGTTCCCATACTTTTTTGATAAAGCAACTAAGGTCAAAAAAACTTCCTAAAATCCACCGCCAGTTTAGATTCTCAGCCTTCGTCAGAGGGACTGATTGGGCTTTAAGCAAAGGCGATATTGTGTATCTTTCATAGTTATTATAACAGATTTCCTTTAAACTAAACAGATGTTTCCTCTTTTAGTCGCTCTTCCCAAGACTCTGCAGTTTATTTGTATCTATGTTTACCATCTGTCCCCACTATCGGGCTAAGCCAAGAGTCTGCTGTGCATCCTACGGCACCTGAGAGAATAACCTGCACTACAGGCTGCCAGCTTTTGTGACCTCCTCGTATCATCTCCCGCAGCAGATGCCCAGCACGAAGTATCACCTAACTTGTGCTCCACATGGAAAGCAGCGCTGGGAATTTACTCCTGAAACTGGATCCCCTTTGCTTTCATTGTGGGTCCAAATGTTGAAATATAAGCTTTGGACCTCACAGAAAGCAATTCATTCATGGAACATATTTGTTTATTGGGGCATTATGGTTCTAGAGGGGGAAAGTATTTTCAAGTTATAACAGACAAAATATTTTAAAGGGTTAGTTCTCCTTTAATTACAATTTTTTTTAAACCATGTGCATTACAACTTCCCCAGTACATTACTATGCAGTCCTTCGCTTTGTAAAAATATTGGGTTTTTTTCAAGCTGCTTTTTCCATTGAGCTCCATCTTACCTATGATGCACCACCCCAGCACCTCACGAAGAAGCTCTTGGCTTTGTTCCCTCGCAGAACGCCAAGCTCAGCCACTGCTGCGAGAGTGAGAGTACATAGTATTTCCGAGTCTTTTCGTTCGGCTCCAAACGGCACCGATCGGCTACGGCGCCGCCCCCCCACCTCAGGCCAAACGTGGTACTGCACACCGCTTTGGCCTGAAACCTGCTTGTTTTGCGAGACAACAGTCGCAAACCGAGTTAGGATTTTTCAAAATACAGTGCTCGTATTGCGAAACGCTCATTAACCGCGTTACTCGCAATCCAAGGTTCCACTGCATTGTGCCAGCCAGGGTAGGGTACGAAGCCAAGTGCTTGCTCATGAGGTGCTGGGGCCACGCATCCAACAGGAGCAATAGAAGGTACTTTTTTTAGTTAATAATACATACTTAAATATCGTTTTTTTTAAACCAGAGTTTAGTGTCATTTTAATAGTCAATTTGGGTAGACAGTAACAGCAAGGAGGAGGGTCGAAGGAGATCACCTAATATAATGGCTTTAGATCTCCTTTAAGGCATATAACCACAGCATGTAGTTACATAGTAATCTGGTTGTAAAAAGGCACAAGTCCATCTAGTTCAACCAACAGAGAAAAAAATAGAAAACCGCCATATACCCCATATACACTATCCTATACCCACAGTTGATCCAGAGGAAGGCAAAAACCCCAATGAAGCATGATCCAATTTGCTCCAGTGGGGGGGGGGGATTCCTTTCTGATGCCCCAAGAGGCAATCTGATATTCCCTGAATCAACTTTACCTATAAATATTAGTGGCCAGTCATATTATGTACATTTAGGAAAGAATCCAGGCTTTTTTTTAAACAATCTACTGAGCTGGACAGAACCACCTCTGGAGGGAGTCTATTCCACATTTTTACAGCTCTTAAGCCCCGTACACACGATCCGTTTAACTGATGAAAACCATCCGATGGATTGTTTTCATCAGACAAACCGATCGTGTATGGGACCCATCGGTCTTTTTTCCATCGGTTTTAAAAAATAGAACATGTTTTAAAGTTATCCGATGGATAAAAAACCGATAGCAAATTCCGATCGTCTGTGGGCAAGTCCATTGGATAAAAAACCCACGCATGCTCAGAATCAAGTCGACGCATGCTCAGAAGCATTGAACTTCCTTTTTCTCGGCTCATCTGAGTGTTTTACGTCACCGCGTTTGGGACGGTCGGTTTTTTGACTGATGGTGTGTAGGCAAGACTGATGGAAGTCAGCTTCATCAGATTTCCGATGGACAAAACCATCGGATTAGAATCCATAGGATATCTGATCGTGTCTACAGGGCTTTACTGTGAAGAAGCCTTTCCATATTTGGAGATTAAACCTCTTTTAATCCAGACATAAAGAGAGCCCCCTTGTCCTCTGTGACGACCTTAATGTAAATAACTCAACACCAAGTTCTATATGGACCACTTATGTATCTGTACATGATTATCGTATCCCCCCTTAATCTCCTCTTCTCAAGAGAGAATAAATTCAGTTCCTCTAATCTTTCCTCGTAGCTGAGCTCCTCCATGCCTCTTATCAGTTTGGTTGCCCTTCTCTGTACTTTCTCCAGTTCCCCCGATATCCTTTTTGAGAACTGGGGCCCAAAACTGAACTGCATATTCCAGATGAGGTCTTACTAATGATTTGTACTGGGGCAAAATTATATCTCTCTCTGTGCTGTCCATCCTATTTTATTACAAGAAAGGACTTTGCTAGCTTTGGACACTGCTGCTTGGCATTGCATGTTATTATTAAGCTCATGCTCTACCATAACACCCAGATCCGTCTTCACCATTGATTCCCCCAGTTGTGCTCCCCTAGTATGTATGATACATGCATATTTTTAGCATGTTGGTCCCACCACCTAATGTAAACTGGCTAATCACTGCAGCTTGCACAGGACCTCAACACAGGTTGGTCCAAAGGCCACCTACAGAGGTTTGTTTAAGGATTGCCTATTTTTTTTTTTTTTTGTGGGTTCATCAGCCTACGCAGGTGGCTCCTGAGTTACAGATGCAGCAGCACCATCAGCTCTGACCTGCACATTCAATGCCAAAGTCTTTAAAGAGGACCTGAAACTGTACCCAGAGATGGCAACAGGGGACAAAAGACTAGTCATCATTATTACTGTGGTGTCCCTGATGCAGATCTTTTCCCCTATTCTGACTTGCAATACCGTCTTCCATACTGTGTATCTGTGTGGAGGTTGTCTTGGTAGAGAAGAAGAACTTTGCTTTCTCGTATCATAGATGACTGCTGTGGAAATGAGCAAGAATCAGCAGGATATGTGTACGAAGCACAGAACTGCAGAAGGAATGAGACAGAAGTGGGGAGATCCTTGCACTGCAGATTCTTATGTACAGCTTCCTCTCCAGCAAAGAGAATGGTGAACAGCAACCTAGGATTCTGGTTGGGCAAAATGTTCTAGATGCTCCCCGAGTATAGCAGTATTCACCTTTGATATTTGGTCCACTTTATAGCCCAACTCTGGGCAGATGAAAAAATTACCCGAGTGTAGCGCCCCCCCCCCAATATTTGGGGGCGCTATGTGGAAATGTAAGGGTAGTCTGAGCCGATAGTTGGGCTCAGACCAATTATGCTTCAATTGTTGTTCTGCTCTGGGTGTGATACTGCCCAGTAGTAGTGTTCTCCATTGCCTGTAGGCGCACTGTCACCGCCGGCATAGGTTGAACTACGGGGGGAATCACAGCACCTTGGGTGTCCTCTCTCGGCAGCCGTGCAGTGGGCATGGTCTACCCGCTGTGCATGCTGGGAGAGGGTACAAAAGGGGCAGACGCCATTTGGCGTGAGGCGATTCCAGGGGGACCTCAAGGCCTTAAGGGGGGACCTCTGGTCCAGTGAGTGTGCCTGGTGGCCCGCATGGCACGAGGTGCGCGAGTGTGTTTAGGCCTCGGGCACCTTCAGCCCGAGGTCCTGTTGCTGCATTGTAGGCCCAGCTCCGCTGACTAGGGCCTACGCTTCAGAGAAGGATCCCAGGCTGCCTGCTTGAAGGGGGCCCATCTTTAGGAAAAGGAGTCCAGGGGAGGATCAGTCCCGGCAGAGATTAGCGATGGTACTGCTATCTCAGGGAGAGGCCTGGAGACTTACCTAGAGGGGATCCATCGTCTGATGTCCGTGCTCCATCCCGGCTGCTAGGACCGCTCTCATAGGGACTATCCAGGTGAGCAATGCCCACTCAGGCTTGAGTGGCGACGAGTGTAGATTCTGAACTTAAGTGTTGCGTGCCTGAACCTTCCCCTACTTCTTTCAACTTCTGCTCTTCCTCTGTTCGAGTTGACTAAAAAGAATAAAGCCTTGCTGATTATGTTGCTTATAAGGTTTTACTCAAGTGTGGACATTGGCCTTATTCATGGAAATTATTGTTTGCCTAGACAACGAAGCTAAAGGATCCACTTGGGGTAGGTAACTCGCCGCAGACCCAAAGAAAAAGGAAAACCAGTCCAGCCCCTTAAACCAAGGGAGCGGGACCAGGTGGCTACATGAGATAAGCCAGCACTCAACCAAGGACTGAAATAATAGCTATTTATTGCCAACAGGGTAAAAATCCATAAAGTACAGTTGTGCTAATGCATGTCAGTCTTAGAGTGGTTAAGGTCCTCTTTGCCTGAAAAGCGTTAGCCCAGCTGTACTTTATGTTTTCTTACTCTGTAGTTATTATTTCAGTCCCTGATTGAGCACTGGCTTTTTTCGTATAGTGGACTCATTATGGCTTGTAAGAGCCTCAGCCGCAGCACTAATCTTCCCCACAGCCTTAAAGGAAGGCCAAGAAGCCTGGAAAGGATACCGGGGTTGAGCATGGTGTGTTTGTATTTTAGATTAAAAATGACCTATGTAGCCCAACACACTGCAAGAGTTAAATGCACATGTAGTGTAGGGATAGAGGAATAACCATAAATGGGTATAGCTGCTTATTCTTTATTTGCTTGAATCTGAAACATTTTCAGAGTCGAATGCGGCCGTTATAGATAGATACTCAGATATTACTCCTTGTATTGATTGCAAAACTTCTCCTCAACAGAACCTAAATCTAGATGTCGCAGCACGCCAGTCATATAACAATGGCTTTCAGCTCGCGGCAGAGTTTGTTATGGCAGAATGTGACCTTGCAAGTCTGGAATAATATATTATTCCGAATCCGGCAAGTAATAGATGGCAAGCCAGGGCAATAGCTCTTGACATTCTCAGAAAATTCTGACAGCAGCCTTGCAATATATGTTCTGGCATAGTGGATCGCTTATTGGTTTCATCACACAAGTTTAGTCACAGCATCTATATGTTGGCTGGTAGTCTCATTACAAACTGCCAAACAGAACAGAGTTAGGAAGGACTGTATTAAATACTGGAGTAATGAAGTAGTGTAATAGGATAACTAGTTGCAACTATGGCCAGGTTTTAGTTATGCATCAAACTCATACACACCTAACCTGGACACTTTTTTTTTGTGCCATCATCTATTGTTAGTGATCCATCACTGTCAATGGAAGGAATAGTGTTCCATTGCTTACATCAATAAGATGAATTATGCCCTATCATTGGTGTCAGTGGAAAGGAATAGTGCCCCATCCTTGCTGTCAAAGGGAGGAATAGTGCACTATTGTAGGCAGGGCCGCCATCAGGAATTTTGGGGCCCCTTACACAGCTTCAGGCATGGGCCCCCTTGAGTAGAGGGGAACCGAGGGGGTGCTGCTGCCGCAAATTGTGAAACGGGGGGGGGGGGTTGCCGCAAATTGACGAAAAAAAAAAGGGGGGGTTGCCATCCGGGGCCCTGGAGACCTCCTTGCCTCTGGGGACCTCTGGGCCCCTTACAAAAAAAAGGGGGGTTGCCATTCGGGCCCCTTACAGGTGTACTGCCTGTACCCCCCTGATAGCGACCCTGATTGTAGGTGTCAGTTGAAGGAATTATGTCCACTGTTGCTGTCATTGTAAGTAATAATGCCCTGTTGTTGGTGTCAGTTGGAGGAATAGTGTTTCATCAGTTATAAAAGTGGAAGGAACTATGCCCCACTGTTGGTGTTAGTGGGTAAAATAGTTCCTTATATCAGTGAGGAATAGAGCCCCTAGAGCTGAATAAAGGCAAGCAAACAGTTGCATTTGGCCCGCAGGCCACAGATTGGACATCACTGATCTAAGGCACTGCTGCCTCGAAATGCTCATCTCAAGAGATCGGAGTGAGAGGCAGTGATGTCACTATTGTATTCCTTGTTCTCCTTGTACATTGTTCTCCTTGCTGGAGAGAAAGTTGTACCTGAGGACCTACTTTAATCCATGTTGTGCTTCCCCCACCTCTCCTGCTACTTCTTTAATATTCTCCTATCAGTGTTTTGGGGGGCAACTCAAACCTAGCAAGATGGCTACCTCCACACAGAAACGATGCAGACAAAAGGCACAGTAAGTCAGTAAGGGTTCATTCACACTGTTGCTCCTAAAATGAAATTTTTGGGGCTTTTGACATTTTTTGCCTAAGCCCCAGACCTGCCCATGGGGAACTTCCTCCACAGTTTAATACATGAATAGACCCGCCCCTTCTCACGTTCCCCATTAGGTCCTCAGCCTTACATCTACGTCATTGGCTGAGCGGACCTGATGGGGAACTTTAGAAGGGGCGGGTCTATTCGTTTATTACACTGCGGAGGAAGTTCCCCATCAGGTCTGCTCAGGCTCAGCCAATGACGGACAGCGCTGGACATCGGATCGCCGCAGGACACTGGATTTCATCGCTGGAATGTTTATTTATTTATTTATTTTTAATAAAGGACTTTTTCAAGGTGTCTGTGTGTGCTTTTTTACATTTTATTTACACTTTCTTTGTGAAATGGTAGGGGTACAATGTACCCCTTACCAATTCACATATGGGGGGGCCAGGATCTGGGGGTCCCCTTTGTTAAAGGGGTCTTCCAGATTCCGATAAGCCCCCTGCCCGCAGACCCCCACAACCACCGGGCAAGGGTTGTGGGGATGAGGCCCTTGTCCCCATCAACATGGGGACATCCTCCCCATGTTGAGGGCATGTGGCCTGGTACGGTTCAGGAGGGGGGGACGGTCTCTCGTCCCCCCCTCTTTTCCTGTGGCCTGCCAGGTTGCGTGCTCGGATAAAGGGTCTGGTATGGATTTTGGGGGGAACTCCACGCCAATTTTTTAAATTTGGGGTGGAGTTCCCCTTAAAATCCATACCAGACCTGAAGGGCCTGGTATGGATATTTGGGGGAACCGCACGCATTTTTTTTTAATTTGCGGCAGGGTTCCCCTTAATATCCATACCAGACCTGAAGGGCCTGGTAATTGAATTTGGGGGGACCCCCACACTTATTTTTTATGACTTTTCTCTGTATTGCCGGGAGCCGACAATTCATTACAGCCGCGAGTGAGTTTTAAATTACTTTTTTTCCTTCAGAAATGACTCTTTGTACAGGGACAGTTCTAAGCATGGGAAACAAGCGCGACTTTACAGGCATACTATATACACACCCTGGGTACGAAATTTAAAGGAAAATTTCACTTTTATTTTTTCATTTTAAGCATTATTAAAATCACTGCTCCCGAAAAAACTGTCGTTTTTAAAACTTTTTTTGCATTGATACATGTCCCCTGGGGCAGGACCCGGGTCCCCAAACCATTTTTAGGACAATAACTTGCATATTAGCCTTTATAATTAGCACTTTTGATTTCGAACATTCGAGTCCATTGTATTTAATAGGGTTCTAAAGTTCACGCGAACATTCTGGCTGTTCGCAGGTTCTGGTGCGAACCGAACAGGGGGTTGTTCGGCTCATCCCTAACTAGCAGGTATATATATATATATTGTGTTTCTCGCCCTTTTCTGTCATCATTAAATTATAAATTACTAAGTAATTGATGTTTTCTTACCAATATTCCCCAGTGACAGTTTCAATCTGTGCAAGTTTGTTATAAACCAACTGCTAATCTGGGTATGGGCTTGAAAATCTAGCACATCCGTTTGTTAGTGCTTTATAGCATCAAGGTATGTGGCTTTTTAGATACATATACAAGCATTCACTATCTTATCATAATTCTTTCTTTGCAAATAAATTTTTGGTAGTTGTCAGCAATATCATGTAGGTAACTCCAGACATTATGTCCTATTTTTTTAATGCAGTGACCCGCCAACGTTCGGGTTGGTTACCCGGTATCTCGTTCCCGCAATTTCCCCCTTCTCCCTGTAACTGTTTTTCTCAAACGTAAGTATAAATACAAACTCCCCACTATGTTATATATAGGTTATCCCTAAACATATAAATCTTTTGTAGCAATTCAATTTATATTTTTCCCTTTTTTCCCTAGCTACCTGGTACACCCCCATATTTTTCCATTTGGTCATCTGGGCTTTTCATTTGAGATTTGTGGTGCCGATCATCCGCCCCAATTCCATCTAGTGGGGTGGTGGTTTGCTTGTTGTTCACAACTGTGGTCTGAGTGGCTCCCCCAAAACCTCCCCTTTATCTGCACCAAGTATTTGGTGAGCATTTCACATGTTTAGATGTATTTAATTCTTTAACCATGTTATAATACATATTGATATATTCTATCAATTAATTGTGGTTATATTTCTCTGTACTATTGCAACAAGGTTCCTCACATTGAGCAACTCTCCTTGGGATCAACCACGTGATCTTTCTTTTATAATATATTATGTTTCTATTTTTGTATTCTAATAATTAGATGCAACTGTTAAAATATATATGTCACATCATGTGAAATAAAATTATTATATTTTTTACGTACGTGCCTACAAAGTCCATCCTTTCACATCCATTTTATACCGAATTTCCCCACAAATCGCTATCGCTCAATTCTGCAAGTGATTCTAATTTATTATCGCTGTTTTCTAGCTGGTCTAAAACCACTTTTGACGTAAACTGACACATTTGCTATGGACAATCTCCAGTTTCCAGGCAGACAGAACAGTTTTTATAATATAAAACTGCATGCAGGGCACTGGACAAACCACTAGAGACAAAGGGGAAGTGTATTTATTTGATACAGTACTGTAATCTTACAGATTACAGTATACTGTATGTATTGTGTGTTTTTACTTTTTTGAACTTGGCGCCGATCTCCGCCCCGTGCGTCACAACGCTCGCAGGGAATGGAGCTTGGCACTGTGTGAATCGAGCGAGACACGGCTCGCAGACACAGCGGGGAGACATCGCAGGATCCAGGGGACAAGGTAAGTAACTTTCCCTGTATCCTGCGATGCAGCCCCGAGTCTGGCTCGGGGGTTACCGCTTTTGGTATGAAAAATTCACCCCGAGCCAGACTCGGGAATGCTGCCAGGGAGGTTAAGATGACATGTGAATAGAATTAGAAGTGTTTATGGTTACTTACCAAGGGTATACACTATAGTTTGTAATCACATTTGTTGAAAACTCAAAGAGGCACTTGGTGCCAGCTGATCGTGTGAAGTGAAGTTAGTATTTACACTTTAGTGTGAGAGATGAAGTCTGTATGTGTGAGCTTTAGGGAAAGATCCGAAAACAGCGCCTCAAAATGAGAGAGAGGCGTAGAGTTCACAGATGATGAGGATCTGAATCAAAAACAAAAACACAAAAGAACCAAGCAAAAACAAATGTAAGCTTTAGTACGGAAACTGGGGATGCGTGTCGATAAAAAAGGGGTGAGGGATAGAATTTCCATCAGTGTTAATTTTGGCAGCAAATTTTGTTTTAGTTTTAGTCTTAGTCTCAGGAGTAAAATGGCATTTTAGTTTTAGTCCCATTTTAGTCTTCTGCAATAGTTTTAGTTTTAGTCGTATTTAGTCGACTAAAACTCCAATTCATTTTAGTCGAGTTTTAGTCTACTAAAACTCCTTTTAGTTGTCTAAAATCTAGTGGGTGTAGTTAAATTGTAATTGTAATGCATCATTTAAGTGTAGCGGGTATGTACTTTCCCGGGTGTAAATTTGAACTTGGCAGAGACATCAGTGATGTGTAATTCCCTGCAGCCCAGCAGGTGGCGCTGTCGCCCTGGGCTGGGGTTGAATCATTGCTGTGTGCCGGGCTTCCTTTTTGTCCTCCCTCGGCAGCGGTATGGTGGGGCGGGGAACCCGCCGTGCTTGCTGGGAGAGGGGATAAAGGGGCCGGCCATCTTTGTCACGGGTCGAGTCTCAGGCACCTTCAGCCTGTGGATGGTGGTTCGTGTGGGTCCTCTAGGCGGCCTAGGCCTAGAGGACAGCCGGAGGTCGTGTTCCATCCCAGGCACCTTTAGCCTGGGGTGAGGTACTCGGATGGAGGTCTGGAGCTCAGTGCCCAACACTGAGTTCCGCGAGGGAAGGAGATCCTAGGGTACCCAGGCATTGGGTACCCGAATCCGGAAGGCGTAATGGACCGGGGGGAGCTCCTCACTCGAAGACCTGGTGCAGCATATTGCCAGTGACGGGTGAGTCTCTCATCGGAGACCGCCTGGAGGGAAATCCCCCCTCGCTCGGAGACCGCAACTCACTTTCAAGGAGGAAAGTGGAGAACACATTGTGTCTGGGCCTACTCGCATCCACACCTCCTTTTCTGTTCTGTTTCTACAAGGGAGTTCAACGGATTGTGTTCATTCGAGAAGAATAAAGGAGTGTTGAACTTTAATAGTGTGGGGCTCATTTCCTGACAGACATTGTTCAAGGTAACTCTTGGTGGAGGCTCTAGGTGCACAGCACTGACCCGAAGGTAAAAGAACTTTGCTTATATCACACTGACACCTGTGGTGAAGGCCAGGCGTGGTGTTCCCCGCTCCCTTCCCTTCTGAAAGGTACCCCTAGACAAGAGAAAGACGAGCTGAAGAACAAGAGGGGAGTGAGGGGGGCGCTACACGTAGGGGCTCGGGTCCGGCATAGTGTTTGTGCACCACGGAATTGAACGTGTCTGCTGGAAGAGTTCCGCGAGTAGGCAGGCCTTCATTGGCCGAAGTGCATCCCTGTGCTCGAAGTCGTGGACATGACCCATTGAAGGGAATGGCCCGCGCAGAAGAGCGAGGAAAGGGGGAAGCTCAGCCGTGTGAAGTACTACACGTGGGGGTTTCTATTTGCACTGCGCCACCAGGCACACCCCCATCGCTTAGTTTGTGGGCGTGACTCAAAAGGAAAAAAAGAACAAAAGCCCGCGAACTGGAGCAAAGGGGAGGAGTCCAATACGTGTGAAGGACTACACGTGGGACGTTGGCGCAAAAACTTTGCAGTGTGCGATGGATCAGCAACAGGTCGCCATGTTCGGACATACATCGTGTATTCCAGTTCACCCTTCCACCACGACATTGACTGCTGCTGCTCCGGTAACAGATACGGGGATCCGGCTAAAGCCAAGGGGTCGATTCGCCCTGTATTCGTGCATGGACGTTGAGGCCCTGGGTGTGATTTGTCCTGGCTGTTCGGGACTGGTGTGCCAACTAAAGCCATTCGGGCGATGCAAGGCCTGTGGGTGGTTCCTGTTTGAAGTGGATCCGGCGGTTGAGAAGCCGAGAACCATCTACCCTGGCCGTGCTACGGGCAACACCACTCAGAGAGGAGGAATCACTGCTGTGACAGTCATCCCTGCGCACACTGCAGCGACCGCGGAGGAGGTCGTAAAAACTCAACGGGAGAAATCCAAGGATGCTGACTCGGTCACCACGATCTCGCAGCGTCCACCACCGAAGAGAAAGACCGGCATGGTAGCCCCGACCAGTGGTTGTGGTGGACCATCTCGCCCGCTTACGCCCGGCCCGGATGGATCCGTCGACAAGAGTTCCGGACGTCCCGTTTCAAGTAAAGGCAGAGGTAAGCCTGGCGGAGAGATTTGGTGTGTGGGAAGAGGTAAAAGCTCGGTCTCCACTACAGAGTACCTGCCTGCGGAGGAGTGTGACACCTCTGACCTAGAGTCGCTCTCGGACATGGGAGACGACGTTGCAATAGATGAACTGTTTGCAGAAAAGGGCTGGGACAAAGTACCTCTCGCTTCATCCCGGAGGACCAGGGATCCACCCATGTCTACAGGGGAAAGTACACCCCGGGTGGAGGCACCAGCGCCTGAAGAGAGGTCCCGTCCTCAGCCTGCCTCTACATCTCCGGTGCCATCTGTACCGAAGACCGGAGAAAAGAGACTGTTACTGCGGGCACCAATGCCCAGATCAGATGTGATCAAGGTCCCTCGTCACCCGGACTCAATAGTTTTGCCTTGCGAAGGGGACAAAGCTACCATTCCTCCTTTGGTGAGACTACAACGCGTATTTGGCCAGAAGGTTGCTGCAGAGTACGGATGGGAGTATCCGTACTTGTCGAAGGAACTGCTCTATGAGGTGGAAGTGTGCCGGGAGCGCTGGTACAATGAATTTGTGTGGACCCATCTTTAGGTTCCGCACGCCCGCAGGTACCTGGCATGCTCCCCCAAGGCTTCTCAACGTTTTAAAGACTGCAAGGCAGAGTGGATGTTGGGACGGCACATCCATGCAGACAAGGTGTTGATCCGGCGCAAGGAGGGAGAAGATGTAGAGTATCATCTGGAGACCATGGATCAACACTTGAAGCCACTTGTTCTGCCACATCCCCGTTTTTACCTTTAGGAGAAAAGAGACTCCGTTCTTGTTATGCTGCTGAACTTTCTGGGGCCCGTTGCTTTTGTGCCCAGAGGAATGAAGGACTGTTCCTGTTGTTCTTCACCTTTCCTACAAGAGATCATGGACTCTGGGTAGATAGGGCCAAAGAGAAGAGGAAAGTTCCACGAGTGCAGTTACCGCGGTGCTGTCACCAGGTGGCAGTGTTGCGCAACGTTAAACACTTTTCACGAACTCACTCTTTGGAGAAAAGGGATTTCTTCCCGGAGAAGTTTCTTTTCTCTCACATGAATACGTGTGTCAGGGTTATATGTGTTAATCCCTTTTCTTTTCCCTCTGCAGGAGAGCATCCCATCAAGACCACTGAGTATGGGGTGGGTCTTAGTCAGGATGGGTGGGAAAAGTAAAATGTGAATATGTGATTCTAAGTTGTGGTTTAATGCTGTTTTCTATTCTTTCTGTATTCCCTTTTTATTACAGGGCTCAGACACAGTGTTTTAGTTGGGTAGTTTTTCCTAAAAGTTTTATTTTTGTACAATTGTTAATCGGTCTCTGGATTGGATTATGTCAGCCGTTGAGGGCATGATTTACTCCAGACACTGGGGACCAGTGTCAAACCACCAGGGGGAGAGTGTAGCGGGTATGTACTTTCCCGGGTGTAAATTTGAACTTGGCAGAGACATCAGTGATGTGTAATTCCCTGCAGCCCAGCAGGTGGCGCTGTCGCCCTGGGCTGGGGTTGAATCATTGCTGTGTTCCGGGCTTCCTTTTTGTCCTCCCTTGGCAGCGGTATGGTGGGGCGGGGAACCCGCCGTGCTTGCTTGGAGAGGGGATAAAGGGGCCGGCCATCTTTGTCACGGGTCGAGTCCCAGGCACCTTCAGCCTGTGGGCGGTGGTTCGTGTGGGTCCTCTAGGCGGCCAGCCGGAGGTCGTGTTCCATCCCAGGCACCTTTAGCCTGGGGTGAGGTACTTGGATGGAGGTCTGGAGCTCAGTGCCCAACACTGAGTTCCGCGAGGGAAGGAGATCCTAGGGTACCCAGGCATTGGGTACCCGAATCCGGAAGGCGTAATGGACCGGGGGGAGCTCCTCACTCGAAGACCTGGTGCAGCATATTGCCAGTGACGGGTGAGTCTCTCATCGGAGACCGCCTGGAGGGAAATCCCCCCTCGCTCGGAGACCGCAACTCACTTTCAGGGAGGAAAGTGGAGAACACATTGTGTCTGGGTCTACTCGCATCCACACCTCCTTTTTTGTTCTATTTCTACAAGGGAGTTCAACTGATTGTGTTCATTCGAGAAGAATAAAGGAGTGTTGAACTTTAATGGTGTGGGGCTTATTTCCTGACAGACATTGTTCAAGGTAACTCTTGGTGGAGGCTCCAGGTGCACAGCACTGACCCGAAGGTAAAAGAACTTTGCTTGTATCACAAAACTGACACCTGTGGTGAAGGCCAGGCGTGGTGTCCCCGCTCCCTTCCCCTCTGAAAGGTACCCCTAGACAAGCTAAAGAACAAGAGGGGAGTGAGGGGGGCGCTACATAAGCATTTCTCTACCATTTCCAAACTCATTATTATATAGTTACTGCTGCTGGAGTGAGAAATCAAATATGTTGTTTTTTAATGGTTAGGTTTGAACATGCACTACAGAGACACAGATTTAGTCGTTATTTAACGTCTTTATTTAAGTAAAAACTTTTCGTCAAGAATATTGCTGTTTTAATAAAAGGATAAAATACCCCAAAAAAATAAAAAATAGGAACACTTTGCTTGACATTCATGTGTGCGCGGTTGGCTCTGCTGCTTCTTCTCAGCCAAGGGAGTGTGCGGTGTGGTGGGCACACTCACAATTTTGCCTAAGAAGAACACAGCCATGAATAAATGGTACAAAAACATACTACTCAGGCTCCGAGAACAACTTCTCCTAAGTCCTACTCCTAACCATCTAAGAACAGTTTGGTGATGAACAGAACAACATGTCTTTTCCAGCATGATGGCGCTCCTTACCATAAGGCAAAAGTGATAAGTAGTAAGTAAGCGGTACTGGGAACAAAAAAATTTAATTTTGGGTCCATGGCCAGGGAAACTAGACCTTATTCCCTTTGAGAAGTAACAAGTTGAACTTGTGGTGGATTGGTGGTCATGGTCAATCCAACCTCAAGAGGCTGGTGATGAGGGTGAGGGAAAGGGAACCCAAAAAAAAACACAAATTCTGACAAGTTGAACTTGATTGACAATGACAACATGCCACCACGATTGTCAGGCCCAGGGCAAATTGCAGCAGAGCAGAGGTCTTTAAAAAGAAGGGTCAACTAACTCAAGTCAACACTGCGTGACTGCAGTGCAAATATTGACTCTGCATTTGCAATGCATAAAATTAATGTCAATAAAAGCATTTGACACTTATGCAATGCTTTTACCGGATACAATGATCTGACACAAATGTCAGATCATTGTATCCCAGATACATCTGAGACTGACACAAAAAGATCTAAAACACTGAAGCAGCACTAGCAGACATTGTCAAAATGATTTTGGTGTCATTTTGGCCATAGCTGTACATGTACATGGCCAACCAAGCACAGACAGCAGCACACTGCACAGGCACTGTTACTTACTTACTGCCTGGTCTGGCAGTGGCACAGGCACAGAGAGAGCACTCCCGAGTCCGACTCCCGACTCCCGACTATGCTGTGACAGCATAACAAACAAACCAATACTTGAGGGTAATGCTTATTTCTAGAATAAGAATAAGTTTACTGTCAGTTTATTATTTCAACAGTTCTAATTCTCAGATACATTCAAAGAAAAGGTGCACAGTCTACAACAGGGATATGCAATTAGCGGACCTCCAGCTGTTGCCAAACTACAAGTCACATCATGCCTCTGCCTCTGGGTGTCATGCTTGCTGCTGTCAGAGTCTCGCTATGCCTCATGGGACTTGTAGTTTGGCAACAGCTGGAGGTCCGCTAATTGCCTATCCCTGGTCTACAATAATGCCATTAGTGCGTGGATTTACTGGATTATAACAGTCACCACTTTTTATCAACTCCAGTCCTCTCTCTCTCAGCATCCAGTTTCACAATGACAAAATATGGGTAAATATCACACTAAAAGAAAAGACGGTTGCCCTTTTTGACCGTCCATTACCGTTACTGATCTATTTTTCTTTCATTAGTGTGATATTTACCTATATTGTTAAATTTGTCAATACTAAGGCCCCTTACACACGGGCGGACCGTATGTCCATTTTTCACCCATCCGTTTTCGGATGAAAAACGGACATACATGTATCCCTATGACACCCGATCTCACCCGTGTCTGCTATGCTCCGTTTTTCAGGATAGAAAATTTTCTTTTTTTCTATCCGTCTGCGGAGCGGATCGGATCAACACGGACAGACGGTCCGTGTTCATCCGATCCCCCATAGGGGAGAGCGGAGATCTGACAGGGCGGTCCCTGCACAGTGTGCGGGGACCGCTCAGTCATCCGCCGGCTCAGCGGGGATCAACGGAGCGATCCCCGCTGAGCAAGCGGAGGTTCACGTGGCGGATCATGACTGATCCGTCCCGTGTGAAAGGGGCCTAAGAGAGAGGGTACATTGTCAGTCAACAAGTTGGTTGATAAAAAGTGGTGGTTGACTTGTTATTGTTCCAGAATACATATACTAATGGCATGGCATTTGTAGCCTCAGCCTGAGCCTGTGCATTTTTCCTATGAATTTGACTGACAATTAAAACCGTTGAACTACCTATCCTATCGCAATAAGCAGAACCCACAAGTATTAGGTATGCTTCTGTAAATAGAAATACTTGAAGAGAATAATAAAACACTCCTATTTGTTTCGATTCATTTTAAGGAAAGCACTTTGTGCCAACATGACCCTTGCTCTATTCCGCCGACCTCTAGAGAGGTCACCTGTAACACTGAATACCCTCTCTGCAAAGGCTTGAGAAGCTGGCATAGCCGGCAGGTCTAATGCAAAAGGTTTTAGCTGGTGATACGAAGTGTCACTCTTTGAGAGCCAAAAATCTGTTGCGGTGGTGTACTCCTCACTGATGGCAACTTGATGCAAAAGCTCTTCCTTATATTTTCTGAACTGCTGCTCTATGCTATTTGGGGAGATCCTCTGCTTGGGTCTTCTGCGGCATTTAGAAAGAAACCGAAAGACTGGTTGCTTAGATGTGGATGCCGGTGGCGGTGCTTCTTCGACTTCCTGCAATAGTTCTTCTATCACATCATCGTCAGACAATTCCTCAAGGGGTTTGTGTGGCAATGTGGATTTTCTTGCGGCATACTCTGCCGTTTTAAGCAGTTCTTGAATATTCTCATACGCCACATCAACAAGGGTTTCACAGACGATAGGGTTGACAAAACAAGCAGCTGCTGCAAGTGGAGAGAACATTTCATCAGTTGGATCTAAGAATGAAGCAAAACGTTGGTTGACACTCCCTTTCATTTTCTGTGCAATTGGGGCAAGGTCTTGGTAGCTAGTGCTCTGTTTAAAGTCCTCAAGATGGCTGAGCAGATCAAAGAGGGCAGGAACAGCCAGGGACATGGACATGGTGTAACTCTGGAGGGTTTTGGTATAGTAGGTCATGCAACGATGTGAGCTTTTGCCATTCACTAGGGAGCAAGCTGTCCCATCCCATGCTGTTTGCAATTTGGCAGACTGACTCTTTCAGTTTGAGGAGTCTTGCGATCATGTTGAATGTACTTGACCAGCGTGTGAGGCAGTCATTTAAAAGAATAAGGCCACAATGCTCCAATAGCTTGTGTTGCAACTGAAGACTTGCGGAAGAGGTGCACTATTGATCTTGCTTTATCCAGTATTCTCTTCACACTTGCCTCCTTATGCACCATGTGGACCACAAGTTGCAACGTATGCACCACACATGGTGTCCGGTCCATGTCGACCTGTTGGTACCTATCAAGTGGAACACACACACACAGCCCAATAAGAATAAAGTATACTATAGAAAATGTTTGTTCCATTCTATTATTTTACCACTTAACATCTTATGGGAATACTTTTATAGTACACAAGACAAATTATAGTGGAAAAATTAAAAAGGTGCACCGACTGACTGCACCCCGTAGACTAGAGCAGATAGCGCCGTGCCCCCATATCAATCATCTCATAGCCATTAGATAATTGACTGGTGTAACCGTGTCAACCATGTCATCATGTAAAAGAATAAAAATGGCTCACTCACTCACCGCAGATAATGAATTTCCATCTCAGCCTCAGAGACACTTTCCGTCATGAGGGAGTCTTCCTCACTAGAGCTGGGTGGTTCTTCTGCTGCTGCTGTGGTTTGTTTAAATGCCGCCACCATATTGCTCCGGTTGTCTGATATCACTGTAAGGATCTTCCTCTTTGGTATGTCCCAGTCTTGCAAGCATTTGTCCACACAGGATTTGATTGACTGTGCAGTGTGTGGGTGGGATACTTGTTCAAGGGCCAACAATATGTGTTCAGGTTTATGTTGTTCAACACAAAAGTAGCATGCACTTATGGCAAGGAATGAAGCTGAGAGTCCTTTTTTGGTCCACAAACCAGTGCAAATAGATACTCTCCGAGCAGCAGCCACTCTCTTTTTGAATTTTTGTTTATCATCTTCATACTGTTTGTCAATCAGATTGCTTATTTTAGTTTTCTTTGGAACAGTCAGCTTCCTATCTAGTGTCTCCATCATGCTAACAAAGTCCTCATCTTCAATTGTTCTGACTGGTAAACCGGTGCGCCCAATCCATCTTGCTATGGCCTCCTCCCTGGCATGTTGTTCCTTAGAGTCAATTTTATATTTTGAAGCACCTAAAAGAGCAGTGCAAATAGTTTGCTGTGGTTGTGCACTGCCACTGGCTTGACTCGGTCCATCATTTGATGTTTTCAATATCTGTGGGGTTGAATTAGGGGGGAAAATTAAAGTTATTCTGATTTTACGTGCTCTCTCACCCCAGTGGCCCTCCCCACACAGTCAGTCAGCTCCAACTAAGTTGCCTCTCTGTAATATACTATATGTATAGCAGAGAAACACATGGCGGTCGTTGATATTTTATGTCACACGGTATTTGCGCAGCGGTATTTCAAACGCATTTTTTTTTTTTAGGAAAAAGGCACTTTCATGAATAAAAAAAATAAATAAACAGTAAAACTTAATTGTTTAGTATAATGTGAAAGATCAGATGATGTTACGCGGAGTAAATATCCAACATGACTCGTGTAATAATGGCGAATTGGCGACAAACTACACTACTGTACCTAAACATCTACATCTTAAAAAAACAAAACGGTTATAGAGTTAATACAGATTATAGAGAAGTTCTAATGATAGAATTATTGCTCTTGTGATCGCGGCGATACCTCACATGTGTGATTTGAACACTGGCGTTTACATATGCATTATGCAGGGGCCACTTACGTTTTCAGCTTGTGGGGACAGGGACGCTTTAAAAAAAAATATTCTTATTCATTTTATTTATTTTATATTGTCACATGTTGCTGTGCTTACCTTTTTATGAATTTCAGGATGAGTTGTCCGCAAATGACGCTTCAAGTTTGTTGTATTTTTACCAGCGAGTGTCGCTCCACATGGTTTGCAAAGAATCTTGTTGTCCTTAAGATCAAATGTAAAATACAGCCATAGATCTTCTCTTCTCTTTCTACCAGTGATAATCACAGCCGACATTCCGGTATAGTAATAGTTTGGACTTTGGAGTCTTGGATTGTACGGTGGGGGGGAGGAAGCCTGTATGTGGCAGTGCAGTGCTCTCTCGACGGTGGTCTTTGGTTAGAGTAGAGTAGGCCTGTGAAATTAGGAAATAAATGGCATGCAGTCAGTACAGTACACATTCTGCCTGGAGCCTGGATGTTGGTCTGACTCTGAGGGGATGGCCTATAATCGACAGTGAGACATATTTTGCAAAAAGGCCTGGAATGGATGCCAGTGCCACTCCACTGAGCAGCAGAGGAGGCCTACAGCACTGACTGAAATTTCATCATACACAAACAACAAGTGGTCGTCTAAGGGCAGTAGTACTGTACTAACTAGTAGTGAGGTCAGGGGAGGGGGAGGCCTCAGGCCTGTTGTACGTACCACCAAAATTTGTGTAGCTCTGACTGCTGCAGCTGCAGTGCTGAGTGATGTCTGTACTCTGTTTTCTCTGCCTCTCTGGGTGGGAGAAGAGTGGCGGGTGGAGTCAGAGTAGTCGGGAGTCGGGAGCGAGACTCTGTCTGGAGACTCAAAGTGCTTTCTCTGTGTCCTGTCTCTTGTCCTCATGCAGACGGCCTCGCCTCACTACTGGCGTCGGACTCTTCTTACGGTGTCGCTGGGCACGCGGATTGCGTAAGTAGGCGGAGCTCCGTAAGTTGTTAAACGTCCCTCCTTACCATTTTCGTCTCGTTGTCGTCCGATAACGAATACGGATCAAATTTTGGTCATAGTTTTCGTCAGAGGACGAAAACGTGCTGTACTTTTCGTTCCGTTTTTGTCACTTTAAAATTGCTGCTGACGAAATCGTTGACGAAAACGTTTTCGTTGACGAAATTAACACTGATTTCCATACCTATGATGCTTCAAAAGATGTCTTTCCTCCGCATTCCTCACATGTAGAGAGGAGAGACTGAAATGGTGTGCCTTATATAGGAGCTAGGGGCCGCCATTATTTGTCCGAGGGGGTGTATGTGGGAGGAAGATCCCTGGGGTCGCTCCAGTCGCCCAAATCGTGGAGAAACACCAAGTGGATCCAGTGGATCTGGAGGGACGAGGACGAGCCCATCTGTGTACTGTTAGCCGTGGGGGATGCATGCTCGAAAATTGCATGCAAAAACCCCCAGTCCATGTCCGTCTGCTGCACATTCCAGATGGAGAGAGGGAGAGAGGGCCGATCTCTCATCCCAGCTTGCCGTGATAGGCAGCCGAGAGAGAGGGGGAGGCCATACAGTGCAGTGAGTGGCTGGACTGAAACGGCGTGGCATGAAGCCGGCGCTGGTAAACAACCGGCAGGGAGGGAGGAGAGGCCAAATACTCGGTAGCCCAGAAGCTGTCGGGTATTGGTGTCCCCTGATGGAGATTCTGATGGGAACTCCTCTGGGGGCACCTGGTAAATACCAGCAGGCTGTCAAATAGCAGAGCCATCGATTAGGACGGCGCCTTGACAGACCCCCCAGGCAGTAAACAGACACAAGCAGGGCAGGAAGTCCCCCGGGCTAGGAGTCACATCCAAGAACAGTCCCAGAGCGGAACATAGAAGCATGTTTCAAAGCAGATAAATAATTAAATAAATTAATGTTTACTCGCATATCGGTAAACAAAGCTTTGTGAAAAATCTCTGTCACTTCTCCATACGTTCAAGATACCGCTGGACATTTGGACAGTACATACAGGTTTAAAAACATACATATTATGGCAAGATAGCCTAATTACATTTGATGCTTTACATATCTCATAAAGATGTCATTTCATAAAGTTATGAGTTAGCTATTATAAATGTAAACATCACCAAAAAGAGAGAAAAGAGAGGGGAAGGGGAAAGAAAAAGGAGAATAAAAGGGAAGTGGGAACAGTAGATCAAATTAAATAGTTACAGAAAGGGAGCGTAACTAATGGCGTCGTTAAGGCCTGATGGCTGAGTTGCCCTTAGCTTGAAAATCCATTTAGCTTCCACCTGGAGGGTTTTCTGATCAAAATTACCTCCACGGGTTAGGGGATGTACCCGGGCTAGTACCTGGAATTTTAAAGAATCCGTGCTATAGTCATGGAATTCTGCAAAGTGTCTAGGTATGGGTTTCTCCGTAACACCTATCTGTATATCTATAGCATGTTCTTTAATACGTTTCCAAAAATGTATTTTGGTTTTGCCCACATAGTGTTTTCCACATCCACATGTGAGCAAATACACGATACCAATGGTGTCGCAGTTTACAAAGTGTTGCATGACCAGATTTTCTCCTGTAGGTAGAACAAATTTTTTTCCAGTTTGAATATATTTACAAAAGTCGCAAATGCCACATTGAAAGGTGCCTCGCAGTAGAGTGCCGCAGGGGTCCCTAGATTCCTGGGACACAAAGTGACTAGATACCAAAATGTCTCGCAGTGACTGGTTGCATTTATAAATCACATGCGGCTCAGATTCTACAAAAAGTTTTAGTGTGGGGTCGTCACTTAAGAGGTGCCAGTGGGTATTTAAAATTATTTTTACGATCTGGAATTGGTTATTGAATTTGGTGATAGGGCGAATGCCCTGGGGTTGGGGAGGAGTCCCTTGCTCACCTTGAAATAGTAGAAGGTCCCGAGGGCTATCACTTGCGGTTGTAAACACTCTTTTTAGGGATTTCCTACTGTATCCACGGTCCAAGAACCGCTTCTGCAACTGGGAGGCTTGGATTTTGAAGTCCTCCTCATTGGTGCAGTTGCGCCGGGCCCGTAGATATTGGCCCTTAGGGATAGAGTTAATTAGATGAGATGGATGAGCACTTGTAGAATGTAATAGAGAGTTGCCTGCTGTGTCTTTCTGATGTAGGTTGGTAGTAATGGCCCCTTCTGCATTTTTGTGTATGTTTAGATCAAGAAAGGGAAGGGTTTCTCTGTGCCAGTTAAAAGTAAAAGACAAATTGTAATCGTTATGATTAAGCTTCTCCACGAACTCCATGAGGAGTTCGGGTGTTCCTGTCCAAAAAATCAGGATGTCATCGATATACCTGTGCCACAACAAAGTGTGGCGCAGGTATATTGAGGAAGCATCCAAGGCAAACACCTCTCGCTCCCACCCCCCTCCCCAGGTACAGATTTGCATACGATGGGGCACACTTAGTCCCCATCGCTACACCCTGCACCTGGAGGTAGTGGGAGCCGTCGAAGGTGAAAATGTTATGGGTCAAAATGAAACGCAGCATTTCAGTTATGAATGAATTGTAAGGTATAGTATCAAGATCTCTCTCATTTAAGAAGGTTGATTTTACTGCGACCCCTTTGTCATTGGGGATACTGGAGTATAGGGCTTCTACATCCATGGATGCTAAAATGGTATCAACGGGGACAAATAGACCTTACAAAACAGTCAGGACGTGGATGGTATCTTTTAGATACGTAGGTAGAATTTCCACATGGGGGCGTAGGTAGTCATCTATCAAAGAGCTAGCTTGTTGGGTGAGGCATCCTATCCCCGAGATGATAGGCCTGCCAGGTGGTTGGGATAGGGATTTATGGGTTTTGGGCAAGGCGTAAAATGTAGGGGTAATGGGTGTTGAACTTTTAAAAATTCTAGTGTATTTTTCTAAATAAGATTTTCAGAAAACGCTGCGTCTATGATCCCGAAGAATTCCCGTTGGTGATCGCGGATCCTAGATGGAGAGATCCGACGATGCCAAGAGGAATTTTCCAGGATCCTATAACACATAGCCATGTATTCTTCTGTAGTTTGTATAACAAGGTTGCCCCCCTTGTTGGAGGGTTTTATTATTATGTCCCTTCTGTCTTTGATCTGATTAAGAGCTGCTCTTTGGACATGTGTTAGATTGGATTTTCTAGGGGTTACATTTATTTTACGAATATCTTTGTGCGGTCAACAAATAATTTGAGGTTTGGAGAAGGCTGGGAATTTTTTAGATTTTTTTCTTATATTCAAGTGGTGTAAAACACAGAGGTTTCTGTATCCTCTGTGTCTGTAAGCATATAATGCATTTCCTTAGGATCATCCCAGACTACGCCTTCCCTTTCCAATTGTGTTAGAATTTTTAGCATTCTGCAGTCCATACGGGACCATTTGACCTCTGGGTTTGTTTCTGCTTTATTAATTTGATTGTGCCAGTAGGTTTTAAAGTTTAATTTTCTAGCGAACAAATTTATGTCCTTGACAATCTCAAATGGATCTGCGTCCAGTGTGGGGCAAAAATTGAGTCCCAAACCTAGGATTTCCAATTCTATTGCGGTGAAGGTTTGTGGTGTGAGGTTAATGACATTGAATGTGCTAGATGGCGTTAGGTGGGGCGGGTTATGAATTGATTTATATGACCCTGTGCTACATTGTGTGGTGGTTTTGGGGTCATTGGGACTGTAACGGCACACCAAGTATGAAAGGGGTTAACGCCGTTTAGGATATTCTCTCTCTGGACACACATCCACTGCCGATCCTCCACAGTCAGGCTTCCGCTTCCCATAGGATTAATCCTTCCAAACATACGAGACAGACGCTCTGTGTTGAAGTTCCAAAACAGGGAATTAATTTATTACAAGCACATGGTAACACATCTCTCTTCAAAACCCTTCCCTCCCATCCTTGGATAACAGGGTGGGTTAAACTGTCCAATGACAATGGTCATACAGGTCAGGTGTGTTCAAACTTCTCTTTCAGTAAACAGTCTTAGCAGGAGGGGGGATTCCCCCCCCTCCTCACAGAACGACACTTAAACATCCCATAATAGGCAGCCAGACGGTCTACCAGCTCCAATCCACATCATCACAGTAGCAGACTTAATTACCACAAGCCACAATAGACAATAGAATGCAATCACACCCCCCACCTCATCACAGCAATTAGGACACAACAGCCCACACCCAATATACACCCAATATATACCATATATATATACAGCATTGAATATGACTATCACAGATCATGGTGGGGTTCTCATTCCCCCTGTGCCCCAAGTGACCCCTGTCACAGGGACCTTGTCTTTTGAGGCTGGTTTCTCATACTCCTCTGAGGCACAATCAAAGTCCCACCCCGTTCTACCTTTTTTGAAACATAGTTGCATATTCTTAGGGGAGTATTCCACATCCACCCCAACCCCTACACATATTTATTTGGGGTTAATCAGAGGCACTTTAAATGATGGCAGGTGTGTACTGACTCCTGTTTAACATGAGTTTGAATGTGATTGCTTAATTCTGAAACCACAATTTTTTATTTTTTTTTATTTTTATTTTCTGCCCCTAAAAGATTTCAGTTTGTTTTTCAATTGAGTTGTACAGTTTATTGGTCACATTAAGCACTTCAATACCAGACACTTACCCCCCTTCCTGCCCAAGCCAATTTTCAGCTTTCAGCGCTGTTGCTGTTTAAATGACAATTCCGCGGTCATGCTACACTGTACCCAAACAGAATATTTATAATTTTGTTCCCACAAATTGAGCTTTCTTTTGGTGGTAATTGATCACCTCTGCAGTTTTTGCTAAACAAATAAAAAAATACAGATTTTATTTTTTTTAAATACGTTTTTCTTTTGTTTCCGTTATAAAATTTTGTAAATAAGTAAGTTTTCTCCTTCACTGATGGGCACTGATAAGGCGCCACTGACGGGCACTGATAAGACGGCACCGATGAGGTGGCACTGACAGGCACTGACAATGGGCACTGATAGGCACTCATGGGTGGCACTGGTGGGCACTGATAGGCGACACTGATGGGCACTAAAAGGCTGCACTGATGGGTACTTATGAGTGGCACTAATAGGCGGCACTGCTGGGCACTGATACGTGGCACTGATATGCGTCACTGATAGATGGCACTGATGGGCATTCCTTGTGGCACTGCAGGCATTGTGGGTGGGCACTGATTGGAAGCTGCCTGGGCATTGATTGGCAGCTGCCTGGGCACAGATTGGCATTTCCCTGGTGGTCTAGGTGGCATACCTTATGGTCCAGTGGGGTGGCCATCCCTGGTGGTCCATTCCGGCATCCTGGTGGTCCTGGGCGGGCATCCGAGGGGGGGCTGCACTGATAAACAATAAGCACAGACCCCCCCTGTTAGGAGAGCAGCTGATCGGCTATCCTCTACTCACGTCTGTAAGACGCGAGTGAGGAAAAACCGATCAACGGCTCTTCCTGTTTACATCGTGATCAGCCGTGATTTGACACGGCTGATCACATGGTAAATAGCCTCCGACGGAGGCTCTTTACCGACATCGGTGTAGCGGTGTGTCAGACTGACACATCACACCACCGATCGCCGCGATGCGCGCCCCCACGGGTGCGCGGCAGGTGTTATCCTGCTGGACGTCATATGACGTCCAGTCAGGATAACGCAACCACCGCCCAGTTGTCATTCTGCTATAGGCCGGGCGGTAAGTGGTTAAAGGTTGAAAAAATTCTGAAATGATTTATCTTTGTCTCATTTTTTTACATCACAGAAAACTGATATTTTAACAGGGGTGTGTAGACTTTTTATATCCACTGTAGTTGCGTTTAGTGCTTGAGCATTTATTCATTTCAATGGTCAGAATAAATAAAAATTCTGGTCGATTAAATAAATAAATGCCCAAACGCGTCTAAACACTCATAAATGTGTTTGAAAAAAAAAATGTGATGGTGCATTTTTAAAGCGGCTGTAAACCCTGCTTTGTGATTTATACCTACAGGTAAGCCGATAACAAGGCTTTCTGTAGGTAAAATGAATATCTCCTAAACATACACCGTTTAGGAGATATTCACCCTGCATGCAGCCACTGACGTCAGTGTTGCATGCGCTCTGAAGGTCCGGCGTATCGTGCTGGAACTTCAGAGCTTCTCGCCGGAACCGAGGGCTCCCACACGCATGCGTGGGAGTGACGTCATCGGGGCTCCGGCCACTTAGAGCGCTAGAGCCCGCAAACGCAGAAGAAACACAGAAAGAACATGTCAGCCCCCTGAGCGGGGACCGGGCGCTGCTGCTGGGGCTTCGTGTAAGTATTTCATAATGTGCTAGTATGCAATGCATACTAGCACATTATGCCATTGTCTTGCAGGGATTTTTTTTTTTTTTACAAGGGTTTACTACCGCTAACACTGATTTTCTCCTGTCAGGAAAACCAGCGTTTATAATAAACCAGTGTGCATAAGGCCTTATGTGGAAAAGATCAGCAAAAGGTGACCAAAGGCAATACTGGTGACAAGCCTTTCCGTCTGCTTGCCTTTTTTCGGCACAGCTTCTACAGTTCATGTTCTGCACGTATGGCCCGTACACACGACCAGAAAATCATATGAAAAATACCGCTTTCGAAGCGATCGTATGATAATCTGATCATTAGTACAGAGCTTTCCAGAGCCCATCACGACAATTCATGCAAAATTATCCCATGGGACAAGCAAGAAAGATCGTATGATTTTCGTTTAATCAGTACAGTCTTTGTCCGAAAATACAATAAAAATACAATATAATACACATACAATACCATACATTACATCACTCCCGGAATTTTTATTCTGTCATGTGAGAATTTTGTCATTTTAGTAACCTCTTCTTTTTCGATACGGAGACTAGCATGCAAAAAAAACAAAAAACGCACATCATCAGATAGTCTCATTGTGTGTAACAGACATAAGGGGTTTTTGTCTTATTACAATTAAACATTGGAAAAAAGTGCTCTGTATTGAGTTTCCACACACATATTACCTTTTGTGTCTAAATGCCATCTAGAATGATGTCCAGCTGAAAAGATTAGAGGGGGAAAATGCAGTTTGCTAAGGGCATTGTTAAATTACCAATACTAATACCTGGTATGTGTAAGCACCTTGGAGGTTAGAAGCATACAAGCAGTTGCTCTGTCCTTCAGTTCTGTTCCTGTTTCAGTTCTAATAAAGAAATGATTTTAATCAGAACATTCCTTCCAGTGTGCTGACCTATTCCAGCTCCAGACTGCTAAATTACTATCTAACTCAATTTTTTGTCACAGCGACCTAAGAGCCGTAATATATACAGTCATGGCCGAAATTGTTGGCACCCCAGAATTTTTTACAGAAAATCAAGTATTTCTCACAGAAAAGTACTGTAGTAACACATGTTTTGCTATACACATGTTTATTCCCTTTGTGTGTATTGGAACAAAACAAAAAAAGGGAGGAAAAAAAGCAAATTGGACATAATGTCACACAAAACTCCAAAAATGGGCTGGTCAAAATTCTTGGCACCCTTTCAAAATTGTGGATAAATAAGATTGTTTCAAGCATGTGATGCTCCTTTAGGACTCTTTCACACGGGGCGGATCAGTCATGATCCACCCCGTGAAGCTCCGCTTGCTCAGCGGGGATCGCTCAGTTGATCCCCACTGTGTAGGGACCGCCCTGTCAGAGCGCCGCTCTCCCCTATGGGGAGATCGGATGAACACGGACAGTCTGTCCGTGTTCATCCGATCCGCTCCGCCGACAGAAGGAAAAATAGGGTTTTCCTCCATCACACTTTGGCGGAGCGGAGCGGAGCGGATGTCAGTGGACATGTCACCGCTGACATCAGTGGCTCCATAGGGCTACATGGAGCGTCCGTCCAGGTCCGCCTAAAAAACTGACACTCCGTGTGAAAGGGGCCTTAAACTCACCTGGGGCAAGTAACAGGTGTGGGCAATATAAAAATCACACCTGATAGCAGATAAAAAGGAGAGAAGTTCACTTAGTCTTTGCATTGTGTGTCTGTGTGTGCCACACTAAACATGGACAACAGAAAGAGGAGAAGAGAACTGTCTGAGGACTTGAGAACCAAAATTGCGGAAAAATATCAACAATCTCAAGGTTACAAGTCCATCTCCAGAGATTCTTCTGGGAAAACGTCTTGTGGACAGATGAGACCAAGATAGAGCTTTTTGGTAAAGCACATCATTCTACTGTTTACCGAAAATGGAATGAGGCCTACAAAGAAAAGAACACAGTACCTACAGTGAAATATGGTGGAGGTTCAATGATGTTTTGGGGTTGTTTTGCCGCCTCTGGCACTGGGTGCCTTGAATGTGTGCAAGGCATCATGAAATCTGAGGATTACCAAAGGATTTTGGGTCGAACTGTAGAGCCCAGTATCAGAAAGCTGGGTTTGCGTCCGAGATCTTGGGTCTTCTAGAAGGACAATGACCCCAAACATACGTCAAAAAGCACCCAGAAATGGATGGCAACAAAGCGCTGGAGAGTTCTAAAGTGGCCAGCAATGAGTCCAGATCTAAATTCCATTAAACACCTGTGGAGAGATCTTAAAATTGCTGTTGGGAAAAGGCGCCCTTCCAATAAGAGAGACCTGGAGCAGTTTGCAAAGGAAGAGTGGTCCAAAATTCCGGGTGAGAGGTGTAAGAAGCTTATTGATGGTTATAGGAAGCGACTGATTTCAGTTATTTTTTCCAAAGGGTGTGCAACCAAATATTAAGGGTGCCAAGAATTTTGACCAGCCCATTTTTGGAGTTTTGTGTGACATGATGTCCAATTTGCTTTTTTTCCTCTGTGAGAAATACTTGATTTTCTGGAAAAATTTCTGGGGTGCCAACAATTTCGACCATGACTGTATGTGTGGACCCGGAAAGAGGACTTTAACCACTTTGCGCCCGCCGTATGACAAATGACGGACGCAAAGTGGTTCTAAAATGCTGGGAGGCCGTCATTATACAGCCTCTGCTCTTCTGGCCACTGGGGGGGTGCGCGCGTTCCCGGCGCATCACTGAGATGCCGATGCGCGTGCCTGGCGGCCGCGATGTCCGCCAGGTACCCGCGATCGGCCGGTACACAGACAAGGATGTGGATTTCTGTGTGTAAACACAGAGATCCACGTCCTGTCAGGGAGAGGAGACCGATGCTGTGTCCCTTGTACAGAGGGACACAGATCAGTCACCTCCCCCAGTCAGTCCCCTCCCCCCACAGTAACAATCACTCATAAGGCACACATTTAACCTCTTCCTCGCCCCCTAGTGTTAACCCCTTCCCTGCCAGTCACATTTATACAGTAATCAGTGCATATTTATAGCACTGTTCGCTGTATAAATTTCAATGGTCCCACAAATGTGTCAAAATTGTCCGATGTGTCCGCCGCAATATCGCAGTCCTGACATAAATCGCAGATCGCCGCCATTACTAGTAAAAAAAAAAATAATAAAAAAATTTCAGAATTTTTTGTAGACGCTATAACTTTTGCGCAAACCAATCACTATACGCTTATTGGGATTTTTTTAACCAAAAATATGTAGAAGAATTCGTATTGGCCTAAACTGATAAAAAAAAATGTTGTTTTTTTTGAAAAATTGGGATATTTATTATAGCAAAAATCAAAAAATATTGTGTTTTTTTCAAAATTGGGGCTCTTTTTTTGTTTATAGCGCAAAAAATAAAAACCGCAGAGGGGATCAAATACCACCAAAAGAAAGCTCTATATGTGGGAAAAAAAGGACGTCAATTTTGTTTGGGAGCCATTGCGCACGACCGCGCAATTGTCATTCAAAGCGTGACAGTGCTGAAAGCTGAAATTTCGCCTGGGCAGGAAGGGGGTTATGTGCCCAGTAAGGAAGTGGTTAAAGTGGTCATGATCCCAAAAACAAAAATGTGTTATATTGCAGGGACTCCATCCCTCGCTCCGGCCAGGTCAAGGACACCTGGGCCCGGAACTCCGGAACGCCAGCACCCAGGCCGAAGGTGCCTGGGCGCGGCCGGGTCCTCCAACTCTGAACCCCAAGGTCAGGGCGTCCGCCTCTTTTATCTCCTCTCCCTTTGCGTCACAGCGGGTTCCCCGCCCCGCTGTACCGGCGCCAGCAAAGGACAAAAAGGAACAGTCTTGCGGTGCGGGTTCCACTCCGACCCAGGGCGACAACGCTACCTGCAGGCCACAGGGAACCTTGCTCCACCAGAGTCCTCCAAGAACCACAAAAGGGACTCTCAGATTCCCTAACAATTAGTACATCTGGGTTAAATGACCCTGATGCTCCCCCCCAAATTTAAATACCCGCTACACTCTCCCCCCCTGTGATTTGACACTGGTCCCCAGTGTCTGGTCCAAACTCACATCCCACAAAGGTGGTGACATAAGCTCCGCCCAGAGACTAAACCATACAAATTAGCCCTGAATTGTGCCAAGACCTAGAATGGGAAAGGGAAACATAAAAAACAGTAAAACTATAAAACCTTCAATAAAACACTTCTGACATTTACACATGCACAATCCTCCCTCTGACTATCTAAGGACCACCCATTCTCAGCAGCCTTGACAGATGAATCTCCTGCAGAGGGGAAAAAAAAACTACCACAATGTGTGTTTTCTTGGAATGAACGGGCCCGTCCTTGAAAAGGCCCATTCGCTCCAATGAGTACGGTGATGCAAGTGTAAAAAAAAAAAACAGTCGTTGCGCAGCACTGCCACCTGGTGACAGCGCCACGGTAATGACACTTGGCCAAATTCTCCAGACAACTTTTTTTTCTTCTCTGTGTCTACACTAACTACACCCCAAAGTCATTATCTTCTTTGCAGTGCAGGGAGAAAAAGGGAGAACAAACAGCAACAGCTCCCATTTCTCCAAAGGAGTAAAACGCCCAAATAAAAAAAAAACTAGGGCACAGTCCTTGTGTTCCAGCAAGTTCAGCAATGAACAATAATATAGCACACAGGAGTCTTTTCCTCCTAAAGGTAGAACTTTGGGTGCGGCAGGAACAAGGTCTTCAAGTGCTTATCGAAAGTCTCCACATTATATTCAATGTTCTCTCCGTCTTTGCGACAAATAAGCACCCAACATCCACTCCGCTTTACAGTCCTTGAACTTCTTGGACACGGGGGATGAGCACGAAAGGTATCGGCGAGCATGGGGCACTTTAAGCTTTTCCCAAACAAAACTCATCATACCATCGCTGCCGCAGGACCTCCACTTCAAAAAGCAAGTCCCGGGGTAGGTATGGGTACTCCCACCCATAGTCACGGGCAACTCTCTGACAGAAGAGCCGCTGTAGCCGGGCCAAAGGTGGCACGGTCTCCTTCTCCAGGCTGGACAATGGACTACGGATGCCGAGGTACTTTAACTACCTCCATTGGCTTGGACCTAGGAGCCCGCAGTAATGAACGTTGCATTCCCGTCACCGGAACGGATGAAACAGTAGGCGATTCAGAAGATGGAAGGGTAGGCAGGAGACCAGATTCCTCCCCGGCCTCCGGGACCTCCACCCGGGGTGTACTATCCCCTGTAGACATGGGCAGATCCCTTGGTGCACGGAGCGCGGGTAATGGCATCCTGTCCCAACCCTTGCGGTGAAAGACCTCATCAATCTCTCCACTCTCCATCATCGCCGGCATCTGACAGCGACTCTAGGTCGGAGGTGTCGTACATTTCCGCAGGCAGGTAATTCCCAGTAGATGTAGAATCACCCTCCCTTACGGGCTCCACCGACAATGGACTCCCGACACCTCCAACCACACTCACAGTCCCAACCCCTGGCTCACCTGGGCCTTCAGTAGAACAGGGATGTCCAGGGCTCTTCCCTCCGGATCCATCCAGGCCAGGCAAGCGGTGGGGCGAAGCCCTTCCACGACCATAGGATGCCTGTACAAGGCCGACTTTCCTCTTCGGAGGTGGGAGCAGGGAGCTTGTGGTGACCGAAGCAGCATCCTCTGATTTTTCAGTCTCAGTCTCTGGTTGGGCACTCTCTTTGCCCTGGTCAGCGCGCACAGAAATCTCCGCAAAGGCCTGGATCTCCCCTTCCGGAGTGGCGGTACCTATGAGGCAGTTGGGGTGGAAGGTGAACGGCAAACTATTTGTTTGCCGTTATGGAATAAATAAGTGTTGGACCTTTTCAGTGTGTGGTACTCCAATTACTGGGAGCAAAGGGGGTTATCAGCAGAACAGACTTGGCTCTGAGCGTATACACAGCCCGAAGGTAATCTGATTCTGGCCTTCACCTCTACACACAGTAATCTAGAGGACATGGGCCGTGGCGCACCTCGCTCTCCCCTTCAAGGTACCCCTAGACCAAAGCCAAAGTAACCGCTAAAGAAGAGAGAGAGGGTGAGGCCGCTACACAGGGTTGAGACAAATCATGTAAAGCAAAAACTAAAGTCATTTTAGTAAAGACTGCACGCATGTAGGTTATTATAGCAGACATGCAGTGTTTATCCTGCCAAAAAATACAGCTACCTGTCAGCTTGCAGTCTTCTGTGGCATGTGAACTGAGCATGTGCAGCTGGGCTTACCCTGCCAGCGTGTTCCCTGTGTGCTGGGATAACTGACTCCTGCGCAGTTACGTCATCCCACACTAACCAATAGAGATGCCCAAAAACCGGCACCCAGGGTGAAGATGTCGGTGTCAGTGAGGGCCCCAGGACTGTTAGAGAAGTGGTATTGTCTTTAGTTCTGCTTTAATACTGACAATGGTCAGCTTTTATTCATTTATGTAAAATGTTTATTCCAAATAGAAAAAAATAAGTGTTGGCTGGAGTTTGGCTTTAATTTATTAGGTCCAGCTAAATCTGCTAGTCATCCAACACTGCGCTCTCCCCAGATTGATAATGCTGCTGTCCAAAGGTGTATCCATTGCTCCTACATCCATCATGGGGACACTCTAATAAACCAAAAAAGGTTAGCTACCAAATTTTAGGACGGATAAGCTGCTATATAACTTTTTTGTTTCTGGGTTTTACCACTTAAAGTGGTTGTAAACCCTTACAACACACTTTTTGCTGCAGGTAAGCCTATATTAAGGCTTACCTGTAGCTACCCTGGATACCTCCTAAACCTGAAGGGTTTAGGAGAAATACCCTGTGTGAGGGGGTTAGCTCGGCAGCGGGTGTGTGTGACCCCCGGGATGGGCTCCCCACACAAAAACAGGCCCAGCAAACGGAGGTTGTGGTTTTCAAAATCAAAAAGGTGCGGTTTATTTTCTATTTACAGTGACAAAACACAGCAAAGCAAAAGAAACATAAACAAAATAAATCCTGGTCAACTTGACCTCTGACTAAACATACAGGTTTCCTAACTAACAACTGGGATCAGCCTAGTGCTGTCCTAGTCCCTAAGTCCCTGGTTTTAAATGTCCAAGCAAATAGCCACACAGGCTTTGTCTCACCGCACAGGGGTTCACTCTCCCTAGACAGTCCACACAGGTCTGGGTCCAGGCACCAGCAAACACCTAATGAATCTGGGAGTTTTTATAGAGGCCTTAATGAGCTGACAAGCTTCAGCTGGTCTCATCAACTCCCTGTCTGCACGACGCCCCACACTCTCCCTAGAGGTATGAGTCATCCATGAGCCCACTAGCCTCAGCTGGGCTTATACAACTCTCCACCTAGTTGTATAAGTCGGCGTAAAGCCTGAATCTGGGCGAAATATATCTACCCCCCTGGATGCAACCAGGTGACTTTACCTTCCTGCTGTCACATACCCCCCCCCTCTTGTTTTAACCTCGGGGTTGGAACACCAGCAATCAGGCATTCATGTACTCGAGACAAAGCATCCACATTCCCCATTTGAACGCCAGGGCGATGCTTTACTGTGAAGTTGAATTCCTGGAGGGCCAGGAACCACCTATTCACTCTTCTATTTGTTTCCTTGTTTTGAGCCATCCACTTTAACGGAGCGTGATCCGTAACCATGTCAAAGTGCCTACCTAGCAGGTAGTACCGAAGGGAATCTAGAGCCCACTTCACCGCTAAACACTCCTTTTCAACGGTGGCGTAATTTACCTCATGGGACTTCAACTTCCTGCTTAGGTAAATGACTGGGTGCTCTTCCCCGTTCCAGACCTGGGACAATACTGCTCCTAACCCCACATCTGACGCATCACTTTGTACGACAAAGTCTTTAGAGAAGTCGGGTGAGTACAACACTGGCTGGCTACATAAGGCTTGTTTCAAGAATTGGAATGCTGCCTCAGCCTCGGGGGTCCATTTAATCATGACCGACCCTTTCCCCTTCGTCAGGTTGGTTAGGGGCACAGCCTTAGAAGCAAAGTGGGGAATGAATCGCCGATAATACCCAGCGATTCCCAGAAAGGCTCGTACCTGCTTCTTGCTGTTGGGACGTGGCCAACTCTGGATGGCCTCGACTTTGTTGAGTTGGGGTTTTATTACTCCCCTCCCAATGGTGTACCCAAGATATTTGGCCTCCTCCTGCCCAATGGTACACTTCTTGGGGTTAGCCGTAAACCCCGCTTCCCGAACAGAGTCCAGGACTGCTTGCACTTTTGGCAGATGTGAGGCCCAATCTGTGCTATGGACAATTACGTCATCCAGGTAAGCCGCAGCATACTTCCGATGGGGCCTCAGCATCTGGTCCATTTTCCGCTGGAATGTGGCCGGCGCATTCTGTAACCCGAACGGCATTCTTTTATATTGGAACGCCCCGTCTGGGGTTACAAATGCGGTTTTCTCTTTGGCCGACTTGGCCAGGGGGATTTGCCAATACCCTTTTGTGAGGTCAAGAGTCGTCATGTATCGGGCTGTTCCCAGCCGGTCGATCAACTCATCTATACGTGGCATGGGGTAGGTGTCAAATTTTGTAACTTTGTTCAACTGACGAAAATCGTTACAAAATCGCCAGCTCCCATCCGGTTTAGGCACCAACACAATGGGACTAGACCAATCACTTTGGGACTCCTCTATCACCCCTAAGTTCAGCATTTTCTGTACTTCCTCCCGTATTGCCTCCCGTCGGGCCTCTGGGATCCGATAGGGTTTTAACTTCACCCTTTCACCGGGCGGGGTAATGATGTCATGCTCTACCCCAGATGTTTGTCCCGGCAGCTCAGAGAATACCTCCTTGTTGCGAAGCACAAACTCCTTAACCTCCTGTTGTTGGGGTTGTGACAAGGTGGCTGCTATTCCAACCTCAGGAATCACGCAACCAGTTTGAGCTGGTGACCAAGTGTCTGCGACTAGGGACTCTCTATCCCTCCAGGCTTTCAACAGATTAACGTGATAGATCTGTTCGGGCTTTCGCCTTCCTGGTTGTCTGACCTTGTAATTCACTTCGCTCACTTTTTCCATTATCTCATAGGGGCCTTGCCATTTGGCAAGGAATTTACTTTCAACCGTAGGGACAAGTACCAGTATCCTATCCCCCGGGGAAAAGGTACGGGTCTTGGCTCCACGGTTGTACACTCTCTGCTGTGCTAACTGCGCTTGGGCCAAATGTTCCTTCACGATGGGCATTACCTGTGCAATTCGGTCTTGCATCAGGGCGACATGCTCAATCACACTCCTGTGGGGAGAACTCTCACTTTCCCAAGTTTCCTTGGCAATATCCAACAGCCCTCTTGGGTGTCTCCCATACAGTAACTCAAAGGGGGAGAATCCCGTAGAGGATTGGGGCACCTCCCTAATAGCAAACATCAAATAAGGAAGTAGACAGTCCCAATCCTTTCCATCTCTATCCACCACTTTCTTCAACATTTGTTTTAGGGTTTTGTTGAATCTTTCAACCAGCCCATCGGTTTGGGGGTGATACACAGATGTACGCAATTGCGTCACTTTGAACAATTTACACAGCTCTTTCATAACCCGGGACATAAAGGGTGTACCTTGGTCCGTAAGCAGTTCTTTACAAATACCCACCCGGCTAAAAACAAGAGATAGCTCTTTGGCTATGGTTTTGGCCGAGGTATTTCTGAGAGGGATCGCTTCTGGATAACGGGTGGCATAGTCCATTATAACCAATATGTTCTGGTGCCCCCTAGCGGACTTGATTATAGGACCTACCAAATCCATTGCGATTCTCTCAAACGGGACCTCAATGATGGGTAGAGGGACCAGCGGGCTACGGAAATGTGGCATCGGGGCCGACCTCTGACACACAGGGCAGGAGGAACAATAATTTTCTATGTCCTTCATCACCCCAGTTCAATAGAATCTCTGTAATACCCTCTCTCGGGTTTTCTCTGTCCCCAGATGACCTCCAAGAATGTGCCCATGGGCCAACTCCAACACCAACTTCCTGTAAGGTTTGGGCACCACAAGCTGCTCAACGGTTTCTTCTGCCCTTTTTGCCACCCGATACAGTAGGTCCTTCTCTACGCTGAAGTATGGGTAAGTGCAGGTATTATCTGGGTTCACTAACTCGCCATCTATTTCCACTACGTTTTCCCGTGCCTTTATTAGGGCGGGGTCTTTTAACTGTGAGGGGGTTTCGAAACACACTGTAGTCACTGGATACTCTCGGGTGTCCCCATGCACACAAATAACAGCTACCTTGCTATTCCCAGAGACCTCTGTTTTAACTAATTCAGCCTTTATCAGGGTCACAAGGCTACCTGAATCCAGCAATACCACAACATTTCTACCATTAACACACATTTTGCATAAATGTTTCTCAGTTCCTCGAATGGCAGGGCATGCGACTGTCGCACACAGCGACTGATGTCTGCCCGTCAGAAAGTCACATTGCATGGGTTCCTCCACAACCGGGCAATTTGCTGCAATATGTCCCGCTTGCCGGCAGCGGTAGCAAACGATCCTTCTTGCCGCCTCTTGAGCCGCTGATTTCCAAGGCTGTTCTCGCCAAACTTGGGGTAGAGCTCCCACCCTCTCACTCTCTCCACCCTCACCCCTTGGAATCCTCTTATCCGCCCCTGGGGATGGTCTGGTCTTAGGGTGGAAAGTCAGAGTGTCTCTGGAAGAGGCCGTCAGGTTCTCTGTAGCCAAGTATTTCTCCACACGATCCACAAGACCACCGGCCGTCTCTGGGTCTCCATGGCTTACCCACTTTTGGATGGCAGTAGGAAGAGCTCTCAAAAACCGATCCATTACAACACGTTCCACAATCTCTGGTGCGGACAAAGTCTCTGGCTGTAGCCACTTCCTGCTCAGGTGAATGAGATCATACATTTGAGACCTGGGGGGTTTTCCAAGCTGGAAAGTCCAGTTATGCACACGCTGAGCCCGGACAGCCAGGGTGACACCCAGCCTTGCCAATATTTCAGCTTTTAGCATCACATAGTCTTTTGCTTGGTCAGGCTCTAGGTCATAGTAAGCCTTCTGCGATTCACCAGTTAACAGAGGAGCCACCAGTCCAGCCCACTGCTCCTCAGGCCACTTTTCTCTTTCAGCAGTCCTTTCAAATGTGGTCAAAAATACCTCTGGATCATCCTCTCCAGTCATTTTTGTCAATAAACGACTCACCCCAAAGGACGCGGTATTAGTGGGACGGCTTTCCTCACTGGTCTGCGGACGTTGCTGCACTACTGCTTCCATTTGTTGTAGTCTCTGCTCTTGCTTCTGTAACAGGTCTATGAAGCGGGCCTCAGATTGCTGTTGGGCTTGTTGCTGAGCTTCCAGACTCTGTTGGTGAGCTTGCTGCTGGGCTGCAAGGCTCTGTTGATGAGCTTGCTGCTGGGCTGCAAGGCTCCTTTGCAAACCTGCATTTGTCTGCTGTTGATTGGCATTTGCTAGAGCCAGCTGTTTCAGTATCTCCTCCATGCTGGCTTAAAAAAAACTGCCCGCATTCTCCACCAACTGTGAGGGGGTTAGCTCGGCAGCGGGTGTGTGTGACCCCCGGGATGGGCTCCCCACACAAAAACAGGCCCAGCAAACGGAGGTTGTGGTTTTCAAAATCAAAAAGGTGCGGTTTATTTTCTATTTACAGTGACAAAACACAGCAAAGCAAAAGAAACATAAACAAAATAAATCCTGGTCAACTTGACCTCTGACTAAACATACAGGTTTCCTAACTAACAACTGGGATCAGCCTAGTGCTGTCCTAGTCCCTAAGTCCCTGGTTTTAAATGTCCAAGCAAATAGCCACACAGGCTTTGTCTCACCGCACAGGGGTTCACTCTCCCTAGACAGTCCACACAGGTCTGGGTCCAGGCACCAGCAAACACCTAATGAATCTGGGAGTTTTTATAGAGGCCTTAATGAGCTGACAAGCTTCAGCTGGTCTCATCAACTCCCTGTCTGCACGACGCCCCACACTCTCCCTAGAGGTATGAGTCATCCATGAGCCCACTAGCCTCAGCTGGGCTTATACAACTCTCCACCTAGTTGTATAAGTCGGCGTAAAGCCTGAATCTGGGCGAAATATATCTACCCCCCTGGATGCAACCAGGTGACTTTACCTTCCTGCTGTCACACCTGTATTTGCATGTGCCGATGTAATCGGCACATGCACACTGAAGCAATTGCACGTACGTGCCGTTGGTTTCAGTGAGTGTGCCGTTACCGGCGGCTCCCGTGCTCATGCGCGGGAGTGACGTCATCACGGCTCCGGCCAATCACAGCGACGGAGCCGTGATACTCTGAAGTAACTCCGGGATGACATGTCACCGACCGGTGCTGTGTCGGGCACCGCAGTGGGGGCTTCGATCCCAGGTGAGTATTACATAATGAGCTAGTATGCTATGCATACTAGCGCATTATGCCTTTGTCTTGCAGGTGTTAGTTTTTTTTTTTTTCCAAAGTGGGTTTACAACCCTTGCAGGTTTTTCATTCTATGCATTGAGGTGAAAAACCTCTTGTTGTGCACCAGCCCCCCCCCCCAGAGCCCCCATTTTACTTACCTGAGCCTGATCATTCCTATGTCGGGGACAAGCACACCCGCTCCAGCCGGTGTCTCGGATCCTGATTGGATATATTGAGCAGCGCAGCCATTGGCTCCCGCTGTTGTCAATCAAATCCAATGATGCGGGAGCCGGGGGCGGAGCCAAGTCCTGCTGTCGGTGTCAAGGACACAGGAGCGTGCCTGCACAGGTGCCCCAAGGGAGAGCGTTTCTCTGATGGGGCATTTGAGAAGAGGAGGAGCTAGGAGTGCCGCTGAGGGACCCCAGAAGAGGATCGGGGCCACTCTGTGCAAAACCAACTGCACAGAGGAATTCGTATCGGCCTAAACTGATAAAAAAAATTGTTGTTTTTTTTGAAAAATTGGGATATTTATTATAGCAAAAATCAAAAAATATTGTGTTTTTTTCAAAATTGGGGCTCTTTTTTTGTTTATAGCGCAAAAAATAAAAACCGCAGAGGGGATCAAATACCACCAAAAGAAAGCTCTATATGTGGGAAAAAAAGGACGTCAATTTTGTTTGGGAGCCATTGCGCACGACCGCGCAATTGTCATTCAAAGCGTGACAGTGCTGAAAGCTGAAATTTCGCCTGGGCAGGAAGGGGGTTATGTGCCCAGTAAGGAAGTGGTTAAAGTGGTCATGATCCCAAAAACAAAAATGTGTTATATTGCAGGGACTCCATCCCTCGCTCCGGCCAGGTCAAGGACACCTGGGCCCGGAACTCCGGAACGCCAGCACCCAGGCCGAAGGTGCCTGGGCGCGGCCGGGTCCTCCAACTCTGAACCCCAAGGTCAGGGCGTCCGCCTCTTTTATCTCCTTGTCATGGATATGCAGTAGTGTTTGTCTGCCATCTTACCTTCCTCCTCATGTGTTCATCTAGAGACCAGACCTCCTTCACCTGGCTTCCTTTATAATCTCCTCCCAGCCTGACTCCACCCCAGGCCCTATCACTGAACACTATATTAACCTGTGCACTGCAAGCCTGCTTTGCTGATCAACGTGTTTGTTAGGCATTGTGTGTTTGGGTTCCTGCCTGCCGTGTGCTACGTCTGTCTCTCTGTTACGTTATTGGCTTGTCCCCGACCATCCCTGTCTGCTCGTGACCCTTGACCTTCGGCTCGTTCTTCGTTATCCTTGTCTGCTTGTGGCCCCTGACCTTCGGCTTGTTATTCGGTTCTCTCTATCGTGTGCCGCTGCTTCCCCTTATCCTACGGGGCGTGAGCTAGGAAACTCCAGGGGCCGCGACCTGGTCCCAGCCTGCAGCGTAACATCCTCACCACTAGAGGCCCTGGAGAAGACCAGCTGGGTCTTAGACTCCGCGCCCTGGGGAATCTTGGCTCTCGCTTCCGTTGGGATCCCGGTTGTGCTCCTCTGGTCCCGCTTTCCACAACCACCCAGTTTCCTACCCACAGAAGCCAGCCATAGGGTTCACTACCTCGCGGTGCACTCCTGTCCCCCTACGGTGTGCATCTGTCACCTGGCCACAGGTGACCCTGACAGTTTGATCAGCCATGAACCCGGCTGACATCCCGTTACCCGTGGATGATCCGTTGCAGGGCATAGTTTGCAGACTTGAAACCCAGGAATCGAATCAGACTCAGGTGATGCGATTCCTCCAGGATCTGGCTTCTCGCTTTGAGCAGCTTCAGGCCTCCTTGGGAACCCTGAATCCGCAACCTCAAATACAACCAGCGGCTGCACCTATTGCACCAGTCGCAGCCACACACTCACTACAACTGCCAGCTCCGTCCCGTTTCTCTGGGGACTCCAAGGCTTGCAGGGGGTTCCTTAGTCAATGCACAATTCATTTTGAGCTCCAGCCCCAAAACTTCCTGTCTGATCGGGCTAAGGTAGCCTATATCATTTCCCTCCTCTCTGGTGAAGCTTTAGCCTGGGCAGCCCCTCTGTGGGAACTGAATGATCCAGTGGTTTCTAGCCTGTCTGGCTTCTTGAAACTTTTTCGGAATATCTTCGAAGAACCGGCTCGTGTCTCTTCAGCGGCCAGCACCCTTTTACGTCTCCGCCAAGAGTCTGCTTCTGTGGGACAGTATGCCCTTCATTTCCGCATACTGTCGGCTGAGTTGAGCTGGAACAATGAGGCCTTAGTCGCAACCTTTTTGCATGGCCTGTCTGATAGAGTGAAGGATGAATTAGCAGGAAGAACCATCCCCACTGATCTGGCCGGCGTTATCTCCTTGTGTAACCAGATCGATATTCGCTTTCAGGAGAGGACCTTAGAAAAGCAACGCCAGCACTCCTTGGTTCTTAGTCAGCCTGAGCTCCCCTCTCTTCGACCCGTAGAGCATCTCCTACCAGCTGAGGAACCCATGCAGCTGGGTCGGACCAGGCTATCCCCCGAGGAACGTGCTAGGCGCAGAACTCTTGGTCTGTGTCTTTACTGTGGGGGCAAAGGTCATTTTCGTGACACTTGCTCTCTTTGTCCAGAAAAACGTCCGGGTCCACTTCATCTGGAAAGTGGAGTATTGGACCCAGAAATATCACCTTCCCCTTCTCGTCTTCTGCTTTCTGTGTTCCTTCATGTTGGTGCTTCTTCTCATTCGGTCTCAGCATATCTGGATTCCGGAGCCGCTGGTAATTTCATGGACTGGGAAATCGCATCGTCCATGAGACTTACTCTTTTGCCCCTCACCACGCCATTGGTGGTCTTGGCGATTGATGGTACTGTTCTCCCAGGGGGACCTATCCGCTTCCAGACCCTCCCTGTTAAGATGTCGGTGGGTACACTCCACCAGGAGTGGATATCCTTCCTTATCTTACCCAAGGCCTCAACGCCTATAATTTTGGGTCTCCCATGGTTACAGCTCCATTCTCCTCATGTGGACTGGACTACTGGACAGATCCTGGCTTGGGGTCCCTCCTGTTCCTCGTCCTGCCTACCCAAGGTTGCCCCCTGTGAATCTGAGCCGGTCATTCATTCCAGGTTGCATAACCATTTACATTTCTCTGTCCCTAACCACCCTTGGACGCACAGCCAGGCTAGCTTGTCTACAAGTCCTGCAGTCGCTACGTCTTGCGATGCGATTCAGGTAGTCGCTACACCTGACTCAGCTATTCACTCTGCCTCTGTACTAGTTATGCCAGTCCAGCCCATGCCCAGTGAGCCTCTCACTTTTTCTTGTTCGGGACATTCTGCTTGTCCTTCAGCTATTCAGCTTGACTCCGGCGACATGTCACCTTCTAACCAACCTGACTTCAGGGTTCCACTGACATCTGCCCAGTCTGATGGTCCTGTGCAAGATGACCAGTTCCCCTTTAAGGGTCTAGGGGACCCTCCTCAGATTCCTGTTGATCGTCTCATGCCCTTGCTTATTCCTAGAGAGCCTTTGGTCCTCAATAGATCTTCTTGTCATCTCCCTACCTCGTTTTCAGTCTCTGAGGATAATCTTAAGTACGAGGTTAGACAAGTTCTGGATTCTCGGCTCTGCAGAGGCATTCTTCAGTACCTTGTGCATTGGAGAGGTTTTGGTCCTGAGGAGGCGTCTTGGATCGCTGCATCTGATGTCGCTGCACCTCATCTGTTGAGAAGGTTTCATCAGAGATTTCCCTTTAAGCCTGGGTCCAGGCGGGGGAGGGCCCATAAGAGGGAGGGTACTGTCATGGATATGCAGTAGTGTTTGTCTGCCATCTTACCTTCCTCCTCATGTGTTCATCTAGAGACCAGACCTCCTTCACCTGGCTTCCTTTATAATCTCCTCCCAGCCTGACTCCACCCCAGGCCCTATCACTGAACACTATATTAACCTGTGCACTGCAAGCCTGCTTTGCTGATCAACGTGTTTGTTAGGCATTGTGTGTTTGGGTTCCTGCCTGCCGTGTGCTACGTCTGTCTCTCTGTTACGTTATTGGCTTGTCCCCGACCATCCCTGTCTGCTCGTGACCCTTGACCTTCGGCTCGTTCTTCGTTATCCTTGTCTGCTTGTGGCCCCTGACCTTCGGCTTGTTATTCGGTTCTCTCTATCGTGTGCCGCTGCTTCCCCTTATCCTACGGGGCGTGAGCTAGGAAACTCCAGGGGCCGCGACCTGGTCCCAGCCTGCAGCGTAACATCCTCACCACTAGAGGCCCTGGAGAAGACCAGCTGGGTCTTAGACTCCGCGCCCTGGGGAATCTTGGCTCTCGCTTCCGTTGGGATCCCGGTTGTGCTCCTCTGGTCCCGCTTTCCACAACCACCCAGTTTCCTACCCACAGAAGCCAGCCATAGGGTTCACTACCTCGCGGTGCACTCCTGTCCCCCTACGGTGTGCATCTGTCACCTGGCCACAGGTGACCCTGACACTCCTCTCCCTTTGCGTCACAGCGGGTTCCCCGCCCCGCTGTACCGGCGCCAGCAAAGGACAAAAAGGAACAGTCTTGCGGTGCGGGTTCCACTCCGACCCAGGGCGACAACGCTACCTGCAGGCCACAGGGAACCTTGCTCCACCAGAGTCCTCCAAGAACCACAAAAGGGACTCTCAGATTCCCTAACAATTAGTACATCTGGGTTAAATGACCCTGATGCTCCCCCCCAAATTTAAATACCCGCTACACTCTCCCCCCCTGTGATTTGACACTGGTCCCCAGTGTCTGGTCCAAACTCACATCCCACAAAGGTGGTGACATAAGCTCCGCCCAGAGACTAAACCATACAAATTAGCCCTGAATTGTGCCAAGACCTAGAATGGGAAAGGGAAACATAAAAAACAGTAAAACTATAAAACCTTCAATAAAACACTTCTGACATTTACACATGCACAATCCTCCCTCTGACTATCTAAGGACCACCCATTCTCAGCAGCCTTGACAGATGAATCTCCTGCAGAGGGGAAAAAAAAAACTACCACAATGTGTGTTTTCTTGGAATGAACGGGCCCGTCCTTGAAAAGGCCCATTCGCTCCAATGAGTACGGTGATGCAAGTGTAAAAAAAAAAAACAGTCGTTGCGCAGCACTGCCACCTGGTGACAGCGCCACGGTAATGACACTTGGCCAAATTCTCCAGACAACTTTTTTTTCTTCTCTGTGTCTACACTAACTACACCCCAAAGTCATTATCTTCTTTGCAGTGCAGGGAGAAAAAGGGAGAACAAACAGCAACAGCTCCCATTTCTCCAAAGGAGTAAAACGCCCAAATAAAAAAAAAACTAGGGCACAGTCCTTGTGTTCCAGCAAGTTCAGCAATGAACAATAATATAGCACACAGGAGTCTTTTCCTCCTAAAGGTAGAACTTTGGGTGCGGCAGGAACAAGGTCTTCAAGTGCTTATCGAAAGTCTCCACATTATATTCAATGTTCTCTCCGTCTTTGCGACAAATAAGCACCCAACATCCACTCCGCTTTACAGTCCTTGAACTTCTTGGACACGGGGGATGAGCACGAAAGGTATCGGCGAGCATGGGGCACTTTAAGCTTTTCCCAAACAAAACTCATCATACCATCGCTGCCGCAGGACCTCCACTTCAAAAAGCAAGTCCCGGGGTAGGTATGGGTACTCCCACCCATAGTCACGGGCAACTCTCTGACAGAAGAGCCGCTGTAGCCGGGCCAAAGGTGGCACGGTCTCCTTCTCCAGGCTGGACAATGGACTACGGATGCCGAGGTACTTTAACTACCTCCATTGGCTTGGACCTAGGAGCCCGCAGTAATGAACGTTGCATTCCCGTCACCGGAACGGATGAAACAGTAGGCGATTCAGAAGATGGAAGGGTAGGCAGGAGACCAGATTCCTCCCCGGCCTCCGGGACCTCCACCCGGGGTGTACTATCCCCTGTAGACATGGGCAGATCCCTTGGTGCACGGAGCGCGGGTAATGGCATCCTGTCCCAACCCTTGCGGTGAAAGACCTCATCAATCTCTCCACTCTCCATCATCGCCGGCATCTGACAGCGACTCTAGGTCGGAGGTGTCGTACATTTCCGCAGGCAGGTAATTCCCAGTAGATGTAGAATCACCCTCCCTTACGGGCTCCACCGACAATGGACTCCCGACACCTCCAACCACACTCACAGTCCCAACCCCTGGCTCACCTGGGCCTTCAGTAGAACAGGGATGTCCAGGGCTCTTCCCTCCGGATCCATCCAGGCCAGGCAAGCGGCGGGGCGAAGCCCTTCCACGACCATAGGATGCCTGTACAAGGCCGACTTTCCTCTTCGGAGGTGGGAGCAGGGAGCTTGTGGTGACCGAAGCAGCATCCTCTGATTTTTCAGTCTCAGTCTCTGGTTGGGCACTCTCTTTGCCCTGGTCAGCGCGCACAGAAATCTCCGCAAAGGCCTGGATCTCCCCTTCCTGAGTGGCGGTACCTATGAGGCAGTTGGGGTGGAAGGTGAACGGCAAACTATTTGTTTGCCGTTATGGAATAAATAAGTGTTGGACCTTTTCAGTGTGTGGTACTCCAATTACTGGGAGCAAAGGGGGTTATCAGCAGAACAGACTTGGCTCTGAGCGTATACACAGCCCGAAGGTAATCTGATTCTGGCCTTCACCTCTACACACAGTAATCTAGAGGACATGGGCCGTGGCGCACCTCGCTCTCCCCTTCAAGGTACCCCTAGACCAAAGCCAAAGTAACCGCTAAAGAAGAGAGAGAGGGTGAGGCCGCTACACAGGGTTGAGACAAATCATGTAAAGCAAAAACTAAAGTCATTTTAGTAAAGACTGCACGCATGTAGGTTATTATAGCAGACATGCAGTGTTTATCCTGCCAAAAAATACAGCTACCTGTCAGCTTGCAGTCTTCTGTGGCATGTGAACTGAGCATGTGCAGCTGGGCTTACCCTGCCAGCGTGTTCCCTGTGTGCTGGGATAACTGACTCCTGCGCAGTTACGTCATCCCACACTAACCAATAGAGATGCCCAAAAACCGGCACCCAGGGTGAAGATGTCGGTGTCAGTGAGGGCCCCAGGACTGTTAGAGAAGTGGTATTGTCTTTAGTTCTGCTTTAATACTGACAATGGTCAGCTTTTATTCATTTATGTAAAATGTTTATTCCAAATAGAAAAAAATAAGTGTTGGCTGGAGTTTGGCTTTAATTTATTAGGTCCAGCTAAATCTGCTAGTCATCCAACACTGCGCTCTCCCCAGATTGATAATGCTGCTGTCCAAAGGTGTATCCATTGCTCCTACATCCATCATGGGGACACTCTAATAAACCAAAAAAGGTTAGCTACCAAATTTTAGGACGGATAAGCTGCTATATAACTTTTTTGTTTCTGGGTTTTACCACTTAAAGTGGTTGTAAACCCTTACAACACACTTTTTGCTGCAGGTAAGCCTATATTAAGGCTTACCTGTAGCTACCCTGGATACCTCCTAAACCTGAAGGGTTTAGGAGAAATACCCTGTGTGAGGGGGTTAGCTCGGCAGCGGGTGTGTGTGACCCCCGGGATGGGCTCCCCACACAAAAACAGGCCCAGCAAACGGAGGTTGTGGTTTTCAAAATCAAAAAGGTGCGGTTTATTTTCTATTTACAGTGACAAAACACAGCAAAGCAAAAGAAACATAAACAAAATAAATCCTGGTCAACTTGACCTCTGACTAAACATACAGGTTTCCTAACTAACAACTGGGATCAGCCTAGTGCTGTCCTAGTCCCTAAGTCCCTGGTTTTAAATGTCCAAGCAAATAGCCACACAGGCTTTGTCTCACCGCACAGGGGTTCACTCTCCCTAGACAGTCCACACAGGTCTGGGTCCAGGCACCAGCAAACACCTAATGAATCTGGGAGTTTTTATAGAGGCCTTAATGAGCTGACAAGCTTCAGCTGGTCTCATCAACTCCCTGTCTGCACGACGCCCCACACTCTCCCTAGAGGTATGAGTCATCCATGAGCCCACTAGCCTCAGCTGGGCTTATACAACTCTCCACCTAGTTGTATAAGTCGGCGTAAAGCCTGAATCTGGGCGAAATATATCTACCCCCCTGGATGCAACCAGGTGACTTTACCTTCCTGCTGTCACATACCCCCCCCCTCTTGTTTTAACCTCGGGGTTGGAACACCAGCAATCAGGCATTCATGTACTCGAGACAAAGCATCCACATTCCCCATTTGAACGCCAGGGCGATGCTTTACTGTGAAGTTGAATTCCTGGAGGGCCAGGAACCACCTATTCACTCTTCTATTTGTTTCCTTGTTTTGAGCCATCCACTTTAACGGAGCGTGATCCGTAACCATGTCAAAGTGCCTACCTAGCAGGTAGTACCGAAGGGAATCTAGAGCCCACTTCACCGCTAAACACTCCTTTTCAACGGTGGCGTAATTTACCTCATGGGACTTCAACTTCCTGCTGAGGTAAATGACTGGGTGCTCTTCCCCGTTCCAGACCTGGGACAATACTGCTCCTAACCCCACATCTGACGCATCACTTTGTACGACAAAGTCTTTAGAGAAGTCGGGTGAGTACAACACTGGCTGGCTACATAAGGCTTGTTTCAAGAATTGGAATGCTGCCTCAGCCTCGGGGGTCCATTTAATCATGACCGACCCTTTCCCCTTCGTCAGGTTGGTTAGGGGCACAGCCTTAGAAGCAAAGTGGGGAATGAATCGCCGATAATACCCAGCGATTCCCAGAAAGGCTCGTACCTGCTTCTTGCTGTTGGGACGTGGCCAACTCTGGATGGCCTCGACTTTGTTGAGTTGGGGTTTTATTACTCCCCTCCCAATGGTGTACCCAAGATATTTGGCCTCCTCCTGCCCAATGGTACACTTCTTGGGGTTAGCCGTAAACCCCGCTTCCCGAACAGAGTCCAGGACTGCTTGCACTTTTGGCAGATGTGAGGCCCAATCTGTGCTATGGACAATTACGTCATCCAGGTAAGCCGCAGCATACTTCCGATGGGGCCTCAGCATCTGGTCCATTTTCCGCTGGAATGTGGCCGGCGCATTCTGTAACCCGAACGGCATTCTTTTATATTGGAACGCCCCGTCTGGGGTTACAAATGCGGTTTTCTCTTTGGCCGACTTGGCCAGGGGGATTTGCCAATACCCTTTTGTGAGGTCAAGAGTCGTCATGTATCGGGCTGTTCCCAGCCGGTCGATCAACTCATCTATACGTGGCATGGGGTAGGTGTCAAATTTTGTAACTTTGTTCAACTGACGAAAATCGTTACAAAATCGCCAGCTCCCATCCGGTTTAGGCACCAACACAATGGGACTAGACCAATCACTTTGGGACTCCTCTATCACCCCTAAGTTCAGCATTTTCTGTACTTCCTCCCGTATTGCCTCCCGTCGGGCCTCTGGGATCCGATAGGGTTTTAACTTCACCCTTTCACCGGGCGGGGTAATGATGTCATGCTCTACCCCAGATGTTTGTCCCGGCAGCTCAGAGAATACCTCCTTGTTGCGAAGCACAAACTCCTTAACCTCCTGTTGTTGGGGTTGTGACAAGGTGGCTGCTATTCCAACCTCAGGAATCACGCAACCAGTTTGAGCTGGTGACCAAGTGTCTGCGACTAGGGACTCTCTATCCCTCCAGGCTTTCAACAGATTAACGTGATAGATCTGTTCGGGCTTTCGCCTTCCTGGTTGTCTGACCTTGTAATTCACTTCGCTCACTTTTTCCATTATCTCATAGGGGCCTTGCCATTTGGCAAGGAATTTACTTTCAACCGTAGGGACAAGTACCAGTATCCTATCCCCCGGGGAAAAGGTACGGGTCTTGGCTCCACGGTTGTACACTCTCTGCTGTGCTAACTGCGCTTGGGCCAAATGTTCCTTCACGATGGGCATTACCTGTGCAATTCGGTCTTGCATCAGGGCGACATGCTCAATCACACTCCTGTGGGGAGAACTCTCACTTTCCCAAGTTTCCTTGGCAATATCCAACAGCCCTCTTGGGTGTCTCCCATACAGTAACTCAAAGGGGGAGAATCCCGTAGAGGATTGGGGCACCTCCCTAATAGCAAACATCAAATAAGGAAGTAGACAGTCCCAATCCTTTCCATCTCTATCCACCACTTTCTTCAACATTTGTTTTAGGGTTTTGTTGAATCTTTCAACCAGCCCATCGGTTTGGGGGTGATACACAGATGTACGCAATTGCGTCACTTTGAACAATTTACACAGCTCTTTCATAACCCGGGACATAAAGGGTGTACCTTGGTCCGTAAGCAGTTCTTTACAAATACCCACCCGGCTAAAAACAAGAGATAGCTCTTTGGCTATGGTTTTGGCCGAGGTATTTCTGAGAGGGATCGCTTCTGGATAACGGGTGGCATAGTCCATTATAACCAATATGTTCTGGTGCCCCCTAGCGGACTTGATTATAGGACCTACCAAATCCATTGCGATTCTCTCAAACGGGACCTCAATGATGGGTAGAGGGACCAGCGGGCTACGGAAATGTGGCATCGGGGCCGACCTCTGACACACAGGGCAGGAGGAACAATAATTTTCTATGTCCTTCATCACCCCAGTTCAATAGAATCTCTGTAATACCCTCTCTCGGGTTTTCTCTGTCCCCAGATGACCTCCAAGAATGTGCCCATGGGCCAACTCCAACACCAACTTCCTGTAAGGTTTGGGCACCACAAGCTGCTCAACGGTTTCTTCTGCCCTTTTTGCCACCCGATACAGTAGGTCCTTCTCTACGCTGAAGTATGGGTAAGTGCAGGTATTATCTGGGTTCACTAACTCGCCATCTATTTCCACTACGTTTTCCCGTGCCTTTATTAGGGCGGGGTCTTTTAACTGTGAGGGGGTTTCGAAACACACTGTAGTCACTGGATACTCTCGGGTGTCCCCATGCACACAAATAACAGCTACCTTGCTATTCCCAGAGACCTCTGTTTTAACTAATTCAGCCTTTATCAGGGTCACAAGGCTACCTGAATCCAGCAATACCACAACATTTCTACCATTAACACACATTTTGCATAAATGTTTCTCAGTTCCTCGAATGGCAGGGCATGCGACTGTCGCACACAGCGACTGATGTCTGCCCGTCAGAAAGTCACATTGCATGGGTTCCTCCACAACCGGGCAATTTGCTGCAATATGTCCCGCTTGCCGGCAGCGGTAGCAAACGATCCTTCTTGCCGCCTCTTGAGCCGCTGATTTCCCAGGCTGTTCTCGCCAAACTTGGGGTAGAGCTCCCACCCTCTCACTCTCTCCACCCTCACCCCTTGGAATCCTCTTATCCGCCCCTGGGGATGGTCTGGTCTTAGGGTGGAAAGTCAGAGTGTCTCTGGAAGAGGCCGTCAGGTTCTCTGTAGCCAAGTATTTCTCCACACGATCCACAAGACCACCGGCCGTCTCTGGGTCTCCATGGCTTACCCACTTTTGGATGGCAGTAGGAAGAGCTCTCAAAAACCGATCCATTACAACACGTTCCACAATCTCTGGTGCGGACAAAGTCTCTGGCTGTAGCCACTTCCTGCTCAGGTGAATGAGATCATACATTTGAGACCTGGGGGGTTTTCCAAGCTGGAAAGTCCAGTTATGCACACGCTGAGCCCGGACAGCCAGGGTGACACCCAGCCTTGCCAATATTTCAGCTTTTAGCATCACATAGTCTTTTGCTTGGTCAGGCTCTAGGTCATAGTAAGCCTTCTGCGATTCACCAGTTAACAGAGGAGCCACCAGTCCAGCCCACTGCTCCTCAGGCCACTTTTCTCTTTCAGCAGTCCTTTCAAATGTGGTCAAAAATACCTCTGGATCATCCTCTCCAGTCATTTTTGTCAATAAACGACTCACCCCAAAGGACGCGGTATTAGTGGGACGGCTTTCCTCACTGGTCTGCGGACGTTGCTGCACTACTGCTTCCATTTGTTGTAGTCTCTGCTCTTGCTTCTGTAACAGGTCTATGAAGCGGGCCTCAGATTGCTGTTGGGCTTGTTGCTGAGCTTCCAGACTCTGTTGGTGAGCTTGCTGCTGGGCTGCAAGGCTCTGTTGATGAGCTTGCTGCTGGGCTGCAAGGCTCCTTTGCAAACCTGCATTTGTCTGCTGTTGATTGGCATTTGCTAGAGCCAGCTGTTTCAGTATCTCCTCCATGCTGGCTTAAAAAAAACTGCCCGCATTCTCCACCAACTGTGAGGGGGTTAGCTCGGCAGCGGGTGTGTGTGACCCCCGGGATGGGCTCCCCACACAAAAACAGGCCCAGCAAACGGAGGTTGTGGTTTTCAAAATCAAAAAGGTGCGGTTTATTTTCTATTTACAGTGACAAAACACAGCAAAGCAAAAGAAACATAAACAAAATAAATCCTGGTCAACTTGACCTCTGACTAAACATACAGGTTTCCTAACTAACAACTGGGATCAGCCTAGTGCTGTCCTAGTCCCTAAGTCCCTGGTTTTAAATGTCCAAGCAAATAGCCACACAGGCTTTGTCTCACCGCACAGGGGTTCACTCTCCCTAGACAGTCCACACAGGTCTGGGTCCAGGCACCAGCAAACACCTAATGAATCTGGGAGTTTTTATAGAGGCCTTAATGAGCTGACAAGCTTCAGCTGGTCTCATCAACTCCCTGTCTGCACGACGCCCCACACTCTCCCTAGAGGTATGAGTCATCCATGAGCCCACTAGCCTCAGCTGGGCTTATACAACTCTCCACCTAGTTGTATAAGTCGGCGTAAAGCCTGAATCTGGGCGAAATATATCTACCCCCCTGGATGCAACCAGGTGACTTTACCTTCCTGCTGTCACACCTGTATTTGCATGTGCCGATGTAATCGGCACATGCGCACTGAAGCAATTGCACGTACGTGCCGTTGGTTTCAGTGAGTGTGCCGTTACCGGCGGCTCCCGTGCTCATGCGCGGGAGTGACGTCATCACGGCTCCGGCCAATCACAGCGACGGAGCCGTGATACTCTGAAGTAACTCCGGGATGACATGTCACCGACCGGTGCTGTGTCGGGCACCGCAGTGGGGGCTTCGATCCCAGGTGAGTATTACATAATGAGCTAGTATGCTATGCATACTAGCGCATTATGCCTTTGTCTTGCAGGTGTTAGTTTTTTTTTTTTTCCAAAGTGGGTTTACAACCCTTGCAGGTTTTTCATTCTATGCATTGAGGTGAAAAACCTCTTGTTGTGCACCAGCCCCCCCCCCCAGAGCCCCCATTTTACTTACCTGAGCCTGATCATTCCTATGTCGGGGACAAGCACACCCGCTCCAGCCGGTGTCTCGGATCCTGATTGGATATATTGAGCAGCGCAGCCATTGGCTCCCGCTGTTGTCAATCAAATCCAATGATGCGGGAGCCGGGGGCGGAGCCAAGTCCTGCTGTCGGTGTCAAGGACACAGGAGCGTGCCTGCACAGGTGCCCCAAGGGAGAGCGTTTCTCTGATGGGGCATTTGAGAAGAGGAGGAGCTAGGAGTGCCGCTGAGGGACCCCAGAAGAGGATCGGGGCCACTCTGTGCAAAACCAACTGCACAGAGGAGGTACAGTTGTGCTCATAAGTTTACATACTCTGGCAGAATTTATGATTTATTGGCCATTTTTCAGAGAATATGAATGATAACACACAAACTATTCTTTCACTCATGGTTAGTGTTGAGGCCATTTATTATCAATCAACTGTGTTTACTCTTTTTAAATCATAATGGCAACAGAAACTACCCAAATGACCTTGATCAAAAGTTTAATATCGTGTATTGCCCCCTTTATCATCAATGACAGCTTGAAGTCTTTTATAGTATTTGTGGATGAGGCTCTTTATCTTCTCAGATGGTAAAGCTGCTCATTCCTCTTGGCAAAAAGCCTCCAGTTCCTGTAAATTCTTGGGCTGTCTTGCATGAACTGCTCGTTTTAGATCTCCCCAGAGTGGCTCAATGATATTGAGGTCAGGAGACTGAGATGGCCACTCCAGAACCTTCACTTTATTCTGCTGTAGCCAATGACAGGTCGACTTGGCCTTGTGTTTTGGATCATTGTCATGTTGGAATGTCCAAGTATGTCCCATGTGCAGATTCCTGGCTGATGAATGCAAATGTTCCTACTGCATTCATCTTGCGATCAATTTTGACCACATCTCCTGTGCCTTTGTAGCTCACACATACCCAAAACATCAGTGATCCACCTCCATGTTTCACAGTAGGAATGGTGTACCTTTCATCATAGGCCTTGTTGACTCCTCTCTAAATGTAGCGTTTATGGTTGTGGCCAAAAAGCTCCATTTTGGTCTCATCACTCTAAATGACTTTGTGCCAGAAGGTTTAGGCTCGTCTCTGTGTTGTTTGGCGTATTGTAAGTGAGATAATTTGTGGCATTTGTGTAGTAATGGCTTTTATTCTTGCGACTCGACCATGCAGCCCATATTTCTTCACGTGCCTCCTTATTGTGCATCTTGAAACAGCCACACCACATGTTTTCAGAGAGTCCTGTATTTCACCTGAAGTTATTTGTGGGTTTTTCTTTGTATCCCAAGCAACTTTCCTGGCAGTTGTGGCTGAAATTTTAGTTGGTCTACCTGACCGTGGTTTGGTTTCAACAGAACTCCTCATTTTCCACTTCTTGATTAGAGTTTGAACACTGCTGATTGGCATTCTCAATTTCTTCGATATATTTTTATATCCCTTTCCTGTTTTATACAGTTCAACTACTTTTCCTGCAGATCCTTAGACAATTCTTTTGCTTTCCCCATGACTCAGAATCCAGAAACGTCAGTGCAGCACTGGATGAAAGATGCAAGGGTCTGTCAGGAGTCCAGAAACGCATTGACCTTTCAGGCTGGGTTCACACTAGTGCGACACGACAGCCGTCCTACTTTGGATCTGACTTTGCCCCGCGACATGAAGCCGACATATGTCCGACTTTCAATGAACGGGGAAACGACTTGGATCCTCGCCAATACCAGGCAGTGTTTGGTATGAATCTTGAGGGGGAACTCCAGGCCAAAATTTAAATAAAAAACCGGCATGGGTTCCCCCTCCAGGAGCATACCAGGCCCTTGGGTCTGGTCTGGATTTGAAGGGGAACCCCAACGCCGAAAAAAACGGCGTGGGGGTCCCCCCAAAATCCAAACCAGACCCTTATCCGAGCACGCAACCTGGCAGGCCGCAGGGGAAGAGGGGGGGGACGAGAGAGCGGCCCCCCTCCCTCCTGAACCGTACCAGGCCGCATGCCCTCAACATGGGGGGTTTGGTGCTCTGGGGCAGGGAGGCAACCTGCGGCCCCCCACCCCAAAGCACCCTGCCCCCATGTTGATGAGGACAGGGCCTCTTCCCGACAACCCTGGCCGTTGGTCTGCGGGCGGGGGGCTTATCGGAATCCGGGAGCCCCCTTTAATAAGGGGGCCCCCAGATCCCGGCCCCCCACCCTATGTGAATGAGTATGGGGAACATCGTACCCCTACCCATTCACCTGGTGGAAAAAAAATGTCAATAAAAAACACACACAGCTTTTTAAATTAATTTATTGCACAGCTCCGGGGTCTTCTTCCGACTTCGGGGGTCTCCGCGCTCTCCGATTCTTTCTTCTGCCGGGCCTCCGCTATCTTCTTCCAGCTCTTTTTCTAGCGGGGCCCGGTCTTCTCCGTCGCCTTCTTCTTCTCCCGCTCTCCGGTTCTTTCTTCCGCCGGGCCACCGCTATCTTCTTCAAGCTCTTTTGCTAGCGGAGAGGCCCGGTCTTCCCGTCGTCTCGTCCGGCTCTTCGTTGTCCTTCTGCCGACCCCTCCACTATCTTCTTCCAGCTCTTTTGCTAGTGGAGGGGCCGGTCTTCCTGTCGCCGTCTTCTTCTCTCTTCTCCTCCTCGATGTTGACGCGTCGCTTCCTCCCGCTGTAATACTGGCTGTTCGCTCCGCTCCGAATTAATATAGGCTTCTCATGACGTCACAGTCACATGCGCCGGGTGGCCACTGTTGTCACTCTTGGAGGCCGCATCCATCTTTGCCCGTCTTCCTTTCCACATGCGCGGGAGCTGCCAGTCATGGCATAGGGCTCTGGAGAAATGGCACGGGTAGCCGTTCCTTCAGAGCGCATGCGCCGATGACGTCATCAGCCGCATATGCAGTAAATATCTCCTAAATGGTGCAGGTTTAGGAGATATTTACAGTACCTGTAGGTGAGCCTTATTATAGACTTACCTATAGGTACAAACAATTGATGGAAGTTTACTTCCAATTTAAAGACTGACCTATAGCAATTTTACTGCTACAGGATGGCTCTCCTGTGCAGAATCATGTATATATTCGTAATTCTGCACTTTCGCCTGTAGGGGGCGGCCAATGAATGTCCGCCGACATTCCCATTGGTTCTCTCTACTGGATACCGTGTGAGCTGAGGATCGATCGTGTCACTCTGAACCTAAGGACCCACTGTGTGGAAACACCGGAGCCGGATCGTACGTGCCCAATACCCCTGTAGGGGTTATAGGATCTGGTAAGTGGGGACACATGAGGGGATCACCAAAGTCACCCATTTTCTGTTGAGAGCACCACTTCACCTTGGAACTATTTGAATATATACGGTACCTTGTTTATTATACAAATGATTCAACTCCCCGGATGGAGATACAGCTTGAACTTTCTTAAGACTTTTTTATTGGTTACTGTCACTGCTAAATGTGTGCATGACTGCTGATGCTTATGTAGCACTTAGTCACATTTAAGTGACCAGCTGGTTTTGTTTTGGGTCTGCAGCTATTACCTCTCCAGAGTGGATCCTCCGGCTCCGTTGTCTAGGCAAACAAAAAATCCCCAGGAATAAGGCCAATGTCCACACACGAGTAAAACCTAATCAGCAAGGCTTTATTCTTTTTCTCTTTGAGTCAACTTGAAGAGAGAGAGCAGGAAGTTGAAAGAAAGTAGGGGAAGGTTCAGGCACGTGTAGCGCCCTCCTCACTCCCCTCTCGTTCTTCAGCTCGTCTTTCTCCTGTCTAGGGGTATCTTTCAGAGGGGAAGGGAGCGGGGACACCACGCCTGGCTTTCACCACAGGTGTCAGTGTGATACAAGCAAAGTTATTTTACCTTCGGGTCAGTGTTGTGCACCGGGAGCCTCCACCGAGAGTTACCTTGAACATTGTCTGTCAGGAAATGAGCCCCACACCATTAAAGTTCAACACTCCTTTATTCTTCTCGAATGAACACAATCAGTTGAACTCCCTTGGTAGAAACGGCAGGGCCGATCCTAGGGTCACAGACGCCTGGGTGCAGAAATATTTCTGGCGCCCCCCACGTGGGCGTGGTCATCTTACAAACTCCTCCCCTTACACATGTTTCTATGGCAACGACTCAAACACAGAGATGCTCCCCTAAGAAGTCGTCGTTACCCTAGGGATCTTCCCATGATCCTTTAACAATAAAGAAAATACAGGAAGAGCATACACTAATGAGACCTGGAGGAGAGTCTCTCTGATGCACACAAAGAGGGCTTCTGTTAGAGAGTCTGTTAGGAAGAGCCCCCAGACATAGTACAAGAGACACTCAGGGAGTGCAGACATATTACAGGTGACGGTCAGAGAGTGCAGACATGACACAAGAGACAGTCAGAGAGTGCAGACATATTACACGAGACGGTCAGAGCGTGCAGACATATTACAGGAGATGGTCAGAGAGTGCAGACATATTACAGGAGATGGTCAGAGACTGCAGACATATTACAGGTGACGGTCAGAGAGTGCAGACATGATACAAGAGACGGTCAGAGAGTGCAGACATATTACAGGAGACGATCAGAGAGTGCAGACATATTACAGGAGACGGTTAGAGAGTGCAGACATATTACAGGAGACGGTCAGAGAGTGCAGACATATTACAGGAGACGGTCAGAGACTGCAGACATATTACAGGAGACGGTCAGAGACTGCAGACATATTACAGGAGACGGTCAGAGACTGCAGACATACTACAGGAGATGGTCAGAGACTGCAGACATATTACAGGAGATGGTCAGAGACTGCAGAAATAATACAGGAGATGATCAGAGAGTGCAGACATATTACAGGAGACGGTCAGAGACTGCAGATATAATACAGGAGACGGTCAGAGACTGCATGGGGGAATCATGCAAGTTTCTTTCCTGCAATCTGTGGTTGCTGGAAAGAAATTTGTACTGTATATTACCAGCCTAACTGAAAGTGAAAGTTAGTGAATGTCTTGAAAGAACAGGAGGGGGGGAGACAAATGGGCAGGGCCGCTGTTAGAAATCATGGGGCACTGTACAGCCTACCTGACGGGGCCCCCTTCAACCATGCCCTTGACCCCACCCCTGGCCCTGGCTTGAAGCGATTTACATATGTGTGCGGAGCCACCGCATGCATTTGTAATTAATAAGCATGAAGGAGTGGGGGCAGTTTAAATTTCTTTTAAATTGTATTTTTATTACACAGAAGAACAAATCTTACACTGTATCTTTTACATTTTTATTTTTTTCATTTTTGCTTTCACAAGAGATGAACAACATCCCTTGTGATAGCATGGGCCATGACATGTCCTCTTTATGGAGGGATCTGGGGTCTTTTAGACCCCATATCTGTCCTCTGGCCTCCAAAGCATAAGATCAAACCGAGATCAGTTTGATCAGATACTTGTTCAAGCCAGTAATGGTTTCATTAAATGAGCCCGAAACCGAAAGTGATAAAATCCTCATCACTTCCAGTTTCTGACATCACACGGTGGGCAGAATGACATCCATCCCTCTCAGGCCCCTTTCACACTGGGGCGGTTTGCAGGCGCTATTTAGCTAAAAATAGCGCCTGCAAACCGAGCCTAAACAGCGGCTCCTTTCTCTCCAATGTGAAAGCCCTGAGGGCTTTCACACTGGAGCGGTGCGCTAGCAGGACGGTAAAAAAAGTCCTGCTAGCCGCATCTTTGGAGCGGTGAGAGGAGCGGTGTGTTTACCGCTCCTCCACCGCTCCTTCCCATTGAAATGCATGGGATACCGCGGTAATACCGCCCGCAGTTTGCGGGTGGTATTAACCCTTTATTGGCCGCTAGCGGGGGCTAAAACCGCACCGCTAGCGGCCGAATAGCTCAACAATCCCGACGTTATAGCGCCGCTAAAAATAGCGGGGCTATACCGCCACCGCCCCCACCGCCCCAGTGTGAAACCAGCCTCACTGTGTCCCAGTAACCAGATGCTAATGGTCACATCTTAAAAGCAGTAAAGGTGGTGGTGGAACCCCCTTCCACTGCCTGTAAAAGTAATACAGGGGCTTCTTAGCCACTAGGACTACTTTTACTTTGTGCAGAATTGCTGGTGTTAAAAAATGATATCTTGATCATTGCTGTAGTGATGACCGAGATATCACCCTTCCAATCCAGCGACATACTGATACATCGCTGGACAGGAAGCAGTTAAAATGAAGTGTAAATTAGCATTACACCGTTTCTTACTATCATCAGCATTACAATTATCACACAGGCAGCACTGTAAGCAGGTGCTCTATCATGTCTCTAATATGTCTCTATGTCACATTGCTTTTGGGTGCTGACTTTGTTATGGCTGTTACATACAGTAAGTACAGCAATAAGTTAACAGCCATAACAAAGTCAGCACCCAAAAGCAATGTGACATAGAGACATGATAGAGACATGATAGAGCACCTGCTTACAGTGCTACTGCTACCTGTGTGATCATTGAAATGCTGATAACCTGCTGTGCTGTGAAATACATAATAGGACACAGTGAGTATTCTATCCTCTAATCCCCACTCACTGTGTCCAGTGCAGCCACACTGTCCTCCTGCTCTTCTCTGTCAGCAGCTCAACTTCTTCACATCTCCTGAGGATTGCAGCCGGGAGCCGAACGGAGAATTGCAATATCACTCCGCCAGCCGAGACTAATAGAATAGTGGGGCGGCATGATGTACATGTGCCCGAAAATAAGAAAATAGTCCCTCCACACTCACTCACATTTCCAGGCTGGAAGCAGAAATCCTTCAGTCTCACAGAGGAATCTGCAGCTGCTGTTTTCATATTTTCCGCCCACACATCCTCTCTCGAGATACAGCTGTATGCCGGGGATAGTGTGGGCGGGGCGTGAAGTCACTGGAGGAGCAGAGGTGGGAGGAGCTGTATTCCTCACTGATCTCCCGTCAGTGAGGAGGGGGGGGGGTGGTGTGTTCGCTGGGCGGCTGTGTAAGTGTCACTGTCACTGTCACAGACACTTTACAGAGCTGCAGCCACCAGTCGTCTCAGAATTTACAGACTGATTCCCCTGTCCTACAGATGGGAGAAATCAGTCTGTTTCTCCACGGTTACTGAGATAATGGAAGGCTTGTCCCCCCCCTGCTGGTGGAGCCCTTCCTGAAGTCGCTCTCCTCCCTGCCAATGAGGATGCAGGGGGAGGGAGCTGATTGGGCGGCCGAGGCAATGCGAGGCTCTAATATTATGCGCAGAGGGAGGGGGAGAAATCCGCCCCCTCTTATTCTCCACCCAGGGCACCCGCTCCGATCTCCTCTGACAGGAGGATGGATGGGGGACTGGCTTGGGCGGGATGAAATAGCAGCGGCGGTGGGCGGCCTCTGAATACCAGCAAGAAGGAGGAGGGAGGGGAGCACTCTGGCGCTTGAGCGCCCCCACCTCTGTGGCGCCTGGGTGAACTGCACCCCTCACACCCTGTCTAGGATCGGCCCTGAGAAACGGAACAGAAAAAGAGGTGTGGATGCGAGCAGGCCCAGACACAATGTGTTCTCCACTTTCCTCCCTGAAAGTGAGTTGCGGTCTCCGAACGAGGGGGAATTTCCTTCCGATGAGAGGCGCAGCCGTCACTGGCAATATGCTGCACCAGGTCTTCGAGTGAGGAGCTCCCCCCGGTCCATTACGCCTTCCGGATTCGGGTACCCACTCCCGGGGTTCCCTAGGATCTCCTTCCCTCGCGGAACTCAGTGTTGGGCACTAAGGCTCCAGACCTCCATCCGAGTACCTCACCCCAGGCTAAAGGTGCCTGGGATGGCCCGCCTAGAGAACCGACACGAACCACCGTCCACAGGCTGAAGGTGCCTTGGACTCCCCTTGACAAATATGGCTGGCCCCCTTTATACCCACTCCCAGCAAGCACGGCGGGTTCCCCGCCCCACCATACCACTGCCGAGGGAGGACAAAAAGGAGGCACGACACACAGCAATGATTCAACCCCAGCCCAGGGCGACAGCGTCACCCGCTGGGCTGCAGGGAATTACACATCACCAATGTCTCTGCCAAGTTCAAATTTACACCCGGGAAAGTACATACCCGCTACACTCTCCCCCTGGTGGTTTGACGCTGGTCCCCAGTGTCTGGAGTAAATCATGCCCTCAACGGCTGACATAATCCAATCCAGAGACCAACTAACAATTGCACAAAAATAAAACTTTTAGAAAAACTACCCAACTAAAACATTGTGTCTGAGCCCTGTAATAAAAAGGGAATAAAGACAGAAGAGAAACAACAGCATTAAATCACAACTTTGAATCACATATTCACATTGTACTTTTTTTCTCCCGCCTTTCCTGACTAAGACCCACCCCATCCTCAGTGGTCTTGATGGGATTTTCTCCTGCAGAGGAAAAATAAAGAAATCAACACACATAACCCTTACACCTGTATTCGTGTGAGAGAAAAGAAACTTCTCCGGGAAGAAATCCCTTTTCTCCAAAGAGTGAGTGCGTGTAAAGTGTTTAACGTTGTGCAACACTGCCACCTGGTGACAGCACCGCGGTAACTGCACTCGTGGAACTTTCCTCTCTTCTTTGGCCCTATCTACCCAGAGTCCATGATCTCTTACAGAAAGTGAAGAACAACAGGAACAGTCCTTCATTTCTTTGGGCACAAAAGCAACGGGCCCCAGAAAGTTCAGCAGCATGATAAGAACGGAGTCTCTTCTCTCCTACATGTAAAAACAGGGATGTGGCAGAACAAGTGGCTTCAAGTGCTGATCCATGGTCTCCAGATGATACTCCACATCTTCTCCTTCCTTGCGCCAGATCAACACCTTGTCTGCATGGATGTGCCGTCCCAACATCCATTCTGCCTTGCAGTCTTTAAAACGTTGAGAGGCCTTTGGAGAGCATGCCAGGTACCTGCGGGCGTGGGGAACCTGAAGGTGGGTCCACACAAAGTCATTGTACCAGCGCTCCCGGCACACTTCCACCTCATAGAGCAGTTCCTTTGGCAAGTATGGATACTCCCATCCGTACTCCGCAGCAACCTTCTGGCCAAATAGGCGTTGTAGTCTTGCCAAAAGAGGCATGGTAGCTTTGTCCCCTTCGCCAGGCAAAACTATCGAGTCCGGGTGGCGAGGGACCTTGATCACATCTGATCTGGGCATTGGTGCCCGCAGTAACAGTCTCTTTTCCCCGGTCTTCGGTACAGATGGCACCGGGGATGTAGAGGCAGGCTGGGGATGGGACCTCTCTTCAGGCGCTGGTGCCTCCACCCTTCCCCTGTAGACATGGGTGGATCCCTGGTCCTCTGGAATGAAGCGAGAGGTACTTTGTCCCAGCCCTTTTCTGCAAACAGTTCATCTATTGCAACGTCGTCTCCCATGTCCAAGAGCGACTCTAGGTCAGAGATGTCACACTCCTCCGCAGGCAGGTATCCTGTAGTGGAGACCGAGCTTTCACCTCTTCCCACACACCAAATCTCTCCGCCTGGCTTACCTCGGCCTTTACTTGAAACGGGACGTCCGGAACTCTTGTCGACGGATCCATCCGGGCCAGGCGTAAGCGGGCGAGACGGTCCACCACAACCGCTGGTCGGGGCTACCATGCCGGTCTTTCTCTTCGGTGGATGCTGCGAGATCGTGGTGACCGAGTCAGCATCCTCGGATTTCTCCCGTTGGGTTTTTACGACCTCCTCCGCGGTCGCTGCAGTGTGCGCAGGGATGGCTGTCACAGCAGTGATTCCTCCTCTCTGAGTGGTGTTGCCCGTAGCACGGCCGGGATAGATGGTTCTCGGCTTCTCAACCGCCGGATCCACTTCGAACAGGAACTCCCCACAGGCCTCACATTGCCCAAATGGCTTCAGTTGGCACACCAGTCCCGAACAGCCGGGACAAATCACACCCAGGGCCTCAACGTCCATGCACGAATACAGGGCGAATCGACGCCTTGGCTTTAGCCGGATCCCCGTATCTGTTACCGGAGCAGCAGCAGTCAATGTCATGGTGGAAGGGTGAACTGGAATCCACGATGTATGTCCGAACATGGCGACCTGTTGCTGACCCATCGCACACTGCAAAGTTTTTGCGCCAACGTCCCACGTGTAGTCCTTCACACGTATTGGACTCCTCCCCTTTGCTCCAGTTCGCGGGCTTTTCTGTTTCTGAGTCACGCCCACGAACTAAGTGATGGGGGTGTGCCTGGTGGCGCAGGGCAATAGAAGCCCCCACGTGTACTACTTCACACGGCTGAACTTCCCCCTTTTTCCACTCTTCTGCGCTAGCCTTTCCCTTCATTGGGTCATGTCCACGACTTCGAGCAGGGAAGCACTTCGGCCAATGAAGGCCTGCCCACTCGCGCAACTCTTCCAGCAGACACGTTCAATACTGTGGTGCACAAACACTATCCCGGACCCGAGCCCCCACGTGTAGCGCCCTCCTCACTCCCCTCTCATTCTTCAGCTCGTCTTTCTCTTGTCTAGAGGTATCTTTCAGAGGGGAAGGGAGCGGGGACACCACGCCTGGCTTTCACCACAGGTGTCAGTGTGATACAAGCAAAGTTCTTTTACCTTCGGGTCAGTGTTGTGCACCTGGAGCCTCCACCAAGAGTTACCTTGAACAATGTCTGTCAGGAAATGAGCCCCACACCATTAAAGTTCAACACTCCTTTATTCTTCTCAAATGAACACAATCAGTTGAACTCCCTTGGTAGAAACGGAACAGAAAAGGAGGTGTGGATGCGAGCAGGCCCAGACACAATGTGTTCTCCACTTTCCTCCCTGAAAGTGAGTTGCGGTCTCCGAGCGAGGGGGAATTTCCTTCCAGGCGGTCTCCGATGAGAGGCTCACCGTCACTGGCAATATGCTTCACCAGGTCTTCGAGTGAGGAGCTCCTCCCGGTCCATTACGCCTTCCGGATTCGGGTACCCACTCCCGGGGTTCCCTAGGATCTCCTTCCCTTGCGGAACTCAGTGTTGGGCACTGAGCTCCAGACCTCCATCCGAGTACCTCACCCCAGGCTAAAGGTGCCTGGGATGGAACACGACCTCCGGCTGTCCTCTAGGCCTAGGCCCGCCTAGAGAACCGACACGAACCACCATCCACAGGCTGACGGTGCCTTGGACTCCACTTGACAAAGATGGCCGGCCCCCTTTATACCCTCTCCCAGCAAGCACGGCGGGTTCCCAGCCCCACCATACCGCTGCCGAGGGAGGACAAAAAGGAGGCACGACACACAGCAATGATTCAACCCCAGCCCAGGGCGACAGCGCCACCCACTGGGCTGCAGGGAATTACACATCACCAATGTCTCTGTCAAGTTCAAATTTACACCCGGGAAAGTACATACCCGCTACACACGCAACACTTAAGTTCAGTATATACACTCATCGCCACTCAAGCCTGAGTGGGTATTGCTCACCCGGATAGTCCCTATGAGAGCAGTCCTAGCAGCCGGGATGGAGCACGGATATCAGAGACGATGAATCACCCTTTAGGCAAGCCTCCAGGCTTCTTCCCGAGTCAGCAGTACCGTCGCTAATCTCCGCCGGGACTGATCTTCCCCTGGACCACTTTTCCTAAAGATGGGCCCCCTACAAGTGGGCAGCCTGGGATCCTTCTCTGAAGCATAGGCCCTCGTCAGTGGAGCTGGGCCCATGATGCAGTAACAGAACCTTGGGCTGAAGGTGCCCGAGGCCTAAACACACTTGCGCACCTCGTGCCATGCGGGCCACGAGGCACACTCACTGGACCAGAGGTCCCCCCTGAACGCCTTGGGGTCCCCCTGGAATCGCCTTGCGCCAAATGGCGTCTGCCCCTTTTGTACCCTCTCCCAGCATGCACCGCGGGTAGACCACGCCCACTGCACGGCTGCCGAGAGAGGACACCCAAGGTGCTGTGATAACCCTCGTAGCTCAACCCATGACGTCGGCGACAGTGCCACCTGCAGGCAAAGGAGAACACTAATGCCAGGCAGTATCACACCCAGAACAGAGCAGAATTGAATCATAAATTGGTTTGAGCCCAACTACTGGCCCAGACTGCCCCTAAATTTACACATAGCGCCCCCAAATATTGGGGGGGCGCTACACTTACAAGCACTTTTGCATTGGTCATTATCACTGTTATACCTAATTTAGCACTGGTTGTGTTATATGGTTACTTACTTATGGATTGAGATTTTTGATTTATGTAATTTTGGTAATTTGTACACTTCTTACTGGTATTTGGTCACCAAGCAGTAAGGTTTACTCACTCCAAGCACCGTATAGGGTTCACTAATAGACATCACTCTATCTCACCTGTCACTGGGTGATTGCTCGCCTGGCTTGAGGCGAAATCAGTGTTTATTTGGAGTTAGATTGATTTCACTTTATGAGTTTTACATTCTTCACACCAATTCATGTCCTAACATAGAGTGTGTGACAGCAGGAAGGTAAAGTCACCTGGTTGCATCCAGGGGGGTAGGTATATTTCTCCCAGATTCAGGCTTTATGCCGACTTATACAACTAGGGAGAGAGTTGATGAAGCCCAGCTGAGGCTAGTGGGCTCATGGATGATTCATACCTCTAGGGAGAGTGCTGGGCGTCGTGCAGGCAGGGAGTTGATGAGACCAGCTGAAGCTTGTCAGCTCGTTTAAGGCCTCTATAAAAACTCCCAGCTTCATTAGGTGTTTGCTCATGCCTGGACCCAGACCTGTGTGGACTGTCTAGGGAGAGTGAACCCCTGTGCGGTGAGACAAAGCCTGTGTGGCTATTTGTTTGGACATTTACTAAACCAGGGACTTAGGGACTAGGACAGCACCAGGCTGATCCCAGTTGTTAGTTAGGGAAACCTGCATGTTTAGTCAGAGGTCAAGCTGACCAGGATTTATTTTGTTTATGTTTCTTTTTGCTTTGCTGTGTTTTTGTCACTGTAAATAGAGAAATAAACCGCACCTTTTGATCTTGAAAACCACAACCTCCGTCTGCTGGGTCTGTTTTTGTGTGGGGAGCCCATCCAGGGGGTCACACACACCCGCTACCGAGTTAACCCCCTCACAGTTGGTGGAGAACCAGTGGCAGTTTTTTTTTAAGCCAGCATGGAGGAGATACTGAAACAGCTGGCTATAGCAAATGCCAATCAACAGCAGACAAATGCAGGTTTGCAAAAAAGCTTCGCAGCCCAGCAACAAGCCCAGCAGCAATCTGAGGCCCGCTTCATAGACCTGTTGCAGAAGCAAGAGCAGAGACTACAACAACAGATGGAAGCAGTAATGCAGCAACGTCCGCAGACCAGTGAGGAAAGCCGTCCCACTAATACTGCGTCCTTAGGGGTGAGTCGTTTATTGACAAAAATGACTGGAGAGGATGATCCAGAGGTATTTTTGACCACATTTGAAAGGACTGCTGAAAGAGAAAAGTGGCCTGAGGAGCAGTGGGCTGGACTGGTGGCTCCTCTGTTAACTGGTGAATCGCAGAAAGCTTACTATGACCTAGAGCCTGACCAAGCAAAAGACTATGGGATGCTAAAAGCTGAAATATTGGCAAGGCTGGGTGTCACCCTGGCTGTCCGGGCTCAGCGTGTGCATAACTGGACTTTCCAGCTTGGAAAACCCCCCAGGTCTCAAATGTATGATCTCATTCACCTGAGCAGGAAGTGGCTACAGCCAGAGACTTTGTCCGCACCGGAGATTGTGGAACGTGTTGTGATGGATCATTTCTTGAGAGCTCTTCCTACCGCCATTCAAAAGTGGGTAAGCCATGGAGACCCAGAAACGGCCGGTAAACTTGTGGATCGTGTAGAGAGATACTTGGCTGCAGAGAACCTGACGGCCTCTTCCAGAGACTCTCGGACTTTCCACCCTAAGACCAGACCATCCCCAGGGGCAGATAAGATGATTCCAAGGGGTGAGGGTGGAGAGAGTGAGAGGGTGGGAGCTCTGCCCAGGGTTTGGCGAGAACAGCCTGGGAAGTCGGGGGCTCAAGTGGCAGCCAAAAGGATTGTTTGCTACCGCTGCCGGCAAACGGGACATATTGCAGCAAATTGCCCGGTTGTGGAGGAACCCATGCAATGTGACTTTCTGACGGACAGACGTCAGTCGCTGTGTGCGACAGTCGCATGCACTGCCATTCGGGGAACTGAGAAACATTTATGCAAAATGTGTATTAATGGTAGAAATGTTGTGGTATTACTGGATTCAGGTAGCCTTGTGACCCTGATAAAGGCTGAATTAGTTAAAACAGAGGTCTCTGGGAATAGCAAGGTAGCTGTTATTTGTGTGCATGGGGACACCCGAGAGTATCCAGTGACTACAGTGTGTTTCAAGACCCCCAAAGGTACCCTCTCTCATCCAGTGGGGTTAGTATCTCAATTACCGCATGATGCCATTGTGGGAAGGGATTTTCCGAAGTTCTGGGAACTGTGGGATGATCCTGAGCCCCCCACTGGTGCCCCTATGTACCAGGAAGGTAATAGCCAGAACTCCTCTGAGAGTGGTGAGGACTCTCCAGAATTTCCCTTGTCAGTATTGGCAGGCGAGACTCAAGAAACTGGAGAGGAGCCCACCTCCTCAGACGAAAACCTACCGTCTGTGGAGTTTTCTGATCTTGAGGTTCACAGGGAAAATTTTGCCACAGAACAGTTAAAAGACCCCGCCCTAATAAAGGCACGGGAAAACGTAGTGGAAATAGATGGCGAGTTAGTGAACCCAGATAATACCTGCACTTACCCATACTTCAGCGTAGAGAAGGACCTACTGTATCGGGTGGCAAAAAGGGCAGAAGAAACCGTTGAGCAGCTTGTGGTGCCCAAACCTTACAGGAAGTTGGTGTTGGAGTTGGCCCATGGGCACATTCTTGGAGGTCATCTGGGGACAGAGAAAACCCGAGAGAGGGTATTACAGAGATTCTATTGGCCTGGGGTGATGAAGGACATAGAAAATTATTGTTCCTCCTGCCCTGTGTGTCAGAGGTCGGCCCCGATGCCACATTTCCGTAGCCCGCTGGTCCCTCTACCCATCATTGAGGTCCCGTTTGAGAGGATCGCAATGGATTTGGTAGGTCCTATAATCAAGTCCGCTAGGGGGCACCAGTACATATTAGTTATAATGGACTATGCCACCCGTTATCCAGAAGCGATCCCTCTCCGAAATACCTCGGCCAAAACCATAGCCAAAGAGCTATCTCTTGTTTTTAGCCGGGTGGGTATTTGTAAAGAACTGCTTACGGACCAAGGTACACCCTTTATGTCCCGGGTTATGAAAGAGCTGTGTAAATTGTTCAAAGTGACGCAATTGCGTACGTCTGTGTATCACCCCCAAACCGATGGGCTGGTTGAAAGATTCAACAAAACCCTAAAACAAATGTTGAAGAAAGTGGTGGATAGAGATGGAAAGGATTGGGACTGTCTACTTCCTTATTTGATGTTTGCTATTAGGGAGGTGCCCCAATCCTCTACGGGATTCTCCCCCTTTGAGTTACTGTATGGGAGACACCCAAGAGGGCTGTTGGATATTGCCAAGGAAACTTGGGAAAGTGAGAGTTCTCCCCACAGGAGTGTGATTGAGCATGTCGCCCTGATGCAAGATCGAATTGCACAGGTAATGCCCATCGTGAAGGAACATTTGGCCCAAGCGCAGTTGGCACAGCAGAGAGTGTACAACCGTGGAGCCAAGACCCGTACCTTTTCCCCGGGGGATAGGATATTGGTACTTGTCCCTACGGTTGAAAGTAAATTCCTTGCCAAATGGCAAGGCCCCTACGAGATAATGGAAAAAGTGAGCGAAGTGAATTACAAGGTCAGACAACCAGGAAGGCGAAAGCCCGAACAGATCTATCACGTTAATCTGTTGAAAGCCTGGAGGGATAGAGAGTCCCTAGTCGCAGAAACTTGGTCACCAGCTCAAACTGGTTGCGTGATTCCGGAGGTTGGAATAGCAGCCACCTTGTCACAACCCCAACAACAGGAGGTTAAGGAGTTTGTGCTTCGCAACAAGGAGGTATTCTCTGAGCTGCCAGGACAAACATCTGGGGTAGAGCATGATATTATTACCCCGCCCGGTGAAAGGGTGAAGTTAAAACCCTATCGAATCCCAGAGGCCCGACGGGAGGCAATACGGGAGGAAGTACAGAAAATGCTGAACTTAGGGGTGATAGAGGAGTCCCAAAGTGATTGGTCTAGTCCCATTGTGTTGGTGCCTAAACCGGATGGGAGCTGGCGATTTTGTAACGATTTTCGTCAGTTGAACAAAGTTACAAAATTTGACACCTACCCCATGCCACGTATAGATGAGTTGATCGACCGGCTGGGAACAGCCCGATACATGACGACTCTTGACCTCACAAAAGGGTATTGGCAAATACCCCTGGCCAAGTCGGCCAAAGAGAAAACCGCATTTGTAACCCCAGACGGGGCGTTCCAATATAAGAGAATGCCGTTCGGGTTACAGAATGCGCCGGCCACATTCCAGCGGAAAATGGACCAGATACTGAGGCCCCATCGGAAGTATGCTGCGGCTTACCTGGATGACGTAATTGTCCATAGCACAGATTGGGCCTCACATCTGCCAAAAGTGCAAGCAGTCCTAGACTCTATCCGGGAAGCGGGGTTTACGGCTAACCCCAAGAAGTGTACCATTGGGCAGGAGGAGGCCAAATATCTTGGGTACACCATTGGCAGGGGAGTAATAAAACCCCAACTCAACAAAGTCGAGGCCATCCAGAGTTGGCCACGTCCCAACAGCAAGAAGCAGGTACGAGCCTTTCTGGGAATCGCGGGTTATTATCGGCGCTTCATTCCCCACTTTGCTTCTAAGGCTGTGCCCCTAACCAACCTGACGAAAGGGAAAGGGTCGGTCATGATTAAATGGACCCCCGAGGCTGAGGCAGCATTCCAATTCTTGAAACAAGCCTTATGTAGCCAGCCAGTGTTGTACTCACCCGACTTCTCTAAAGACTTTGTCGTACAAAGTGATGCGTCAGATGTGGGGTTAGGAGCAGTATTGTCCCAGGTCTGGAACGGGGAAGAGCACCCAGTCATTTACCTCAGCAGGAAGTTGAAGTCCCATGAGGTAAATTACGCCACGGTTGAAAAGGAGTGTTTAGCGGTGAAGTGGGCTCTAGATTCCCTTCGGTACTATCTGCTAGGTAGGCACTTTGACATGGTTACGGATCACGCTCCGTTAAAGTGGATGGCTCAAAACAAGGAGACAAATAGAAGAGTAAATAGGTGGTTCCTGGCCCTACAGGAATTCAACTTCACAGTAAAGCATCGCCCTGGCGTTCAAATGGGGAATGTGGATGCTTTGTCTCGAGTACATGAATGCCTGATTGCTGGTGTTCCAACCCCAAGGTTAAAACAAGAGGGGGGGGTATGTGACAGCAGGAAGGTAAAGTCACCTGGTTGCATCCAGGGGGGTAGGTATATTTCTCCCAGATTCAGGCTTTATGCCGACTTATACAACTAGGGAGAGAGTTGATGAAGCCCAGCTGAGGCTAGTGGGCTCATGGATGATTCATACCTCTAGGGAGAGTGCTGGGCGTCGTGCAGGCAGGGAGTTGATGAGACCAGCTGAAGCTTGTCAGCTCGTTTAAGGCCTCTATAAAAACTCCCAGCTTCATTAGGTGTTTGCTCATGCCTGGACCCAGACCTGTGTGGACTGTCTAGGGAGAGTGAACCCCTGTGCGGTGAGACAAAGCCTGTGTGGCTATTTGTTTGGACATTTACTAAACCAGGGACTTAGGGACTAGGACAGCACCAGGCTGATCCCAGTTGTTAGTTAGGGAAACCTGCATGTTTAGTCAGAGGTCAAGCTGACCAGGATTTATTTTGTTTATGTTTCTTTTTGCTTTGCTGTGTTTTTGTCACTGTAAATAGAGAAATAAACCGCACCTTTTGATCTTGAAAACCACAACCTCCGTCTGCTGGGCCTGTTTTTGTGTGGGGAGCCCATCCAGGGGGTCACACACACCCGCTACCGAGTTAACCCCCTCACAAGTGTAAGACATGTTCTTTGGTTTTAGCCTGTCACCCACTTAGACCAGTTGGGCAACCTAGCGGTAGTTAGTGCCACCACCCCTACTTTTACCTTAATTTTTCAAATCCTCCCTAGGGAGTTTTTTTTGGGGGCTGCAACCTTTATGTAACTTACCTAAGTGTGGAATCCCACATTTCAACCACGTATATATTCGTAATTCTGCACTTCCGCCTGCAGCAGAAGCCGATCTGCGGGGGGCGGCCAATGAATGTCCGCCGACACCCGCCGATTGTCGGTAAAACACACAGAACTGAGATCTGCCTATGCAAACAAGGCAGATCTTTGTTCTGACAGGGGGAAGGGATGGAATTTATGTTCCTGTAAAGCAGGGAACAAAATCCATCTCTTCCCTTAGTAAAAGCACCTCACAGTACACAAAAACACAGGCTAGGCACACTTTGATCGCCCTAGATGTTTAACCCCTTCCTAACCAGTGTCATTAGTACTATGACAGTGCATATTTTTAGCACTGATCACTGTATTAGTGTCAATGGTTCCCGCAAAGTGTCAGTTAGTGTCCGATAGCTCACGGCAATATGGCAGTCGCTGATCGACGCCATTACTTGTATAAAAGAAAGTTCCAGTATATATCCAAGTATAAAACCAATCAATACACTTATTGGGATTTTTTTGTTTACCAAAAATATGTAGCAGAATACATATTGGCCTATATTTATGAAGAAATTAGATTTAAAATAATATAAAAAGCAATGGTGATCAAATACCACCAAAAGAGAGCTCTATTTGTGGCAAAAAAAATTGATTTTATCAGTACAGTGTCGCACGACCGCGCAATTGTCAGTTAGAGTAATGCAGTGCCATATCGCACAAAATGGCTTGGTTATAAAGGGGGTAAAGGGAAGGTCAAGTGGTTAATACCACTTTAAGTTGGCGGGAAAACATTTTTTTATTTAAAAAACTCAATATTTTATACTATGTTTTTAAAAATGGAAAAACGGAAGGAATGTTTTCTGTAACTGGGGAGATTTCCATTCACTTCCTCTCCCATATAAACAGGAAGTGAGGGGAAATGCATGGTAGTCACCAGGTTCACCAGAACTAGTGTCCCTTTTGTAAGATTTCCTCTATTTTCCTGTTCTGGTGACCACTAAAAATTTAGAACTTTTACTTTTGACGTTAACGTCCACCTGCACAAAAGCTATGATTTCCCTACATATATTAGGCATTGCCAGGCCCCTGGGAGTAAGAACAAAAACAAAAAGAGTCTTGTAGCGCTAAAACCGGCAGCAATATATGGAACGTGATGTCATATGAATGTAAATCTTAAAAGTCTGACCACCAGTGCAGCTGGCAACCTCCGGAACAAGGCAAACTCAAAATAATTATGTACAATCCAGCGCTCAAATGGGGTCAGTAATGATGAAATGTAACTTGATGTTCAAATAAAAATTATTTATTGGAATGCATGCTGAAAATTAATGAATGTACTTGATCGGATAAAATCAATAAATGCAAAGTTCAATGACCTTCAAATAAGGATCAGACAAAAATCTTGATCAGTGGTGAAGCATAAAAAAACGCATATAAACCAATGCCGCCAACCAAAGGGTTAAGATGTGCAAGTGTGCTAAAAGAATCTGGTTATTATAAAGGATGTCCAATTAAATTGGATGGGCTTGATGTTGTTCAAAGTTACTGGATGTAACTTACACTATCCTTACCGTCAGTGGAGATATAAAAGTGTATCTATGGATACAGTCTGTCACAGCCAATGGCTGAATGGCAATGCAAAAAGCCGTGGAGACTGAGGAGACCAAGGAGAGATGTGACATACCATGCAAGTTCCTGTATCGCGGTCAGACCAGCTGTTCAGGCGGGCAGGAAGATGAGGTGATCAACGGCTCTGTGCGGCTGTGTGGATGTTGCGCTCTCCAACTGGCGGCCGGAAAAGAAACCCAAACGGGGACGAGGGACAGAAGGGACGTGCCCACTTGGCTGGCGGGATGGTGAGCTCCTGTAGTGTCGGAGAGTCCTCACACTAACATGTTTCGCACGCATGCACTTTGTCAAAGGTGAGCAAGAGCAACAGTTCTAGAGCAGTGGTCGCCAAACTGCAGCGGATGCGGCCTTTTGCTTGCTTTTATCAGGCCCATGAGGTACTATTTCATTCATTGACACCATTGAAGGGCACAATTACTCCCAATGACACCAAAGAAGGGGCACAATTCCTCCCAATGACACCAACGAAGGGGCACAGAAGGAGAGAGTTACCGCTCAGATGTGACTGGTGACTCATTCACAAGATCCAGAGCCGTGGGTGCAGGCAATGCATATGACAATGCAAAAAATCTGAGGAAAACGCTTGGACAGCCGCACTCCAAAAAAGGTTATTAAAACAAAGCACAAATGACATGCCACAGCAAAAAAAAAAAACAGCAAGTATGAGCTGACGTTTCGCACTGCGATTCAGTGCTTATTCATAGCTAACCAAAGCTATGAATAAGCACTGAATCGCAGTGCGAAACGTCAGCTCATACTTGCTGTTTTTTTTTTTTTTTTTGCTGTGGCATGTCATTTGTGCTTTTTTTAATAAAATAACCTTTTTTGGAGTGCGGCTGTCCAAGCGTTTTCCTCAGATTTTTTGCAACGAAGGGGCACAATTCCTCCCAATGACACCAACGAAGGGGCACAATTCCTACCGATGACACCAAAGATGGGGCACAGTTCCTTTCAATGACACCAACATTGGGGTGCAATGACACCAATGATGGGACACAGTTCCTCATAATGACACCAATGATGGGGCACAATTTCACCCAATGATATCAACAATGGGGCACAATTCCTCCCATGGACACCAGGGATGAGCCGAACACCCCCCTGTTCGGTTCGCACCAGAACCTGCGAACAGACAGAATGTTCGTGTGAACTTTAGAACCCTATTAAATACAATGGACTCGAACGTTCAAAATCTAAAGTGCTAATTATAATTATATAATTATAAAGGCTAATATGCAATTTATTGTCCTAAAAAGTGTTTGGGGACCCGGGTCCTGCCCCAGGGGACATGTATCAATGCAAAAAAAGGTTTAAAAAATAAACGTTTTTACGGGAGCAGTGATTTTAATAATGCATAAAATGAAAAAATAAAAGTGAAATTTTCCTTTAAATTTCATACCTGGGGGGTGTGTATGATATGCATGTAAAGTGGCGCATGTTTCCCGTGCTTAGAACTGTCCCTGCACAAAGTGTCATTTTTGAAGGAAAAAAAGTCATTTAAAACTCACTCGTGGCTATTAATGAATTGTCGGCTCCCGGCAATACATAGAAAAGTCATTGATAAAAAAATAAAATAAAAAAAAAAAAGCGTGGGGGTTCCCCCAAATTCAATTACCAGGCCCTTCAGGTCTGGAATGGATATTAAGGGGAACCCAGCCGTAAGTAAAAAAAAAATGGCGTGGGGTTCCCCCTAAATATCCATACCAGGCCCTTCAGATCTGGCATGGATTTTAAGGGGAACTCCACCCCAAATTTAAAAAAAAATGGCGTGGAGTCCCTCCAAAAATCCATACCAGACCCTTATCTGAGCACGCAACCTGGCCGGCCGCAGGGGAAGAGGGGGGGACGAGAGAGCGCCCCCCTCCCTCCTGAACCGTACCAGGCCACATGCCCTCAACATGGGGAGGATGTCCCCATGTTGATGGGGACAAGGGCCTCATCCCCACAACCCTTGCCCGGTGGTTGTGGGGGTCTGCGGGCAGGGGGCTTATCGGAATCTGGAAGACCCCTTTAACAAAGGGGACCCCCAGATCCCGCCCGCCCTATGTGAATTGGTAAGGGGTACATTGTACCCCTACCATTTCACGAAGAAAGTGTCCAAAAATGTAAATAAAAACACACAAACACCTTGGAAAAGTCCTTTATTAAAAAAACAAACAAAAATAAATAAACATTCCAGCGATGAAATCCAGTGTCCCGCGGCGATCCCGATGTCCAGCGCTGTCTGTCATTGGTTGTGCCTGAGCGGACCCGATGGGGAACTTCCTCCGCAGTGTTTTAAATGTATAGACCCCGCCCCTTCTAAAGTTCCCCATCAGATGTGGAACGCGAGAAGGGGCGGGTCTATTCATGTATTACACAGCGAACAAAGTTCCCCACCAGGTCCGCCCCCTCGGTATGTCCGACCCCGCCTACGTCATTGGCCTGAGCCGGGAACTTCCTTCACTGTGTAATTTAAATTTACACAGTGAAGGAAGTTTCCGGCTCAGGCCAATGACATAGGCGGGGTCTGACATACCGAGGGGGCGGACCTGATGGGGAACTTCGTTCGCGGTGCAATTTTACCCCTTACCAATTCACATGGGGGGGCCGGGATCTGGGGGTCCCCTTTGTTAAAGGGGTCTTCCAGATTCCGATAAGCCCCCCGCCCGCAGACCCCCACAACCACCGGGCAAGGGTTGTGGGGATGAGGCCCTTGTCCCCATCAACATGGGGACATCCTACCCATGTTGAGGGCATGTGGCCTGGTACGGTTCAGGAGGGAGGGGGGGCGCTCTCTCGTCCCCCCCTCTTCCCCTGCGGCCGGCCAGGTTGCGTGCTCGGATAAGGGTCTGGTATGGATTTTTGGGGGGACTCCACGCCATTTTTTTTTTAATTAGGGGTGGAGTTCCCCTTAAAATCCATGCCAGATCTCAAGGGTCTGGTATGGATATTTAGGGGGAACCGCACGCCATTTTTTTTTTAATTTGTGGCGGGGTTCCCCTTAATATCCATTCCAGACCTGAAGGACCTGGTAATTGAATTTGGGGGGACCCCCACGCTTTTTTTTATTTTTTATCAATGACTTTTCTATGTATTGATAAAAGCCGACAATTCATTAATAGCCGCGAGTGAGTTTTAAATGACTTTTTTTCCTTCAAAAATGACACTTTGTGCAGGGACAGTTCTAAGCATGGGAAACATGCGCCACTTTACATGCATATCATACACACCCCCCAGGTACGAAATTTAAAGGAATATTTCACTTTTATTTTTTCATTTTAAGCATTATTAAAATCACTGCTCCCGTAAAAACGTCTATTTTTTAAACCTTTTTTTGCATTGATACATGTCTCCTGGGGCAGCACCCGGGTCCCCAAACACTTTTTAGGACAATAACTTCCATATAAGCCTTTATAATTAGCACTTTAGATTTCTCCCATAGACTTTTCGAATTTGCTGCGAACACCCCAAATTGTTCGTTGTTCGGCGAACGGGCGAACAGGCAATGTTCGAGTCGAACATGAGTTTGACTCGAACTCGAAGCTCATCCCTAATGGACACAAACGATGGGGCACAATTCCTCCCATGGACACAATTGATGGAGCACAGTTCCTCCCAATGACACCAACAATGGGCCCCAATGATACCAATGATGGGGCACAATTCCTCCTATTGACACTAAAGATGGGGCATTGTTTACTCCAACTGATACTCGGACAGTTTCTACGCCTCATGACCACAGCCTGGCCCCCATAGGACAGTAAACTGGTCCCTTATTTCGAACGTTTGGAGACCCCTGTTCTAGAGGGTCATTGCCCCGATATTTTTATTCAATATATTTTATACTAGATTTTCTTTTCAACATTTTCTAGCTTTTTCCCCCTAATGTAGTAAAATAAATTAATAAATAAACAGTGTTCATTTATTACCACCACAAGAAAGCTCTCTGTCTCCAAAAAAAATTATGTAAAATTCATTTGGGTCCAGCGTTGTTTGACGGAGTAATTGTCGGTCAAACTACCACAGCTCTAAAATCTGAAAAATGGCCTGCTCAAACAACGCATTTTAATTATTATTCCACGTTATAACATGATTTGAATTGAAAACTGTATGATTTAAAGACACATTCTGCATAAGAAGCAAATGGTACGTCATTTTTATGAATAAAATATACGGTTTGGTACATTTTCTTCTTCAGGCTAAATTAGTTTTCAGGGATGCCATGCTAATATCATTAAAATTCAGCCGCTTGTTTTTCTTCGCTCAGAAAATATTGTTAAAACAAAATTAGTTTCGCTTGAATATTGATGTGAGATATGTTCACTGATAAAATTCGGTTGATATTTTCATTAGCTTTAAATATGAAAAGTGCTTGTGGTGTGAAAATACGGAGAATATTCATCTTTGTAAATGTGACCAATTTCTGAGTTTTTTCTTATCAACAACGTTCGGGGAAGCGATTGAGTTGTAGAGGTGAATATATCTTCTATCTGGAGGTTGATGAAACATGCAGAAGAGAAACCTTCATGTTGACACGTTGGCCACAACAGCTGATCTTTTCTGTAAAAAGTGAACCTGCCTTCTTGAAACATTAAAGCAACACTAAGCTCTGGTTAAAAAGAAAAAAAATATTTTCAAATATATATTCTTTCTTTTTTTTTACCTTAAAGTGGTATTAAACCCAAAAGCAAACATTTCTTATATTGCAGCTTACCAATTCTTAAGCCTGGTACACACGATCGGATTTTCTGCGGACAAAGCGTAGGACTTTTGTCCGAAGTGCGTTGGCCATGAACTTGTCTTGCATACAAACGGCACACAATTGTTGGCCAACAAACACAAAACGACGTGGTTTTTCAGCTCTTTAGCGCCACCCTTTGGGCAACTTCTGCTAATGTTGTCTTATGGTTAGCATTGCTTCTGAGCATGCGTGTTTGTTTTGTTTTTTTTTTCCGAAGGACTTCTGTACACACGATCGGATAATCCGACAACACACAATTGTTGTCGGAAAACTTTAAAGCATGCTATCCAACATTTGTTGGCGGAAAATCCGACAACAATTGTCCGATGGAGCGTACAAACGGTCGGATTTTCCGACAACAGCCTGTCATCACACAATTCCAGCCGGAAAATCCGATCGTGTGTATGGGCCTTTAGATGCGATGGCTGCATTTGTTTTCTTTTTTTTTTTTAGGCTTTCTTTCTTTTATTTTAATCTGGTAATCCAGCTGGCAAGTCTGTTGTTTTTCAAAAGTGCAAGCTCTCCAGCACAATGTATCAGTTACAGGGTTGAGACAAACCATTTACTACTGACAGAGGTGCTTATAAGGATCAGTTTATCTATGTAAAACATTTATCCCAAAAAAAAACAAAACAGTTGCTGTAACTATTGATGCACCGGAATGAAAATTCTGGACCGAAACCAAAAATTCAGGATGCACTTGGCCCAAAACCGAAACCGAAATGGACAATTTTTTTAAAATATTTGTAATTTTTATATATATTGTGACAGCAGGAAGGTAAAGTCACCTGGTTGCATCCAGGGGGGTAGATATATTTCGCCCAGATTTAGGCTTTACGCCGACTTATACAACTAGGTGGAGAGTTGTATAAGCCCAGCTGAGGCTAGTGGGCTCATGGATGACTCATACCTCTAGGGAGAGTGTGGGGCGTCGTGCAGACAGGGAGTTGATGAGACCAGCTGAAGCTTGTCAGCTCATTTAGGCCTCTATAAGAACTCCCAGATTCATTAGGTGTTTGCTCATGCCTGGAACCAGACCTGTGTGGACTGTCTAGGGAGAGTGAACCCCTGTGCAGTGAGACAAAGCCTGTGTGGCTATTTGCTTGGACATTTAAAACCAGGGACTTAGGGACTAGGACAGCACTAGGCTGATCCCAGTTGTTAGTTAGGAAACCTGTATGTTTAGTCAGAGGTCAAGTTGACCAGGATTTATTTTGTTTAGGTTTCTTTTGCTTTGCTGTGTTTTGTCACTGTAAATAGAAAATAAACCGCACCTTTTTGATTTTGAAAACCACAACCTCCGTTTGCTGGGCCTGTTTTTGTGTGGGGAGCCCATCCCGGGGGTCACACACACCCGCTGCCGAGCTAACCCCCTCACAGTTGGTGGAGAATGCAGGTAGTTTTTTTTTAAGCCAGCATGGAGGAGATACTGAAGCAGCTGGCTCTAGCAAATGCCAATCAACAGCAGACAAATGCAGGTTTACAAAAGAGCCTTGCAGCTCATCAACAGAGCTTCGCAGCCCAGCAGCAAGCTCATCAACAGAGCCTTGCAGCTCAACAACAGAACTTCGCAGCCCAGCAGCAAGCTCATCAACAGAGCCTTGCAGCCCAGCAGCAGACAAACGCAACTTTGCAACAGAGTCTGGAGGCTCAGCAACAAGCCCAGCAGCAATCTGAGGCCCGCTTCATAGACCTGTTGCAGAAGCAAGAGCAGAGACTACAACAACAGATGGAAGCAGTAATGCAGCAACGTCCGCAGACCAGTGAGGAAAGCCGTCCCACTAATACCGCGTCCTTTGGGGTGAGTCGTTTATTGACAAAAATGACTGGAGAGGATGATCCAGAGGTATTTTTGACCACATTTGAAAGGACCGCTGAAAGAGAAAAGTGGCCTGAGGAGCAGTGGGCTGGACTGGTGGCTCCTCTGTTAACTGGTGAATCGCAGAAAGCTTACTATGACCTAGAGCCTAACCAAGCAAAAGACTATGTGATGCTAAAAGCTGAAATATTGGCAAGGCTGGGTGTAACCCAGGCTGTCCGGGCTCAGCGTGTGCATAACTGGACTTTCCAGCTTGGAAAACCCCCCAGGTCTCAAATGTATGATCTCATTCACCTGAGCAGAAAGTGGCTACAGCCAGAGACTTTGTCCGCACCAAAGATTGTGGAACGTGTTGTAATGGATCGATTTTTGAGAGCTCTTCCTACTGCCATCCAAAAGTGGGTAAGCCATGGAGACCCAGAGACGGCCGATGGTCTTGTGGATCGTGTGGAGAAATACTTGGCTACAGAGAACCTGACGGCCTCTTCCAGAGACTCTCGGACTTTCCATCCTAAGACCAGACCATCCCCAGGGGCGGATAAGAGGATTCCAAGGGGTGAGGGTGGAGAGAGTGAGAGGGTGGGAGCTCTACCCCAAGTTTGGCGAGAACAGCCTGGGAAATCAGCGGCTCAAGAGGCGGCAAGAAGGATCGTTTGCTACCGCTGCCGGCAAGCGGGACATATTGCAGCCAATTGCCCGGTTGTGGAGGAACCCATGCAGTGTGACTTTCTGACGGGCAGACGTCAGTCGCTGTGTTCGACAGTCGCATGCACTGCCATTCGAGGAACTGAGAAACATTTATGCAAAATGTGTGTTAATGGTAGAAATGTTGTGGTATTGCTGGATTCAGGTAGCCTTGTGACCCTGATAAAGGCTGAGTTAGTTAAAACAGAGGTCTCTGGGAATAGCAAGGTAGCTGTTATTTGTGTGCATGGGGACACCCGAGAGTATCCAGTGACTACAGTGTGTTTCGAGACCCCCAAAGGTACCCTCTCTCATCCAGTGGGCTTAGTATCTCAGTTACCGCATGACGCCATTGTGGGAAGGGATTTTCCGAAGTTCTGGGAACTGTGGGATGATCCTGAGCCCCCCACTGGTGCCCCTATGTACCAGGAATGTGATAGCCAGAACTCCCCTGAGAGTGGTGAGGACTCTCCGGAATTTCCCTTATCAGTATTGGCAGGGGAGACTCAAGAAACTGGAGAGGAGCCCACCTCCTCAGACGAAAACCTACCGTCTGTGGAGTTTTCTGATCTTGAGGTTCACAGGGAAAACTTTGCCACAGAACAGTTGAAAGACCCCGCCCTAATAAAGGCACGGGAAAACGTAGTGAAAATAGATGGCGAGTTAGTGAACCCAGATAATACCTGCACTTACCCATACTTCAGCGTAGAGAAGGACCTACTGTATCGGGTGGCAAAAAGGGCAGAAGAAACCGTTGAGCAGCTTGTGGTGCCCAAACCTTACAGGAAGTTGGTGTTGGAGTTGGCCCATGGGCACATTCTTGGAGGTCATCTGGGGACAGAGAAAACCCGAGAGAGGGTATTACAGAGATTCTATTGGCCGGGGGTGATGAAGGACATAGAAAATTATTGTTCCTCCTGCCCTGTGTGTCAGAGGTTGGCCCCGATGCCACATTTCCGTAGCCCGCTGGTCCCTCTACCCATCATTGAGGTCCCGTTTGAGAGGATCGCCATGGATTTGGTAGGTCCTATAATCAAGTCCGCTAGGGGGCACCAATACATATTAGTTATAATGGACTATGCCACCCGTTATCCAGAAGCGATCCCTCTCCGAAATACCTCGGCCAAAACCATAGCCAAAGAGCTATCTCTTGTGTTTAGCCGGGTGGGTATTTGTAAAGAACTGCTTACGGACCAAGGTACACCCTTTATGTCCCGGGTTATGAAGGAGCTGTGTAAATTGTTCAAAGTGACGCAATTACGTACATCTGTGTATCACCCCCAAACCGATGGGCTGGTTGAAAGATTCAACAAAACCCTAAAACAAATGTTGAAGAAAGTGGTGGATAGAGATGGAAAGGATTGGGACTGTCTACTTCCTTATCTGATGTTTGCTATTAGGGAGGTGCCCCAATCCTCTACGGGATTCTCCCCCTTTGAGTTACTGTATGGGAGACACCCAAGAGGGCTGTTGGATATTGCCAAGGAAACTTGGGAAAGTGAGAGTTCTCCCCACAGGAGTGTGATTGAGCATGTCGCCCTGATGCAAGACCGAATTGCACAGGTAATGCCCATCGTGAAGGAACATTTGGCCCAAGCGCAGTTAGCACAGCAGAGAGTGTACAACCGTGGAGCCAAGACCCGTACCTTTTCCCCGGGGGATAGGATACTGGTACTTGTCCCTACGGTTGAAAGTAAATTCCTTGCCAAATGGCAAGGCCCCTATGAGATAATGGAAAAAGTGAGCGAAGTGAATTACAAGGTCAGACAACCAGGAAGGCGAAAGCCCGAACAGATCTATCACGTTAATCTGTTGAAAGCCTGGAGGGATAGAGAGTCCCTAGTCGCAGACACTTGGTCACCAGCTCAAACTGGTTGCGTGATTCCTGAGGTTGGAATAGCAGCCACCTTGTCACAACCCCAACAACAGGAGGTTAAGGAGTTTGTGCTTCGCAACAAGGAGGTATTCTCTGAGCTGCCGGGACAAACATCTGGGGTAGAGCATGACATCATTACCTCACCCGGTGAAAGGGTGAAGTTAAAACCCTATCGGATCCCAGAGGCCCGACGGGAGGCAATACGGGAGGAAGTACAGAAAATGCTGAACTTAGGGGTGATAGAGGAGTCCCAAAGTGATTGGTCTAGTCCCATTGTGTTGGTGCCTAAACCGGATGGGAGCTGGCGATTTTGTAACGATTTTCGTCAGTTGAACAAAGTTACAAAATTTGACACCTACCCCATGCCACGTATTGATGAGTTGATCGACCGGCTGGGAACAGCCCGATACATGACGACTCTTGACCTCACAAAAGGGTATTGGCAAATCCCCCTGGCCAAGTCGGCCAAAGAGAAAACCGCATTTGTAACCCCAGACGGGGCGTTCCAATATAAAAGAATGCCGTTCGGGTTACAGAATGCGCCGGCCACATTCCAGCGGAAAATGGACCAGATGCTGAGGCCCCATCGGAAGTATGCTGCGGCTTACCTGGATGACGTAATTGTCCATAGCACAGATTGGGCCTCACATCTGCCAAAATTGCAAGCAGTCCTGGACTCTGTTCGGGAAGCGGGGTTTACGGCTAACCCCAAGAAGTGTACCATTGGGCAGGAGGAGGCCAAATATCTTGGGTACACCATTGGGAGGGGAGTAATAAAACCCCAACTCAACAAAATCGAGGCCATCCAGAGTTGGCCACGTCCCAACAGCAAGAAGCAGGTACGAGCCTTTCTGGGAATCGCTGGGTATTATCGGCGATTCATTCCCCACTTTGCTTCTAAGGCTGTGCCCCTAACCAACCTGACGAAGGGGAAAGGGTCGGTCATGATTAAATGGACCCCCGAGGCTGAGGCAGCATTCCAATTCTTGAAACAAGCCTTATGTAGCCAGCCAGTGTTGTACTCACCCGACTTCTCTAAAGACTTTGTCGTACAAAGTGATGCGTCAGATGTGGGGTTAGGAGCAGTATTGTCCCAGGTCTGGAACGGGGAAGAGCACCCAGTCATTTACCTCAGCAGGAAGTTGAAGTCCCATGAGGTAAATTACGCCACCGTTGAAAAGGAGTGTTTAGCGGTGAAGTGGGCTCTAGATTCCCTTCGGTACTACCTGCTAGGTAGGCACTTTGACATGGTTACGGATCACGCTCCGTTAAAGTGGATGGCTCAAAACAAGGAAACAAATAGAAGAGTGAATAGGTGGTTCCTGGCCCTCCAGGAATTCAACTTCACAGTAAAGCATCGCCCTGGCGTTCAAATGGGGAATGTGGATGCTTTGTCTCGAGTACATGAATGCCTGATTGCTGGTGTTCCAACCCCGAGGTTAAAACAAGAGGGGGGGGGGTATGTGACAGCAGGAAGGTAAAGTCACCTGGTTGCATCCAGGGGGGTAGATATATTTCGCCCAGATTCAGGCTTTACGCCGACTTATACAACTAGGTGGAGAGTTGTATAAGCCCAGCTGAGGCTAGTGGGCTCATGGATGACTCATACCTCTAGGGAGAGTGTGGGGCGTCGTGCAGACAGGGAGTTGATGAGACCAGCTGAAGCTTGTCAGCTCATTTAGGCCTCTATAAGAACTCCCAGATTCATTAGGTGTGTGCTCATGCCTGGAACCAGACCTGTGTGGACTGTCTAGGGAGAGTGAACCCCTGTGCGGTGAGACAAAGCCTGTGTGGCTATTTGCTTGGACATTTAAAACCAGGGACTTAGGGACTAGGACAGCACTAGGCTGATCCCAGTTGTTAGTTAGGAAACCTGTATGTTTAGTCAGAGGTCAAGTTGACCAGGATTTATTTTGTTTATGTTTCTTTTGCTTTGCTGTGTTTTGTCACTGTAAATAGAAAATAAACCGCACCTTTTTGATTTTGAAAACCACAACCTCCGTTTGCTGGGCCTGTTTTTGTGTGGGGAGCCCATCCCGGGGGTCACACACACCCGCTGCCGAGCTAACCCCCTCACAATATATACAGGTCCTTCTCAAAAAATTAGCATATTGTGATAAAGTTCATTATTTTCTGTAATGTACTGATAAACATTAGACTTTCATATATTTTAGATTCATTACACACAACTGAAGTAGTTCTAGCCTTTTCTTGTTTTAATATTGATGATTTTGGCATACAGCTCATGAAAACCCAAAAATCCTATCTCAAAAAATTAGCATATCATGAAAAGGTTCTCTAAACGAGCTATTAACCTAATCATCTGAATCAACTAATTAACTCTAAACACCTGCAAAAGATTCCTGAGGCTCTTAAAAACTCCCAGCCTGGTTCATTACTCAAAACCGCAATCATGGGTAAGACTGCCGACCTGACTGCTGTCCAGAAGGCCATCATTGACACCCTCAAGCAAGAGGGTAAGACACAGAAAGAAATTTCTGAACGAATAGGCTGTTCCCAGAGTGCTGTATCAAGGCACCTCAGTGGGAAGTCTGTGGGAAGGAAAAAGTGTGGCAGAAAACGCTGCACAACGAGAAGAGGTGACCGGACCCTGAAGAAGATTGTGGAGAACGACCGATTCCAGACCTTGGAGGACCTGCGGAAGCAGTGGACTGAGTCTGGAGTAGAAACATCCAGAGCCACCGTGAACAGGCGTGTGCAGGAAATGGGCTACAGGTGCCGCATTCCCCAGGTCAAGCCACTTTTGAACCAGAAACAGCGGCAGAAGCGCCTGACCTGGGCTACAGAGAAGCAGCACTGGACTGTTGCTCAGTGGTCCAAAGTACTTTTTTCGGATGAAAGCAAATTTTGCATGTCATTCGGAAATCAAGGTGCCAGAGTCTGGAGGAAGACTGGGGAGAGGGAAATGCCAAAATGCCTGAAGTCCAGTGTCAAGTACCCACAGTCAGTGATGGTCTGGGGTGCCATGTCAGCTGCTGGTGTTGGTCCACTGTGTTTTATCAAGGGCAGGGTCAATGCAGCTAGCTATCAGGAGATTTTGGAGCACTTCATGCTTCCATCTGCTGAAAAGCTTTATGGAGATGAAGATTTCATTTTTCAGCACGACCTGGCACCTGCTCACAGTGCCAAAACCACTGGTAAATGGTTTACTGACCATGGTATTACTGTGCTCAATTGGCCTGCCAACTCTCCTGACCTGAACCCCATAGAGAATCTGTGGGATATTGGGAAGAGAAAGTTGAGAGACGCAAGACCCAACACTCTGGATGAGCTTAAGGCCGCTATCGAAGCATCCTGGGCCTCCATAACACCTCAGCAGTGCCACAGGCTGGTTGCCTCCATGCCACGCCGCATTGAAGCAGTCATTTCTGCAAAAGGATTCCCGACCAAGTATTGAGTGCAAAACTGAACATAATTATTTGAAGGTTGACTTTTTTTGTATTAAAAACACTTTTCTTTTATTGGTCGGATGAAATATGCTAATTTTTTGAGATAGGATTTTTGGGTTTTCATGAGCTGTATGCCAAAATCATCAATATTAAAACAAGAAAAGGCTTGAGCTACTTCAGTTGTGTGTAATGAATCTAAAATATATGAAAGTCTAATGTTTATCAGTACATTACAGAAAATAATGAACTTTATCACAATATGCAAATTTTTTGAGAAGGACCTGTATATATATATATATAATTGTATTATATTCAACAATTTAACTAATATCATGAAATTAAATGACTATGGATTAATTTTTGGCTATTATCGGCACCTTTTCGACCTATAGGCTGCTTTCGCACTAAGCAGTTTTTGAAGCACTTTAAGCTTTTCTTACGTTTTTTTTTTTTTTAAAAGCAAAACAGAATGCATCTCTTTAAATTCTATGTACTGTATGCCTTCACACTGGTCCGTTGTGCTTCCGTTACAGTGTTAAAAATCCTGATTGCTGCATTTTTGGTGCATATTTGGTCAGTTAACCACTTGAAGGCCGGGCGTTTTCTGGCACTTTTTATTTCCATGTTGAAATCTGTATTTTTCGCTAGAAAATTACTTATGACTCCCAAACATTATATATATATTTTTTAGCAGAGACCCTAGAGAAAAAAAATTATTGCAACGATCGTTGCAATTTATGTCACATGGTATTTGAGCAGTTTTTCAATTTTTTTGGAACAATAACATCTAAATGAATAATAAAAAAAAACCACAATATATATACCCCAATTTTTTGTATAATATGAAAGATGATGTTATGCCAAGTATATAGATACCTAACATGTCAGGTTTTAAAAATTTTGCATGCTTGCGGAATGCTGACAAACTACGGTACTTAAAAATCTCCATAGGTTTTAAATGCCTTTACAGGTTACCTGTTTAGAGTTACAGAGGAGATCTAGCACTAAAATTATTGCTCTCGCTCTAAGGTTCGTGGTAATACCTTGCATGTGTGGTTTAACCACTTCTCTACCGCCCACTGTGAAATGACGGCGGGACGAAGAGTCTCTCGTTCTGGGCGGACCTCATATGACGTGATTGCCTTCCCGAGCCACTAGGGGGCACGCGCGCCACGTCACTGGGGACCCGATGCGCGTGCCCGGCAGCAACGATGTCCGCCGGGCACCCGCGATTGCCCAGTAACGAGCAGGACCGTGGATCTCTGTGTGTAAACACAGAGATCCACGTCCTGTCAGGGAGAGGAGACCGATGGTGTGTCCCTTGTACATAGGGACAACGATCGGTCACCTCCCCCAGTCAGTCCCCTCCCCCCACAGTCAGAATCACTCCCTCGCTAACACAATTAACCCCTTGATCGCCCCTAGTGTTAACCCCTTCCCTGCCAGTCACATTTATACAGCAAAAAGTAAATTTTTTGTTTATAACGCAAAAAATAAAATCCGCAGAGGTGAACAAATACCACCAAAAGAAAGCTCTATTTGTGGGGAAAAAATGATAAAAATTTCAAGTGGGTACAGTTTTGCATGACCGCAAAATTGTCATTCAAAGTGTGACAGCGCTGAAAGCTTAAAATAGCTTGGGCAGGAAGGGGTTTTAACCACTTGCTTACTGGGCACTTAAACCCCCCTCCTGCCCAGACCAATTTTCAGCTTTCAGCGCTGATGCACTTTGAATGACAATTGCGCGGTCATAGAACGCTGTACCCAAATGACATTTTTATCATTTTTTTTCCCACAAATAGAGCTTTCTTTTGGTGGTATTTGATCACCTCTGTGGTTTTTATTTTGTGCGCTATAAACAAAAAAAGAGTGACAATTTTGAAAAAAAACACAATATTTTTTATGTGTGTGGGGATCTCACATCTCACATTATACCAGCAATCTAGCACTAATACACTACATCGGCCATTTTTTGATTTAGTAAACACCCGGCCGAGACACCACCTGAAGTTTGGATATTCATCAATCTCTTCACTATACAACCTTTTATGGACACATTCCAAACCAGGATTCATCCAAAACCCCTAAATAAGCCCTCCCCACAATTCGGGCTGTAGCAAACACCCGGCTGAGCCAACACTTGATTTTTCTTTTATTAAATTTTTGAGGTTCAATTTCAAGATCACACAGTAATATCACTAAAATAGGTTGGTTCACACGCTAGAACAGCGCCACAACTACACCTTTTATCCTTTCACATTTCTTGCTCCACCTACACAGGTGGTAGTAATTAGTAGAGGCAGCAGTTCTGCCTACTGTGCAGTGTTTGAATTCCCTTGCGTAGATTCACCCCCTCTCTTTTCTACACTTACACAATACTCTACTCACAGACCGATACACACAACACACTACACCACACTGACCACTACACTAACCTACCTTATTCCTATACTAACCACTTCACAATACACTACACAAACTACACAATACTCTACCCTCAGACCGCTACACACCACACCACACAATACACCACACTAACCTACCTGATTCCTATACTGACCACTACACAAACTACACAATACACTACCCACAGACCTCTACACAATACACACTGACCGCTACACAATACTCTTCCCACTGAACGCTACACACCACACTAACCTACCTGATTTCTATACTAATCACTACACAAAACACTACACACTGACCGCTACACTAATCTACCTGACTCCTATACTGACCACTACACAAACTACACAATACACACAGACCGCTACACAATACAAACTGACCGCTACACTAACCTACCTGACTCCTATACTGACCACTACACTACACAAACTATACAATACTCTACCCTCAGACCGCTACACACCACACCACACAATACACCACACTAACCTACCTGATTCCTATACTGACCACTACACAAACTACACAATACACTACCCACAGACCGCTACACAATACACACTGACCACTACACAATACTCTTCCCACTGACCGCTAGACACCACACTAACCTACCTGATTCCTAGACTAATCACTACACAAACTACACAATACACTACCCACTGACCGCTACACTAATCTACCTGACTCCTATACTGACCACTACACTACACAAACTACACAATACACAATACAATACGCAGCCTGTAATTTATTAATCCTGCAGCAGTATGAGGGGGGGCTGTTGGCATCAACTGTACTTAGGCTCGCAGGCATGATGCTGTGTGTGTGTGCTGGCTGGCAATGGCATTAACAACATCTGGCAAAAAAAGGGAAAGAAGAAAGTAAAAGAGAACACTGCAACAGGATATAGTCGCATGTACACGATGATTGACACAAAAATGTAAGGACTCACCTGATAAAATGTAATATGTGTGTGTATTGTGAGAATAATTTTCTAAATAAAAAAGGAAAGAATCAAAAAAAAAAAAACAACACCTGGCATGGGGGCGTGGTGGCGTGACTCTCCCTAACTGCAGTGCTGCTGACCGGCGGCTGCTCCCATGATCTGAGATGGCTGCCTCCATGATCCATCACCGGCTCACTCGTGACTCACCTCCGTTTTTTGTTGTCCATCGATCAGCTTGGGAATGATTCCCACTCAGTCCCAGATGAAGTAGTCGCACTGCACTTCCTTTTTCTTTCAAATCGGCGCGGTCAGGACTCAGGCGGAAGGGTGGGCGGGACTCCAGGAGAAGATTGCGGAGGCTTAAGGAATCGCGGGCAGGACTCCAGGAGCAGCCTTTATGCATGCGCCGCCCACGTTTAAGGACTTGCCAGGCCGCCGCAGCACATGACCACATTCGCCCAATCACAGGGCGCAAAATGGCGGCCGGGGTCCCAGTGACACATTAATGGAATCTCACCGAATTTCGAAAAGTGACACAAACTGGTGCGGGATTTTGCGCCCGCCCAATGTTGCGCCCGGGGCCACGGCCCCCCCTGCCCCCCCACGCTACGCCACTGCCGGGTCCCCAAACATTTTTTATGACAATAACTTGCATATAAGCCTATAAAATTAGCACTTTAGATTCCTCCCATAGACTTTTACAGGGTGTTCCGCGGCTTTTCGAACTTGCCACGAACACCCCAAATTGTTCGCTGTTCGGCGAACGGGCGAACAGGCAATGTTCGAGTCGAACATGAGTTCGACTTGAACTTGAAGCTCATCCCTAATCTCAACCCTTCTCTTCTCTGCTACTGATTACCTCTATGACAAAATCTCACCCCTGTCCTGCCCCAACCTAGCCACTTTTGTCTACAACAGCTCACTGTCTTGCTCCCTAGACAATCTTGCCCCCCTCACTACACGCAGAATCAGACCCTGACCGCTTAAACCCTGGCAAACAGACGACACCAGAAATCTCAGAAAACGTAGCCGCGCTTTTGAGCATCTGTGGCATAAGACTAAGTTACAGGAAGACTTCAAACAATATAAATCTGCCCTCCTAAAATACATTCCTGCCTCCACACTGTCAAACAGACCTATTTTATCACACTCATTACCACCTTCATATCCAGTTCCTGTCAACTCTTCTTGACCTTTAACACTGTACTCTGTCCTCCACCCCCTAATTCACTCACTGCCCAGAAGATCGCCAATCACTTAAAAAAAAAAGATTGATACAATTCGTGAGGAGATCTCCAATGCGCAGAAACCTCCCCCACTCAACACCCCACAGATACAATCATTACTTCCCTCATTCAACCCTGCTAGTATTAACGAGGTTGCTAAACTTTTATCTAACACCCATCTAACCACCTGCCCCTTGGAACCTGCTCCCTCACAAATGCTACGCTTACCCTCTGGCTCGATTTTACACTCTTTAACTCACATTTTCAACCTCTCCCTCTCTTGTGGCATCTTCCCAAACTCTCTAAAACATGCGCTAGTCACCCCCATACATAAAAAGCCCTAACTGGACCCGACCAATCTTAAAAACCTACGCCCCATCTCTTTACTCGCCTTCTCCTCCAAACTTCTTGAAAGACTGGTCTACAACTGACTGAGCGACCATTTGACCATGAACAAACTTCTTGATCCCCTTTAGTCCGGATTTCGCCCTCAACATTCCACGGAACCTGCTCTCCTTAAAGTCACAATTGACCTACTAACGGCTAAAACCAATGGACACTATTCTGTACTACTTCTCCTGGACCTCTCTGTTGCCTTTGACACAGTGGATCACCCCCTCCTCCTCAAAAAACTCCACTCCTTTGTTCTCCGTGACTGTACTCTTTGCCGGTTCTCATCCTACCTATCCCACCGCTCCTCCAGTGTCACTTACAACTCTTCTTCCTCCTCTCCTCTTTTTCCATTGGGGTCCCCCAAGGTTCTGTTCTTGGACCTCTCCTTTTCTCAATCTACACCACCTCTTTAGATCAGTTGATTGCCTCCCATGGCTTTTAATATCATCTCTATGCTGATGACACCCAAATCTATCTCTCCGCCCCCCAGCTCTCTCCAACTGTCTCCTCACGCATCACCAACTTACTAACAGACATATCAGCCTGGATGTCACATCACTTCCTCAAACTCAACCTATCCAAAACTGAGCTCATGATATTTCCTCCCCCACGTGCCACTTCACCAGATTTTTCTGTCAATATCAATTGCTCAACTATACACTTGTCCCCCCACGCCAAGGACCTAGGTGTAATCCTGGACTCTGAAATAACCTTTCGGCCCCACATCCTATTGCTATCCAAAATTTGAGGCCTCAACCTCTGCAACATCTCTAAGATATGCCCCTTTCTAACCAATGACACCACAAAGCTCCTAATCCACTCCCTGGTCATCTCTTGCCTCGACTACTGCAACACCCTCCTCATTGGCTTACCTCTAAACAGGCCATCCCCACTTCAGTCCATCATGAATGCTGCTGCCAGGCTCATCCACCTCACAAACCACTCAGCGTCTGCTATACCCCTCTGCCAATTCCTCCATTGGCTGCCACTCAACCAACTAATTAAATTCAAGATACTGACAATACCTTACAAAGCCATCCACAACCTGGCCCCCAGCTACATCATTAAATTGGTCTCAAAATACCAACCTAATCGTTCTCTTCGCTCCTCCCAAGACCTCCTGCTCTCTAACTCCTATGTCACCTCATCCCTTGCTCGCCTTCAAGACTTCTCCAGAGCCTCTCCCATCCTCTGGAATGCTCTACCCCAATCTGTCCGACTTTCTCCTACTTTGTCCACTTTCAGACAATCCCTGAAAACTCATCTCTTCAGAGAAGCTGATCTGGCCCCCACCTAACAACTGTACATTTACTTTCTCTATCAGCACATCCTTCACAGTTATTACCTCTTGTATCTCTTGACCTTTCCTCTTAGATTGTAAGCTCTAAGAAGCAGGGCCCTCTGATTCCTACTGTATTAAAGTGTATTGTATTTGTACTGTTTACCCTCAAGTTGCAAAGCGTGGCATAAACTGTTGGTGCTATATAAATCCTGCATTATAATAATAACTACAGTCCATCTAACATAGTTACCAATGGGACACATTTATATCTATGCTTTTTTCAACCGCTGCGTTTTTGGAAAGGGTCAGGGACTTTTTTAAAAGCAAACTGTACGTTTTGGTTCAATAGACTTCAATGGAGACCGTGCAGAAAAGCATGTAGTGTGTTTTTGGCGTGTTTTTGATGTGTTTTTTAATCTGCCCAACAATTAATTGGCCAAAAAAAAGCATAAAAATGCATAAAAAAGGGCGAAAAAACTGCACCACAAAAAGCACTGCAGAAACGGATCAAAAGCCAACTGCGTAGATGTGAACCTTGTAATCTCAGGAAAGAATAGTGACGTCTAATAACTATGTACACTAGCACCTAGCTAGAGGGTGCTACACTGGGCTTAAAAAGTGTCTGTTCCCTAGACACCTCAATACCGGGCACTTTCACACCCTTTCTGCCCAAGCCATTTTTTAGCTTTCAGCGCTGTCGCATTTTCTTAACCATGGAGAGGGTTAATTACTCACTCAGAACATGATGACTTGTTACATGGAGGAGTCTTAATTCAACAGTCTTCTGTCATTACCAGATCTATGCATCCATGCTGCTGCTGATACCAGTCTCACACACACACTCTTACTTCCTGGTACAGCCCCTCCCCCAGCATGCATCAGGAGAAAAGGGTGAAGGGTCACAGTGTTCCAGCACAAACATCACACGCGGTCATACAACACTGTACCCAAGTGAATTTTTTTTATCTTTCTCTTCACAAAAATAGAGCATTCTTTTGGTGGTATTTAATCACTGCTTGGATTTTATTTTTTTTACAAAAAAAAAGAAAAAAGGCAGAAAATGTTGAAAAAAAAGTTTTTCTTATTTTCTGTCAGTAAATTTTGTAAATAAGTAATTTTTCTCTTTCACTGATGTGTACTGATGAGGCTGCACTGATGGGCACTGATAGGCTGCACTGGTGAGCACTGATAGGTGGCACTGGTGGGCACTGATAGGCGGCACAAATAGCCAGCACTCATGGGCACTGATGGGCGGACTCTGATGGGCAGCACTGATAGGCATTGATGGACAGCACTGATGAGCAGGCACTGATGGGAGGCACTGACTGGCATCACTTATGGGCACTGATTGGTGGCACTGATAGGCACTGATTGGGGGCACTGATGGGGCTTTCCTGTAATAAGGGCACTGATTGAGTAGATTCACAGCACTTCCGTTTTTATATGTGACCGGCTGTGATTGAACACAGCCGATCATATGGTTAAAGAGCCATGGCTGTCGCTCTTTACAGAGATTGGGGTCGCACTGTCTCCTAGCAACACGCTGAGACCATGATCGCCGCGCTGCATGCCCCCATGGGAATGCGGTAGCAGCCGTTCTGGGGCACTGTCATATGATATCCTCCCAGAACCAGAGCCGCACCGTCCCTCCGTCATTTGACAGTGGGCGGGCGGCAAGTGGTTAGCCAGTGTGCATGGAGCCTAAGCCCTGGTTCACATTGGTGCATTTTGACATGCGATTTGACTTGTTAAATCGCATATCAAATCGGCGGCAATTGCCGGAAATGGCACCGTCCTAATCAGTGTGACGCTGCATTTGCGATGCCGCACTGATTTAAAAAAGTAGTTTCTATACTACTCTTTGCGATTTTGGGGTGTGATTTCCATTGACATCTGTGCATAAACCCACACAGATGTCTGTGAAATCGCTGCCGAAATTGTGACTGACATGTGGGAGTGAAATCACACGGCTTCATTCCCGCAGCTCAGTGCGAACCTGGGCTTAGAGGCGTTTGGCATTTTTTTTTGCCCCTGAAGGCATCTCTAGGTTATCTAATGTGCATATGCACATTGTGTCATTTACAGGCGTATTTTAGAGCAGCATTCAGGGGCATAAAAACATGCCCCAAACCTGTGTTAAGAGAGACGTTTTTCAGCTTAATTAAAGGCCGTATGTACATAAAAACATGCCTGAAAGCTCACGAACGCTCCTAAATGCGGGCATATGCATGTAAATTTATTCTAATTGCTAGAATAAATTCATATTATAGGCAGTAGAAGAAGTTTACACATATGTGCATGCATACGCTCATAAATGTGCATAAAAACACAACACTAAAGACATTTTTTCTGCCAAATTCTGCAGAAAAAAATGCAGCATATTTTCATATGTGTGCATGAGGCCTTAGTGTGGCCACAGATTCTTGTAGTATGTCGGCAGTCTCTAAGGCCCCGTTCACACCTATGCAAATTGGTTGCGGCTTACACCGCATCCAATTCACATAACATTATAAAATACATTGATTTCAATGAGGCTGGTTCACATATGTGCGATGCATTCGCACTGCGCATTGCCAAAAAAACGCGTGCGTTCTCTAGGCATTGCGGTGCGGTTCAGGTGCAAATTCAGGTCCATTATGTTCTAAGGGCACGCATCTGATTTGCATTTGTGTTGCGTTATGAACAGGGATCTTGAGGGGGAACTCCACGCCAAATTTTAAATAAAAAACCAGCATGGGCTCCCCTCCAGGAGCATAGCAGGCCCTTAGGTCTGGTATGGACTTTAACGGGAACCCCTACGCCAAAAAAACGGGTACATCGTACCCCTACCCATTCACCTGGTGGAAAAAAAATGTCACCAGGTGAATGGGTAGGGGTACAATGTACCCCATACTCATTCACTTAGGGTGAGGGGCCGGTATCTGGGGGCCCCCTTATTAAAGGGGGCTCCTGGATTCCGATAAGCCCCCCCGCCCGCATACCCCGACAACCAACGGCCAGGGTTGTCGGGAAGAGGCCCTGTCCTCATCAACATGGGGGCAGGGTGCTTTGGGGTGGGGGGGCCCGCAGGGCGCCCCCCTGCCCCAAAGCACCCACCCCCCCATGTTGAGGGCATGCGGCCTGGTACGGTTCAGTGGGGGGGGGCGCTCGCTCGTCCCCACCCCCTTTCCTGACCGGCCGGGCTGCGTGCTCGGATAAGGGTCTGTTATGGATTTTGGGGGGACCCCCACCCCGTTTTTTTTCGGCGTAGGGGTTCCCGTTAAAGTCCATACCAGACCTAAGGGCCTGGTATGCTCCTAGAGGGTAACCCATGCTGTTTTTTATTTAAAATTTGGCGTGGAGTTCCTCCTCATGATAACAGCGGCGAAACTTCCCAGGTCGGCAAGTCCGCAGCTAAAAACGCAAAGGAACCGCTGAACGACTGATTGCTAACTTGGCAAAGACTCCAAGCTCAAAAACGCAACGCATAGGTGTGATCCCAGCCTAACAGTCTTCTGTAGCACTACATATTCTAAATAATATGCCCCCCCCCCCCCCCCGGTAATTTCAGGAGCAGCACCTGAGACCCACTATTAGGCCCCTTTCACACATGCGGACCGTATGTCCGCTTTTTCATCCATCCGTTTACGGATGAAAAAAGGGACATACATTGGTCCCTATGAGATAGCGGGTGTCAGCGGATGAACATCCGCTGACACCCGATCTCCTCCGTGTCCGCAATCCTCCGATCCTGCAGACGGAGGAAAATCCTATTTTTCTATCCGTCTGCAGAGCGGATCGGATGAACACGGACAGACAGTCCGTCTTCATCCGATCCCTCCCATAGAGGAGAGCGGAGATCTGACAGGGTGGTCCCTGCACAGTGTGCGGGGACCGCCCTGTCATCCGCCGGCTCAGCGGGGATCAGCGGAGCGATCCCCGCTGAGCAAGCAGAGGTTCACGGGGCAGATCATCATGGATCCGTCCTGTGTGAAAGGGGCTTACCTTGTATATTGAACACCACTGATCTCCCGGTCTTACCCTCAGCTTCTATGTTGAAGTGGGAGTGAACTACAATGCATGAATTTTACCTATAGGCAAGTCTATAATAAGGCTTACCTATAGGTACTGTAAATATCTCCTAAACTTGCACTGCTTAGGAGATATTTACAGCATATGCAGCCGATGACATCATCAGCGCATGCGCTCTAAGGGAACAGCATACCCAATACCCATACCATTCCTTCAGAGTCCTGTGCAGTAAATGGCGGCTCCCACGCGCATGCGCGGGAGTGACTTCATTGTGGCCCCAGCCACTCACATAGTTGGAGTCTGCGAACCCGGAAGTAAGACCGAGTGAAGATGGAAGCGCCTCCAGCGGGGACAGCATGCCACTGGAGGACTTTGTTCTACGGTAAGTTTCACATAATGTGCTAGTATGTGATGCATACTAGCAAATTATGACATTGCCTTGCAGGTTTAAAAAAAAAAAAAGCCAGTGGTTTACTAACGCTTTAACTTTGTCATCATGCATAGGAAAGTCCAAAAGAAAAGCTGCCTGTATTGCCCAAAGTAACCAATCAGATTTCAGATGTCATTTTGGTGCAACATGTTTGAGATTGAAAACAATCAGGGCTAATAACGTCTATCATATTTTTTTTTTTTCTCGTTATAGTTGTGTATTACCGCATATTATGATAAATGCCAAAAAAAAATCCTTTTCTTCTCACTTTCTGGCCGGATGACACAGGAAAATCTGTAGGGGAATCTCTGGGTAGCGTTACAGGAACACCATTCCAGGGGGAAGTATTTATAAAGTTCTAGTTTTTGTGAAGCTGGCTCCAAAACGTAGCATCATAATTAATTCTAGATCTGATTTTTAATGCAATTCTCTCCTTTATTATCATTGCAGTTGAGGCTCTTGACTTGTAATTAGCACTACGCAGCACCGTTGAGTTTTTAAAGGAGGGAGGAATACTCTTCTAATTGAATTTCTGTGATGAAAGTAGTAGCGGACTGTGCGCTCTCAAAGGAATAATTACTTTCGCCCGCAGAAGCCTGAAGTAGAGCTAACTTTAAAAGCGGGATTACTGGAAAGCTGGTTGTCCATAAGACCTCAATGCAGGGCTTACATTGAAAAGTGTGGCAGGTTTGTCATAGTCTGATCGGTAGCTAAACTTGAAGAAATCATGCCCATTTCTAACTGAGCAGAGCTACAGTAAAGACTGCCTGTCAAAATCATCACTGATCAAGAGATTTCAGCTGCTGAAGTTACAGTGCCTTGAAAAAGTATTCATACCCCTTGAATGTTTCCACATTTTGTCATGTTGCAGCCAAAAACGTAAATGTATTTTATTGGGACCAACACAAAGTGGCTCCTAATTGTTAAAGCGGTTTTAAACCGCGGATGTTACCAAAAAAAAAAAAAAAAACTGCAAGGCAATGGCATAATGTGCTAGTACAGTATGCATCGAATACTAGCACATTATGAAATACTCACCTTGGAACAAAGCCCTCCAGTGCTGTAATGTCACGGCTGAGAGGGCTGACATGTTTCCCCCGGTTTTTCTTCTAGGTTCGCATGCTCTGGCTATGTGATTGGCCAAAGCCACGATCACGTCACTCCCGCGAAAGTATTGCAAAGCTGGCATGTTCTTTGTATTCTCTCCCTGCGGTCCCCCCAGTGACCATGGGTTGCTGTTGATGACTCAAGTTGATGACACAACATGGCCCCCTGCTACATCACCAACTTCATCTGCAGATATCACCCAAATTGTCCTCCCTGCTCCTCCCAAGACCTCCTGCACAAATTTTCTCCCCCCCCCCCCTCCAACACAGATCCCCCTAAATCACCACTCCTAGCACACACCTCCAAATTTCCCTCCTAAAACAATTCTTACCCCTTGCCACCCCCCAAATTCCCCCTCCCAACACAAATCCCCCCACACCAATATCCTTGCAGCGCCCACACCCCCCCACCTCACATGATGCCACAGTGCCGCCCCTTCTGCCCACCCCTTGTCCCGGCCCCTACTGTACACCAAGGTAATATCTGACCTGGATATACCACACATGCTACAACTTCATCAGTTCTAAATTGCCCACGTTTTTTAATTAATCTTAGCTCCAGTGGGAATTTTAAAAATGTTCCATAGCAGACAATGATACTGAGTGGGCATTATTGGTTAAAATCCAGCAGAATAATGCGATTGTTCAGGAGGAATACATTTCCTATCTTCTGCATTGACAACCTTTACCTAGGGATTGTATTAAACAGAAGTCCAACAAATCGACAAGGAGGTTACCCGGTCAATAATGCGACGCACAGCGACTCCCTGTGCACTACCTGTGTATCTGTGTTTGTAGATAGGAAATGTTGTTTACCTATTGGATGTGCAAGGATTATGTCCGACTTTCACTGTTTACATGTGAATTAAATCTCACGGAATTTACTTCTCAATATTAAGACTTCTGGAGGCTTGAAGGAAATTGGCTGATAGGAATGGCATTTGAAGTGCAGAGAAGCGACAACTAAATTACTCGTCTTTTGTTATGTCCCCGGAAGCCAAATGCACCAGTCAGACAAACTCCCGTGTGCTCAGCTTTACTACACTGAAAAAAAAATGAATACAATCATAATAAATGTAGAAGTCTTAAAGGGAAGCTGTGGCCTTTCATATTGACCCTCATCCATAGAGGTGGCACCTCCAGGTCTATGTTTGCATCCCCAGATCATCTCCACTGCATCCCAGGATTCCCATAACCCAGGACGCAAAAAGACCACCAGTTCTTAGAATTCATGAGACAAAGTTGCAGCACCAGAAGTGAGGCTAGTAGTATACTGTACATCAATGTTTCTCAACTCCAGTCCTCAAGTACCCCCAACAGGTCATGTTTTCGGGCTTCCCATTATTTTGCACAGGTGATTTGATCAGTTTCACTGCCTTAGTAATTACCGCAGCCATTTCATCTGAAGGAAATCCTGAAAACAGGACCTGTTGGAGGTACTTGAGGACTGGAGTTGAGAAACATTGGTCTACATCAGTGGTTCTCAACCCTGTCCTCAAGTACCCTGAACAGGCCATGTTTGCAGGTTTTCCTTTATCTTGCACAGGTGCTTTAAATCAGAGTTAATGGCTTGGTATTTTGGAAAGCTATTTTATCTAAGAGAAATTCCCAAAACATGACCTGTTGGGGGTACTTGAGGACAGGGTTGAGAACCACCACTACTGTACATTCTAAGGTTCCAAAATAAGGAATAACAATTTATACGGTCCTGACATACAGTGCCTTGAAAAAGTATTCATACCCCTTGAAATTTTCCACATTTGTCATGTTACAACCAAAAACGTAAATGTATTTTATTGGGACTTTATGTGATAGACCAACACAAAGTGGCACATAATTGTGAAGTGGAAGGAAAATGATAAATGGTTTTTCAAATTTTTTTACAAAAAATTATCTGAAAAGTGTGGCGTGCATTTGTATTCAGCCTAGGGTTTCCACCTCATCCCTCACATATGAATTACACAGGTTCTGTGACTGATTAAGGTGATAATTAAACTCACTTGGTGCCTCATCTGCATTTAACTAGCCTCTGAACCTGTGTAATTCATGTGTGTTTGGGTTTAAAGGGATGAGGTGGCAACCATAATTCAGCCCCCTTTACTCCAATACCCCTAACTAAAATCTAGTGGAACCAATTGCCTTCAGAAGTCACCTAATTACTGTAAAAGGATAGATTACTGGAGAGCCGACCACCCTCTTATCCTGGTAAAATCACAGCGACCGCAATCAGAATTCTGGAAACCTCGATGACACACACACAGCAGGCAATGTGCAAAGCAAGTCTGAAATATGTATTAAGGGCTACAGCTTATAAAAGGTAGAAAACGAGAGGGGAGGGGTAGACTTACTCCTGGGTTTGTAAGGGTCAAGCAGGTTTCCACAGAGATTCATTATCTCACTAGTTTCGGCAGGTGCTTAGAAACTCAGATAAGACAACATTATTCATCTAGTCTCAGGTGCATGAAACTAAAGAAAAACAACATCATCTAATTGACCTTGGCAGCTGCAAGATATCTTGGAAAGACAACATCATCTCCAAGGACATAAAGATAACACTATCTCCAAGGGTACAGCTGGCCCAAACACAACGAGTTCTAATTATTAATATATACATTGAAAACTGTATTTTAACAGTTTTAATGAGGCACAAGTAGACCTCTGCTTGACCCTGTCAAACTTAATTATTTTACTGTACATAACTTTCCCAAACCTCCTGTTATAAGGAGTTTTTCATTGCTTGTCCTCGAAGACTTTTATCTTATCTCATCAAGCTATATTTCAACTATTGTCAGAATGTTCCTTGTCTAATTGGTGAACTTACAATGAACTATCTTAATAAATTTTCGAGAACACCTGTGTACAAGTACTTGTTATGAAGCAGAGGTCATTTAAAGTTCAACACTTACAAGAACTATGAAATGGAAGACAAAAGACAAAATGGAGTTACAGTTGATCATATACTCTATAACAATTAGTAAATAGAGTTCACCTGTGTTACATTTAATCTCAGTATAAATACAGCTGTTCTGTGAAGCCCTCAGAGGTTTGTGAGAGAACCTTGGTGCACAAACAGCATCATGAAGACCAAGGAACACACCAGACAGGTCAGGGATAAAGTTGTGGAGAAGTTTAAAGCAGGGTTAGGTTATAAAAAATATCCCAAGCTTTGAACATCTCATGAAGCACTGTTCAATCCATCATCTGAAAATGGAAAGAGTATGGCACAACTGCAAACCTACCAAGACATGGCCATCCACCTAAACTGACAGGCCGGGCAAGGAGAGCATTCATCAGAGAAGCAGCCAAGAGGCCCATGTTAACTCTGGAGGAACTGATTAAGGGAGGTTGAATACAAATGCATGCCACACTTTTCAGATATTTATTTAAATAAAAATTGAAAACCATTTATAATTTTCCTTCTACTTCACAATTATGTGCCACTTTGTGTTGGTCTATCACAAAAAATCCCAATAAAATACATTTACATTTTTGGTTGTAACATGACAAAATGTGGAAAATTGCAAGGGGTATGAATACTTTTTCAAGGCACTGTATATGTGTGACTCCAACCACAGTGACAAATGCTCCTATTTACCAGATGTCTTGACCTCAAAAGCAAAGAGCTTAAACACACTTTGTGAATAATAATCCACTCATGAAGATTACATCACCAAAAAAATAAAAATGCGCACTCACCAGATGACGAGCCATGTATTGTAGAGGTTACAATTGCTTTATGATCTTAAAGTGATTGTAAGCGATCACCTTGTAAAACAACCCATTCAGTTTAAAATAGAAATGAAAGGCAAAACTTTTTTGTATAGTTAAAAAAATTATATATAAATACATTTTTTTCCTTTTTTTATAAGGGATCACATTCCCTGTGTTCTCAGCTGCAACAGAGCTGGGGGGAGGAGAATCAGCAGCACACCGAGCTTCCCAGTGAATGGCTGTGAAGCAGGGGCGGGTCAGGACAAGTCTGATCATTGGAGGAGAGTACACTGAGTTCCCAGCTTAGCTAAAGAACTGACCACACTCGCCTACTTAGTGCGGTCAGTTTTTTTTTTAATAAAGCAGGAACACCAGGGATTTCACATAAAGGAAGTACAAAGAGAACAGGATACGTTTTGATACAAGTACATGGTACAGCAGCCACATATCGGGGATATAAAGTGTTGGGATAACAAACGCTTTAAGCCAGGCAGCTCGTCTCCCATGATTAGATCGTATCCTAGAACTCCAATGACAGAATCTATGACAAGAAGCCCTGATCTCTCTGGGTTCAGGGAACAAACTCTCCCCTAATAGATAAATCACATAAGGAGAGAGGACACTCTCAATTAATATAATTAAAGAATATGTAAACCCAACACTTCATATTCCTTATATGTACTTGTATGAGAAAGTCTCCCGTTCTCTTTGTATTCCTTCATCACAAATCCATTCCAGTGTGGTCATTTTTCCTCTCTGCATTCTACTTGGGAGCACAGCCGTCCTGTACACCATTAGTGAGCTATTCTGTGCAGCTAATCATGGACAAGATCAGTGTACTGCTGGTGAGCAATGCATGCGGTTTGCGGCGTGCTAATACAGCGATCATGGGGTTACAGCAGGAGGCAGTGGCGGCTGGTGCTCAAAGTTTTTGGGGGGGCGCAAACAAACAAAAAAAAAAACACATCAATTGCCGCCACTGTGCCCATTAAACGCAGCTACTGTGCCCAAACGCCACCAGTTTGCCCCCCCCCCCGCCAAATGGAGCCAGTTTGTCCCCAAATACAGCCAGTTTGTTTACATATACAGCTACTTCGTCCCCAAATGCAGCCAGTTTGTCCCCATATACAGCTAGTGTGTCCCCAAATGCAGCCAGTCCCCCCCCCCCCCAGCCCTACACTTACCTTCCTCGGGTCAGCGCCGTCCTTCTTGTCTTCTCCCGCCCTCGATGTCGCTTCAGCTAATCAGGTTACCGGTAACCAGATCCGGTGAACCTGATTGGCTGAAACGCCTGTCAGTGTTCACCAAGGAACGCACCCCCCGTGCGTCCCTCGGTGAACTATTTGGAAGCCGAATACAGCCTGAGGCTCTGATAGACACTTCCAAAACACACCCACTGCCGGCCACCACTCTAATTCAGATGGCCGGCGCTCGCCAGGTGACCGGCCATCTGAATAGTGGGCGGCAGCGGTGACAATACATAGGTTCATGCAATGCATGAACCTATGTATTGTTTTTCAGTGGTGGTGCAGGAGCGAGAGGGGGTGGCGCTCCGGCGCCCTCTATGGACGCACCGCCACTGGCAGGAGGTGAGAACGCGATACACCTCACTGCCTGTCAATAACTCTTTAGAAAACCCAAGTTTGCTTGAATGAGCCCTTGTGTATCTGTCAGAAACATGTACATGAATTTGTCACAAAGATGCGCCAGAGTTGCCATAAATGACTAGTGGTGCACTGAAAGGAAAATTCTCTACCGAAACCGAAAATGTAGGATGCACTGGGTCCAAAACCAAAACCAAAATGGACAGTTTTAAAAAAAAAAAATTGAAATGTAATTAATGTGGCTGGCGTTTTTGCATTGAAGTCAATGGGGCACGTTTTTGCATTGAAGTCAATGGATGTGATTTTTGCTTTGAAGCCAATAGGACGCAATTTTACATTGAAGTCAATGAATGTGATTTTTGCATTGAAGTCAGTAAGGGGCGTTTAAGCATTGACGTCAATGGGATATGATTTTTTTAATTGAAGTCAATAGATGCCATTTTGCATTGAAGTCAATGCGACGCGATTTTGCATTGAAGTCAATAGAGGGGAATTTTTGCATTGAAGTCAATAGGGCACGTTTTTGCATTGAAGTCAATGGATGTGATTTTTGCTTTAAAGTCAATAGGATGCAATTTTACATTGAAGTCAATGAATGTGATTTTTGCATTGAAGTCAGTAAGGGGCGTTTAAGCATTGACGTCAATGGGATATGATTTTTTTAATTGAAGTCAATAGATGCCATTTTGCATTGAAGTCAATGCGATGCCATTTTGCATTGAAGTCAATAGGGGGGGCGTTTTTGCATTGAAGTAAATGGGAAGCGAATTTTGCATTGAAATGAATAGGGGGTGTTTTTGCATTGAAGTCAATGTTGGCGATTTTGCATTGAAGTCAGTAGGGGCGTTTTTGTATTGAAGACAACGGGACGGGATTTTGCATTGAAGTCAATAGATGTGATTTTGCATTGAAGTCAATGGGACGCGATTTTGCATTGAAGTCAATGGATGTGATTTTGTATTGAAGTCAATGGGATGCAATTTTGCATTGAAGTCGATAGGGGGCTTTTTTTGCATTGAAGTCAATGAGACGCAATTTTGCATTGAATCAACAGGTCGCAGCATGCCATTATTGGCACTTTTTTTTTTCGACAAAACGCCAATAACCTTATTTTCAGCCAATGTATCCCTATAAATTACTCCAACATGACATTTGTCTTATTTTTTATTCTTTATTAAATCTTTTCAGTTGAGTTTTAGTAACAGATTCATACTGACTCTAAGTGGCTCACACCAAGCAGGAGGCCCACTTGTTAAACAATTACAATCATACCATTGACAACCAATAGACAACAAATAACGCTGGCTCTTGTACTGCAATAAAAGAAGTCAAGCAGAAGGATAAAGCTCCGTCCTCTCTAGTTCCCAGCCTAAGGGGGGTACGAGGAGGATTCCTGAGTACATAATTGCTCAATCAGAGGAGGAGGTTGGGGGGCAGAAGCCGCAGCAGTCGAGGGATTATCAAGCCACATTGCCCAGATATTCGTAAACCTTTTAGCGCAACCTCTGTTCTCGTAAGTATCCTAATATAAAGTCCCAACCTTAGCTTAGCCTTAGTTATCCTAATATAACGGCAGACTGGAATTTACCAACTTTTTTCCAGAACACGATGGATGGATGGTGGATCAGATTTTTTATTTCCAGCACATAGAAATAGCGTTTGTAGCGACGTCGGTCTTACTTACGTCCAGTTCTCTTATCTTCTGGTGTGGCGTATTTATTCATGAATTTATCGCAGCCATAGCGACATATTGGACCAATGACGCAAATAAAATTTTTAGGAATTCGCCGCACGTGTTGCACAAAATTTGCACTGCATCCGTTGCACGGCTTTTATGATTTTGGCGCAAGGGTTCCATACACGCCATAACGCCAAAATTGTGTTGCAGACGTTTATTGGGGGGAAAAAAAGTGACGGTTATTTTCAGCTGAACAAAATTTGAAAATTACAGGCTCAGTGCTAAAATTAAAGATCCTTATCATTAGGGTAAAGCTTTGTGAATTGAGCCTGAGGGCCCCCACGTGCGCAGATCCCTCACCGCAGCCAGGAAAGTTTGATAAAGTGGGAGGAGCCTAAAGAACGCAAGATGCACCTCAGCAGACCTGCACTGCTATAAATAATGCAGAGGAACATAAAACATGGTGCAGGTGTGCGTTGCAGTGCACCTTACCGCGGGTGCACTTTGCTTTATTGTATATGTGCCCTGGGGCAGGGGTAGGGTGACCACATTTCCAAACTACCATTCAGGGACACCCCCCTTCCCAAAAATCAGCTTGTGCTGTAACGAATCACAGCACAGTGTTTGGACACAAAAGGCGAAATTTATGATTTCTCCAATCACAAGCAGGGGGTGGGGATTGTGCTTCTCCTGGCATTCCTGGCCAGGACAAGTACTGTCAGTGAGTAAAGCGGTGATGTGGCACCCTTTTTTGGGGGCATCAGATTGGCCCGGGTGGTGGCTGTGTCAGTTTCATTCCGGGACACTGTATTGTCCTGGAATGAAGGTGCCCGGGACAGACCTGCAAAATGCGGGACTGTCCCGGGCAATCTGGGACACGTGGTCACCCTAGGCATGGGTCTCCAAACTTTCAAAACAAAGGGACAGTTTACTGTCCTTCAGACTTTAGGGGGGGGGGGGGGGGGCGCCGGACTGCGGCCAATGGGAGTAGAAAATGCCCCAGCGTCAGTGGGAGCAAACAATGCCAGAGGCTTAGGGGTCAGTGGGAGTAGAAATAAACTGGGGCATTTGGTTTAAAGTGATATTAAACTTAAAACCAAAAATGTAATAAATTGCAGCTTATCAATCATTAGATGTGGTGGCTGCATTAGTTTTCTTTTCTTTGGCTTTTTTCCCCCCTGTTTTAACCTGATGATCTGGCCAGTAGCACACCTCCTATATTAGTAAGACACCACTTTGGAGGAGTGAGCACAGGAGACACAGCAGACAACAGCATTGTTAGTCTGGGGGGGGGGGGTTTAAATGTATTAGCAAATTTGGATACACTAACAAATTGAAGCCAAACTCCAGCTCACACTTTATAATCCATTACAGCAAACGGTTTTTTCCTTTTGGGATAAACATTTTTCATGAATAAATAAAAGCTGATCATTTTAATCACCCCTGCCAGTGTTAAGTGTTTTTTCTCATCCATGTAAACTGATACATTCTGCTGGAGAGCTTAAAGTGGATGTAAACCCGAAGTTTTTTATTTATTTTTTGCTGTCACAATGTAGAGTAGAAGATTTCCTATCATTTGTGCCAGGTCTTGCCACAAAGAGTTAATCCAGCTCTGTGCAATCCTCTTTTATTGTTCAGTGAGATAAAACGGACAAACAGAGAAAAACTTTTGTCCGTTCCGCCCCCTTGCTTTGAGTGACAGGTTATTTACATATCTCGTGCACTAGCTTTAAGTCCCACCCCCACTCCTTTTCTGAAGTCATGTGGTTACTTTTCTGGATTTTGACTGGATGTTAGTGATCATAGCAGAAGGAATACACAGGAGAAAATGCACGTTGACAAGGGGAGTGTAGAGGTGGGCGGGGAGTCTACTGACATCACGACTCCACCCACCGAGCTCCAGACAACAGATCCACCCACAGAATCTGCAGTTTTTCAGTTCTTATAACAGACAGAGGGGAGACATTTGACAGATAAGGATACATGCAGGAGGCATCTATATCCTTATAGATCAGCACTATGGCAGTAGTTTAGAAAGGATGAGAGTGGGTTTACATCCACTTTAACCACATAAAGACCAGCCACCACAGTTATACTGCAGCAGGTTGGCTCTCCTGGGCGAATCGCCGTCATTGTATGTCGGCCGCTTCAAGACCACTAGGGGGCGTGCACGTGACGCTGGAGCCGATGCACGTGCCCGGCGGCCGCGATGTCCGCCGGCCACCCACGATCGCTCCTGAGAGAGACAGAATGGGGATCTCTCAATGTAAACAGACAGATCCCTGTTCTGTCAGGGGAGGATAGACAGATTGTCTGTTCCTAGTGATCAGGAACAGCATCTCTCTCCTCCTCCAGTCAGTCCCCTCCCCCTAAAGTTAGAAACACTCATAGGGAACACATTTACCCCTTGATCACCACTAGTGTTAACCCCTTTCCTGCCAGTGTCATTTATACAGTAATCAGTGGCTATTTTTAGCTCTGATCGCTGGATAACTGTCAATGGTCCCAAAAAAGTGTCAAAAGTGTGCGATCTGTCCGCCGCAATGTCGCAGTCCCGCTAAAAATCGCTGATCGCTGCCATTACTAGTAAAAAAAATAATAATAATAAAAATGCCATAAATCTATTCCCTATTTTGTAGACGCTATAACTTTTGCGTAAACCAATCAATAAATGCTTATTGCGATTTTTTTTTTACAAAAAATATGTAGAAGAATACGTATCGGCCTAAACTGAGGAAGAAATTCTTTTTTTTACATTTTTTTTTGGGGGATATTTATTATAGCAAAAAGTAAAAAACAAAGTTTTTTTTTTCAAAATTGTCAGTCTTTTTTTATTTATAGCGCAAAAAAAAAAAAAAAAACGCAGGAGGTGATCAAATACCACTAAAAGAAAGCTCTATTTGTGGGGAAAAAGGACATACATTTTGTTTGGGTAAAGCGCCACACAACCGCGCAATTGTCAGTTAAAGCGACGCAGTGCCGCATCGCAAAAAATGTGGTTAAAGTTTAACTAAAACTAAAACTTTTTTTTTTAGATTTGGATGGAGTGGAGAGAAAATAGAACCCCTGTTAGGGAGATTCACCCTCTCTATTTTTCCTGTTTACCATTATCATTAAAAGTGAAAGTAAAAGAAAATTGGGTTGTCCCCAGAAAAGTAATAGAGTGGAAATCTTCCAATGGGGACACTAGCGTTTTTAACGCCCCTCAAACGCCTACTTTTAATGCCAGTGTGAACTAGTTTATAGGGATTTCCTCTCACTTCCTGTTTGGCTATGGGATAGGAAGTGAAGAGAAATCTCTGCAATGGGGCAAAAAACTGTCAGGGCTGATAACCCGCTTTCATCCATCCAAAATGAAAAAAAAATTTTGCCTATAGTTCTACTTTTTTTTTTTTTTTTTTAACAGAAAGTAATTATAGTTCTACTTTAAGCTTGAGAAAAATAGCAGGAATACACGGTTAGAATATCAATCGATTGCTCGACCGCCGACCAACGAAGCAGCAGTCATTGGTCGAAATCGTCGCCAACATTAACCAATCAAAAAAAAAATCTTTAAAAGAGCAATCGATTTTATACGTAGTGTTGACGTCTCACGTACAAGTGGGGTCGTCTACAAGTTCCACTCTTGCGTGATAATGTTCAAGAGATGTTTTACGGACGACCTTCACACCAACGAATAGAATATTGTTTGTTCGCAAACGATACAACGCAATTTTTCAATTTTTGCAACTGTTCTTTTTCGTTCACAATATCGATATCAGGTATTACTTGCTGGGCATCGACAAGTAGAAAATCGGCCGATCGTTCGCAGAACAGACATTTTCGCCCGATTTTCTTATCGTGTTTTCCTGCCATTACTTTCCAGATCACCAGGTGAAAACAGAAGAAGCTGATAAAGGAAACTAATGCAGCCATCACATCTAAAAATTGATAAACCGCAATATAATAAATGTTTGCTTTTGGGATTATTACTGCATTATCTGCATGGAGTTTGCATGTTCTTCTTGTGCTTGCGTAGGTTTCTTTCCAAAGGCTATCAGTAAGTAAATTTGCTCTAGTACATGTATGTCAGATACGGGACCTTAGATTGTAAGCTCCTCAAGCCTGTGTTCACACTAGCGCGATCTCAGAGATCGCATGTGATTCGCACCCGCACCGCAGGTGCCGATCACATGCGATCTCTGAGCAATGCGAGTTCAGCCATACAGCATTGGATTCGCACAGAAAATAGTGTAGGAACCTGTTTTTTCCCTGCACTAGTATCGGATGGCATGGGTCTTCTCACCTATGCGATACGATTCCTGTGCGAGTTCACAGTTCGCACTGCGATCTGTGAACTAAACTGGGGGGGTGTCATAAACTTTTTTAATGACACCCGCAGCGGTTCGCAGAAGGCAGTGTAAACTTCTTGCGGGAGGGATGCGATGCGGGAACCGGCGCTATAATCGCGCTGGTCCTCGCATCACACATATGTGAACCCAGAGTCAGCCTAGGTTCACACTACTGCGATGCGATGTACTGCGAATTTGATCCATTTTTTTGTCCTGTGTGAGGTGCGAATTTTTGCGTTTTGAGGTAGACAGGTGCGAATTTACCGCAAATTTATTGCGATTTTACCTGCAAATTTTAGGAGGCAGACAGTGAACAATTTGCAGAGATGTGAACTGTGTGCTGCGAGTTTATTGCAAGTTCAATTGAAGCCTATGAAGATAAAATTCGCACTTCACCATAGGAATTCGCATCACACCCGCAGTCAACACGCACAGGACCCTTTTTTTTTACTCGCACCAAATTCGCAACTCATAGATGTGAACCAAAGCCATGGAATACTATGCTTTTTACATGACCTGTGAATCTGTGTGTTCCTAAACGCATCAAACCCGCTGTAAATTGGCATCAGTGTGAACCCAGGCTAAGGGCAGGAACTGATTAAATGTACAGTATGTAAAGATCTGCGTAAATTGTCAGCGCTATATAAATACCCAATATATAAATCAATAACTTATTTCGGAAGATAGTGTAACAATGAAGTGTGAACTTATAGCAGCCTTTCCGATTTTAGAAGTCCGATCGCTAAAAGAAGATTCCTGATTGGTCGCAGTGGGTTGCATCGTTTTGCACATTCCTCTTTCCCATCACATTATAAACCCATAAGCGTGCTGGCTTCTGAATTATGAACGAAGTAGCGCTGCACATTTCCCTGTGAAGGCAGCGCGGGGGTATAGAAACGCTCAGTGATTTACTGCAAATCAATGGAACATCTGGAATTCGCCGTGGATTCCATCTGCATTGTGTGCACAAGTTTACCTGGGTGGGTTGGGCACTGGCAAATTCTTGTTTCGCTTTAACGATGGTCAGTTCTAGTCTGAGCATGCAGCAGGCTCTTTCCTGCAGTCAGAGAACTCCGGCACACAGCACTCAGCATCTGTTCTCTGCTATAGCCCGCTGCAGAGGAATCATAATCCGAAACTCAGGGCACATTTACATTCCACAGGTCTGATAAAGTGCCTGTCTGATTGCCTATTCACCGCCTATTCTCTCTGGCTACAGATTCCTTCTCTGCACTTTCCAGCAGCACAGAGGTAGAGCCCGGATCGCTGTCTCTTCTGCACCGCTTGGCCACTATGGCTAACTGAGGATCTCACCTCCTGCCCTGGCTTTGTGGGAATTTTCCCAGCCCCGCGTTCACCATGTCCAAGCCGTCACGTTTGGCCAGGCCCTTGTCAGCTAACGTAACGTCTAAGCTGCCTGTGAGCAGGATTGAAGATTTCAACAGCCGGTCAAGAAAAATCAGCTTAGGGGAGAAGATTCTCAGGGCTGGCAGCGAGGGGAGTCTTGTTAAGAAGCAACAGCAGGTGCAGGCGGCACACATACCAGCAAAGCCGCCTGGAGCCAACTCTGCCAAAGGTACGTCCTTGCCGTCTTTCCGTTATGATTCACCGTCTTCTTAGAATGTAATGATGGGATGATTCTGGATTGCGTCTTAAGTTTTCTTAAAGATTACTGGCAGATGTTTTTTTAGCTTCTCATGTTATCTGTTGGTTTCTTTGGCCTACACCGAAGCAAGGGAAGCTCTCGGAAACGTTTAGATTGTGGCAACTTGATGGAAATGGTAGCAACGAACTAGGTTCTGCGGAGTGGCGTGATATATGAAAGGACAGAGTCACATGTAGCTGGTGTTGACTATGAGTTGGAGACCATATCTTGAACTGATCATACACGTCACAATCTGATTGTATTATCACCTTTACTTCTACCAACAGCTAATTAGCGTTAGGCCTGCTTGGTTGTATAATTGGTTTCCGTAGATCATCACGTTACATGATTTTGGTAAATCTAAAGCTGGCTATAGATGAATTGAAATTCTGGTGGTTCAGCAGGGAGCAGACATATTTCCGATCCTTCTATGGCTGTCAAAGGCCTGCTTGGTTGTATAATTGGTTTCCGTAGGTCATCACGTTACATGATTTTGGTAAATCTAAAGCTGGCCATAGATGAATTGAAATTCTGGTGGTTCAGCAGGGAGCAGACATATTTTCGATCCTTCTATGGCTGTCCCTGTTCAAAAGAAGTCAATCTAACGATTGGTTTCTCATGAACATGTAGGGCACATGGGTCATGGGGTGATAGTCACATCCTCCATGCTAGGCACTTAGAACAGGGTCACTGCTTTATACACAGGGTACCTTTACTTGAATAGGCAATTAAACTTGATTAAACTCTCCCAATGTACTAAACATCACCTCGGATACTTGTGGATTTAGGAGGGATGCGCAGAGCCCTTGCCCTCTCCACCTGTCCAGCCTATCACCGCTACCTTGCTCCCAGTAACAGTATGAGGTGCCTCAGTTCACCAAGCGCATACTCCATGTGTGCACTTCAATAACTCTTCATAAGGGGTCATAACTGATCACATGTGCAGCACCATGGCAATTGTAGATCAAACTGAGGCTAAGATGGCAGCTTCCTTGGCTGAAAAGCATAGATGGGGTTGGTTCCGCTTTAAAGCCTAATGGATTTCAATAGGGTTTTTTTTTTTAAGCACGTGATTAGACTCTGAGGCTCTAATTGGCCTAAAAAAAGGGTGGGCTTGGGGCGCAGAGCATTGCGCCCCGAGCCCACCCTGTTGTGTGACAATAGCAAATAAATATTCGCTATTGTCTTCCTGATTCTCCTTCTGGCCAATCAGGAAGCGGGTCCTGAGACCCGCTTGGCCAGGGATTCTTAGGACCCACTTGCTGTTGGGCTAGGAGGAGAAGCAATGGCCCCGGCTCTTCCTTGGAGGAAGGAGCAGCATCGGCCTCCTAAGGTAAGGCCACTGATAGGCGCCAGCCGTCTCCAGCATGGTGGGGGACTGATCACCGCCATCCATCTCCTCTTGAGGGGGCAGGTTTGTTTGCCGCCCCCCCAAAAAAATATTAAGCACCAGCTGCCACTGCTTACTATACTGTAAACCTTCTGCGCATCCCTGTGTAAGCAGTCCTATTTATGTCAGATGGGACACTGTGGCTGCACAAACACAGTGGCTGTGTCCCAATTGACATCAATGGGACTGTTTGCACGGGGATGCTCGGAACACCTGTGCATCCCCATGTGGGTACACACAGCCCTGCATAGGTGTATGGTATAGTACATCTTATAAGAACGAGGCCAAAAGCGGACAATGCATGTTACGCTCTGTACATTTTCAGTACAATTTCCTGTAGTTTGTTCTACATGTATAATTTAATAGTGATATTAATACCTGAACAGTGTTTTCAGATGTTGCCCATTTAGGTAATCCTTTGAACTACATTGTTTATTGCTTTATTTCAGGTATTTATATAGCCGACATTTTACGCAACGCTTTACATACATATATTGTACATTCATATCAGTCTCTGCCCTGAAAAGCTTGCAATCTAAGGCCCCTATCTCACATGCATACGTTCACATTCTAATTTATACAGGAGCCAAATGACCTTCCAGCATGTCTTTGAATTGTGGGACGAAACCAGAATACCCAGGGGAAACCACGCAAGCAAAGGGAGAACATTTTTATGTAGATTTAAAAGAGAATGTATAATCAGATTGTAATGTGTATGAGCAGCTTAAAGGTGCTGTACACTTTCATTGTTTTAACTAGGTATTAATGTAATATATTTACTTTGTTGTTTGTTTGCTTTACCTTGTAAAGATGGGCTCACATGTTGTGGTTGCAGTTTCTTGTAGTGTCATGGCTGATTAATTCCCCTATATCCATTGTTTGCTATAGCTAGCTTGTCCCTGTTCGCCAAAGGGACAAGACAACTTCCTGTTCTAGGTCCCACCATAGCATCCAGTACACGCATTGCCATCCACACTGTGTCATATCACAAATGTGAGAGCATTAATGTGATTAAAAAACAGCTTCATGGTAAGCTCTCTGTGTGTCTGTTAATGTTCTGCCTGTTTGTGTCTGTGTCAGATCTAATTACTGTGTAGCTCTCACCTGCGGAACACTACATTGTGAGACCCAGGGATTATGGGTCATTTAGTTTCTTCACAGGAAGTGTCAGGTCTCTGACTATAGATAGAGGTCAAACATTAACCTGTGTAGTGCCATGCTGCATGCCTCATATTTCTGCACAAGCTGAAACTTCTGTAACTGGAATGTGAAGATTTACTCTATTATTCATTCAACCCTACGGACTAAGACTGGGATGCCATTAAAGTTCATGTGCGTGTAAAGGCAGGCGTCCCAATACTATTGACAATAAAGTTTACATCTTTACTTGGTGCATACAGCTGTGTATGTTCACTTTACGATATTTGTACAGAACGATTGTTTGGCAGTCATAACTTCAGACCCTCGTCTTATTTGCCGTCAGGAAATCTCTGCATTTTCGATCCGTCCTTTGCTGTCAGAGAAATCATCTTTCTGTACTGTGTGTGATCCAAAGATAATGAAACATTAAACAATCCCTGCATCCAAGGTTAGCACAGACCCCATTTGGGAGAACATCAGACTGTGTTATACGACGGACTCATCAAAGTAACAGATAAATGAACTGTACCCGTGGGCCCGATGAGGGAGGAAACAGGAAAAATTTATTAGACAGATTTCTAGGAAGTTTGTTTTAGATTGCTAAAAATGTTTCCTGGATAAAGAGAATGCTGTAGGCAATTTGTTCGTTTTTAGTTAATGTGCAGCTTGAAAGGTCACATGCTTGGAGTGCAAAGTGCTTTTCTATAGCTGCTAGCGGCCGGCTGTGCGGCTGCTCATTCAGTGCATTAGGCTGTTCCATAGAAGATATAAGACTATACACGGGGTGGACATCATCACAGGACATTGCATGAAACAAGGAATTTAAAGCTGAACTGCAGGCAAGCTAAATGCACAGATTATCACATATAATAAAATACAGAGGTGCACTTATTTGTGTCTTTTATACTGGACTGGAGTTTAGCTTTAAAGACCTTTAAAGCCTAATTGAAGTCACAGAAATTGAATAATGTGAATCTGAAATAAAAAGGTAAAGGTTTGCTATGGTAAAGTGAACATGTAAATATGTTAACTGCGTCTAAGAAGTGCCCTGAAATATTTACTTTTTGTCTGAAAATAGCAGTGCACTTCCTAGTATGTGAGAGTACCTAGGCACTCCTCTGCCTATAGCCTCATTACTATCTCTGCAGTGTGAGATCTGAGGCACTGCTCCATCTGAATGTTAGTTTTAGTAGTGAGGTTTGGTGGTTACTACTGTTCTGCTCAGTGTTTTCCTTGCTGGAGGCTCTGACATGAGGAAGCAAAGCCCTGCCTCTACCAAGATGGCTACCTCCAGACAGGGACACTGTTCTCCTCCTTGCTGACCTCTGTTCTGCATTCGCTGACTCCTGTCCGGCGCCATGCTGACCCTTGTCCTTGGCTTAACTGACCCCTGTCCTCTGCTCTGCTGACGCCTTTCCATCATCCTTGCTGCAGTTTAGATCTTAGACATGCCTATCTGCAGCTAACAATTCAAAGTGTTCACCTCCTAAAGTGACCATACCAGGGACCAAAAACATTTAAAGTAATTGTAAAGTCTTGTGTAAAAATAAAATAAAAAAAATAACAAACATGTCATACTTACTTGCTCTATGCAGTTGGTTTTGCACAGAGCAGCCCAGACCCTCCTCTTCACGGGTCCCTCTGCGGTGCTCCTGGACCCTCCCTCCTGTTGCGTGCCCCCACAGCAAGCAGCTTGCTATGGGGGCACCTGAGCCACAGCACCCTGTGTCCATTCAGACATGAAGCCGTGATCCGGCCCCGCCCCTCTCCTGATTGGCTGAATGATTTTGATTGACAGCAGCTGGAGCCAATCGCACCGTGCTGCTGTCTCAGCCAATGAGGAGGGGAGTCCCAGGCAGCTTAGACACTCCTGCAACATTGCTGGTTAAAGATGAGCTCAGGTAAGTATTAGGGGGGCTGAGGGGGGCTGCTGCACACAGAAGTTTTTTTTTATCTTAATGCATAGAATGCCTTCACAATCCCTTTAAGCCAGGCAGCACCTGTTAAAGAAGAACCTGGTCTGATGTCTGTTACTGGAAACTTCTTACTGGTGCAGAGATACATAGCAGTGTCTGATGCTACCATCCCATTGCAGAGCCCTACATTACTACTGTGTTCTGCAGTGATGAAAGTAAGGGAAACACCTTGAAATGTGTTCCCAGGTCCTGCCTGTCTTTTCTTTTCTTGCACATGCTTATTTATTTTTCGATTACATTTCTCACACGATTCTACCATCATCGATTAGAAAATCGTTTGTTTTTCCAAAAATTTCCAACATGCCCAATTACTCAAATTCGATGGCCGCACGAAAATTGGCTGTTGCTGCAGCCCACTAAGACCCCTTTCACACTGAGGGTGTTTTGCAGGCGCTATAGCTTTAAAAAGGACAATCCGCCCCCTTAAACAGCTGCTCTATTCACCCCAGTGCGAAAGCCCGAGGGCTTTCACAATGGAGCAGTGCGCTGGCAGGGCATCAGAAAAAGTCCTGCCAGCAGCTTCTTTGGAGCGCATTAGGAGCAGTGAACTCACCACTCCTAATGCGCTCCTGCCCATTGAAATCAATGGGCAGCCCCGCCATACTGCCGGCAATACGCTGCTGTAGCAGCGCATTGCGGGCGGTTTTACCCGTTCTCAGCCTCAGGGTTAAAAGCGCCCCGCTAGCGGCCGAAATGCGTCGCAAATCCGACAGTAAAATAGCGGCATTTTACCGCTATTTTACCGGCGACGCTTGGGGCGGCATAGTGTGAAAGCACTCTAATGGTGCGAAATTCGAACAAAAATTCTTAGATAAGATTTTCTAAAGAAAATTCTTTCGAAATTCGACCCAGCCTTATACTTCCTGTCCTAGGAATTTACAGCTTTGTATGATCTCTCTTAAACCTCGTACACACGATCGGATTTTCGCGTAGGACTTTTGTCCGAAGGGCGTTGGCTAGGAATTTGTCTTGCATACAAACGGCAAAGAATTTTCGGCCAACAAACACAAAACTATGTGGTTTTTCAGCTCTTTATCGCCACCCTTTGGGCACCTTCTGCTAATGTTGTGTTTGGTGAGCATTGCTTCTGAGCATGCGTGTTTGTACTTTGGAGTTTTGTACTTGTGTACACACGATCGGAAAATCCGACAACACACAATTGTTGGCGGACAATTTTAAAGCATGCTATCCCACATTTGTCCGTGGAAAATCCAACAACAATTGTCCAATGGAGCATACAACCGGTTGGATTTTCCGCCAACAGCCTGTCATCACACAATTCCCGTTGGATAATCCGATCATGTGTAGGAGGCTTTAGTCAATCCCACTACTAGCCAAAGTATGTAGGCTGCACCTCCTTGGCTCCCTCTGGCCTGATGTGTGATGGTGCAAACTGGGAAATTGTGAGTTGCAACATTGTTTTTATTCTTAATAAATATTTCCCTATTTTATTGCACAAGATCTGTGTGTTCTTGTGTTTGTGCTATCTATGTATGTGTAGCGGGTACTCCAAATTTAGGGGGTCTTTATGTCCAAATTTAGGGGGATGACTCAAGCACTAGTATGGCTCGGGCCTTCTAATTGTGCTGGACTCTGCTTTGTTGCTGTGTGCCTATGTAGAGTTCCCTGTGGTCTGCAGGTGGCGCTGCCATGTTGGGTCAGGGTTGAACCATAGGTTGCATTGGCGCGATTGGATGTCCTCTCTCGGCTACCATGCAGTGGGCGGGTTCTGCCTGCTGTGCATGTCGGGAGAGGATATAAAAGAGGCAGACGCCATTTATTCGGGGAGAGACCCGGGGACAAGTACCCGGAGGAGTGCGCCCCCTAAGGAGGGGGCGCGTACACCTACTAAAGAGTCTCGGGCACCTTCGGCCCGAGATTGCAACATTCCGGGTAGGCCCAGGACCTTCAACTGGGTCTACAGGCAGAACTTTGGAGTCCTAGGATGCCCGGGTGAGGGTATCCACTCCGACCAAGAGGAAGCTAGGGGAGGATCGGTCCCATAACAGGAGATGAGTGATAGTCAGATTGCTGTCTCGGGAAAGGCCTGGTGACCTGTCGGAGGGAAGGATCCTATGCTCCGCAGAACTGACCCTGCGGAGTGCTGCTGCTCTTCGAGGACATACTGAACTTGTCCTCGGAGGACTTAAATTGCTTGTTCGAGCTTCACATCGGCTGCTAGGACCATTGAGGGACTCTCCGGGTGAGCTGTACCCACTCGGGACCGAGTGGTGATAAATCTGGGAGTTCTGTGCCTGAATCTGCTTTGGTTCAACTATTTTCTCTCATCTACTCTCTCTTACCTATCAAGCAAAGATACAAAATAAACTCAACGTTGGAGTTTAAGTGCTTTGGACATTGACTTTATTAAAGAGGGGAAAGTACAGATTCGTCTCTACATTCTGGAGACGGGAACCAGTGGAAGGAGGTAACTCGCTGCGGGACCCAGGTACATATACACCGCCTGACCTCTAAACTAGAGGACACAGGCTTGTGGCATGGGTGCCTCTCCTTTCCCCTAAGAGGAGAGGGTAGTGCTACTGTACATATGTATCTGTCTCTTCTTCCCGTATATACTGGATGCTCTGTAGACAGGTTCTCTTGAAGCCACTTTCTACTTATCTCCTATCATACTGTGTTTCTTACTGACATTTCCTTTTCGTAACACCTTCTTCAAAATCATTACAGCTGATTTCAGTAGGCAGAAACGAAAGACCAGAGAATAGAAAACAATACGTTCCCCACTTATCGCTATTACGCGTAGGAGCAGATGGGATTTTACTAGAAATGCCTTTCCATTTTTCGAATTTAGTTACACATAAAATTTGCAGTAGGGTTCATTTTACGAGAAATGTGACAGCGCTTGTTTCATTGGGAGAAACAGCAATGTGAGACTTCTATTGATTGCAGAAATGAGGTTTCAGTGAATCGCTCCGCTCACCGCCAGCCAGGACCATCGGGAGATGCTCTACAATAAATAAGTCAAGAGGGTCCGCAGTCAATATTTTCACACCTTTGCACATTTTGCTGGCAGTGTAAAAGCCTCAGTGTGAGCGAACACTGGATTAAGAGCACCTGACACGTACAATAAAATTTAATAAAACCGGTTTGCTTTCACACTGCAGTAATTGAGTTGGCAAAGAGTTAGTCAGAGCTTAGGGAATGTTCCAACAGCAATTCCTTAAACAAAAAGTCAACCAGGAATCGTTGAAAATGTACTAAAGTCAAAAGGTTTTATATTTAATTTAATTTTCTCATGGCAGACAAAACAAGCGATGCTTACTTAGTGGAACTGCAGCCTCTTGATGATGACTTTTGTGGAATGCAGTCTACATGCTGACTGCAATGGAATGGAGCAGGGGTATGAACAACTCATTCTGAATGATCAGACTACAGGTAGAATGGTAGAAGGACTGGGTCTAGGTAACATAGAAAAGAAGATCTACCTACCTGATCCTCCATGCTGCTAAACTGGTCCCTGTTGTGTACTTAGTATATTTGACACACAGAGGGGATACAATCTTAGAATGCCTAAAAAACTTCTGCCTTTACAACTCCTTCAAGTCTGGTCAACCAAGATGGTGGCACCCAACACCACTCTCAAGGTTTTTGGATGTCTACACAAGGGAGGCTTTTAACAGGTTAATAACATGCATAAAAATACACTAAATGAACATATAATCAGTAGCATTTCTCCGGGCGATTGGTAGAACCTTTTGAGACAGAGGGGTGACGAGTTCCGGCATGTTCGCATTGAACACGTGCAGAGCCCGCCAGGAAGTCGGCACCGCGCTGCGCTAATCACAGCCAGGGAGACATTTCCCGATCTCTGCAGCCAAGCATCGGGAAATGTCTCCCTGCCTGTCATTAGCGCAGCGCGGTGCCGACTTTCTGGCGGGCTCTGCAAATGTTCAATGTGAACATACCGGAGCTCATCCCTAGTGACGAGCGCAAGATTATCCATGGAAGAAAGAGGTTCTCATCCAAGATTTGACAGTATATGGCCCCGTCCATCGTCCCTTTGATGCAGTGAAGTTGTCCTGTCCCCATAGCAGAAAAACACCCCCAACGCATAATGTTTCCACCTCCATGTTTGACGGTGGGGATTGTGTTTTTGGAGTCATAGGCAGCATTCCTCCTCCTCCAAACACGGCAAGTTGATGCCAAATAGCTTGATTTTGGTCTCCTCTAAGGCTATGACCACAACACTTTCACCCAGTTCTCCTCTGAGTCATTCAGATGTTCAATAGCAAATTCAGACAGGCCTGTACTTTTTGTGTTTCTTCCATTTGCAAATAATCTCACCAACTGTTGTCACCCTCTCACCAGGCTGCATGCTGATGGTCTTGTAGCCCATTCCAGCCTTGTGTAGATCTACAATCTTGTCCCTGACATCCTTGGACAGCTCTTTGGTCTTGGCCATAATGGAGAGATTGGAATCTGATTGATTGCTTGCTTCTGTGGACAGGTGTCTTGTATACAGGTAACAAGTTGAGATTAGGAGCACTCCCTTTAGACTCCATTCACACAGGGGCAACACGACTTCCAGCGCGACTTTGGGAGGCAACTTGGACACGACTTGAGTATGAATCACAGCGCGACATGAAGCTACTTACAAGGCAACTTCAAGTTGTCTCCAGGACAGGAGACATTCCAGTGGCCAATCAAACAAGAATCAGCTCTGTGGGAGGGAGTGGGGAGGGAGGGGTTTGCCTGAGAAATGTATGTTCTCTTCCTGGAAAGTTGCTTCTGTTAAGACAGGGGATCTGACTTCTGAGGCGACTTCCATTGAAATCAATGGGTACAGGTCGCCTAGCAGTCGCCTAGAAGTTGGATTGAAGTAGTACAGGAACCTTTTTTGAAGTCGGAGCGACTGCAGTCGTGTACATTAAGACGGCTCCATTCACTTACATTGATTTTCTCATGCAGGGCGACTTGAAGTCGGATCCAAAGTTTCCCCTGTGTGAATGTGCTCTTAAGAGAGTACTCCTAATCTCAGCTCATTACCTGTATAGAAGACACCTGGGAGCCAAAAGTCTTGCTGAGTGATAGGGGATCATATACGTATTTCACTCATTAAAATGCAAATCAATTTATAACTTTTTTGAAATGCGTTTTTCTGGATATTTTTGTTGTTGTTCTGTCTCTCACTGTTAAAATAAACCTACCATTAAAATTATAGACTGATCATTTCTTTGTCAGTGGGCAAACGTACAAAATCAGCAGGGGATCAAACACTTTTTTCCCTCACTGTATTGCCGCGTACACACGACCATTTTTCTCGTCAGGAAAAATTAAATTTTTTCTCTTTGACGAGAAAAACGACCGTGTGGGCTTTTGATCATTTTTTCAGATGAGAAAAAAGGCATTAATCACGACGAGAAAAATTAGAACATGCTCTCATTTTTCTCGTCGTGATTCACAGCATTTTTTTCCGCAGCAGTTTTCCCATAGGGAAACACTGCCGGGGAGCCTACACACTGTCGTATTTCTCGACCAAGAGAAAAAATTACGGGAAAAACGGCCGTGTGTAGGGGAACAAGCCGTTCCTCGTTTTTCCCGTCGATTTTCTCGACGGTGTTTTCACCGTCAAGAAAATCGATCGTGTGTACGCGGCATAACTCTTAAGTGGCACACAGACAATGTTTTTCCACGAGACTATCAAAAGAATCCAAAATGTTTTAGCTCTAGATACACTTTTTCCAGATTAACAAATCAACAAATTAGCAATGCTTTCCATTGCTACAGCCGGCCGGCCGGCCATAGGTTAATAGAGATTGTTCTCTGTATCTTGCAGCAGGCCCTCCTACTCATACAGCTCCTCAGAACCCGCCAGGGTGAGATTGTCTATACTGAATTGGCTGCTTTTTAAAAGGCCTTGGAGGTGAACATTCCTGGCTGTGCAGCTCTGAAAAGGGTTTTAACGAATGTTTGCAGCATGACTTGTTCTTTGCCACAAACCAAAGGTGATGACACGCTATCTTATCAGCCATGATGGATAAAGTGCTTCATTAGCAGTGTTTGGGCTTTAAGACTGTGAGACAGATGTGGCAGAATAAATCAGACTATGACTCCTGAAAAGCATTTATCTGGGCTGGAGGCTCTGCATAACAGCAAACACACTTTGATCAAACCCTTAGAAGTGGCATACATCAAAAAGACGACATAAAAACACATGAACAGCGTAAAACACTGACCTAGAGGTACTAAACTGTGACTGCTGTTAACTGACATTAACTGCGAAGATGTGCAGCTGAAACCAGCTCATTAATAAGGCTCTTTCAAAGTCGGCTGTGGTGTACTGAAATTATTTACAGCTGGTCTATGGTGTATAGCTGTTGTATTGGCCAGTGCCCCCACCTGTAAGATGTCATAGCAGCTTAAACCCCCTTGAGCGCCTCCAGAGGTGTTGAATGAGCCCTAAAAATGATTCTATGCTGTGCCAATGCAGGCACAGTTACACGACACTCACACGGGCAGTCGGGGGTGGCCAACGGCAAGAATGGATTTTTGATGGTGGACATATGCTGCTCTCATAAGAGTGGTTGCATGCAAATAGAGCCCCTGACCGACAATTTGCGACCAGGGATGATGTTTAATGGCATTTCTTGCTGCAGCTAATGAGTCAGTTTATGCAGCCATAAAATAGACATTGGGAATTAACTAAGCTTCTTTGCCTGTATAACGGCGCAAGAAACTGTTCGGAAGTGACGTGCACATTAAAAGAGCATATATACCTATTTCAGGTGTATCTGTGCCACCTGTGCCCAGGGCCACTGATAAGGCAGTACAACTGGTCCTGTTGTACTGGGCCCAGACCTCATCAGCTAAACAGGGGGTCCCAGGGCATCGTTATTGGTAATTGTAGCCTAAATTAATAAATAGATTTTACTAGACCACACCCTCACTCCTACTTGCTTACCAGGGCTCAAATGACACTTCCCTGGGCCCTATCAGGCCAACAGAGGGGCCCAGGAGGTGGGACTTTTTTTTGTTTTCTTCTTTTTTTTAGGGTGTAGGTGGATAAAGTCAGTGTCACTGCTTTGCTGCACCCCAGGGGGGTAGGGGTGTTGTAGGCAGGGCTTGGGGGCCCCATCATGAAGGCTGTATGGGGCCGCATAACAAAAACAAAAAAGTGTAGCGCTAAACTAAATGAGGACTGCACTTTGATCAAGTGCAGTATAAACAGTGATATGTGATTAAACAATCAACATGACATCTAACACAGATATGTGAAAATGTTCAGATAATCCACCGTGATGAAAATTAAATCAAACAATCCACCGTGATGAGAATTATATAACATTGAAAATCATCAAAAAAATACTGTCACGTACATAGCATACATTAATTGACAATATAATAAATGAATATTAGAATGGTGAATGACAATCAAAATAATAGTGCTCCCAAAAAAACTTGACGTGAAGTGACCACCACCAATCGATTGTAGAAAAGGCTTACCGGAGAGAGTGGACCCCAAAAACATGCGTTCAAAGGGTCAACCAGGCAAGGGTAAGCCACTGTGAACAGCAAATCCTCAGCAACAATTCAAACGGGAACCACAAGCTTCAATCCAGGATGGAAAAAAGTAATCGCTCCTGTCCGAATGTGCGATGAAACTTACGGACAGTGTCCGATTGGGACCAGGTAGTGTTACCAGATGAGTTGCAAAAAAGTAAAGGAAAGAAAAGGCACATAGCGTGATACTGTATAAAGGGGTAATTTAATGTAGGTAGGAACACTTACATTTAAAAGAGTATAACAGCGCTTGTCAAATGGTCAAAAATGGCAACAGTAAGGTCTCCCGACGCGTTTCGCATCCTAATGCATCATCTGGGGTGATCCCCCACTGCTGCCCACCCTGAATATATAGATAATGTGACCCCCTGTTAGAGAGGCCATCCCCTGGGCGTTCCTGTGTTGATAAATCACTTCCTGGTTCAACCAAGATGGAAGCCCCCTATGTGTTCCAAGCCTCTATCTGGGACTCTCTCCGTATATGTGATAACATGAAATCTGGAGGTGTACCAACATGGCCGCCCACCATGTGTGTCAAGCCTCTAAGTGATTCAGGCAGGACTGGGCTATCTACTAAATATTTAATCCAAATTAATAAACCTTTATTTGTATAAGGCAACAAGCCTGGTATAGCCAGGCAGTGCCATTAATATGACGAAAAGCTCATCCAAGCCGCACAACGAGCGACCGCATTGCATTGCAGGCTTGTGTATCAAGCCTCGTTCTGGATCCATGCTGCGGATCTAACCTCGCTCAGATTTTCCGGAAGTAATACAGTGTCGCTTGCGTGCCGCGCCTCGGTCCGACGTGCAGGCGCGCACCAAGCCTCACTGTGAACTTACTGATATCGCACGTCCACAATTGACATTGGAGAGGACGGCTCAACGTCGCGGGCGCGCACCAAGCCTCACTATGAGGTTGCTGACATCGCGCATCCGCGAGTTTTATAATGGGACAGACGGCACAGCATGGTATGTGACTGCATAGCGACACGCCCAAAAGAGAGAATGTGTTAATAACATGAATGCAATCACGTGATGCCTCGCCAGCCAATTAAAATCTGGACAGCAACATAATAGAAGTGTGTTGTATTCTGGAACGCAATAATAAATGCGTTCCAGCAATGGCTGACAGGAGGACTATAAACTATCTGATTAAATCAGTATATAAAAAATCTAATGACAGAATTTATACTATGCAAGTGGTTCCACCGAAAATTAAAATAAAAACATACAATTTAATGTAAAACCAAGCATAACTCGGCATAATAAAAATTAATTATAAAACTAAAATGATAAAAATGGACGTGACCACAGTCCATGATATGATATATAGAGATCTGTGAAATGAATCACACTCTCCTACAGAGCTTCAATATAATCCCTGTATTCCTATGTAGGCCATATTAATGTGCAGAAAGTGGTTGGCTTGGAATATAACTAAATAGGTGAGCACCTCCCCATATATTAGCATTTACTCACGCCCAAGGGATGTACTCCCACAAAATACATAAAGCAACATTATATATTTCTATATGTACATGGCCTACTGGAAACATACCATTAAAAACATGAATGACAAAAAAAATATATATAAAATAAGACTGATAAAATTATTGGTGAAGGAGAAAGATAAAATGAGTCCATGTCTACCTAGGATTTATTAATAAATGAATTAATGTCCCACTCGACATTCAAACCAGAAGGCGTGTGCGACTGTAACTCATAAATCCAGTATGTTTCAAGTTGCGATACACCCCTGGTTTTAGGGCTACCCCTCCAAGGGGAGACAAATTGATCGATTACCAGGAATTGAGTGCCAGCAGGGTTTCTATTGTGATGTGCCCTGTAGTGCCTCGGTACTGTGTGCTGTGTGTCACCACTGAGAATGAGGGCTATGTGCTCACCAACCCGCACAGAAAAAGATCGTATAGTGCGGCCGACGTATTGCTTACCACACGGACAAGTTATAAGATAAACCACATATTTAGTGGCACATGTGTAAAAACGCTTGATGGAATAAGTTTTACCCGTGATGGTGGAATTAAATTCCAAAGTCTTACTTCTCCCTGAAGTGTTAAATCTACACACAGAGCATTTCTTACAAGGGTGATAACCCACTAGTTGATAAAAAAAGGAGGGCCGCACCGGGGGATTGATAATATTAGGTGCGATTTTACTCTGAAGTGTAGGGACACCTCTAAACACCACTTTGGCTTGTTCCGGTAATACACTGTGTAGAACTCGATCATTCTTCAGTACTCCCCAATGTTTCGCTATGATGGCTCTAACTTGTTTATGTTGGGTGGAAAAGGATGTAAGCATTGCCCATTTAAAGTTGTTATCCTGTTCTCTTTTCGGTTTAACCTCCAAAAGGGAACCTCTGTCTATTTCTAAGGTCCTTTCAAGGTCCCGTTCAATGTCTATGGGGTTATAACCCTTCTCAATAAACCTAAGTTTAAGAACATCAGCCTGTGCTTTAAATGACTCTGTGGTGGTACAATTTCTACGGAGTCTTAAGAACTGGCTCCGTGGGACTGAGTTCAACCAGGAACGATGGTGACAGCTGTCAATGGGAATAAACCCATTTCGATCAGTTTTTTTGAAAAAGGTTTGAAACTGAAACCTCTGATCAATAATGCTGATCTCTAAGTCTAGAAATTGTATTTTGTCTCTACTGGCTGTATGTGTAAGAGAGATGCCTCTATCATTATGGTTGAGATGGCACATGAAGGTCTCCAATGACGCCATGTCACCATCCCAAAGGAGGAGGATGTCGTCTATATATCTTACCCACAGCACCAATGACGGAGTGTCATGGGCGTAGACGACATCCTCCTCCCACTTAGCCATAAAAAGATTGGCGAGGCTGGGGGCAAATTTTGCCCCCATAGCCACGCCACGTGATTGCAAATAAAAATGGTCATTAAACCAAAAATAACTATGTTTAGTGGCAAACTCTAACAATTCCATAATAAACTGGCATTGAAATGAGGCCAGAGAAGGTTCCTTCTCCAAGAAATACTGAACTGCCTCAAGTCCTTTAACATGAGGTATACAAGTGTATAATGAAGCGACATCCGCTGTCACCATGATGATGTCGCTGCATATATTAACACTTTCCAATTTTCTAATGGTGGCACCCGTATCACACAGATAGGATGGCACCCGTCTTACCAAGGGCTGTAAGTAGTGATCAATATACCGACCGACTCTGGAAGTGACCGAATTGATAACACTTACAATTGGTCGACCAGGTGGATGTATGGGGTCCTTATGGACCTTGGGCAAAAAGTATATAGTGGGAATCCTAGGGACTGTGGGGACTAAAAAAGCTTTCTCCTTCTTATTTAAAATGGATCGATCGAAACCACTGTCAACCCCTTTATACAGTATCACGCTATGTGCCTTTTCTTTCCTTTACTTTTTTGCAACTCATCTGGTAACACTACCTGGTCCCAATCGGACACTGTCCGTAAGTTTCATCGCACATTCGGACAGGAGCGATTACTTTTTTCCATCCTGGATTGAAGCTTGTGGTTCCCGTTTGAATTGTTGCTGAGGATTTGCTGTTCACAGTGGCTTACCCTTGCCTGGTTGACCCTTTGAACGCATGTTTTTGGGGTCCACTCTCTCCGGTAAGCCTTTTCTACAATCGATTGGTGGTGGTCACTTCACGTCAAGTTTTTTTGGGAGCACTATTATTTTGATTGTCATTCACCATTCTAATATTCATTTATTATATTGTCATTTAATGTATGCTATGTATGTGACAGTATTTTTTTGATGATTTTCAATGTTATATAATTCTCATCACGGTGGATTGTTTGATTTAATTTTCATCACGGTGGATTATCTGAACATTTTCACATATCTGTGTTAGATGACATGTTGATTGTTTAATCACATATCACTGTTTATACTGCACTTGATCAAAGTGCAGTCCTCATTTAGTTTAGCGCTACACTTTTTTGTTTTTGTTTGTTCTCACCATTTTCAACTGGTTGTGTGAGCTGCTATTCCACTAGGCGGCGCGGAATTTTTTTGTATTTGGTTTTTTTCTGTTCTTTGATTTAATTCTGCAGCGGCCTTTATTGATATATGCCATCTATGGTGCCATCTATGATGGACGTGTTTGATTACAGGGCAGCCCGTACTGTTAATACAGAGGGTGTTTTTATTGCCACAGGTAGTGATACCGAGATAGGTGGTCTCTTTGCTAGATTGAAAAATGTGATGTCTTCAGAACTGCATTTACAGTGGGACCTTGCGTTTTTGGAACGTTACATTACAGATCGCATGGTCCCGAGAAGCCTTAGGTGGGAGGTTCAACCTCAACAAGGTGATCTCGAGATAGATGCTTGGTTTAATTATTTTAACGATGCGGGCATTAAGTTTTTGGGCGTTTTGATCTCCAAGAAAAAGGTTAGGCTGACGGTGTTGGATAGAGAGATCAAAGATCTCAAAGACAAGTTATTGTCACATAAAAACTCTCTAGAGTATGCATCCCTCTCAGCTAATCTACAAAACTTCCTGGAAAAGGAAGATAGGGATCAAAAGCACAAAAAACATAAAAAATATTCTAGGGATACAGGTGATTACAAAAATGGCACAGTTTTTGCTTGGCAAAAACTTTTTTCTGCCTCCTCTGGAGCGGATATGGATTCTACTCCAGCTTTGTTGCCTTCCACCTCATCTGCCCCTACCTCTTCAAGAGGTCCAAATATGAGTCAACTTCCTGTCGCGCCTTCTATGGCTCCCCCTCTACGTGATACACGAGGTGGAGATTCTCGAGGTTCTTGGACCAGGGCACACCAATCGGGTCCTCACACTCCAAATCAGCATCACAGAGGGAGAGGAAAATCTAGAGGCAACAGGGGTACCAGGGGTCATTCCAGAGGGTATCCTCAATATTCTAATGTCCAATATAATCATGACTATGATCATTATTATCATGATTCATCCCCAGCCAGGTATGGTGAACATTCCGGGTACCACCGAGACCAATCCCCATATTATGGCCCTCCACCCATTTCTACTCACAACAGATTCTCTCCACTTGGTGAGGTACGTGATGATAGCTATCACACGCACATCAGGAATCCATACCATTCATCTAATTATGATCGAGATTCTTCCACCAGAGGTCGGGATTTTTACAGGGACCTAGCCCCACGCAAAAGGGGCCCCGACCCAGGAGAGGGACCAGAGGGGGGAGGAGAATCCAGAAAAGGAAAGAAAAGGCGCATGTAAAGGGCCAAGGGGTTTTTAATTTAAGCTCCAAGGTCTTTACGAATGATGAATTAACTGTCTTGGATAAGGGCCTCAAGTTTGCCCCACCCAAGAAATTGAATAAATTTGACACATTCATCGATATTCAAAAGTATATTCGTAAAGTGAACATACAACGTTACCTTATCACCAATCCCATCATGAGTGAAAATAGAGCGGCCACATCTGGAACTGTTCACTCGGGTTTGTCTAATCCGTCCTTATTCAACCCACCAGTCCCGGTGGCACCTGCAGTTAGTATTTTTAAGGATCTTGTACTTAAAGATCTAGCAGAGTTGCCGGTGAGCCGCACACACCGCCGCCCTTTGTCCGATACCGGCCTTAAATCTCTGTGTCACAACAGAGATTTGGTAATTCGTCCGGCGGACAAAGGGGGTGGCATAGTCATATTAGATAAATGTGACTATGAAAAGGAGATGTACAGGATTTTAAATGAGCCTGGTACATACCAGATGTTAACTACTAACCCCACTTCTCGCTTTAAAGCTGATCTTCAAAAGTTGGTTGACAGTGGTTTCGATCGATCCATTTTAAATAAGAAGGAGAAAGCTTTTTTAGTCCCCACAGTCCCTAGGATTCCCACTATATACTTTTTGCCCAAGGTCCATAAGGACCCCATACATCCACCTGGTCGACCAATTGTAAGTGGTATCAATTCGGTCACTTCCAGAGTCGGTCGGTATATTGATCACTACTTACAGCCCTTGGTAAGACGGGTGCCATCCTATCTGTGTGATACGGGTGCCACCATTAGAAAATTGGAAAGTGTTAATATATGCAGCGACATCATCATGGTGACAGCGGATGTCGCTTCATTATACACTTGTATACCTCATGTTAAAGGACTTGAGGCAGTTCAGTATTTCTTGGAGAAGGAACCTTCTCTGGCCTCATTTCAATGCCAGTTTATTATGGAATTGTTAGAGTTTGCCACTAAACATAGTTATTTTTGGTTTAATGACCATTTTTATTTGCAATCACGTGGCGTGGCTATGGGGGCAAAATTTGCCCCCAGCCTTGCCAATCTTTTTATGGCTAAGTGGGAGGAGGATGTCGTCTACGCCCATGACACTCCGTCATTGGTGCTGTGGGTAAGATATATAGACGACATCCTCCTCCTTTGGGATGGTGACATGGCGTCATTGGAGACCTTCATGTGCCATCTCAACCATAATGATAGAGGCATCTCTCTTACACATACAGCCAGTAGAGACAAAATACAATTTCTAGACTTAGAGATCAGCATTATTGATCAGAGGTTTCAGTTTCAAACCTTTTTCAAAAAAACTGATCGAAATGGGTTTATTCCCATTGACAGCTGTCACCATCGTTCCTGGTTGAACTCAGTCCCACGGAGCCAGTTCTTAAGACTCCGTAGAAATTGTACCACCACAGAGTCATTTAAAGCACAGGCTGATGTTCTTAAACTTAGGTTTATTGAGAAGGGTTATAACCCCATAGACATTGAACGGGACCTTGAAAGGACCTTAGAAATAGACAGAGGTTCCCTTTTGGAGGTTAAACCGAAAAGAGAACAGGATAACAACTTTAAATGGGCAATGCTTACATCCTTTTCCACCCAACATAAACAAGTTAGAGCCATCATAGCGAAACATTGGGGAGTACTGAAGAATGATCGAGTTCTACACAGTGTATTACCGGAACAAGCCAAAGTGGTGTTTAGAGGTGTCCCTACACTTCAGAGTAAAATCGCACCTAATATTATCAATCCCCCGGTGCGGCCCTCCTTTTTTTATCAACTAGTGGGTTATCACCCTTGTAAGAAATGCTCTGTGTGTAGATTTAACACTTCAGGGAGAAGTAAGACTTTGGAATTTAATTCCACCATCACGGGTAAAACTTATTCCAACAAGCGTTTTTACACATGTGCCACTAAATATGTGGTTTATCTTATAACTTGTCCGTGTGGTAAGCAATACGTCGGCCGCACTATACGATCTTTTTCTGTGCGGGTTGGTGAGCACATAGCCCTCATTCTCAGTGGTGACACACAGCACACAGTACCGAGGCACTACAGGGCACATCACAATAGAAACCCTGCTGGCACTCAATTCCTGGTAATCGATCAATTTGTCTCCCCTTGGAGGGGTAGCCCTAAAACCAGGGGTGTATCGCAACTTGAAACATACTGGATTTATGAGTTACAGTCGCACACGCCTTCTGGTTTGAATGTCGAGTGGGACATTAATTCATTTATTAATAAATCCTAGGTAGACATGGACTCATTTTATCTTTCTCCTTCACCAATAATTTTATCAGTCTTATTTTATATATATTTTTTTTGTCATTCATGTTTTTAATGGTATGTTTCCAGTAGGCCATGTACATATAGAAATATATAATGTTGCTTTATGTATTTTGTGGGAGTACATCCCTTGGGCGTGAGTAAATGCTAATATATGGGGAGGTGCTCACCTATTTAGTTATATTCCAAGCCAACCACTTTCTGCACATTAATATGGCCTACATAGGAATACAGGGATTATATTGAAGCTCTGTAGGAGAGTGTGATTCATTTCACAGATCTCTATATATCATATCATGGACTGTGGTCACGTCCATTTTTATCATTTTAGTTTTATAATTAATTTTTATTATGCCGAGTTATGCTTGGTTTTACATTAAATTGTATGTTTTTATTTTAATTTTCGGTGGAACCACTTGCATAGTATAAATTCTGTCATTAGATTTTTTATATACTGATTTAAACAGATAGTTTATAGTCCTCCTGTCAGCCATTGCTGGAACGCATTTATTATTGCGTTCCAGAATACAACACACTTCTATTATGTTGCTGTCCAGATTTTAATTGGCTGGCGAGGCATCACGTGATTGCATTCATGTTATTAACACATTCTCTCTTTTGGGCGTGTCGCTATGCAGTCACATACCATGCTGTGCCGTCTGTCCCATTATAAAACTCGCGGATGCGCGATGTCAGCAACCTCATAGTGAGGCTTGGTGCGCGCCCGCGATGTTGAGCCGTCCTCTCCAATGTCAATTGTGGACGTGCGATATCAGTAAGTTCACAGTGAGGCTTGGTGCGCGCCTGCACGTCGGACCGAGGCGCGGCACGCAAGCGACACTGTATTACTTCCGGAAAATCTGAGCGAGGTTAGATCCGCAGCATGGATCCAGAACGAGGCTTGATACACAAGCCTGCAATGCAATGCGGTCGCTCGTTGTGCGGCTTGGATGAGCTTTTCGTCATATTAATGGCACTGCCTGGCTATACCAGGCTTGTTGCCTTATACAAATAAAGGTTTATTAATTTGGATTAAATATTTAGTAGATAGCCCAGTCCTGCCTGAATCACTTAGAGGCTTGACACACATGGTGGGCGGCCATGTTGGTACACCTCCAGATTTCATGTTATCACATATACGGAGAGAGTCCCAGATAGAGGCTTGGAACACATAGGGGGCTTCCATCTTGGTTGAACCAGGAAGTGATTTATCAACACAGGAACGCCCAGGGGATGGCCTCTCTAACAGGGGGTCACATTATCTATATATTCAGGGTGGGCAGCAGTGGGGGATCACCCCAGATGATGCATTAGGATGCGAAACGCGTCGGGAGACCTTACTGTTGCCATTTTTGACCATTTGACAAGCGCTGTTATACTCTTTTAAATGTAAGTGTTCCTACCTACATTAAATTACCCCTTTATACAGTATCACGCTATGTGCCTTTTCTTTCCTTTACTTTTTTGCAACTCATCTGGTAACACTACCTGGTCCCAATCGGACACTGTCCGTAAGTTTCATCGCACATTCGGACAGGAGCGATTACTTTTTTCCATCCTGGATTGAAGCTTGTGGTTCCCGTTTGAATTGTTGCTGAGGATTTGCTGTTCACAGTGGCTTACCCTTGCCTGGTTGACCCTTTGAACGCATGTTTTTGGGGTCCACTCTCTCCGGTAAGCCTTTTCTACAATCGATTGGTGGTGGTCACTTCACGTCAAGTTTTTTTGGGAGCACTATTATTTTGATTGTCATTCACCATTCTAATATTCATTTATTATATTGTCATTTAATGTATGCTATGTATGTGACAGTATTTTTTTGATGATTTTCAATGTTATATAATTCTCATCACGGTGGATTGTTTGATTTAATTTTCATCACGGTGGATTATCTGAACATTTTCACATATCTGTGTTAGATGTCATGTTGATTGTTTAATCACATATCACTGTTTATACTGCACTTGATCAAAGTGCAGTCCTCATTTAGTTTAGCGCTACACTTTTTTGTTTTTGTTTGTTCTCACCATTTTCAACTGGTTGTGTGAGCTGCTATTCCACTAGGCGGCGCGGAATTTTTTTGTATTTGTTTTTTTTCTGTATGGGGCCGCATGATTTCTAATAGCAGCCTGCCTGTACCAGTTTCTATTTCAGAGTAAACTAGCACAGGTCTGCACCTGATTCACTGAGGGAATACAGCAGTTTTCTGTGCAAAAGTGGAAATATGCTTTAAAGTGCTACTAAACCCAGGGCCTGACTTCACTATATCTGGTCTTCCACAGTACACAGAAAATGCTATCGTTCTAGTAAATATAAACTGCTAAATACCTTTTTTCATCAGCAGTATATAGCAGTTTTGTGACTTCTATCAGTGTCCATCTGAGCACTGGTTAAAGCTTGTAGGAGGAGTTTTCATTCTCCTCTGACTGTCCTATGAGACTGCATGACCCCTGACCCTCTGTCTGGACAGTGCTGATTGGCCCTGACAAACCAAACTGAGCGTGTGCAGAGTACCCCCAAGGCTTTGTACTATCAGGAGATGAACTGGGGACAGTGGAAGAAGAGGTGGATAAGAGAAGACAGGATCAAACAGCCTTTTTACACAATGAGCAGGGTTAAACCCTTAAGTTCCACAGTGAGTATAACAAGCATGTTTAACTGCATATACAGACTGATTTTACTGTTGTACGTTTAGAAACACTTTAAGCTCTGTATAGGCATCAAGTTATAGCTTACATAGGACAATAGACTTTTCTGTGCTGATTGGTCCAACATTGTCACATGGAGTGGGTCACCTGCTCATCCATATCTGGATATACCAGGTGGTTCTTTTGGCACATGGAACTGAATGGAGTGACAGGGAACAAAGGAAATCTAAGTATATGCCCTTTGGGTTGGGGGAATCAAAGCAAAACCATTGCTTTACCTTTAGCAAAACGCTGGTTTGCTCTAAGCTGGCCATAGACTCCAGAGCAATCTGTGGCAGCCAGTGCACCTCTAATAAAAAAATTTGGACAGGAGGGTAGTGTGGCGCCATACCTGCACTAAGTGAAACCTGGAGACTATATATGAGCCTAGCTGGACATCATAAAGAGACAGGACATAGGAATTGTGGATGTACAGTATCTCACAAAAATGAGTACACCCCTCACATTTTTGTAAATATTTTATTATATCTTTTCATGTGACAACTCTGAAGAAATGGCACTTTGCTACAATGTAAAGTAGTGAGTGTACAGCTTGTATAACAGTGTAAATTTGCTGTCCCCTCAAAATAACTCAACACACAGCCATTAATGTCTAAACCGCTGGCAACAAAAGTGAGTACACCCCTAAGTGAAAATGTCCAATTTGGGCCCAATTAGCCATTTTCCCTCCCTGGTGTCATGTGACTCGTTAGTATTACAAGGTCTCAGGTGTGAATGGGGAGCAGGTGTGTTAAATTTGGTGTTATCGCTCTCACTCTCTCATACTGGTCACTGGAAGTTCAACATGACACCTCATGGCAAAGAACTCTCTGAGGATCTGAAAAAAATAATTATTGCTCTACATAAAGATGGTCTAGGCTATAAGAAGATTGCCAAGACCCTGAAACTGAGCTGCAGCACGGTGGCCAAGACCATATGGTGGTTTAACAGGACAGGGTCCATTCAGAACAGGCCTCGCCACGGTCGACCAAAGAAGTTGAGTGCACGTGCTAAACGTCATATCCAGAGGTTGTTTTAGGGAAATAGACATATGAGTGCTGCCAGCAATGCTGCAGAGGTTAAAGGGATGGGAGGTCAGCCTGTCAGTGCTCAGACCATACGCCGCACATTGCATCAAATTGGTCTGCATGGCTGTTGTCGCAGAAGGAAGCCTCTTCTAAAGATGATGTACAAGAAAGCCCGCAAACAGTTTGCTGAAGACAAGCAAACTAAGTACATGGATTACTGGAACCATGTCCTGTGGTCTGATGAGACCAGGAGAAACTTATGGTTCAGATTGTACCAAGCGTGTGTGGCAGCAACCAAGTGAGGAGTACAAAGACAAGTGTGTCTTCCCTACAGTCAAGCATGGTGGTGGGAGTGTCATGGTCTGGGGCTGCATGAGTGCTGCCGGCACTGGGGAGCTACAGTTCATTGAGGGAACCATGAATGCCAACATGTACTGTGACATACTGAAGCAGTGCATGATCCCCTCCCTTCAGCGACTGGGCCGCAGGGCAGTATTCCAACATGATAACCCCAAACACACCTCCAAGACGACCGCTTCCTTGCTAAAGAAGCTGAGGGTAAAGGTGATGGACTGGCCAAGCATGTCTCCAGACCTAAACCCTATTGAGCATCTGTGGGGCATCCTCAAACGGAAGGTGGAAGAGCGCAAGGTCTCTAACATTCACCAGCTCTGTAATGTTGTCATGGAGGAGTGGAAGAGGACTCCAGTGGCAACCTGTGAAGCTCTGGTGAACTCCATGCCCAAGAGGGTTATGGCAGTGCTGGAAAATAATGGTGACCACACAAAATATTGACACTTTGGGCCCTACTGCCCTAGCTCCCTGGAACTCCATATCATCCACTTCGCGCTTTAGGGATGGCAATCTTCAGATTTTCCACTGCCGATTCTTCAGCCAGGATTTCAGAGTTGTCCACTGGTATTTCCTGATCGTCCCAGGCAACGGTAGCACCACCCTGCTGCTGAGCAGATTCTCGCAGCTGTCTGTAGGCGATCTCCGATTTCCGTATTTCCGCCATTCTCCGCTCATGTTGTCGCTCTAGTTCTCTCTCTTGTCGCTCTTGTTCTCTCTTTTGTCGCTCTAGTTCTCTCTTTTGTCGCGCATCCTGCAGCTGGATGCCTTTAATGGCATTCTGTATGGCGGTGTCTGATGGGTTAGCACCATATAATGCCAAGCGCTGTCGAACTCGTTGCTGAAACAAATCTTCAACTGACCGGGGTCCTGCATCACCATCCTTCTGGTCCATCTTGGCTAGCTCCCTGATCAAGGTGGCCTTGTTCTTTGTCCCACTGGTCCCTTCATGGCTCTCAAGTAGGTCTTTCAGCGTGGCTTTCCTGCAGGCTGCATAGCTGGTCATTCACTGTGGTGGTTTGGAGTGTCCCAGGAACTGGAGGGAAAATCCCACCGCTGCCAACCAATGTAACGGCACCCCAAATCTGAAAGGGGGTTAACGCCGCTTAAGCGATTCCCTCTCCTGGACACACATTCGCTACCGATACTCCACAGTCAGGCGACCACTTCCCATAGGAATTGATCCTTCCAAAAGAACGAGACAAAACGCTCTGTATCTTTCCAAAATGAACTGACACTTTATTGCAAAAGTACTACAACTCTTATACACACAGAGAGAAGCTTCTGACCCTCCTCCCATCATACACCTCTGACCAGACCCAATTTACATTTCAGTTTAAATGGTTATGCATGACCTTTTGTGTTTAGCTTTCGTCTCCCAATCCACATTATCAAAAGACTTCACAGAATGAAAGGATCTGTAGCATATTTGAGGTTCATTAACATTACACAAGCAGACAGGTGACACCTCAGCATCTCTTCAATTAACCTGTCTGTCTGCTAGTTCCACAACCTATAATTACAGGCTTAACTCCCACAAGCCACAATAAACAATAGAATGTAATCACACATCATCTCAGCAAGTATTACATAAACAGCCCACACACAGTATATACCCAATCTGCTATGTATATACAGTATGGGATATGGCTATTACAGATCATGGTGGGGTTCTCATTCACCCTGTGCCCCAAGTGAGACACAGGGTGGTTTACACATAAGAGGCATTGGGGAAGCTGAAGCAAGGGTATCTCATACTTTCTAAGAGCTTCTGGGTTTCCCGGGCCCTCCCGTTACAGGGGTGTACTCACTTTTGTTGCCAGTGGTTTAGACAATAAAGCGGAGTTCCACCCAAAAATGGAACTTTGGCTTTTTGGAATCCACCCCCCCTCCGGTGTCACATTTGACACCTTTCAGGAAGGAGGAGGGAGCAGTTACCTGTGTAATCCAGGTATTTGCTCCCCCTTCCGGGCATAGATCGCCGAGGTGACCTACGCCATGTCCGGCGCCTACTCTGTCCCCCCCGATGTCTTCTGGGAGACACACGAGTCCCAGAAGACAGCAGGGACCAGTGGGATTGCGGAACGCAACTCGCGCATGCGCAGTAGGGAACCAGGAAGTGAAGCCGCAAGGCTTCACTTCCTGATTCCCTTACCGAAGATGGCAGTGCCTCGAGCCCAGGGACAGATCAGATTTGGGTGGCGACATCGCGGGCGCCCAAGACAGGTAAGTGTCCATATATTAAAAGTATTTATAGCTGCTGACTTTTATTTTTTATTTTTTTGGCGGAACTCCGCTTTAATGGCTGTGTGTTGAGCCTTTTTGAGGGGACAGCAAATTTACACTGTTTTACAAGCTGTACACTCACTACTTTACATTGGAGCAAAGTGTAATTTCTTCAGTGTTGTCATGAAAAGATATAATAAAATATTTACAAAAAATGTGAGGGGTGTACTCACTTTTGTGAGATACTCTATGTATAAGACCCATTTGCACACAAGTGAACTTGTCTCTACGTATTAACATCACTGCTGTTACATTGCTTTGACCTAGTTCAGACTCCATTGGTTTGGAGGGGAATATGATACTCTTGACCATCTGCTACTACTGAAATTTGTTTTTGGGGTTGGGACAGCAGAGGAATGGAGTGGTCAGGATAGAGGGGAAGGTGAATCTAAGTGGGTTGGGTTGGGATTTAAAGAGACTGTGGGATTGATATGTTGGCATGGTATATTTTTATACTTACATTGGTCCAGCTTGCATATCAATGTATATAGCAAGCCTGGCCGATGCCCCTGGAAGCTGAAAATCACTGAAGCAGACGACGCAACAGTGATCTCCATTGAGTTTTCTGAATAAATGCAAAGCATTCTCTGATTGGACTAGATGGAGAGCTTAATGTTATTGCCCCTACCTCTCCATCTCATCCAATTAGAGAATGATTTGCATCCAATGAAAAAATGTGATCTCTTAATTCCGACCTCCTGTGTTCAGAATGCAGCAGGGCAGTCACTTGGCACAAGACCTAGTACAAGTTGAGATCACTGGAGTAGTGGTGTCTATTACAGTAATTTCCAGCTCCTAGAGGGATTACATAAGTATGGCATACATATTTACATTGCTCCAAGCTGGACCTATGTAACTATATAAAAAATACATATTTTCCGGTGTATAAGACGATCTTTTGTACTTAAAACCATTCCCCCAATGTCGGAGGTCGTCTTATACACCAGTACCTGTATGCAGATTAAGAGTCAGACTGCGGGCGTCCATTATTCAAAAGCCGCGCCTCCTCCTCGTCCTGTCCCGTGATAGTCAGAACACTCAGTTTCCCCGCAGAGCCTCTGTTCAGTGTTCCGCCTATCACGGAGGTCCTCTCATCTTCGGCCTCGGACGAGAGAACCTCCGTGAAAGGCGGAACACCGAACACAGGCCCTGCTGGGAAACTGAGTGTCTATAACCGAACAGGACGAGGAGAAGGCGCGGCTTTTGAATAATGGACGCCCGCAGTCTGACTGCATACATCGATAAGGTATGAATATCTGGAGATCGGCACAGTGAGGAATGCAATGAGCACAGTGAGGTATGCAATGGGCACAGTGAGGTATACAATGGGCACAGTGAGGTATACAATGGGCACAGTGAGGTATACAATGGGCACAGTGAGGTATACAATGGGCACAGTGAGGTATGCAATGGACACAGTGAGGTATGCAATGGACACAGTGAGGTATGCAATGGACACAGTGAGGTATGCAATGGGCACAGTGAGGTATGCAATGGGCACAGTGAGGTATGCAATGAGCACAGTGAGGTGTGTCGGAAGTGGGTTGTCTTATACGGCGAGTATATCCCAAAACCAACCTTTTAGCTGGAAAATTAGGGGGTCGTCTTATACGCCCATTCGTCTTATACGCCGGCAAATACGGTATCCATACCTGGAATTCTTCTTTAAAGGAGTGGAGCCAGTTGCGGTGCGTCCATAGTGGGTGCAGGAGCGCCGCCCCCTCTCTCTCCTGCGCCGTCACTCACAACAAAATTACATGTATTGTCGCCGCCGCTGCCGCCCACTATTCAGATGGCCGGCCCCCTGGTGAGCGCCGGCCATCTGAATAACAGCGGCTGGTTGGTTTTTGGAAGTGCCTATCAGAGCCAGCGGGCCTGAGGGCTGTAATCGGCTTCCAAATAGTTAACCAGGGGACGCACGGGGGGGGGGTGCATTCCTTGGTTAACACTGACAGGCGTCTCAGCCAATCAGGTTCACTGGGTCTGGTTACCAGTAACCTGATTGGCTGAAGCAACATCGAGGGCGGGAGAAGACATTGAGGACGGAAGAAGGACGGCGCTGACACAAGGAAGGTAAGTGCAGGGCTGGGGGGAAACTGGCTGCATTTGGGGACAAACTGGCTGTATTTGGGGACAACCTGGCTGTATTTGGGGACAAACTGGCTGCATTTGAGGACAAACTGGCTGCATTTGGGGACAAACTGGCTGCATTTGGGTGCTTTTGATTTTTTAATAAATGAATAAAAAAAAGACCTGCTTAGCAGGGAGATAAAAAACAGCACATCGCTACTGTTTGTAGAGAGCCAACACAGGGCTCTACTTCTGTCTCTTCTGTCATTTGCTCAACTGATTAGTGGGTGCCGGCCATAACTCATTGGCTAGGACCTGCTGATCGGCATGTGCTGTAACAAATAATCGGCTTGTGCTGTAACAAATGACAGTGTGCCCCCTACCCAGAAATGATTTATGGGCGGCACCCGCTGATCATCCCCCTGGTGAGCGCCGGCCATCTGAATAACAGCGGCTGGTTGGTTTTTGGAAGTGCCTATCAGAGCCAGCGGGCCTGAGGGCTGTAATCGGCTTCCAAATAGTTAACCGGGGACACACGGGGGGGTGCGTTCCTTGGTTAAAACTGACAGGCGTCTCAGCCAATCAGGTTCACTGGGTCTGGTTACCAGTAACCTGATTGGCTGAAGCGACATCGAGGGCGGGAGAAGACATTGAGGACGGAAGAAGGACGGCGCTGACACAAGGAAGGTAAGTGCAGGGCTGGGGGGAAACTGGCTGCATTTGGGGACAAACTGGCTGTATTTGGGGACAACCTGGCTGTATTTGAGGACAACCTGGCTGTATTTGGGGACAACCTGGCTGCATTTGGGGACAAACTGGCTGCATTTGAGGACAAACTGGCTGCATTTGGGGACAAACTGGCTGCATTTGGGTGCTTTTGATTTTTTAATAAATGAATAAAAAAAAGACCTGCTTAGCAGGGAGATAAAAAACAGCACATCGCTACTGTTTGTAGAGAGCCAACACAGGGCTCTACTTCTGTCTCTTCTGTCATTTGCTCAACTGATTAGTGGGTGCCGGCCATAACTCATTGGCTGGGACCTGCTGATCGGCATGTGCTGTAACAAATAATCGGCTTGTGCTGTAACAAATGATTGTGTGCCCCCTACCCAGAAATGATTTATGGGCGGCACCCGCTGATCAGTTAAACAAATGACAGAAAAGAGCGCTCTCTTCTGTCATTCGCTGAAATGATCAGTGGGTGGCGGCCACAAATCATTGGCCAGGACCCGCTGATCGCCTTGTGCTGTAGCAAATGACAGCCTGCCCCCTACCTGGAAATGCAAATCACGTATATTTACTTGATTCTGCACAGCCGAGCCGCCCAGTAGCAGTAAAGCTACAGGAGGCGGTCGGCATGTGGTTAAGCCACAGTAGCTTTTCTAGAGGATTAGACTACTAAACTTCACTCCTCATGTGCATCACTGAGCCTTGGCCACCCATGACCCTGTCACCAGTTTTCCTTCCTTGGACCACTTTTGGTAGATTCAGACCACTGCAAGCCGGGAACATCCAACAAGAGCTGTAGTTTCGGAATTGCTCTGACCCTGTCGTGTAGCCCGGCCTTTTTCAACCAGGGTGTCCAGGCACCCTGGGGTGCCTTAAGGTTTCTTCAGGGGTGCCTTGGCAAAATGCCTAGAAATTGCCACAAATTGCCCAAAAAATTGTCAACAAGCCAGTCAATGGATCAAGCTTGCCTTTTAGTTTCACAAAGCCACAGGCTTTCATTGTGCACTAATACAACTTTCCGGTCACAGGCATCCTAACAACCAAAGGCATTATCGGTTCGTAAGGATGACATTGGGAACCTCTACCTCCATTACCTCCACTACCCCACTCCGTCAGTACTGGGTTCACATTAGCTGCGTGAGGGAGAAGAAAAACACCAGTGTGCAAAGTTGTATTTTCTTTTGAAGAATATGTCACCTATAACGTTAGCTGTCCTACGTGTGGATATTAATGCGATATGTAAAACCATTAGTTTAATTGTTTTACATTTTAAAATGGGGTGGGTGTATGTGAAAATCGGCTGAGAAACACTGGTCTAGCCATTACAGTTTGGCCCTTATTAAAGTCGCTGAAATCCTTATACCTGCTTATTTTTTCTGCTCTCAGCACATTAACTTCAGGGACAACATGTTCACTTGCTGCCTAATATATAACACCTACTTTAAGATGCCATTGTAATAAGATAATTAATGTTATTCACTTTACCTGTCAGTTTTAATAATGTTTTGGCTGATCGGTGCATATAGTCCAGTTCTAGGGAGGTTAGCAGTGGGCAGCCTGTTAGAATCTGGAAGCCTTACATCCATTGGAGTCCAGATGGATTGACTGGTTCCTGTGGACAACAGATTATCCTTTGAGAAAGTTTGATATACCGGGCCTTATATCCGGATAAATTCCTGTGTTAAATAAATCCACATTGCTTCCGCCTATGTCTACATATTTCACCTCGAGAGTCAGTCGGCTCAGAAGCGGAAGCTTTGCAGACGTTGATGAAGGACCTTTCATGTTCGGTCAAGTTGACTGTAAGATTGCATATTAGAAAATCTGCCGTGATTTTACGTTAAGGTTTTGTGGTTTTTCTGTTTTAGGTCAGTTTTTGTTTTTCCGCAGTGATGTGGTCCAAATGATTCATGATTAATTGATTAAAAGCAGCTGAAGCATGGACCTGTGGTCCACGGAATCCAGGGCATTAAAATTAAAAGCAGAGCTCACCGGTTTAATTTCGGGTATGAGTGGACCATTGTGTTCCAACACAGTACAGGCAAAGTAATCTGCTTGTATTAGATGGGGCTGTGCTGCATTCCTTCAGATAAGCACTAATGAGGCAAAAGTATACCTTGGTATGCCAAGCCTTGATGGAGGACAGCCTATGACCCCCTCCCCCACCAAGATTGATACACTAAAGCTGATTGTTTCTATGTATGACGCGAAAAAGTCGGTCAGAACTATTCAGTCTGAAACTTCATGCTTCAAAATGGACATTTCACTAATTTCTCAAGTCTGCATTGATACATTCCTGACGTCACAGTGTAACAAGTAACAGTAACGTTTTCCAAAATTATCAACCGAAGCCGGCAGCCCAGTCCAGGAAGTAGATGGTGATCCTAGATCAGGGGTGCTCAGCCTTTTGAAGAGCGGGGGCCATTTAAGTGATTTGGTTACTGGTCACGGGCCACAATAAACTATGGGGTCCTACTGCCTCCCCCCAAACCGCAAATGTAAAGGAGCCCTTATTGTCCTGAGCCCCCTATAATAAGGTGACCAGATTTTCAAAATGAAATCAGGGGACATTTTTTTTTTTGGTCAAATGGTAAACGATTTTATAAGCACATATTCCTCAAATTATATATGCAGTGTATGTGGTAAATGTTTATGGAAGGTGTAACGACACCCCAAATATGAAAGGGGGTTAACGCCGTTTAGGATATTCCCACTCTGAACTCACATCAGCTACTGACACCTAGGGCTGGGCGATTTTCCCCCCAAAAAAAATCTGCGATTTTTTTATAAAAAACTCGATTTACGATTCGATTCGATTTTTTTTTTTTTTTTTATTATTATATTAATTAAAGTGCATCAACAAACAAAATTGCAAAGGCAAACCCTTTCTCTAACTGCAAAGTCAGTGTGCAACAAACACACAATATATTCCAGCGCTCATGGAACATACATTATTAACTATTGAAAACTCTTGAAACTCTGTGTGTGATTCCTTCTGTCCCAGCCTTGCTGTGATCCTGGCTCTGCATCCTTTTGGGTTGGAGGGCCCTCCACACGCTGGTCTGCCTGTTGTCCATCATTCAAGGTACTGTGCTCACAGGGAGATCATGCCACTGGCTTTGTTTTGACTTTTTTAACCCCTCCTTGCTCCACGGATGTCACTGCAAGTTTAACAAGTTTGTCACCACTGGCAACTGGAGAGTTAAGATTCATTTGCCCTCTGCACATTTGGGATTGGATCCCTCTCTTTATTGTGATAAATGGACTAAGCTTTTTTATCAATTCTTCAAGAGTTTTCAATAGTTAATAATGTATGTTCCATGAGCGCTGGATTATATTGTGTGCATGTTGTGTATTTTGTACTTCTGGGTACGGATTTTTTCTTGCTGCGCTGGATCCTGTTTTTTCCCCCTTTTGGATACTTTGTACTTCCCAAAATATTTGGGATTTTTTTCTTATTATTATTATTATCATCCATTATATTTTTTTCTTTATCCACCAATTTAGCGCTTGTGACCTTTTGTTGTTTTTTGCAGTGTGCAACAAAGATTGTTAAACATCCAAATTATTAATACTGTATTTGGATTTAGCTAATAAAACAACAAAAAATCCTGAGGTTACTCTTAGTTGAATTGAACTGTGTCCATGCCTCACTGTACCCTTGTCTCACTGTGCCCGTGTCTCACTGTGCCCGTGCTTCAATCACTGTGCCCGTGCCTGATGCAGATTTTCATGGTATACGGATTTTACTGCTACACCGGTGGCCATTCCAGTATTCAAAAGCCGCGTCTCCTCCTCGTCTGTGATAGGCGGAACACTCAATTTCCCAGCATTCAGTGTTCCGCCTATCATGGTCATCCTCATAACACAGACGAGGATGAGAGGATGTCCGTGATAGGCTGAATACTGCCTGCTGTGAAATTGAGTGTTCCCCCTATCACAGACGACGAGGACTCGGGAGGCGCGGCTTTTGAACACTGCAATGGCCGCCGTCTGTCTGCATGACACGCTGATCAGGTAGGCAGACGGCGGCTGCAGGGAGTAGATGTAATTGGGGTAACGCTGCCCAGTGCCATTCCGGATACGCCCCCTGCAGTCCTGCTACGGAAACTTTGAAGGAAAAAAAAAAAACTTTTTTTTTTTTTTTCAAAAAAAAAAAAAAAATCCAAAAAAATCGATTTTCTTCAAAACTGAATCGATTTGAGCTCAAAACTCGATTCAAGATTAAAATCGATTTTTTTCCCAGCCCTACTGACACCCCAGAGTCAGGCGACCACTTCCCATAGGAATTAATCCTTCCAAAAGAACGAGACACACTCTGTATCTTTCCAGGATAGACTCTCTTTATTGAAAAAACATTGTAACTTTTATACACATCCAATACTGCATTAGTTTAAAATGAACAATGGTCCAGCTCCACCCACAACATAACAAGACCCAATACACATTATTTTGACGTCTGTTAGGCTAGCTTTTGTCTCCCAATCAAAAGACTTTACACAATAGAAACATAACGACCTTCAACACACATCTCACAATGAAAGGATTTGTAGCCTGTCTGTCTGCCGAGTACAATACACACAAGTATAGAGTTAATTATCCCTATTCACACTAAAAGGGTCTTCAGAAGCCCTTCTAGATTCATTTACAACACAAGCAGGCAGGTGACTCATCAGCATCTCTTCAATTAACCTGTCTGGCTGCTAGTTCCACAACCTATAATTATAGGCTTAATTCCCCCAAGCCACAATGGACAATAGAATGTAAATCACCCCCCCCACACACCTCATCACAGCAATGATTACACAACCCCCAACCACAGTATACATCCAATCTATATACAATGTATATACAGCATTGAATGTGGCTATCATAGGTCATAGTGGGGGTTTTTCATTCACCCTGTGCCCCCAATAGGGACACAGGGTGGTTCACACATAAGAGGCATTGGGGGAGCTGAAGCAAGGGTATCTCATACTTTCTAAGCGATTCTGAGTTCCCCGGGCCTTCCCGTTACAGAAGGATTATATGATATATACGTTATTTCTCACATTTCGTCCATGAGATAAAAAAATGATAATTCTTAGAATTTTTTGGGATACGACTACCAAATGTTAAGAAGATAAGATGGAGGTAAAACTTTTCAATGCATATTTTGTATTTTATTCTTACCAAAGAATTTTGGTTCAATAATAACAATGAACAATAAATTAACAATTCAGAACAGTAAAAGATTGCATTGTAACAACACGTAGGATACCTTTAAACATAAATAATCAAATATTAACCACTTCGCGCCCGGGCTATAAGCAAAAGACGTCCGCAAAGCGGTCGTCAATTGCTGATAGGACGTCCATGGACGTCCTCTTGTTTACTTCCGCGATGCGCGCCACCGCGGGCGCGCGTCGGGGAAAAACTGTGCCCGCCGTGTCAGGCGAGTGCCGATGCGCGTGCCTGGCGGCCGCGATGTCCACCAGGTACGAGCGATCGGCTGTCACAGAGCCAGGGACGTGGATCTCTGTGTGTAAACACAGAGATCCACGTCCTGTCGGGGAGAGGAGACGGATGGTGTGTCCCTTGTACATAGGGACAACCATCAGTCACCTCCCCCAGTCAGTCCCCTCCCCCCCACAGTAAGAACATCTAGCAGGGAACATATTAACCCCTTGATCGCCCCCTAGTGGTTAACCCCTTCCCTGCCAGTCACATTTATACAGTAATCAGTGCATATTTTTAGCACTGTTCGCTGTATAAATGTGAATGGTCCAAAAAATGTGTCAAAAGTGTCCGATGTGTCCGCCGTAATGTCACAGTCACAAAAAAAAATCGCAGATCGACGCCATTACTAGTAAAAAAAAAAATAAAAAAAATAAAAAAAAAAATCATAATTCTATTCCCTATTTTGTAGGCGCTAAAACTTTTGCGCAAACCAATCACTATACGCCTATTGCGATTTTTTTTTTTACCTAAAATATGTAGAATACGTATCGGCCTAAACTGAGGAAAAAAATAGTTTTTTTAAAAAAAAACTGGAATATTAATTATAGCAAAAATTAAAAAATATTGTGTTTTTTTCAAAATTGTCGCTCTATTTTTGTTTATAGCGCAAAAAATAAAAACCGCAGAAATGATCAAAGACCACCAAAAGAAAGCTCTATTTGTGGGAAAAAAAGGACGTCAATTTTGTTTGGGAGCCACGTCGCACGACCGCGCAATTGTCATTCAAAGCGTGACGGCGCTGAAACCTGAAATTTCGCCTGGGCAAGAAGGGGGTTATGTGCCCAGTTGTCAAGTGGTTAATAGCTAACTGTTATAAGACTACAAATGTTAAAGGAACAAAAGCAACATAGAATACTGGAGGAGTTTTACTACATTTTGCGGAGTAACCCTTTAACTTGCATATTTCTCAGAGGAATGAATCTGCCTGAGAATATTTTTGTTTTTGGAGATTTTCTCCACAAATTCTAAACAGGACAATTTGAAGTTAGTTTTCATAACGCCTCCTTCAACCATATGAACTCATACATTTATTGCAATTCCCAAAACCCCCCACCCCCCCATAATCGAGAAAATTAAGCTCCATAAAAGCCCTAAGCAGGTTATAACATTATAATGGAATCAGTCAACCAAATCCCCCTCCCAGAAGTACAATCCACTCAGCATTTCAGCCAGCACCAAGGAACATATAATACATACATAGGGATTTCATCAAAAACATGTTTACTTGCTAACAACTATACTGTAAAAGGGAAAAAAAGTCCAGTATCCAAAAGTCACACTACTGTTTTGCTGTTTGTGTCAGTATGTGACTGTGCATTTCAGTATGTCTGCATGTATATGTTTGTGACTGTGTCGTGTGAATGTTTGTCTAGAACTGCATTTGTTATTATGGGTCTATATCGTCTTCTTTACTGTCCTCATCATTCTCAACATCACTTTTCTCACTTCCCCCATTACTGTACAAGATCCCTGTCATGTCTGTCTTCACCATCCATTATTATCCCCATCACTGTCTATGACAGTCTGCCATCATGTCCTTATCACAATCCTCACCATCACTTTGTTACTTTCCTTCCATCATCTCCATTATCCTCCTTATGGTCATCTTCATCCTCATGATTCTTCTTTCCTACTCTGTTCTAACACGTCTCTCCTTCTCCTCATTACTTTACATTGCCATCCATAGGTGTGCGCAGCCCATTGCATTAGGGTGTGCACCCCAAAGCTCAAACACACACACACACATGTGATTGTGGCGTGACAGGATCGCGTGGCAAACTGCTCCTTTAACCACTTTATAACAGCGCTATAGCCGAAAGATGACAACAGCTCTGATCTTTTGTTCCAGGAGGGCATCCATGGACGTCCTCCTGGAACCACGCCCCCGAGCACCTGCTGGGGTGTACATCTGGTGTGCTGAGAGACCGCTGTGCCCAGAGATCGGGGTCAAGGGCCAATCACAGTGACCCTTTACCATGTGATTAGCTGTGTCCAATCACAGCTGATCAAATGTAAACAGACTTGCTGGTTATCAGCAGTACTTTGCTCACATTCTGTCACAGCCTGTGATCAATACAGGCCCATCAATGCCACCTATCAGTGCCCATTAGTGTAGCCTATCAGTGCCAATCAGTGCTGCCCATCAATGCCTTCTCATAAGTGCTGCCCATGAGTGCCACCTATCAGTGCCCATTAGTGCAGCCCATCAGAGCTGCTCATCAATGCCTTCTCATAAGTGCCATTTATCAGTGCCACCTACCAGGGCTGCCTATCAGTGTTGCCTATCATTGCCCATTTGTGCCACCTATCAGTGTCCATCATTGCTGCCTATCATTGCAGCCTATCAGTGTCCATCAGTGCCACCTCATCAGTGTCCATCAGTGCCACCTCATCAGTGTCCATCAGTGCCACCTCATCAGTGTCCATCAGTGCCTATCAGTGCAGCCTTATCAGTGCCTATCAGTGCAGCCTCATCAGTGCCGCCTCATCAGTGCCACCTCATCTCAGTACCCATCAGTGATAGTCAATTGTGCAAAAAACATACAATTATTGTTCAATTAGAGCTATGTATATCAAAACAGTCCAAAAAACCTGTGTTAGTGAATCCAATGAAACATACAAGAAGCTCAGTCCACAGAGTGACATCTGCTGTTGCTGAGAAATGTGTCAAAAGGAAGTCCTTAAAGGGGTTGTAAACATAATTTTTTTTTTTTTTTTAAATAACAAACATGTTATACTTACCTCCACTGTGCAGCTCGTTTTGCACAGAGTGGCCCCGATCCACGTCTTCTGGGGTCCCTCTGTGGCTGTCTTGGCTCCTCCCCGCAATAACTCATTACCTATATGCGAGCTCGCATGGTGGTGAGTTATTGCAGGGGCGCTCCTGTGATACAGCCGGTGGCTATAGTCGATCACTGTATCACTCGGCCCTGCCCCCCGTCATTGGATGTGATTGACAGCAGTGCAAGCCAATGGCTGCACTGCTTTCAATCAACCAATGAATGAGCCGAGAAGCCTGCTCGTTCTCTGCGCGGGACTTTCGAGGGGTCAGGTAATTAAACTGGGGCTGGGGGGCGCTAATCCGCAGATGTATTTTCACCTTAATGCATAGAATGCATTAAGGTGAAAAAACTTTTACCTTTACAACCCCTTTAACATATTGGGGTTGATTTACTAAAGGGAAATCCACTCTGCACTACAAGTGCACTGCAAGTGCTCTTGAAAGTGCACTTGTTAATGCAGTCGCTGTAGATCACTGTAGATCTGAGGGGAAGCTCTGAAATGAGGGGAAGCTCTGCTGATTTTATCATCCAATCATGTGCAAGCAAAAATGCTGTTTTTTATTTTCCTTGCATGTCCCCCTCAGATCAACAGTGACTGCACTTTCAAGTGCACTGCAAGTGCTCTTGCAGTGCACTTGTAGTGCAAAGTGGATTTGCCCTTCGTAAATAACCCCCATTGTGTCAGTTAACTGGAACCGCCCCCTATAGGTGAAATAGCCGCTCACCTCAAGGAATGACGATCGGTTAAATTACGCTTTTTATAGCAGAGATCTTTAGGTCCTAATCCCTTTCATCACAAGGGTCATCGCTCTCTGGGGGTCTTTGACTCTCTGAATCCTTGCCTCTTGATTCATAAGCCACTCAGAATAAAACAGATATTTATAGCGCAATATTGCCAATGAAAAACAATTTTATTAAAGATAGCAAAATATCTGCTCACAATAAAACCAGTAAACCGCATTTAAAAAAATTCAGGGTTAAGATCACCTCCTCACCGCACTTCCGTACATCGGAGTCACCAGAAATGACATCACAGGCTCCGGCTATTTCACCCATAGGTGGCGGTTCCAGTTCACTGACACAATGGGGGTTATTTACTAAAAGCAAATGCACTTTGCACTACAAGTGCAAACTACAAGTGCAAAGTGCACTTAAAATTGCACTGAAAGTGCGCTTGGAAGTTTAGTTGCTGTAGATCTGAGGGGGACATGCAAGGAAAATAAAAAACAGCATTTTAGCTTGCACATGATTGGATAATAAAATCAGCAGAGCTTCCCCTCATTTCAGAGCTTCCCCTCAGATTTACAGTGACTGCACTTCCAAGTGCGCTTTCAGTGCAATTTCAAGTGCACTTTGCACTTGTAGTTTGCACTCCTGCAAGCAGCATCTTTGGAGCGGTAAAGGAGGTGTGTACACTGCTCCTCCAACGCTCCTGCCCATTGAAATGAATGGGCAGCGTGGCCGAACCGCCGGCAAAGCGCCGCTGCAGCAGCATTTTGCGGGTGGTTTTTAACCCTTTTCCGGCCGCTAGCGAGGGTTAAAAGCACCCCACTAGCAGCTGAATACCTACGCAAAAACGACGGTAAAGCGCCGCTAAAAATAGCGGCGCTTTACCGCCGACGCTGCCCCAGTGTGAAAGCAGCCTTACAGCAGATGTAATTTGTGGACAGAGCTCCTGTATGTTTCATTGGATTCACAAACACAGTTTTTTTGGACAGTTTTGATATACATAGCTGTGTTTTTTGCACAATTGACTATCACATATATTTGATTTTTTTGTTATATATAATCAATTGCATATATATATAGTGCCACATGAGTGCCCATGAGTGCTGCCTGTCAGTGCCCACCAGTGAAGGAGAAACATTTTATTATGTTAGCTGCTAGCTAGCTAGCATAAAAACTCACCTGCTTGTGGACATTCCCTCTGTACTACTTCTTGACTACAATTCCCATAGTGCCTTGCAGGACCGGAGGGAAGGGGAGGAACGCTCTACTCTGTCCTCTCCCTATGCTGCCAGGAGCGCGATTGGAGGAGGGAGCAGAGGTAGGAGGAGAGGGGCGGGATGCTGGAAGAGTCTTGTAATTTGATGGATTTTCAGCTGAGGAGGAGTGGCAGCTACGGCACTACTAACTACACTGGCACAGCATAGGCAGGCTGGAGCCGCTCCAGCTCCTCCTACACGTCTAAACAGCTCTGCATGTGCTATGTCTCGGGGAACGCCCCCGTCCACTGGGAACGCCCCCGTCCCCCTGGAAACGCCCCCGTCCACCGGGAAACGCCCCCGTCCACCGGGAAACTGCAGCAGCCTGGCTACCGACCGGAAAACCGGGGACAAACGGGATCCGGGGACTGTAGTCGGAAAACGGGGAATGTCCCCGGAAAACGGGGACGTCTGGTCACCCTACCCTATAAGGCTGCTTTCACACTAAAGCGCTGCGGTTTACCTGCACTGGCGGTGCAGTGCAGTACATCTGCAAGTTAGCTGCACTGAGACATAGACTACTATTACATCTTGCGGGTGTGCTGCACTTTCTGAAAGCGCACCAAAACTCCTGCATTCAGGAGGATATAATAGAAGTTTATGGCTAGGTAGCTAACCAGGAAAGCTGCAGGTGCACTGCACATCCGTGTGAAAGCAGCACAATAACCCTTTATTATAAGTGCTTTGCTTATATGCCCATTAAAAAAGCGCAGTGTATGTGATGTTTAATACACTGGTCTTTTCCAGTAGCGTCACTAGGGTTGGTGTCACCTGGTGCTGTAAAACATGGTGTCACCACCCCCCTACACCAAGTATAGTCCCCCCTCGGCACAGACCCGCCTGCACTAAGTACAGACCCACCTCCCTCAGTCCAGACCCCCCTCTCCACTAAGTATAGACCCTCTCTCCACTAAGTATAGACCCTCCATTCAGACCCATTCTCCACTAAGTATAGACCCCCCCTCCATCAGTACAGACCCCCCTCTACAGTAAGAATAGACCCCCCTCTCCACTAAGTCTAGACCCCCTCTCCACTAAGTATAGACCCTCCATTCAGATCCATTCTCCACTAAGTATAGACCCCCCTCCCTCAGTACAGACCCCCCTCTCCACTAAGTATAGACCCCCTCCCTCAGTACAGACCCCCCTCCCTTAGTACAGGCCCCCTCTGAACTAAGAATAGACCCCCCATCCCTCCGTTCAGACCCCCCTCTCCACTAAGTATAGACGCCCGTCCCTCAGTACAGACCCCCCTCTCCACTAAGTATAGACCCCCCTGCCTTAGTACAGACCCCCCTCTCCACTAAGTATAGACCCCCTATCCCTCCGTTCAGACCCCCCTCTCCACTAAGTAAAGACCCCCCTCCCTTAGTACAGACCCCTTCTGAACTAAGAATAGACCCCCCATCCCTCCGTTCAGACCCCCTCTCCACTAAGTATAGACGCCCGTCCCTCAGTACAGACCCCCCTCTCCACTAAGTATAGACCCCCCTCCCTTAGTACAGACCCCCTCTCCAGTAAGTATAGACCCCCCTCTCCACTAAGTATAGACCCCCCCATCCCTCCGTTCAGACCCCCCTCTCCACTGAGTTTAGACGCCCGTCCCTCAGTACAGACCCCCCTCTCCACTAAGTATAGACCCCCCTCCCTTAGTACAGACCCCCTCTCCACTAAGTATAGACCCCCCTCTCCACTAAGTATAGACCCCCATCCCTCAGTACAGACCCCCCTCTCCACTAAGTATAGACCCCCTGTCCCACAGTAGCCCCCCAGCACATATCCTCTTACCCTCCCCCCCCCCCAAAATCACTCCTCTATCTTTTTTAAACCAACCCCCTACCCCACCCCCCTTTCTTTCTGGTCACTCTGCCCCTCCCCTGTGTACAATATAACAAACTAAGTACAGACCTCAGATCAGCGCTGGTGTCCCTCCTCCAGGCTGTATGGATGTAAACAGCCGAAGTGGGGGAGGCGGCTTTGGTCCGCCCTGCTGTGCGAGACAGCGGGAACAGCCGCGAGAGATGCGAATCAGTGCTGCTGGTGCGGTGGTGGTGCCCCTGCCGATGGGTGCCACTCCTCTGGTGGGTGTCACCCGGGTGCAGTTCGCACCCCCCCAGCGACGCCACGGACCTTTTCCTCTTCCAGCTTCTGCTGCCATCACTCTCCAAGCTGCTTGAAAAGTCTCAGTTGGAGTGTAGGTGGTATCACTCCACCTGGGACAGGAGCCGGCACTACAGAGGAAGCATCGGCTTATGCGGCTCCTGCTTCCTCCGCGGCCACCTGCTTCCTCTGCTGCCGGCTCCATGCACTCTGATGCTCTGGGATGTCTTTGTCTGTTAAAGAAAGTTGAAAAATAAGTGATTTACTGGCTAGATCACCAGGTGAAAATAAAGGGGGAAAAAAGCCATCAAAAGAAAACAAATACAGGTCACCACATCTAAGGAAGGGTAAGCAGCAACATAATACATTTTTATTTTTGGGTTTATTAAAGCTTTGACTCGCTGTACAGCCAGGTGCACAAGATAAATGTCAGCAGGAGAGCAACATTCCAGAAAGAAAGAAAGTTAATGTTTTAACGGTCCAGTATGTTAAATTAAAGTGAATGATTTTCTAGAACAAATAGTGCTTGATTATGGCTACACAGTTTTATATAGTGAATGATGGTTTCGCAATACATTTTAAAGGAAGGCTTTTTAGGCAAATCACCCATTATGCAATTTTCTTTCCTTCAACCATGGGTTGAAGGAAAGAAAGTTGCTTGATTCCACCCATCAAAACTCACTATGTTGATGACCCCTCCCGCAGCGCTATTGTATTCAGACTGCGGGAGGTTTTTCCACCGTCAGAATACAATGATCGCTTCTGGCAGCTATAGCCACAACCTGACAGGCTTGTTGTACTGCAGTTGATCGATAAATCGACTTCAGTACAACCAGCCTGCCCATAGATGGCTTGAAATGTGGCTGGTTCCTGCTGAACTGGCTTCCTGTCAATCCGTCTATGGCCGGCCACCTCAAAGTGTTACTTTTAGTAGGTGGAGAATGAAAGGCCGAGCCACTCATAGCTTCTTGTATGTCTTGGATGCTCTAACAATGAGGTCTCCCTGCCATATTTCCAAGCTCTGTTCCTGTTAACTTGAGAGTTTTGGGTGTTGGATCAACTTTGCTTGTTCAACACCTCCTGTTATGTTCTCCATGATAATAAATAGGGAAACTCAACAGATCCTTCATATTGGCTACAGTGTGCAGACCCAGGGACTCAGTCACAGAAAACTCCAAAATAGAGTCCCTGAGCAATATAAGAAAGTATCAGGGGGGCTTAAAGTGATTGTAAAGGCAGAAGTTTTTTCTATCTTAAAACATTCCCCCCCCCCCCCGATACATACCTGAACCCCTTGCTAGATCCAGCAATGTATTTGAGAGCCAAGGCTCTCTCCCTTCTCATTGGCCCAGAGACAGCTGTGGGGAGCCATTGGCTCCTGGCAATCACAGCCAGTGAGGAGGGACCGGAGGGCACGCTCTGTGTGTCTTATGGTGACCCAAAAGACCTGTATTGTGTGCCACCCAGGCTCATTGAAGGGGGAACTAGTTCTTGATGTCCACTGCTGGGAGTGCTGGTGAGGAGGGAACTCGACCTGGCTCCTAAGATTGCTTAGTGTATAGGAAGGTATCCCTGTGACCGTACAGCCATGTCACCCCAAAGTACAATGGTAAGTGACAACCTCAGCCTGGAGTTCAGCCAGGCCACACCACCACAACACATTTCACTCTGCCACTCGGAGCTTAGTCATGGGGAGTGTTGGGGGGTGGAGCAAACTACAAGGGGGGCATGGCCTGGCCAGAGTCCAGGCTGAGGTTGCCACTTACCATGGGGGCACTTAGCAGTGGGTGGAGCCAGGTCTGCAGGCAGGGGCCCTGAAAAGAGGAGAATTGGGGGTGCTATGCTCTGTGCAAAACCATTGCACAGAGTAGGTATGGCATGTTTGTGATTAAAAAAATAATTAAAAAAAAATAAGCTTTTCTATCACATTAAGGTGTAACTTCACCATTTCAGAAAAAAAGGAAAGGGTGAACTAACACTGTACATCCTCTCCACCCCCATCCCTCCTGTGCTACCAGTGTAGTGCTTCAGGGATTCAAAATTCTCTACTCTTCTTTCCCTTCTTTCTGCAGTGCTTCTGGGATGGATCAGAGCTTTTCTGATTAGTCAGCACTAGCATGTAGAATCTCACTCAGATCTGGCCCAGAAGCACTGCAGAAAGAAGAGGGAGGAAGGTGGGGATTTCAATTTCTCCTACCATTGCACTGGCTGTGTGGGCACTGACAGAGGTAAGTACAGGGGGGAAGGGTGTACATAACAGTGTTAGTTCACCTTTTCATTTTTCCTAAAAAGGCAAACTAACCGTTTAAAGCCCAACTTTGGGTTCCATGTTTCTTTACCCCCAGAAGACCCCCATTACCTTCTTGAGGGCACCCACCACTTGAGGGCACTATGCATGGTCATAAAACCATACACTCTCAGTCAATCCTCGGTCCTCTGGGTTAAATACCACCCAGCAACACTCGTCTGCTCGCTTGCCCGCCCACCAGCCTGGCACTTACCCCATCCAGGCTTCGGTGGCTTCCCCCGGCTACTCCTCCCAGCCAATCTGGTCGCTTCTCCTCCCGGACAATCCAGTCTTAGGACCCGCTTCCTGTCCTGATTGGTTGAGAGGAGAAGCAGGAAGACAATAGCGAATGTTGATTCACTAATGTCACAAGTGGATGGGCTCGGGGCGCAGTGCTCTGTGCCCCGAGCCCACCCTCTTTGAAGCCAATTAGAGCCTCAGGCTCTAATCATGTCCTTCACAAAAAAAATAGAAATAGAAATCTATGGGTCTGGCCCGGCATGAAGATCAGGGGTGGGCGCATATAGATTAGGGGGTGGCCCCCCTGCGCCCTTTATGGACTGGTCGCTGCTGGATATTATACTTTTTTTAAACCTCTTAAAAAAAAATATACCAAAATGTTGGTTCTATCTTCTAGCATCTACCACATGTCCAAAGTCCGGCCCACGTTCCGGTTTTGAACGGCCCGCCTGGTTATCTGGACATATATATCTTTTGTGGCCCCCAACGATCTCCCAGCGCCGGGGCCACAAAAGATAAATATTCTGGCTGCCTTGGAGGGGACAGGGAGGAGGCGGGACTAGTGCCGTACATACAGGAGGACTATTTCCTGTTTACACGGCAGCCTCTGTAATAGGAAGTCCCGTCTCCAGCGCTGCCATTGGACGACTGTTCTGTCCATCAAAAGAGGCGGGACTTTCTATTAAAGAGGCCACCAAGAAAACAGGAGTCTCTCCTGTATGTAATCTTTTGGCGCTCGTCCCGCCCCCCCTCCCTGTCCCCTCCAAGGCTACAGATGGGTGGGCATCAATCAGGCTGCACTGATGGCAATAGTGAGTCTGAATTCCTGGCAATGGTGGGTGCTGCATTCCTGGCAATGGTGGGTGCTGCATTCCTGGCAGTGGTGGGCGCTGCATTCCTGGAAGTGGTGGGTGCTGCATTCCTGGCAATGGTGAGTCTGCATTCCTGGCAATGGTGGGTGCTGCATTCCTGGCGATGTGCATTCCTGGCAATGGTGGGTGCTGCATTCCTAGAAATGGTGGGTGCTGCATTCCTGGCAATACTGGGTGCTACATTCTTGGCAATACTGGGTGCTGCATTCCTGGCAATGGTGGGTGCTGCATTCCTGGCAATGGTGGGTGCTGCATTCCTTGCAATGGTGGGTGCTGCATTAATGGCAATGGTGGGTGCTGCATTAATGGCAATGGTGAATGCTGCATTCATAGCAATGGTGGGTGCTGCATTCCTGGCAATACTGGGTGCTGCATTCCTGGCAATGGTGGGTTCTGCACTCCTGGCAATGGTGGGTGCTGCATTCATGGCAATGGTGGGTGCTGCATTCCTGGCAATGGGGGTGCTGCATTCATGGCAATGGGAGTGCTGCATTCATGGCACTTTTGAGGCTGCAGATGGGTACAGACCCTTATTTTGCTTCACAGTTCTTTATTTAAAATTTACGTTTTTTTCCTGAAACTTCCCTCTTAAAGTTAAGGTGCGTGTTATACGGTATATCCAAATAACACGCCCAAGCTCATCTCTTCAGCACACACAGCCACAAAGGCAAGATAATTCTTGTTGAGCCGTGTATTAGTGCTGGAACGAACACACTTAGAACTAATTTTAATGGTTCAAAGAATGTCAGGCAAAATGGTCGGCCCTCACGCATGTTCACTTCATCAAATCTGGCCCTCTTTGAAAAAAGTTTGGACACCCCTGATCTACCAAATAGGCAGGGATAGTAATCATATTCTCTTATATGCAAAAGACCACCAGAGGAAGCATTTACAAACCTGTATGTAAAATGTAGCAGCAGGTATTAAATTAAAGTCGCATAAAAATTACAGTCTGGAAACTATTTAAATAACAACTCTAAATGAATACTTACACTTGGGTTTCTTTATAAAGTGTTGTTTTTTTTTTAAAAGTTATAAAAAAAGTGGCTTCACATTTATGGTGCTTCAAATTAATCTTAACCCCGTCTCATATTTATGAGAAATTTCCTAAACCGTGAAACTGAAACTATTGATCGTGTCTCTTTATTTGAAAATGAAACTGTATTTTATCAGGAGGGTTTGTGAATTTCCTTTGGTGCCTGGGTGCTGACTTAGGTGCATTCATTTATTCCAGGCTGTAATAGAAGACAATATCTGGAGATGTTTATCTGCTGAATACTAAGCAGGGCAGCCGGAGCTCCACCGAGGAGCAAATAAAGTGAACTGGTATTGACAAAAGTCGTAAAGAGCATAATAGATGTTCCTTCCCCTCTAATATGAAATTTACAGCAGGATCCTCTAATGTCGCCGGGAAATAATAGACGGTGGAGAAAGTGAAATTGAAAGACTGTTGGAAAATATTTGCTCCATTACATTTTATTTTAATAGTCTGTGTTCTGCCGAGTGCTGATGCACATATCAATAGGAGGTGAGCGTTTGAAGTTCTCTGCTGTATATATTAGGTAAGTCAGCTATGGGAAACTTCTATAGTCAGTTATTAAGCTGCACCGGACCAGAAACTCTTCAGAAGGATCGTCTGCAGCTCATTTACACACAGGCTGGTTGACAAATAGTTTCTCCTTTCGGTGTGTTGGGTTTTGGCGTCTCTCAGGAAACCGCCTTCCATGAAAGGGAAAGTATATTGTATTTTCATTGTAAGTTATTCTTGCAGTGCTCACCATAAACCTGAACTCCACGCAAGGAGCAAAAAAATATAGAAAGAAGCTTTACCTGCCAAAGTATTTGTATCCTGTCCATCCAGTCCTGAGATTCTACAGGTCTCTTCTCCACCCCTGGACTATGAATGAACAAAGCAGAAGACTGAGGAGCTCATCTCTCTGTCACTCTGATCTCTCCTCTTATCAGCCTGTCACTTGTTAGTAGAGCTGCACAATTAATCGTTAAAAAAATCGTGATCTCGATTCAACCCCCCTCACGATCTCGATGTAGAAGTTCCCGATTCATTCATGTAACAAGTGAAGAGAGTTCTCTGCTCACTCAGCTGTCAAAAGAAAAAAAAAACAGCCTGCCAAGTTTTTCAGAACATTGTCCGCGCTGGTAGATAACTAAAGCCCCGTACACACGGTCGGACTTTTGCCCAACAAACTTAGTTTTAAGCAAGTTGGACCAACAATCCGACCGTGTGTATGCTCCATCGGACAAACTTTTTTTCATTTGGTTTTGTTTTCATCGGACAAAAGTTGGGTCTGCAAACGGACAAACTTTTGCCCAACAAAAGTCCGATGGAGCAAAGTCCGACCGTGTGTACAGAAAACCATAGGACTTTTGTCCGATGGACAAAACAACTAATGTTAAAATCAACCAACAATAGCAGAAGTTGACCAAAGGGTGGCGGTAAAGAGCAGAAAAACCATGTGATGTTGCAAAAAGTTTTGGGAAAGTTTGCAGAAAAGTCCTGTGGTGTGTATGCTATGGGTGTGCCCGGCCAACTCCGTTCGGACAAAAATCCACAGAAAAGTCCGATGGAAGTCTGACCGTGTGTACGAGGCTTTAGCCTCATGCACACTGGGCGTTTTTACAGCTGCTGTTTTTGGCTTCAGACGTTTTTTTTCTACAGTCAATAAACTCTCCAGCATGTTGTCCTGTGTCCATTCACACATAGGCTGTTGTCAATTGGTTTTGGCTGGGGTGTTTTTTGGCTGGAAAAAACCCCCAAAACTAGTGGGCTCTGAGCAAAGTTTTTCAGCTGTTTTCACCATCAAAAAACGCCCAAAAACGCAGATAAGCGCTCAAAAACACAGCTCACCAGCATTTTTTTAAGTTTTGATCCATTGAAAAAAAATACATAAATAAAAAATAACGCTAGAAAACGATAAAAAGAGCTAATAAACACAAAAAAACGCTATTGCAAAAACGTTGAAAAACTCAATGCAAAGCTACTGGCGTTTTTATAACGTTATTTTAACATCCAGTGTGCATGAGGCCTAAACATTGTAACTTTTTGTTCTTAGATGAAAGGAATGAACTTCGGTCTGTAAATGAGGGAAGTTTAACCACTTAAAGTGTTACTAAACCCACAACAGTAAAATCAGTCTGTATATGCAGTAAAGCATGCTTGTTATACTCACTGTGGAACTTAAGGAGTTAATCCTCTGCATTGTGTAAAAAGGCTGTTTTATCCTGTATGCACAGATCCTTCCCTCCCTGCACTGTCTATCTGGGGAAGGCCAGCTAACACAGGCAGAGTAGCCGACTTGCACATGCTCAGATGTGTCTTTTATGCTGGAGAGCACATTTACTTGTTGATCAGAGCTAGCCAGGTCACATGATATTGACATTACACATGTGGGCGTGTATACAGGCTGTAGTGGTGGAAATCTCCTCCTACCTGAACTCTCAGCACTGGAGAAACTGTGCAGTTTTTCATGTAACCGTGGTATACAGATCATACAAAAAAGGTATATAGTGGCAGTATTTTAATGTAAAAAGAAGATTTATAAGCAGTGGGTACTGTGGGGGGGTGGATGAATTATTTTCATATTACGGTGAAACCTTGGATTACGAGCATAATCCGTTCCAGGAGAATGCTCGTAATCCAAAGCAGTCGCATATCAAAGCGAGTTTCCCCATAGAAGTCAATAGAAACGAAAATAATTTGTTTCGCATTGACTTCTATGGCATGCAATACCGCATGTGGCCACAGTACCGCAAATACTCGGGGACAGCGCGGCTGAACTCGTAAAGGCTCGGGAATGGAGTGTTTCCGAGTATTTCCGAACAGCTCCAATCAACTCCGGCGTCCCCGCACCTCCGGCCAAATGCGGTCCAGCACACCGCAGAGGCTTGAATCCTGCTCGTTTTGCGAGACAACAGTCAGGATTTTAAAAAAAAATGCTCGTAATGCGAAATGCTCGTTAACTGCGTTACTCGCAATCCGAGGTTTCACTGTACTGGGTTTAGTAACACTTTAAAGCCTTTTTCTGACACTTGTTTCTTACAAAGTTAAATCTGTATTTTCTGCTAGAAAATTACTTGGAACCCCCAAACATCATATATATATATATATATATATATTTTAGCAGAGATCCTAGTCCAGGGATATGCAATTAGCGGGCCTCCAGCTGTTGCAGAACTACAAGTCCCATGAGGCATAGCAAGACTGTGACAGGCACAAGCATGTTACCTAGAGGCCGAGGCATGATGGGACTTGTAGTTTTGCTACAGCTGGAGGTCTTCTGATTGCATATCCCCGATCTAGAGAATAAAATGGCGATTGTTGCAATATTTTATGTCACACTGTATTTGCGCAGCGGTCTTTCAACACAATTTCTTTGGGGAAAAATACACTTTCTATGCAACACAATGTACCGCTTTGAGCTTCAAAAATCTGACATAATCATACCGCCAGGGTGGTTAAATCGGAATGGAAAGTCTACAATACTTGCCTCTCCTTCAGTGGTCTGATGTCCCTCACCAGTTCCAGCATCTTCTACCCAGCTTCTTATGGGTGCCGAAATGCAGCCATCTTCATTGGCCAACACAGGATGACTCCACTCCTATGAATTTGAAGGAGTGCACTCATTCGGGCACACAGGAACTGTGCTGGAATATAAACTGAGCTGCGCATGCACAGTTCAGTGTGCATTCTAAAAAAGACTGCAAGCAGGCATGTAGGTTTATTTTAACGCAGAAGAGTCATTGCATGTGGTTAGAGTGGGGAGGCCAAGGAAGTATGGGGGTAATGGGAGGTATAAATAGGATGGGGGTAATGGGTCTGTGGGGGTGTAATGGGGTGAGGTTGGTAGGGAAAGAAAGGGAGAAATCAAAGAAAGGAGTATGAAAATAAGATGGGATGGGAAGGCAAAGGGTGGGGTTGGGAGAATAAGGCTCCTTTGTACACACGGGAGGGAGAGCGGACTGCAGTCAGGTTGTTTTGGACATCAAGAGTTTTGCCTTTGTCTGAAAAGAGGAAGTCATTCCAGTAGGACCAGGTTTTGCAGTATATTTCATGCTTGTTTTATGAGGACAAGACATGATCCTCCATCCTCCTAATTTGTGTACTTTATATCTGCCCGGATTTCAGCTTAAAAGCCAATTCACATGTGTCAATTTACTGACGCGTTTTGCTGCATGAAGATGCATTACAAGTAGAAATATACTTTTTTTTTTCTATGAGGCTGGTTCACATCTATTTACTGCAGCTTGCTGTGAAAGCAAAACGATGTTTACACCTATATCCACTTCTCTACTGTGCACGAAAACCCCCTTCCTGCCCAAGCCATTTTTCAGCTTTCAGCGCTGTCACACTTTGAATGACAATTGCGCGGTCGTGCAACGTGGCTCCCAAACGAAATTTGCGTCCTTTTTTTCCCACAAATAGAGCTTTCTTTTGGTGGTATTTGATCACCTCTGCGGTTTTTATTTTTTGCGCTATAAACAAAAGAAGAGCGTCCAGTTTGGAAAAAAAACACTATTTTTTACTTTTTGCTATAATAAATACCCTTTTTTTTTTTTAAATAAAATTTTCCTCAGTTTAGGCCGATACGTATTCTTCTACATATTTTTGGTAAAAAAAAAAATCGCAATAAGCGCGTATTGATTGGTTTGCGCAAAAGTTATAGCGTGTACAAAATAGGGGATAGATTTATAGCATTTTTATTTTTTTATTTTTTTATTAGTAATGGCGGCGATCTGCGATTTTTTATTGTGACTGCGATATTGCGGCGGACACATCGGACACTTTTGACACATTTTTGGGACCATTCACGTTTATACAGCGATCCCTGCTATAAAAATGCATTGATTACTGTATAAATGTGATTGGCAGGGAAGGGGTTAACCACTAGGGGGCGGGAAGGGGTTAAATATGTTCCCTCAATGTGTTCTTACTGTGGGGGGAGGGGACTGACTGGGGGAGGTGACCGATGGTTGTCCCTATGTACAAGGGACACACCATCGGTCCCCTTTCCCTCACAGGACGTGGATCTCTGTGTTTACACACAGAGATCCACTTTCCTGCTCGTTTCCCGGGCAATCGCGGGTGCCCGGCGGCAATCGCGGCCGCCGGGCACGCACACCGGGGCCTTGTGAACGCGCCGGGCGCGCGCCGCTGGCGGCAAGCGCGCGCCTCCTAGCTCGTTTTAAAGGGAGGACGTCATATGACGTCCTCCCAGAACGAGAGTATCCTCCGCCCGCCGTCAATTGACAGTGGGCGGGGGACAAGTGGTTAAACATGCACTGTCATGCATGCTACTATATGGGCCTATTACACCATGCATGAGGAATCAAGCCTTACCGTCATTTATGACTTCACCATTTTTACATGTTTGCTCCTAATTTGTTATTGTTTTGTTTGTTATTGTTAAATAGGTCGTAAAATGTGGGCCCTAGTGTGCATAGCAGAATGCAGTATAACAGGGAACAAATAGCAATATTGGCCCTCTGTTATACAGGTGAAACGCAAAAAATTTGAATATTGTGCAAAAGTTCATTTATTTCACTAATGCAACTTAAAAGGTGAAACTAAAATATGAGATAGACTCATTACATGCAAAGCAAGATAGTTCAAGCCGTAATTTGTCATAATTGTGCTGATTATGGCTTCCAGCTCATGAAAACCCCAAATCCACAATCTCAGAAAATTAGAATATTACATGCAATCAATAAAAGTAGGATTTTTAAAACAGCTTACCTGTAAAATCCTTTTCTTGGAGTACATCACGGGACACAGAGCAGCATAGTCATTACTATGTGGGTTATATAGAATTACCTTCAGGTGCTGGCACTGGCAACTTCCAAAACAGGAAGTACCCTCCCCTATATAAGCCCCTCCCATCCGGGAGTACCTCAGTTTTGTAGCAAAGCAATACGTGTCCCCAAAAGAGGGGTGGGAGCTCTGTGTCCCGTGATGTACTCCAAGAAAAGGATTTTACAGGTAAGCTGTTTTAAAAATCCTACTTTCTTGTTCATACATCACGGGACACAGAGCAGCATAGTCATTACTATGTGGGACGTCCCAAAGCAATGCCACATGAGGGGGGGGATACACCATACATAAGCTGGGCGCCATCAGGCATGAGGATCTTTTGCGGCCTGCAACACACTGCGCCCAAAGGCGACATCCTCCTGACTTCTAACGTCCACCTGGTAGAACCTAGTAAACGTGTGTACTGAAGACCATGTTGCGGCCTTACAAATTTGCGCCAGGGAGGCCTGGTGATGCACTGCCCATGAAGTTCCAACTGCTCTCGTGGAGTGCGCCCTAACTTTGAACGGAGGCGGTCTACTTCTCAAGCCATAGGCTTGTATTATGACCTGTCGAATCCACTTGGCTAAAGTAGATTTTGATGCTGCCTGACCCTTTCTGGGGCCTTCCGGCAGAACAAACAAAGAATCCGTTCTACGAATCTGAGCAGTGGCTTTTAGATAAGCTTTAACTGCTCTTACTACATCCAAAGAATGCAATAACTTTTCCTCTACCGAGCTTGGTTTGGGGAAAAAAGAAGGAAGAACCACATCCTGGTTCAAGTGAAACCTCGATACCACCTTAGGAAGAAAGGCTGGGTGAGGACGTAATACTACTCTGTCCTTATGGATAACCAGATATGGCTCTTTACAGGACATGGCGGCTAATTCCGACACTCTTCTAGCCGAGCATATGGCTACTAAAAATATCAATTTCCTGGTGAGTAGAACCAAGGAAATGTGCCGCAAAGGTTCAAATGGCTGCTTCTGCAGAACCGACAGAACCAAATTTAGATCCCATGGGCATATGGGAGCCTTAATCGGTGGAATAATACGAGTCACACCTTGCATAAAGGATTTGACAAGTGAATGCATAGTGTGAGGGGGTTAGCTCGGCAGCGGGTGTGTGTGACCCCCGAGATGGGCTCCCCACACAAAAACAGGCCCAGCAAACGGTGGTTGTGGTTTTCAAAATCAAAAAGGTGCGGTTTATTTTCTATTTACAGTGACAAAACACAGCAAAGCAAAAGAAACATAAACAAAATAAATCCTGGTCAACTTGACCTCTGACTAAACATACAGGTTTCCTAACTAACAACTGGGATCAGCCTAGTGCTGTCCTAGTCCCTAAGTCCCTGGTTTTAAATGTCCAAGCAAATAGCCACACAGGCTTTGTCTCACCGCACAGGGGTTCACTCTCCCTAGACAGTCCACACAGGTCTGGTTCCAGGCATGAGCTAACATCTAATGAAGCTGGGAGTTCTTATAGAGGCCTAAATGAGCTGACAAGCTTCAGCTGGTCTCATCAACTCCCTGTCTGTACGACGCCCCACACTCTCCCTAGAGGTATGAGTCATCCATGAGCCCACTAGCCTTATACAACTCTCCACCTAGTTGTATAAGTCGGCGTAAAGCCTGAATCTGGGCGAAATATATCTACCCCCCTGGATGCAACCAGGTGACTTTACCTTCCTGCTGTCACATACCCCCCCCTCTTGTTTTAACCTCGGGGTTGGAACACCAGCAATCAGGCATTCATGTACTCGAGACAAAGCATCCACATTCCCCATTTGAACGCCAGGGCGATGCTTTACTGTGAAGTTGAATTCCTGGAGGGCCAGGAACCACCTATTCACTCTTCTATTTGTTTCTTTGTTTTGAGCCATCCACTTTAACGGAGCGTGATCCGTAACCATGTCAAAGTGCCTACCTAGCAGGTAGTACCGAAGGGAATCTAGAGCCCACTTCACCGCTAAACACTCCTTTTCAACGGTGGCGTAATTTACCTCATGGGACTTCAACTTCCTGCTGAGGTAAATGACTGGGTGCTCTTCCCCGTTCCAGACCTGGGACAATACTGCTCCTAACCCCACATCTGACGCATCACTTTGTACGACAAAGTCTTTAGAGAAGTCGGGTGAGTACAACACTGGCTGGCTACATAAGGCTTGTTTCAAGAATTGGAATGCTGCCTCAGCCTCGGGGGTCCATTTAATCATGACCGACCCTTTCCCCTTCGTCAGGTTGGTTAGGGGCACAGCCCTAGAAGCAAAGTGGGGAATGAATCGCCGATAATACCCAGCGATTCCCAGAAAGGCTCGTACCTGCTTCTTGCTGTTGGGACGTGGCCAACTCTGGATGGCCTCGACTTTGTTGAGTTGGGGTTTTATTACTCCCCTCCCAATGGTGTACCCAAGATATTTGGCCTCCTCCTGCCCAATGGTACACTTCTTGGGGTTAGCCGTAAACCCCGCTTCCCGAACAGAGTCCAGGACTGCTTGCACTTTTGGCAGATGTGAGGCCCAATCTGTGCTATGGACAATTATGTCATCCAGGTAAGCCGCAGCATACTTCCGATGGGGCCTCAGCATCTGGTCCATTTTCCGCTGGAATGTGGCCGGCGCATTCTGTAACCCGAACGGCATTCTTTTATATTGGAACGCCCCGTCTGGGGTTACAAATGCGGTTTTCTCTTTGGCCGACTTGGCCAGGGGGATTTGCCAATACCCTTTTGTGAGGTCAAGAGTCGTCATGTATCGGGCTGTTCCCAGCCGGTCGATCAACTCATCTATACGTGGCATGGGGTAGGTGTCAAATTTTGTAACTTTGTTCAACTGTCGAAAATCGTTACAAAATCGCCAGCTCCCATCCGGTTTAGGCACCAACACAATGGGACTAGACCAATCACTTTGGGACTCCTCTATCACCCCTAAGTTCAGCATTTTCTGTACTTCCTCCCGTATTGCCTCCCGTCGGGCCTCTGGGATCCGATAGGGTTTTAACTTCACCCTTTCACCGGGCGGGGTAATGATGTCATGCTCTACCCCAGATGTTTGTCCCGGCAGCTCAGAGAATACCTCCTTGTTGCGAAGCACAAACTCCTTAACCTCCTGTTGTTGGGGTTGTGACAAGGTGGCTGCTATTCCAACCTCCGGAATCACGCAACCAGTTTGAGCTGGTGACCAAGTGTCTGCGACTAGGGACTCTCTATCCCTCCAGGCTTTCAACAGATTAACGTGATAGATCTGTTCGGGCTTTCGCCTTCCTGGTTGTCTGACCTTGTAATTCACTTCGCTCACTTTTTCCATTATCTCGTAGGGGCCTTGCCATTTGGCAAGGAATTTACTTTCAACCGTAGGGACAAGTACCAGTATCCTATCCCCCGGGGAAAAGGTACGGGTCTTGGCTCCACGGTTGTACACTCTCTGCTGTGCTAACTGCGCTTGGGCCAAATGTTCCTTCACGATGGGCATTACCTGTGCAATTCGGTCTTGCATCAGGGCGACATGCTCAATCACACTCCTGTGGGGAGAACTCTCACTTTCCCAAGTTTCCTTGGCAATATCCAACAGCCCTCTTGGGTGTCTCCCATACAGTAACTCAAAGGGGGAGAATCCCGTAGAGGATTGGGGCACCTCCCTAATAGCAAACATCAGATAAGGAAGTAGACAGTCCCAATCCTTTCCATCTCTATCCACCACTTTCTTCAACATTTGTTTTAGGGTTTTGTTGAACCTTTCAACCAGCCCATCGGTTTGGGGGTGATACACAGATGTACGTAATTGCGTCACTTTGAACAATTTACACAGCTCCTTCATAACCCGGGACATAAAGGGTGTACCTTGGTCCGTAAGCAGTTCTTTACAAATACCCACCCGGCTAAACACAAGAGATAGCTCTTTGGCTATGGTTTTGGCCGAGGTATTTCGGAGAGGGATCGCTTCTGGATAACGGGTGGCATAGTCCATTATAACTAATATGTACTGGTGCCCCCTAGCGGACTTGATTATAGGACCTACCAAATCCATGGCGATCCTCTCAAACGGGACCTCAATGATGGGTAGAGGGACCAGCGGGCTACGGAAATGTGGCATCGGGGCCGACCTCTGACACACAGGGCAGGAGGAACAATAATTTTCTATGTCCTTCATCACCCCCGGCCAATAGAATCTCTGTAATACCCTCTCTCGGGTTTTCTCTGTCCCCAGATGACCTCCAAGAACGTGCCCATCGGCCAACTCCAACACCAACTTCCTGTAAGGTTTGGGCACCACAAGCTGCTCAACGGTTTCTTCTGCCCTTTTTGCCACCCGATACAGTAGGTCCTTCTCTACGCTGAAGTATGGGTAAGTGCAGGTATTATCTGGGTTCACTAACTCGCCATCTATTTTCACTACGTTTTCCCGTGCCTTTATTAGGGCGGGGTCTTTCAACTGTTCTGTGGCAAAGTTTTCCCTGTGAACCTCAAGATCAGAAAACTCCACAGACGGTAGGTTTTCGTCTGAGGAGGTGGGCTCCTCTCCAGTTTCTTGAGTCTCCCCTGCCAATACTGATAAGGGAAATTCTGGAGAGTCCTCACCACTCTCAGGGGAGTTCTGGCTATCACATTCCTGGTACATAGGGGCACCAGTGGGGGGCTCAGGATCATCCCACAGTTCCCAGAACTTCGGAAAATCCCTTCCCACAATGGCGTCATGCGGTAACTGAGATACTAAGCCCACTGGATGAGAGAGGGTACCTTTGGGGGTCTCGAAACACACTGTAGTCACTGGATACTCTCGGGTGTCCCCATGCACACAAATAACAGCTACCTTGCTATTCCCAGAGACCTCTGTTTTAACTAACTCAGCCTTTATCAGGGTCACAAGGCTACCTGAATCCAGCAATACCACAACATTTCTACCATTAACACACATTTTGCATAAATGTTTCTCAGTTCCTCGAATGGCAGTGCATGCGACTGTCGCACACAGCGACTGACGTCTGCCCGTCAGAAAGTCACACTGCATGGGTTTCTTCCACAACCGGGCAATTGGCTGCAATATGTCCCGCTTGCCGGCAGCGGTAGCAAACGATCCTTCTTGCGGCCTCTTGAGCCGCTGATTTCCCAGGCTGTTCTCGCCAAACTTGGGGTAGAGCTCCCACCCTCTCACTCTCTCCACCCTCACCCCTTGGAATCCTCTTATCCGCCCCTGGGGATGGTCTGGTCTTAGGGTGGAAAGTCCGAGTGTCTCTGGAAGAGGCCGTCAGGTTCTCTGTAGCCAAGTATTTCTCCACACGATCCACAAGACCATCGGCCGTCTCTGGGTCTCCATGGCTTACCCACTTTTGGATGGCAGTAGGAAGAGCTCTCAAAAACCGATCCATTACAACACGTTCCACAATCTTTGGTGCGGACAAAGTCTCTGGCTGTAGCCACTTTCTGCTCAGGTGAATGAGATCATACATTTGAGACCTGGGGGGTTTTCCAAGCTGGAAAGTCCAGTTATGCACACGCTGAGCCCGGACAGCCTGGGTGACACCCAGCCTTGCCAATATTTCAGCTTTTAGCATCGCATAGTCTTTTGCTTGGTTAGGCTCTAGGTCATAGTAAGCTTTCTGCGATTCACCAGTTAACCGAGGAGCCACCAGTCCAGCCCACTGCTCCTCAGGCCACTTTTCTCTTTCAGCGGTCCTTTCAAATGTGGTCAAAAATACCTCTGGATCATCCTCTCCAGTCATTTTTGTCAATAAACGACTCACCCCAAAGGACGCGGTATTAGTGGGACGGCTTTCCTCACTGGTCTGCGGACGTTGCTGCATTGCTGCTTCCATCTGTTGTTGTAGTCTCTGCTCTTGCTTCTGTAACAGGTCTATGAAGCGGGCCTCAGATTGCTGCTGGGCTTGTTGCTGAGCCTCCAGACTCTGTTGCAAAGTTGCGTTTGTCTGCTGCTGGGCTGCAAGGCTCTGTTGATGAGCTTGCTGCTGGGCTGCAAGGCTCTGTTGATGAGCTTGCTGCTGGGCTGCGAAGTTCTGTTGTTGAGCTGCAAGGCTCTTTTGCAAACCTGCATTTGTCTGCTGTTGATTGGCATTTGCTAGAGCCAGCTGCTTCAGTATCTCCTCCATGCTGGCTTAAAAAAAAACTGCCACTGGTTCTCCACCAACTGTGAGGGGGTTAGCTCGGCAGCGGGTGTGTGTGACCCCCGAGATGGGCTCCCCACACAAAAACAGGCCCAGCAAACGGTGGTTGTGGTTTTCAAAATCAAAAAGGTGCGGTTTATTTTCTATTTACAGTGACAAAACACAGCAAAGCAAAAGAAACATAAACAAAATAAATCCTGGTCAACTTGACCTCTGACTAAACATACAGGTTTCCTAACTAACAACTGGGATCAGCCTAGTGCTGTCCTAGTCCCTAAGTCCCTGGTTTTAAATGTCCAAGCAAATAGCCACACAGGCTTTGTCTCACCGCACAGGGGTTCACTCTCCCTAGACAGTCCACACAGGTCTGGTTCCAGGCATGAGCTAACATCTAATGAAGCTGGGAGTTCTTATAGAGGCCTAAATGAGCTGACAAGCTTCAGCTGGTCTCATCAACTCCCTGTCTGTACGACGCCCCACACTCTCCCTAGAGGTATGAGTCATCCATGAGCCCACTAGCCTTATACAACTCTCCACCTAGTTGTATAAGTCGGCGTAAAGCCTGAATCTGGGCGAAATATATCTACCCCCCTGGATGCAACCAGGTGACTTTACCTTCCTGCTGTCACAATAGCCAGGGGCCTTTGAAATAGTATTGACAAGGCCAAAACCTGGCCCTTGATAGTACTTAAGGCAAACTTCCTGTCTACAGCCCACTGCAGGAAGTCCAGAATTCTGCCTATAACGTACTTACGTGGATGCCATTTTCTGGCCTCGCACCAAGTGATGTACGCCTTCCAAACTCTATAGTAGATCTGCCTGGATACAGGCTTCCTGGCATTGATTATAGTTGATACCACAGAGTTAGAGAGACCTCTCTTCTTTAGGATGTGGGATTCAATAGCCAGGCCGTTAAACTTAGAGTTAGTAAGGAAGGGTGGTATATCGGCCCTTGCGAAAGCAGGTCCGGACGACGTGGAAGGGTCCAAGGACTCCCCACAGACATTTTGATGATCTCCGCGTACCAGGCCCTTCGGGGCCACGCTGGAGCCACCAGGATTACCGGCTTCTTCTCCAACCTGACTCTGCGAAGGAGTCGAGGCAACAATTGTAGCGGAGGGAATGCATATATCAGTCTGAACTGATCCCAAGGGAACACCAGAGCATCCGAGCCGCAAGCGAGGGGATCCCTTGTCCGGGAGACAAATCTGTCCACCTTTGCGTTGAATCTGGATGCTAGCAGATCTACATCCGGTGTTCCCCACCGCTGACATATTGCTCGGAAGACCTCGGGATGAAGGGACCATTCCCCTGGGCATAACTGTTGGCGACTCAGAAAGTCCGCCTTCCAATTCTCCACCCCTGGAATGAAGACAGCTGATATACATGGAACATGCTTTTCTGCCCATTCCAGGATGTGACTTACTTCCCTCTGGGCTGCACGACTCCTGGTGCCTCCCTGATGATTGATATATGCCACTGCTGTGGCATTGTCTGATTGAATTCTGACAGGGGACCCTTGGAGTCTGGATGTCCAGGCTACTAGGGCGTACCGGGCTGCTCGTATCTCTAAGAGATTGATGGGCAGGGTTTTTACTACATTTGACCATCTGCCCTGGAGAGACCATTGCTCCAGTACTGCCCCCCAGCCTATAAGGCTGGCATCTGTAGTGACCACCTTCCAAGATATCGGGCTGAAGGGTTTTCCCTTCTGGAGATTCTGGGGGATCAACCACCAGCAGAGACTCTTCCGAACGGAAGGGGACAAAGCCATCGGGATGTCTAGAGCCTGAACTTTTCCGTTCCAGGCTGACAATATGGCCCTTTGTAAATTCCTTGAGTGGAATTGGGCGTATGGCACAGCTTCGAATGATGCTACCATCTTTCCTAGCAGCCTCATGCACAGGCGTATGGACGGCTGTCTTTTTGCACAAAGCAGACGGACCAAGGCCCTCAAAGAGGATACCTTGTCTAGAGGTAAGAAAATCTTCCTCTGGTCTGAATCCAGCCGTAGCCCTAGATATACCAGGTTTTTCACTGGCTGTAGGGCTGACTTGTCCAGGTTGATGACCCAACCGTGAGACTCTAGATACTTGATTGTATCGACAATTACCACTTCTAGCTTGGCAACTGAGTGGTCCATCAACAACAGGTCGTCTAGGTATGCCATTATCGTTACACCCCGTGTTCTTAGATCGGCCAACAGTGGGGCCAGAATTTTTGTGAACACTCGTGGTGCTGTGGCCAGACCGAATGGTAAGGCTCTGAACTGAAAATGGCGCCCTTCTACTGCAAAGCGTAGGAATTTTTGATGACCTGGAAAGATGGGAACATGCAAGTAAGCATCTTTGATGTCGATCGAGGCTAACCATTCCTCCCCTTGTAGGGCAGCGGTGACCGATCGGATCGACTCCATCCGGAAAGACCGGACGTTTAGAAATTTGTTTAGACTCTTTAGGTCCAATATGGGTCTTATGTCCCCGTTTGGCTTCGGGACTGTGAAAAGGTTTGAGTAGAAACCCAACCCCCACTCTTCCATAGGAACCTCCATAATTACTCCTTGGAGCAATAGTTGTTCTAACGCCAATAGGAGAGACCCTCTTTTCAGAGGGTCTCTTGGCATGCCTGACCACATAAAATGGGACGGAGGAGACTCTTTTAACTCCAACTTGTATCCCAGAGTTACTGCGGAGAGCACCCATCTGTCTTTGATCGTCTCCCGCCAGGTCTCTGCGAACAACTGAAGTCTTCCCCCCACCCGTTTGAGTGGGGGCAGCCCTTCATAGGCTTGACTTGGAGGCTGGTTTAGTACCTCTTCGGATCCAGGGCTTTTTATTACCCTGTGGCTGTCCCTGATTTTTACCTCCTGAGTTTGACCGAGGAGGCCGTCGGAACTGCTTAGTAGCAGACGTCGCAGGGATAGGAGATGTAGTCCTCTTAAAAGATGGACCCCTAGACCTCTTTTTACTCGGTAAGAGAGTACTTTTACCACTGGAAATCTTCTGGATATACTTATCCAGGTCTTCGCCAAAAAGGCGTTCCCCATGAAATGGGAAGCTAACTAAGAGCTTCTTACAGGGAGCTTCAGCAGACCAGTTTTTGAGCCACAGAAGCCTACGCATATGTACCAAAGACAGCGTGAGGCGGGAGGCCTGATGGATAGAATCCTTGATGGCGTCAACCGCAAAGCATAATGCTCTAGGCAGATCAGCCAGAGCCTGGGCCTGCTGGTCTGGTAAATCCCTCAGGACCATTTTCATTTGATCCTTTAAAGCTTGGCAGATCCCAATAGCTGCCACTGCTGGCTGTGTAACAGCCCCTGCTGTGGAAAAAGCAGATTTTAATAAAGATTCCAATTTTTTATCCACTGGATCTTTGAACATTTGAACATTATCTACTGGACATGTCAGTGATTTGTTCACAGAAGAGATGGCTGCATCCACCGTAGGAACATTCCATCTCTGGGTGAACTTTTCCTCCATGGGATAGATCACCGGAAACCTTTTAGGCGGAACAAATAGTTTATCAGGATGTTCCCAGTCCTGGTATATAAGTCCTTCCAATAATGGATGTATTGGAAAGGAGCAATTAACCTGGGGAGCTTTTAGCGACCCCAATGAGGAGACAGCAGTAGTTGATGGTTCAACAAGAGGCATTTTAAATGCAGATCGAACCATGTCAGTTAGGGTCTGGACCCACAATCTTTCAGTCTGTGATGCTGAAAATTGTTCATCTACTGTCGATTCCTCAAAAACAGAGCTAACCTCCTCCTGATCCCCTTCAGGTAGGTCGGTCCCTTCCTGGGACTGTTGCTCTGCCAACAGGCACTCTAATGGAGGTGATGGAGATCTGGCGCGCTTTCTTTCCTGTAGAGAAGAAGCGATCAATGCAGCCAATCTCTGCTCCAATCCCTCCAGAGTTGAGGAAAAAACCTCCTCTGTTATATATGCAGGAGCAGGTGGACTGAGGACAGCCGCAGTACCTGGCACTCCCGGGGGTTCCTTATGGGTATTAACCTCTGATTTCTCAGGGGAGGAGGGTGCAGATGACTGCTCCAGATCCTCAGAGCCCGATGGAGACCCCCTACACTTCCTGAGAGGTATATCTCGGAGTTTTTTAGGCGGCATATTCCTTAGTTCAAAGCTGAGGTATTCCAGCCGCAATACACCCCTTACTGAAATAGTCTAATGCAATTTGCTGCTATGTACATCAGTGGGTGTCTACTAATGCGTCTTTCTGGGGATGCCTGTATCAACCGCCCGCTGTAAGCCCCTATACCATGCTACCAGCTCCTTTTCATGCTCTGTGTCCATAGCAAGCAGCGTGGACTGAGTCCTTTTATCTTGCTGGGACGCCCGCACATGCGCAGAAGCGCTGGGCGCACAGAGCGCGTCATCCGCCAGGCTCCGCCCCCTTTTTTGAAGCTAAACCTTATAAAAGGAAAGCATGTGTGCGCGCGCGCGCGCGTGCACGTGTGCGCTCTTGGCGCCATGTAGGGAGAGGAGCCAGGGTCCCTGTTTCACCAGGACTCGGGGATGGAAGGAAACTACTTGGCAGCATGACCGAGGAATGCAGCTTCCCTGATAGAGAGCTCACTCATCTGCCTGGACTTTCACCATGGAAGGAATAGTCCCAAGAAAAAAGACGTTCCACAGCGGCCTCTAGTGGACAAACACAGGTACCGCACCTTTGTCTTTTTTTTTTTTTTTTTTAAAACCTCCTTTATGAAAAAACATTTCCAGGTTTACAGTTTTTTTAAAACTTCCCTTATGAAAAAACATTTCTAGGATTACTTAGGCATATACAGCTATTAGCGGGAATACCCTTTAGGTAACAGGCAGAAAGACATATTAGGCTTGGGGGTCCCCTCAATAGAACCAAGTTCCTGAGGGGCCCCCACTTACCTTTTCCCCGCCGCAGGACTTTGTTTGGTCCACAGAAGCCCAAACTTCACCTCTCACGGCAGGCATTGTACTAGACCTTCAGGGACCGGGTTCCCAAGGATTCCACTCCCCTGGACCTGTATAGCACCCTGCACAGATAGCCTCTTGGTTTTGGGTATGACCAGAGCTCTGGATCCCAGGGTCCAGCCCTCCTAAGAGAGGCATTACAGGCAAAACCCTGCTCTTCTCTGCAAGGCCCGGGTACCGACCGTTTAGCTATGAAGCTTTTTTGGTCGGATCCGGAATAGCTTGCTAAGGCCCAGAGAACCTGTACACAAGCCCAGATGAATACATGTTAACCTTGGCCAACACCTTAGACACTGGCAAAAAACTGAGGTACTCCCGGATGGGAGGGGCTTATATAGGGGAGGGTACTTCCTGTTTTGGAAGTTGCCAGTGCCAGCACCTGAAGGTAATTCTATATAACCCACATAGTAATGACTATGCTGCTCTGTGTCCCGTGATGTATGAACAAGAAACAAGGATTGTACTTAGAACAATATCGGACCTCTGAAAAGTATAAGCATGCATAAGTACTCAGTACTTGGTTTTGTGCCCCTTTTGCAGCAATTACTGCCTCAATGCGGCGTGGCATGGAAGCTATCAGCCTGTGGCACTGCTGAGGTGTTATGGAAGACCAGGATGCTTCAATAGCGGCCTTCAGCTCTTCTGCATTGTTCAGTCTCATGTCTCTCATCTTTCTCTTGGCAATGCCCCATAGATTCTCTATGGGGTTCAGGTCAGGTGAGTTTGCTGGCCAATCAAACACAGTAATCCCACGGTCATTGAACCAGGTTTTGGTGCTTTTGGCAGTGTGGGCAGGTGCCAAGTCCTGCTGGAAAATGAAGTCGGCATCCCTATAGAGCTCGTCTGCGGAAGGAAGCATGAAGTGCTCCAAAATCTCCTGGTAGACGGCTGGAATGACCCTGGACTTAGTGAAGCACAGTGGACCAACACCAGCAGATGACATGGCTCCCCAAATCAACACAGACTGGAAACTTCACACTGGACTTCAAGCATCTTGCAGTGTGTGCCTCTCCATTCTTCCTCCATACTCCGGATCCTTGGTTTCCAAATGAGATGCAAAATTTGCTCTCATCAGAAAAGAGGACTTTGGACTACTGAGCAACAGACCAGGTCTGTTTTTCTTTAGCCCAGGTAAGACGCTTCTGACGTTGTTTGTTGTTCAGGAGTGGCTTGACAAGAGGAATACGACATTTGAAGCCCATGTCCAGGATCCGCCTGTGTGTGGTGGCTCTTGATGCACTGACTCCAGCCTCAGTCCACTCCTTGTGAAAGTCCCCAACACTTTTGAATGGCCTTTTCCTGACAATCCTCTCCAGGCTGCGGTCATCCCTGCTGCTTGTGCACCTTTTTCTTCCACACTTTTCCCTTCCACATAACTTTCTATTAATGTGCTTTGATACAGAACTTTGTGAACATCCAACTTCTTTTGCAATTACCTTTTTAGGCTTTCCCTGCTTATGGAGGGTGTCAATGATGGTTTTCTGCACAACTGTCAGGTCAGCAGTCTTTCCCATGATTGTGATTCCTACTGAACCAGACTGAGAGACCATTTAAAGGCTCAGGAACCCTTTGCAGGTGTTATGGCTTAATTAGCTGATTAGAGTGGGACACTTTGAGCCTAGAATATTGAACCTTTTTACAATATTCAAATTTTCTGAGATTGTGGATTTGGGGTTTTCATGAGCTGTAAGCCATAATCATCACAATTATGACAAATCACGACTTGAACTATCTTGCTTTGCATGTAATGAGTCTATCTCCATTGTGACAGCAGGAAGGTAAAGTCACCTGGTTGCATCCAGGGGGGTAGATATATTTCGCCCAGATTCAGGCTTTACGCCGACTTATACAACTAGGTGGAGAGTTGTATAAGGCTAGTGGGCTCATGGATGACTCATACCTCTAGGGAGAGTGTGGGGCGTCGTGCAGACAGAGATGAGGAGACCAGCTGAACCTTGTCAGCTCATTTAGGCCTCTATAAGAACTCCCAGCTTCATTAGATGTTAGCTCATGCCTGGAACCAGACCTGTGTGGACTGTCTAGGGAGAGTGAACCCCTGTGCGGTGAGGCAAAGCCTGTGTGGCTATTTGTTTGGACTTTTACTAAACCAGGGACTTAGGGACTAGGACAGCACTAGGCTGATCCCAGTTGTTAGTTAGGAAACCTGTATGTTTAGTCAGAGGTCAACTTGACCAGGATTTATTTTGGTTATGTTTCTTTTGCTTTGCTGTGTTTTGTCACTGTAAATAGAAAATAAACCGCACCTTTTTTGATTTTGAAAACCACCACCTCCGTTTGCTGGGCCTGTTTTGTGTGGGGAGCCCATCCCGGGGGTCACACACACCCGCTGCCGAGCTAACCCCCTCACAGTTGGTGGAGAATGCGGGCAGTTTTTTTTAAGCCAGCATGGAGGAGATACTGAAGCAGCTGGCTCTAGCAAATGCCAATCAACAGGAGACAAATGCAGGTTTGCAAAGGAGCCTTGCAGCCCAGCAGCAGACAAACGCAACTTTGCAACAGAGTCTGGAGGCTCAGCAACGAGCCCAGCAGCAATCTGAGGCCCGCTTCATAGACCTGTTGCAGAAGCAAGAGCAGAGACTACAACAACAGATGGAAGCAGTAATGCAGCAACGTCCGCAGACCAGTGAGGAAAGCCGTCCCACTAATACCGCGTCCTTTGGGGTGAGTCGTTTATTGACAAAAATGACTGGAGAGGATGATCCAGAGGTATTTTTGACCACATTTGAAAGGACCGCTGAAAGAGAAAAGTGGCCTGAGGAGCAGTGGGCTGGACTGGTGGCTCCTCTGTTAACTGGTGAATCGCAGAAAGCTTACTATGACCTAGAGCCTAACCAAGCAAAAGACTATGTGATGCTAAAAGCTGAAATATTGGCAAGGCTGGGTGTCACCCAGGCTGTCCGGGCTCAGCGTGTGCATAACTGGACTTTCCAGCTTGGAAAACCCCCCAGGTCTCAAATGTATGATCTCATTCACCTGAGCAGAAAGTGGCTACAGCCAGAGACTTTGTCCGCACCAAAGATTGTGGAACGTGTTGTAATGGATCGGTTTTTGAGAGCTCTTCCTACTGCCATCCAAAAGTGGGTAAGCCATGGAGACCCAGAGACGGCCGATGGTCTTGTGGATCGTGTGGAGAAATACTTGGCTACAGAGAACCTGACGGCCTCTTCCAGAGACACTCGGACTTTCCACCCTAAGACCAGACCATCCCCAGGGGCGGATAAGAGGATTCCAAGGGGTGAGGGTGGAGAGAGTGAGAGGGTGGGAGCTCTACCCCAAGTTTGGCGAGAACAGCCGGGGAAATCAGCGGCTCAAGAGGCGGCAAGAAGGATCGTTTGCTACCGCTGCCGGCAAGCGGGACATATTGCAGCCAATTGCCCGGTTGTGGAGGAACCCGTGCAGTGTGACTTTCTGACGGGCAGACGTCAGTCGCTGTGTGCGACAGTCGCATGCACTGCCATTCGAGGAACTGAGAAACATTTATGCAAAATGTGTGTTAATGGTAGAAATGTTGTGGTATTGCTGGATTCAGGTAGCCTTGTGACCCTGATAAAGGCTGAGTTAGTTAAAACAGAGGTCTCTGGGAATAGCAAGGTAGCTGTTATTTGTGTGCATGGGGACACCCGAGAGTATCCAGTGACTACAGTGTGTTTCGAGACCCCCAAAGGTACCCTCTCTCATCCAGTGGGCTTAGTATCTCAGTTACCGCATGACGCCATTGTGGGAAGGGATTTTCCGAAGTTCTGGGAACTGTGGGATGATCCTGAGCCCCTCACTGGTGCCCCTATGTACCAGGAATGTGATAGCCAGAACTCCCCTGAGAGTGGTGAGGACTCTCCGGAATTTCCCTTATCAGTATTGGCAGGGGAGACTCAAGAAACTGGAGAGGAGCCCACCTCCTCAGACGAAAACCTACCGTCTGTGGAGTTTTCTGATCTTGAGGTTCACAGGGAAAACTTTGCCACAGAACAGTTGAAAGACCCCGCCCTAATAAAGGCACGGGAAAACGTAGTGAAAATAGATGGTGAGTTAGTGAACCCAGATAATACCTGCACTTACCCATACTTCAGCGTAGAGAATGACCTACTGTATCGGGTGGCAAAAAGGGCAGAAGAAACCGTTGAGCAGCTTGTGGTGCCCAAACCTTACAGGAAGTTGGTGTTGGAGTTGGCCCATGGGCACATTCTTGGAGGTCATCTGGGGACAGAGAAAACCCGAGAGAGGGTATTACAGAGATTCTATTGGCCGGGGGTGATGAAGGACGTAGAAAATTATTGTTCCTCCTGCCCTGTGTGTCAGAGGTTGGCCCCGATGCCACATTTCCGTAGCCCGCTGGTCCCTCTACCCATCATTGAGGTCCCGTTTGAGAGGATCGCCATGGATTTGGTAGGTCCTATAATCAAGTCCGCTAGGGGGCACCAGTACATATTAGTTATAATGGACTATGCCACCCGTTATCCAGAAGCGATCCCTCTCCGAAATACCTCGGCCAAAACCATAGCCAAAGAGCTATCTCTTGTTTTTAGCCGGGTGGGTATTTGTAAAGAACTGCTTACGGACCAAGGTACACCCTTTATGTCCCGGGTTATGAAAGAGCTGTGTAAATTGTTCAAAGTGACGCAATTGCGTACGTCTGTGTATCACCCCCAAACCGATGGGCTGGTTGAAAGATTCAACAAAACCCTAAAACAAATGTTGAAGAAAGTGGTGGATAGAGATGGAAAGGATTGGGACTGTTTACTTCCTTATTTGATGTTTGCTATTAGGGAGGTGCCCCAATCCTCTACGTGATTCTCCCCCTTTGAGTTACTGTATGGGAGACACCCAAGAGGGCTGTTGGATATTGCCAAGGAAACTTGGGAAAGTGAGAGTTCTCCCCACAGGAGTGTGATTGAGCATGTCGCCCTGATGCAAGATCGAATTGCACAGGTAATGCCCATCGTGAAGGAACATTTGGCCCAAGCGCAGTTGGCACAGCAGAGAGTGTACAACCGTGGAGCCAAGACCCGTACCTTTTCCCCGGGGGATAGGATATTGGTACTTGTCCCTACGGTTGAAAGTAAATTCCTTGCCAAATGGCAAGGCCCCTACGAGATAATGGAAAAAGTGAGCGAAGTGAATTACAAGGTCAGACAACCAGGAAGGCGAAAGCCCGAACAGATCTATCACGTTAATCTGTTGAAAGCCTGGAGGGATAGAGAGTCCCTAGTCACAGACACTTGGTCACCAGCTCAAACTGGTTGCGTGATTCCTGAGGTTGGAATAGCAGCCACCTTGTCACAACCCCAACAACAGGAGGTTAAGGAGTTTGTGCTTCGCAACAAGGAGGTATTCTCTGAGCTGCCGGGACAAACATCTGGGGTAGAGCATGACATCATTACCCCGCCCGGTGAAAGGGTGAAGTTAAAACCCTATCGGATCCCAGAGGCTCGACGGGAGGCAATACGGGAGGAAGTACAGAAAATGCTGAACTTAGGGGTGATAGAGGAGTCCCAAAGTGATTGGTCTAGTCCCATCGTGTTGGTGCCTAAACCGGATGGGAGCTGGCGATTTTGTAACGATTTTCGTCAGTTGAACAAAGTTACAAAATTTGACACCTACCCCATGCCACGTATAGATGAGTTGATCGACCGGCTGGGAACAGCCCGATACATGACGACTCTTGACCTCACAAAAGGGTATTGGCAAATCCCCCTGGCCAAGTCGGCCAAAGAGAAAACCGCATTTGTAACCCCAGACGGGGCGTTCCAATATAAAAGAATGCCGTTCGGGTTACAGAATGCGCCGGCCACATTCCAGCGGAAAATGGACCAGATGCTGAGGCCCCATCGGAAGTATGCTGCGGCTTACCTGGATGACGTAATTGTCCATAGCACAGATTGGGCCTCACATCTGCCAAAAGTGCAAGCAGTCCTGGACTCTGTTCGGGAAGCGGGGTTTACGGCTAACCCCAAGAAGTGTACCATTGGGCAGGAGGAGGCCAAATATCTTGGGTACACCATTGGGAGGGGAGTAATAAAACCCCAACTCAACAAAGTCGAGGCCATCCAGAGTTGGCCACGTCCCAACAGCAAGAAGCAGGTACGAGCCTTTCTGGGAATCGCTGGGTATTATCGGCGATTCATTCCCCACTTTGCTTCTAAGGCTGTGCCCCTAACCAACCTGACGAAGGGGAAAGGGTCGGTCATGATTAAATGGACCCCCGAGGCTGAGGCAGCATTCCAATTCTTGAAACAAGCCTTATGTAGCCAGCCAGTGTTGTACTCACCCGACTTCTCTAAAGACTTTGTCGTACAAAGTGATGCGTCAGATGTGGGGTTAGGAGCAGTATTGTCCCAGGTCTGGAACGGGGAAGAGCACCCAGTCATTTACCTCAGCAGGAAGTTGAAGTCCCATGAGGTAAATTACGCCACCGTTGAAAAGGAGTGTTTAGCGGTGAAGTGGGCTCTAGATTCCCTTCGGTACTACCTGCTAGGTAGGCACTTTGACATGGTTACGGATCACGCTCCGTTAAAGTGGATGGCTCAAAACAAGGAAACAAATAGAAGAGTGAATAGGTGGTTCCTGGCCCTCCAGGAATTCAACTTCACAGTAAAGCATCGCCCTGGCGTTCAAATGGGGAATGTGGATGCTTTGTCTCGAGTACATGAATGCCTGATTGCTGGTGTTCCAACCCCGAGGTTAAAACAAGAGGGGGGGGTATGTGACAGCAGGAAGGTAAAGTCACCTGGTTGCATCCAGGGGGGTAGATATATTTCGCCCAGATTCAGGCTTTACGCCGACTTATACAACTAGGTGGAGAGTTGTATAAGGCTAGTGGGCTCATGGATGACTCATACCTCTAGGGAGAGTGTGGGGCGTCGTGCAGACAGAGATGAGGAGACCAGCTGAACCTTGTCAGCTCATTTAGGCCTCTATAAGAACTCCCAGCTTCATTAGATGTTAGCTCATGCCTGGAACCAGACCTGTGTGGACTGTCTAGGGAGAGTGAACCCCTGTGCGGTGAGGCAAAGCCTGTGTGGCTATTTGTTTGGACTTTTACTAAACCAGGGACTTAGGGACTAGGACAGCACTAGGCTGATCCCAGTTGTTAGTTAGGAAACCTGTATGTTTAGTCAGAGGTCAACTTGACCAGGATTTATTTTGGTTATGTTTCTTTTGCTTTGCTGTGTTTTGTCACTGTAAATAGAAAATAAACCGCACCTTTTTTGATTTTGAAAACCACCACCTCCGTTTGCTGGGCCTGTTTTGTGTGGGGAGCCCATCCCGGGGGTCACACACACCCGCTGCCGAGCTAACCCCCTCACACCATATATTAGTTTCACCTTTTAAGTTGCATTAGTGAAATAAATGAACCTGTAAATGAGCCCCTGAGTCTTTCAGAAATCTTATTCTTTGTTTTGCCAAAACCTGTAAATGGTCTTTGTACTGTACTGTGTTCCCCAAATTGATGTGAGATGCTGTACACCTATAGTATCTTTGACATTTATAACACCCTTTATAATGACTCTCTTTACAGTTTAAAAGTGTCATTCTATATTTTCATGAGCCTCCTCATTTTTCACAAAAGTGCAATATAGTATAATTACTAGAGGCAGTGATCTTGCAAAGGGACTGCCCTCCGAATCCCTATACTTACAAAAGCAAATCTTTATCTGCTATTCTTCCTGGACGCTTGCGGGGCGTGTTTAGCCCCCATCATGTAAAAATCTGCCCCTCACCTACATGAACGTGCCTCAGCAGCATGAGGCACAATCTGGCTGAAAAATATCTTCAGTCGACTATTGTGCGCAAGCGCCATCTCGCCGACACAACAGCTGATCGTAAACTTACGGCACATGCGCAGTTCGTCTCGGGCACTATTCGACAGCGGGCACTTCTCGATAGAACACCGGCAATGGCACCGTCTTAATCAGTGTGATGCTGCATCTGCAGCGCCACACGGACTTCAAAAAGTAGTTTCTGTACTACTTTTTGTGATTTCAGGCTGCGATTTACATTGACATCTGTGCAGAAACCTGCACAGATGTCTTTGTAATCGCGGTCGAAATCGGGACTGACATGCGGGAGTGAAATCGTATGAGTTCAGCTGAACTCGCACAGCTTCATTCCCGCAGCCCAGTGTTAACCTTGGCTGAAGGACATTTGTCAAGTCATTGAATGTACCAATAATTTTGGTATGAATGTTTGTATGAACTTTTAATAAGAGCGTTCATTTGAAAATCCACTAGTGTAAGACCAGCTTTGGTGAAACAGCAAAGGACAATAATACTGCTTAAAGTGTTACTAAACCCACAACAGTAAAATCAGTCTGTATATGCAGTAAAGAATGCTTGTTATACTCACTGTGGAACCTAAGGGGTTAATCCTCCACATTGTGTAAAAAGGCTGTTTGATCCTGTCGCCTCTGATCTTCCCATTCTTCCACAGTCCCAAATCTAACAGCACATCAGTGGCGGCTGGTGGTATATTCGGCGGTTGTTCAATCAGGTCCCCCGCACTCCCCCCCCCCCCAGTTGATCAATCAATCGGTCCCTGTACTTACCCCATCTAGGCTGTGGGCTTCCTTTAGGTGGCGGGCAGCGGGCCTCCGCATCTCTACCTTCCTAAACTTCACGGCAGCGTGGCTTCCCCTGCATCTCCTCCCTCCTCCTCTTTGGCGACCAATAGGATTTCTTCTCTTCTAAGCCAATCAGGTCTCTGGACCTGCTTCCTGAGCCGGGATTGGCCCGGGAAGAGAAGCAGGAAAACAATAGCGAATAATTGATTTGCTATTATCTCCAGCTCTCATTGGAATCCATGCGCCTGGCGCACTGCATGTAAATTAGGGGCTGGGCGCATGGATTAGGGGGGCGGCGCTCCCATATGGACAGGCCGCTGTTTTTGCACATGCTCAGTTTGGTGTGTATTGCTAGAGAGCTTTTTTTTCTTTAGAAGATACGTGTGATCAGCACAGGGCCAATCAGCACTGTCCAGACAGAGGGTCAGGGGTCCTGCAGCCTCATAGGGCAGTCAGCTTAGAATGAAAACTCCTCCTACAAGCTTTAATGAGAAACTGATAGAAGTCACAAGACTGCTATATACTGCTGATGAGAAAAGGTATTTAGCCGTTTATATTTACTAAAATAGTTGCATTTCCATGTCCTGTGTAGTGTGGAAGACCAGATCTAGTGAATTCAGGGTCCTGGGTTTAGTAACACTTTAACCCGCCCTCCTCAAACTGTTCCAAGCAGTAAGTCACAGTGCAGATCTATTTGGTATTTGCTTACCTGAGTTTGTTTAAGTACAGTCAACATTCCTAAGCCCTGATGAAGGGAGAGTGTGCTTGGCCACCAAAGCATGTTGGATTATTTCTGCTATGAACCATTTTACCATTAAAAACACCGGACTCTTGGACATTTGTTTGACGTATGTTTGGATCGTATGCCTGTGTTTTAAATGACAGTGATTGATTCTACACACTCACTGTATTAAAAATAAAGTGGTCAATACAGTATGTGGAGGACTCTGGGATTATTATATGACTTTTACATCCCTTTGAAAAATCTGATGAGCATAATACAATTTCCAAATCATATAGTGACAGTATTAAAATTACAACCTACCCAGATAGCAAGCAATAATTGTGCTGCAAGTTTGAAAATGACTTGCTAAGCTATTGCTAGACTTGCCAGGCTTCACAAGTTTGTTGCACTATTGCAGCAAGTCCATATTGCATGACTCCAGATCAACTTTCTTTGCAATCATTCTGCAAGTCTGCGGCAAGTTCTGGTTCAGTTATGTTGTGCAATAGTCATCCCACCACAGGGGTCACTGTGGCTGAATGTTCATGCTGTAGACTTGCAGAGCTCTTGCTGTAGACTCACCACTGCAACTTTGCTCTTGCTAGAGACTTGCCACGCAAATTTGCTACAAATTGGAAAAGTGTCAACTGGAACTTGTGCTTCAAGTGCTCTGCAAGAGTACAACTCTGCCACTGAAAATGTGCAGACTCACAATTCAACACTGCCACAAATTTGTGGCAAGTTATCCTTGCTATCTGGGTATCTACTTCCATATGTGAATATTATCTATATAAAAACAAAAATGAATAGTCACAATGAGACAGCTAAAGGGTCAACTCTGATTCGTCAGCCTTTGACAGACGGCATCTGTAGCATTCCCTAATTCCTGATACGATTAATCATTCATTTCACTGTTAAGTATTTTGTGTAATGAAAAACACTTCATTCTGCAGCCATGACATGAATCTTGATGACAGGCTGAAGATTAATGATTGGAGATGTCAAGAGGTCCATGAGTTATCTCACCCGTATCATATGTGCCATATGGCCAGGGCCTTGTAGCCATAAGATCTGGCTGCAGATGTTGATCCAGGGATGGTATCATGCCAAGTAGTAGAATCTCTGATGTACAGTAGTTAGGATTTAATTTCGTACTCATAATTTGCTGTAAGCTGTTCTCCTATGTGTTTTTTACTTGCTAATCTTTTTATCTGTGGAAAAATGCATATTCAACTGTTTTCTGATTATGTGATAACTGATAATAAAATTTTTATTCCAGGCATGGTATATTTTTACATATTTACATTGGTCCAGCTTGGACCAATGTGACTATGCATATACCATACTTGGCCGATGCCCCTGGAAGCTGAAAATTCCCAAGTCGAGACTGCTACTCCAGTGATCTCCACTTGCAAGCGTGACCCATGCTGAGTGACTGGCCATTGGGAATACAGGAGGTCGGTCACTCGGCATGGGCGCCATTCAGAGAATGCTTTGACTTTTTTTAATATACACTCACATTCAACAATGTGAGTGTGTATTTCTTTTTAATAAAACAATAGTTTTTAAGGTTTTAAGTGTTTTGTTTATCCACATTATCCATCGGTATCCATGGCTGCTGTTGTGGTTGGTATTGGGAGATGACATCTCTGCCTTCCATGTGATCCCTACTGGAGCATGAACAATAGTGGAATACCCCATAGCGTGTTTGACCTTCCTAATAGGAGGTCCTGGCTATCTGGTAAGAGCATATCTTATCTGTTTGGTGGTGGTGGACCCCTGTGGTGGAGGGAGTTTGATTCGCCTCATCTCTGATTCTTGATTAGAAGACTTTCTACTTCTTTCCATCACCATTTATGGGACTATTTTTTATTTAGATATTTATTTTATTTTTGGGGGGGATTGAGCACTTTGCACAGTTTATTACTTATTTTAGTTTTAGCGCAACATGATGATCTTTCAGTAATCGTATGGTGTTTTTCAGTATAGAGTGATCTGTATCTTCTGATCAAATGAAAAAGAAAATCGACTGGTTGGGGCACACATTTCTTGTCTTAGCTGACTGATGTGGATGTGTGTGGTGTGCAATCATTTTTGATTCATGGTTGCAATGTGCACGTATGTTAGGAGATATTTGTAACACCATGACATCCAGGATAAAGATCACCAGCAGCCTTTTTGCTACCAAGCTCCAATGGCTTACCTCCACTATGGGCATGCTGGATGTTGGTCACAGGAGCCTTTTCCTGCTAATAACACCATGGAGCCACGCACAAGTGACATCACTTTCTCCCAACGAGCTTTATTGAGCCAAACACTACATGCTGCAGTTCCCTGCCTAAAGAATGCCCATCCTAACACATTTCACTTTTCTGCGCTTCGTTGGAGGAAATGAAGTATGTATGGCTCAGGACTGCCGATAAGGGGAGTACCACCGGTCCTCCAGTAGGGGGCCCGGGCAGCAGAGGGAATTGGATGTGGGCAGGGAGGGTGATTGGTATGGCGGGGGTTGCAATTACTGGAACCGATCCATTGTGTTGGTCTTTCTACAGCAGCAGAAATGCAACTTCTCTTCTTTCTCAGGCTGGTTTTTAGCTGCTGCACAGAGGGCCACACAGGGGATTGGTTCCTGTAATTCCACCAACCATCTTGTCCACCCCTGCCCACATCCAATTCCCCTGCTACCATAGCCGCCCCTCGTGTGCTCCCACCTGTGTTTCCTCTCCACTCCCTCCTGCCGGCTGCTGCAAGGCACACAGGGGGATCTTTTCAGGATGGAGATTGATTGCTAACAGCAGCCCTGGTATGGCTCCTTGTTTTTGCAGTATGCATGCTGTAGAGCTCTGCCTGGTGATTGCCCCTCTCTAATGCATTTCGACCTTTACCATTGAGCGTCTCTGTTTTTGCACTATGACCCCCCCCCCTCCCCCCAGGCTCATGTTTTTGCACAATGCATGCTGCAGATCTCTGCCTGAAAACTGCCCCATTTACCGCGTTTCACCCTTCTGGGCATTGTTGGAGGTGTGACTTCCTCATTGTGTGGTTCCTTGTGTTTTGCAATATGACTCCCCAGGCTCATGTAAGATGACCTTTGAATGGACTAATAGGTGTACTTTCTCAATGACTTAGTGCATCTACTTGTGTTAGGCTCCCAGGTGCATTACATTCTTAGAGAATCCTTGGCATGTAGTGGGTTAAAACAGGATGGATGTCCCGGTCACTTTAGCATATTTTTCAAGTTTGAGGCACTCAACATCAGAGACAGTGAGAGAATGATACAGTATACTGGAAACAACAGGTACATGTAAATAGCAGCCAGTGTGGCTTTATCACATGTAGGTACTTCTAACTTCATGGTAGCTGGGCAAGACAGGATCACCATCAAGAAAGGTTTTTGTGGCTGCTGGCCCATTGTGTATTTAACTGCAGGTCAGCCGGGAGGTTCCAGTTTCTGCTCCCTTCTCTCAGCTAGTTCAGCTTCACTTTGTATGTGTGGACATCTGCAGGTGCTTCCCCCTTGGTTCTCCTGGATAATAAGCTCTCAGTCTTAAGGGGAGATCTCCTAAGGCTGCATTCACACCAGAGATTTTTGTAGCTCGAAGATGCTCAACGAACAAAATCTCATTAATTTCATTGGCCTCTGTTCACACCACGAAGACTGAAAAGCGTGAATCGTCTCTCAGCAAACTTTATTAACTTGAGGATCAGCAAATGCAGCCCAAAGGGTGGCGCCATTCGAATGGAACTTCCCCTTTATAGTGCCGTCGTACATGTTGTACGTCACCGCGCCTTGCGTAAGCGTTTTTTTCCATGAACGTGTGTATGCAAGGCAGGCTTGAGAGGAATCGTGACGAGAAAAACGTTGTTTTTTTGCATGACATGAATAACGGTCGTGTGTACGCGGCATCAGGAGACAATGCAGACTAACTGGAGACAATTGCCAGGCATAACTCTTCTGCGTTGTATCAGCACAGCTCCTTCTGGACCGAAATCTAGCAGGGAAAGAACATCCAGTCCACACTCCTAAGTAAGAGCCCAGAAGGAAAGAATACTTTGGAAGGTTGTTCATTTATTTACTTTGGCTCTTGTCATTACATTGAAAATGCAGTGTGCTGTGGTGATACCCACTCATCAATGGGTCCATGACACATTGCACATACAGTATGTCCTCAGTTTTACTGAATGAAGTTGGGCGTCATTCTATTCAAAAGAATAAGCATACCTAGTACCAAAAAAGACTTACTGCAGGGGACAGTGCCTAATTCCACGTACACACGACCGTTTTTCATGATGAGAAACATGCCATTTTTTAAATTGGACGTGAAAACAATCGTGTGTAGGCTCCAGAGCATTTTTCTCGACGAGAAAAATGAGCATTAAAAATTTAGAATCTGCTCTATTTTTTCTCGTCGTTTTTCTCGTCGTGAAAAACGGTTGTGTGTACGCTTTAACAACGGGAAAAAAAAACGTGCATGCTCAGAAGCAAGTTATGAGACGGGAGCGCTCGTTCTGGTAAAACTAGCCTTCGTAATGGAGATAGCACATTCGTCACGCTGTAACGGACTGAAAAGCACGGAGGCTGAAAAGCGCGAATCGTCTCTCAAACTTTTACTAATACACGGTAAAATGAAATCAGCAAAAGCAGCCCAAAGGGTGGCGCCATCCGAATGGAACTTCCCCTTTATAGTGCCGTCGTACGTGTTGTCGTACGTGTTGTACGTCACCACGCTTTGCTCAAGCATTTTTTTTCACGATAGTGTGTATGCAAGGCAGGCTTGAGAAGAATCACGTCGAGAAAAACGTCGTTTTTTTCCATGACATTAAAAAACGGTCGTGTGTACGCGGCATAAGAGTGGGTGAGTATTGCAGCAAGATTTTTATTTTATGTATTTCAATCCCCTGTTGTAGGCCTATTTAAAAACAATTGCCTGGAGTTGGTCTTTAAGACCTACATATTCTACAGACTGATTTTATTTTACCTCATATTAATTTTATTTTCTTTGTTGGGTTCGTTTTTTTCAATGATCAAAGAAAAAAGAAGGAAGTGTGTGGCAGTATCACAGGGAATGAACACATGATCATAAATGAAAATAATGATCAAATTGAATTATGATTATAATGTGCGCTGACATTAGGTTTTAAAAATGTTTCAGGATCTTTACTGAAATGTCAGTCCGAACAAAAAGACAAATTGGGCCGCTATGTCTGAGATTCATTGTGACAAATGCTAAAGTGCATCTAGTGCCAAGATTCATCTAGTCAGTTTATGCTGACGACCATCGCCACCCGGACAGAAGTGATGGGAAATGCAAAATTTTACAGTTTACACTGGAACAGGAATAGTGGGGAATTCTTTCAATGCAGACACTTTCTTAATCACAAGGGTATAGAGAAGAGTTCCCCTCATTCTGCATCCCTTTTGTCTGCTGTTGTGTCTCCAGGAACTCTCCCTGATGGGATACACACAGCAAAAAAATAAACCTGGCTGGAGTTTTTTCCTTTTAGTACTTTATCCTAAAGTTCTTTTTACAAAGTTTTGTCTTTAGATACACTTTAAAGCCCAATTCTAGGTTTTCAGATTTCACTCTGGCTTTGCTGAAGCCATGGGATAAAATAACACTGAGGCAACCAGCCCAGCAAGGATCTGTGCATTCAATCTCTACTATCTAGCACAACCATTCTTAACCAGCGTTTTATGGAACCCTAGGCTTCCCCCAGAGGTTTCTAGGGGTTCCTTGAGCTGTCACGTATTGACCTACCATTTGATGGTGCCTGCATAGTTCATGGGCCAATGCCCATTGGCAGAGCCAATTGCATGACACCAATGATCTTTTTAGATATATGTAAGGGGACATTTTTCCCATTGACCACCAATTAATTGGTTTTAGCAGGGGTTCCTCTAGATCTGAAAGTTTTTTCAAAGGTTCCTCTGGGGTAACATTTTTTGAGAAAGGCTGGTCTAGCAGATACTTAATAGGCTGCAACTTTCTAGCCAGGCTAATGCAATCTTAGAGTTTTGGGGCAACCTTCTTTTCAGCTGGGTTCACACGCATCCAATTCGCAATAGTAGGAGATTTTGACCAGCTCACTATGGAGCCGGTTCACATATCTCCGCTGCAGTTCCGGTACGAATTTTCACAGGAGCCCTCTGTGTCTTTTGGTCTGTTTCAGGTCCGAATTCAGCCCAAAATTTGGGCTGAAATCAGACCTGAAATGGTTAACGGAGACGCACCGCACCCCTACTCTGAGCCGCATGCGAAGATAGTGTGAACCCAGCTGGAAATGCAGGTATTTCTTAACGTGAGTTGTCCACTCGCCATTGCCAAAACATTGGAGCCTCACTTTACTCTATTTTTTAGGCAATAAAAAATGCAGCAGTAAAAGAAAGACTCTGTGGCTGGGAAGCAGGGTTGCCAAACTCCCGCAACTTTTTTTACTGGCAAGACATGTGTAGCGGGGGTACCAAATTTAGGGACTGCTATACCAAATTTAAAGGGTGATTCGAGTGGTAATTGGCTTGAATCTTTCAATTTGCTGGACTCTGCCTTGCTGTTGTTTGCCTGGTGTGCATTTCCCCTAAGAAGTATGGGTGGCGCTGTCACCTATACTCGGGGTTGAACCACAGGTAATAGGGCAGCGATTTGGTGTCCTCTCTCGGCAGCCGTATAGTGGGTGTGGTGGACCTGCTGTGCATGCCGGGAGAGGATACATAAGGGGCAGACTCCGCCTGGGGTTGGTCGGTTCTTTTTGGTTCCAGAGTCTGAGTCCTGGTGCATGGCGCGTGGCCCTCCAGGCCATGGGGCCATGTGCACTTCAGTCCCAGGCACCTTTAGTCCTGGGACTGCAACTTCAGCCCTGGGTCCAGCACCTTTAGCTGGAGCTGGAGTTGCGAGGGGACCCGTTTCTAAAAGAGGAGGCTGGGGGAGGACCGTTCCGAAGGACTGGTGAGAGATCACAGTGAAAGAAGGGGCCCAGTAACTCTCTGGAGGGATGTCATCCACCCGGAAACAGGGATCTAAACAACAGGACCAGGTTTGGTGGACACTATAGATCCTGTGGCAGAGGATCTCCCGAACGCATCCATTAAGGAATCTAATAGACTGTTCGAGTTACACGCCGGCTGCTAGTGCCTTCGGGTGACTATCCGGGTGAGCTGTACCCACTCGGGATTGAGTGGCGAAGAAACAAGAGTGCCTGAACTGATCTATCTTTCTAACACCTTTCTCTTCTCCTCATTTGTGGATGTTCGTGCATAAAGAAATAAACTCTATGTTGGAGTTGATGCTGGTGTGGACCTTGGAGTTACTTGGGGCATAGAGACTTTTGTCCTTACACTATAGGGACAGAAACCAACTCTGAAGGGGGTCCCGCTGCAAAGACCCGTAAGTGAAAACAAGTGTGCTTAACCTCTGCAACCCAGGGGGTACGGGTATGGTGGGGACCATGCGCGCCTTATTCTCCAGTGAACGAGCCAAAGAGTGGAGAAGGAGGGTGGCGGGGTTGCTACACATGACATGTGCAGTTCTGAAGCCATACGATTTTTACAAACTGTCCGTAAATTTATAGGCGGTTGGCAATCCTTCTGGGGTAAGTGGAAGATTCACAGAGAGAAATGATCTTGCTACGGCAAGTCCCAGAAATGTACAAGCCGCTTATTTGCTAAATTGTAGGTCCAGTATACTAAATAAAGTTAAAAATGATGGCACTATAAAAAAATATGTACAATTTTATGTTTTTGAGATATTTCTCTTTTGATTGTTCAATTTCATAATATAAATTATTTTTTCTTTGTATATCTTTCTTATTTTGGAGTAAATATAAAACTGTAATGAATATCAAAAAGGAAAATAAATAAAAAAATTAGATGGATTTTGGCATGAAAGGCTTCAAACTGAGGCCTTTGTCAGACAGCCGTATTTTTTACTTCCAGTAGCTAAACTTTATACGCTTTAAGACAGAGTATATTTATAGGGGTGGGGGATAAAATAGATATTGCATAACATCATGAACACTGTATCATGTCAGCAAAACCCAGTTGCCAAGTCAGCGTTCATATCTCAGAAACTGACATTCTGGTTCTGAAAGATTTACGGATCGGTAAAAGTATAAACCATCTGTTTACTAAAAGGAAGCGTATAAATCTGTCATCGGAACAGCACACGACCTTTCCTTTTATCTCATCCTATCAGTCGGGACTGCTTGAGGTCACAACCAATTTATTATTTTGCATTAAATAAACAATGGATATTTCAACCTTTAGCTTATTTTTCAAACAGGTACATATTAAAGGGGTTGTAAAGGTTTGTTTTTTATTTTCTAAATAGGTTCCTTTAAGCTAGTGCATTGTTGGTTCACTTACCTTTTCCTTTGATTTTCCTTCTAAATGTTTTTTTTCTTTGTCTGAATTTCTCACTTCCTGTTTCTCCTCAGTAAACTTCACACCATCATCCGAGTGGTGTGGAGTCAGCCAGAACAGCTTACTGAACAGCTTACTGAGGAGGAACAGGAAGTGAGAAATTCAGACAAAGGCCTCGTACACACGGCCGATTTTCTCGGCAAGAACCAGCAAGAAACTTGCTGGCAGAGAGGTCTTGCCGAGTAAATCGGTCGTGTGTACGCGGCTATCGGGTTTCTCGTCGAGAAAACCGACAAGAAACCTTGACGAGAAAATAGAGAACCTGTTCTCTATTTTCTCGTCGAGATTCTCCTCGGCATGTTTCTCGACGAGAAAAGTGAGTGTGTGTACACTTACCTGTCCTCCCGGAAGCCCGCGCATGTTCGAAATGAATTCGACGCATGCGCGGTAGCTTCATAGGCATACGTAGGGTATACCAAGATGGCGGCGACGGCATCGAATGTGACGAGCGCATGCTCGTCGTAGTCGATGACGTCACCGCGTACGCTCCATTCAAAGAACCGCGGGTTCTTTGAAACGAGCGTGTGTACACTCGGCCGGGACAAGTTTCTTGTCCAAGAATCTCGTCGAAAAAAACGACATGTTTTTTTCAACGAGAATCTCGGCCGTGTGTACGAGGGCAAAGAAAACAAAGAAAAAAAACATTTAGAAGGGAAATCGAAGGGAAAGGTAAGTGAACCAACAATGCACTAGCTTAAAGGAACCTATTTAGAAAATAAAAAACGAACCTTTACAACCCCTTTAACTTTCAAAGTCCATTTGACATGCAAGTGACCCTTACTTCATTTTAAACTTTTGAAAAACGAAATGTCCTGCCTAGGAGCAGACATCACAAGATGCAATGCATTAGCCTGAAGAGCCTTTTGTTTTGTCCCTCTCTGGTTTAGCCCCTGTTCACACCGGTGCGGCTTGTCATGCGATTTGACAGGTCCAAATCGCATGACAAGTCGCACACTATTGTCGGCAATGGAACTGTTCAAACCGACTTTGCGGTGCGCACCAATTTGGAAAAGTACTTCCTGCACTGTTTTTGGCGATTTCAGGTGCAACTTGCATAGACAACTGTTCCATGAAGTCGCACAGATGTCAGCCAAGTCGCACCTGAATTTGCACCGACATTGACACTGACACAACAAATTGTGCGATTTTTAAAGTCGGATTCCATGTGAACGGGGGCTAAGTTTTACTTTCATGCTGGGGCCTGGCTTTCCCTAACTTAAGCCTTGTACACACGATCAGATTTTCTGACGACAGAACGCCCGTTTTTTGTCGCATGCTAGTCTCATATGGAAAGCGAAGAGGTTACTCACAATACGAAAATTCTTGTACGACAGAATTCAACTTTAGAAGTGACGTAATGTGTTGAATAGTTTTGTATGTATTCTTTCGTTTCTGAGCATGCGTAGTTTTTGTACGAAAACCGTACTAATGAAACAAAAATCAAACGTTATGTTCACATCCGACAAAAATTAAGTAACACGAGATCAGCAAAAGCAGCCCAAGGGGTGGCGCCATTGGAATCGAACTTCCCCTTTATACTGCCGTCGTACGTGTTGTACGTCACTGCGCTTTACAACGACAAGATTTGGAATTGACAGTGTGTATGCAAGGAAAGCTCGACAAGAATCTCGTCGAGAAAAACAACAGGTTTTTTTTACGAGGAGATTCTCGGTCGTGTGTACTAGGCTTTAGTGTACACTGAATACAACACGATCTGTAAAAAAAGGGGAGAGAATTCTGTAATTCATGCGGCTTACCTCCCATTCACAGATACACTATATTGCCAAAAATATTGAGTTGGCCCACCCTTTACAGCTATAACAGCTTCAACTCTTCTGGGAAGGCTGTCCACAAGGTTTAGGAGTGTCTATGGGAATATTTGACCATTCTTCCAGAAGTGCATTTGTGAGGTCAGGCACTGATGTTGGACGAGAAGGCCTGGCTCGCAGTCTCCGCTCTAATTTGGGTTGAGATCAGGACTTTGTGCAGGCCAGTCAAGTTCCTCCTCCCCAAACTCGCTCATCTATGTCTTTATGGACCTTGCTTTGTACACTGGTCCAAATCATTTGGTGGAGGGGGGATTATAATGTGGGGTTGTTTTTCAGTTTTTTCATTAGTTGGGCTTGGCCCCTTAGTTCCAGTGAAGGGAACTAAGGGAAGGGCGTCCGCATACCAATACATTTTGGACAATTTCATGCTCCCAACTTTGTGGGAACAGTTGGGGATGGCCCCTTCCTGTTCAAACAAACAAGGTCCATAAAGACATGGATGAGCGAGTTTGGGGTGGAGGAACTTGACTGACCCGAACCCCTGAAAAACAACCCCACACCATAATCCCACACCACCAAATGATTTGGACCAGTGCACAAAGCAGGGTCCATAAAGACATGGATGAGCGAGTTTGGGGTGAAGGAACTTGACTGGCCTGCACAGAGTCCTGACCTCAACCTGATAGAACACCGTTGAGATGAATTAGAGCGGAGACTGCGAGCCAGGCTTTCTCGTTCACATCAGTGCCTGACCTCACAAATGCGCTTCTGGAAGAATGGTCAAATATTCCCTTAGACACACTCCTAAACCTTATGGATGGCCCCCCAGAAGAGTTGAAGCTGTTATAGCTGCAAAGGGTGGGCCAACTCAATATTGAACCCTACGGACTAAGATTGGGATGCCATTAAAGTTCATGTGCGTGTAAAGGCAGGCGTCCCAATACTTTTGGCAATGTAGTGTGTATGTTACATGCAGTGTTTCAATAGGGGATGGGGTCGGATCCTTGCCAGAAGCTTGTTCACTGCAGCCTCACAGAAGATCAACCCCTGCAGCTCACAAAGTTTAGTAGCAGGAAGAGGACAGCAGGGCATCCCTGCAGAGACGTTTGGCACATATTTTATTACAGGTAAGTTAGGTCACTAAAGATAAAGAATTTTTTGACTTTGACTAAACTTCAGCTTTAATGCTATCCAGCAAACTCTGCAATTCAGCAAAAGTAAGAAAGTTCACTTAAGGTAGTTTACATTAAACTAGGTCACTAAAACTGTAAGGACATTTTTTTTTCTTGGCCATGGTGGTTAAATTTCAGCTTCAAAAAATATATTTTACCCTCAATTTTTAAACACTTTCAGCAGGTGTTTGAATCACTTACTGGGTATGCAGCTTCTTAATCTTTTAATCCTTGTTTGTGCCAGTTTAAGCTGGTGCCATGATCACTGCTCAAGGTTTCCTGATTTAGAGTGGCGCAAACAAACTGAAAAAAAACCCCCATTAATTGCAGCCACTGTCCCTGTCAAACGCAGCTACTGTGCCCATCAATTGCCAACCACTGTGCCATCAAACACAGCCACTATGCCCATCAAACGCAGCCACTGTGCCTATCAAACGCAGCCACTGTACCCATAAATTGCCGCCACTGTACCATCAAATGCAGCTACTGTGCCCATCAATTGCTGACACTGTGCCCATCAATTTCTGACACTGTGCCCATTAATTGCTGCCAGTGTGCCCATCAATTTCCGCTACTGTGCCCATCAACTGCCGCTATTGTGCCCATCAACTGCTGCCAGTGTGCCCATCAATTGCCGCTACTGTGCCCATCAACTGCCGCTATTGTGCCCATCAACTGCTGCCAGTGTGCCCATCAACTGCCGCTACTGTGCCCATCACCTGCTGCCAGTGTGCCCATCAATTGCCGCCATTGTGCCCACCAATTGCTGCCAGTGTGCCCATCAATTGCCGCTACTGTGCCCATCAAATGCTGCCACTGTGCATCCCCCGCCCGCCCGGAACTTACCTGTCTCGGTGGGGCAGCTGGTCACAGCAGCGATGTCCTCCACGCTCCTTGATGTCTTCTCCTGTCCTCTCTTCCCGTCCTCTGCTAAAATTGGACGCCTGATAGGCATGCAATGCATGAATCTATCTATGGTGATAAAAGGGTGCCAGGACAAATAGGGCGGCGCCCGTGCGCCCTTTATGGACGCACCGCCACTGATAGAGGGACTATAGTTGTGTTTGCCTACACTGTGTACATCAATAGAAACACACAGCCCCATAGCTTAGGATGTCAGGACACTCTCCTTCTCCTCCCTCCCCCTTCCTACTCCAAGCTAACAGACTGGCTGGAGACTGCACTGTCCACTGTTAACTCTTTCCTATGTGTAGCACATGGATCTTTTTCCCCCTCTTACCTTCTCAAGCAGGGGGATAAGACACACCATGCCACATGCCCATGTCCTCTAGATTATAAAGGTCAGGCGGTGTTACATACTTGGGTCCTGCAGTTAGTTGCTCCCTTCTTCTGGTTCTCCCCTCTATGTTTATAAAGGCGAGTCTTTATCTTTCCCAAATGAGATCAATGTCCACACAACATATCAACTCCAACCGTGAGATTATTTTATCTTGCTTTCAGGAACCAGAGAGTTGAAGTGAGAAAAGGGTAGCAGATAGAAATGGATTCAGGCACACTCTTGGCTTCGTCGCCACTCGGTCCCGAGTGGGTACAGGTCACCCGGATAGTCACTCAATAGAACTAGCAGCCGGCGTGATGCTGGAACAATGACTCAGTCCCCTCCAAGGACCCAGTCAAGGAGATCCCTCCTGAACTTTCAACACTCCGCAGAGGCAGTCTGCGAAGTGAGGAATCCTTCCCTCCGACAGGTCACCAGGCCTTTCCCGAGTCAGCAATACTTTATCACTCGCCCTCTTGTTATGGGATCGATCCTCCCCTGGTTTCCTCTGTGTCAGAGCGGTTACCCTCACGCGGGTTCCATGGGACTCCTCTTCGGTTGTAGACCCAGTTAAAGGTACTGGGCCTACCTGGAACTCTGTAGCCTCGGGCTGAAGGTGCCCAAGACTCCTCTATCAAGATGGGGCGCACCCCCCTCTGAGGGGTAGCTCCCTCCAGGCATGGGCCCCGGGAATTGGCTCTCCGGGCATGGGCCCCGGGAATTGGCTTTCCAGGCATGGGCCCTGGGAATTGGCTTTTTCAGCAATGGCGTCTGCCCCTTATATATCTCCTCCCGACATGCACAGCAGGCCAGAACCACCCACCAATGGCAGCCAAGAGAGGACATCCAATACCTACTCCATCACCTGTGGTTCAACCTCGGGTACAGGTGACAACACCACCTATACGCCAAAAGGGGAACTGCACGTCAGGTGACACAGCAGCAAGACAGAGTCCATATAAGAAAGAGACCCGAGCCAAACTATTGCTCTGGTCACCCCTAAATTTAGGTATAGCGGGGTTAAATTTGGGGACCCCGCTACATATGAGTACCAGAAGTTCAGAAAGTAGCTCCAGTAGAGCAGACAGTTGTAAACGGCAAATGCTAGGGTAAGAATTGTAACAAATAGTTTACCAGGGAATTTTTTTTTTTTTTTTTTTTGCTCAATGTGTTAAAATAAAGAATTCTGGAGGTTTATTACTACCATTGTCCCATACATTTCACTTGTTGCATGGAGTTGCTCTTTAAGAACCAGATGATTTCAGCCACATTGGTGTCATTTCTTCTGTGGTTAAAAACTGCGACTGTAAACCGACTGCTGCGCTCAATTACTTCCAACTTTCATTTGCAGTTTGGGTAGATACACTGACATTATTAAATAAATAACAGATTACAGCATCTTCTATCCACTCAGCATCAATTGGGAGGACATATTCTGCTTGTCTGTGTGGATGAAATAAGCACTGGTATTTAATCGATGTGGGATCGATGAGTAAGAGTTTGTTTGTTGTGGGGATCTGTGAGTGATGTGGCTTCTATAGAGAAGACAATGTAACCACAGCGCATCGACAATGAAAGTGCTGCGGTTTTATTTAATTGAGTACAGAAATCAGACGGAAATTAATTAAAGATATTCCCACAGTTGAAGACTGCAGACTGGAGCAAAGTGGCATTTTAGCATCCTGTATTAGCTACTTGTTTAAAAAGGAGAAAAAAAAGTATAGTGCTTATGTGTAATCATTTGTTTAGTTAGGTGAGGGCTACAATCACAATTAATTATCTTTGCTTCTGAGAGATTTAAAGTGGATGTACACCTCTGAATGAAAAATTAACAGAGTATATCCCTCTATAGTGTGCACTTGCCTCAATCCAAAGCACTTAGGCATAGCTCCCAACTGTCCCTGATTTTGAGGGACTGTCCCTGATTTGGAGCAATGTCCCTCTGTCCCTCACTCCTCCTCATCTGTCCCTCATTTTGGTCTGATCTATATATTTGTATATAAAATGCACTACTTATCTATCAAAAGGTGTTTCCCAGGGCTATACCTTTCATCCTAATTTCTTAAAGCGGAGCTCCACCCAAAAGGGGAACTTCTGCTCATCAGATTCCTCCCTCCCTCCCTCCGGTGCCACAATTGGCACCTTTCGGGGGGAGGGGGGACAGGATACCTGTCTTTGACAGGTATCCTTTCCCACTACCGGGAGTCCGGGCCGCGGCACGTTACGTCAGCACGGGGCTCCCTCCTCCTTCCCCGGCCGCCGGGCCAGTAGGAGAGAGGAGCGGAGCACATGTGCAGTAGGGTTCCCCACGTGAAGCCGAAAGGCTACACTGCCGGGTACTCTTACTCGCAATGGCGGCGGCAGCACCCGACAGCTGATGGAAACAGCTGCGGTTCCGACATCGTTGGACTCCAGGACAGGTAAGTGTCCTATTATTAAAAGCCAGCAGCTGCAGTATCTGTATCTGCTGGTTTTTATTTATTTTATTTTTTTGGGCGGAACACCGCTTTAATTTCTGCATTTGTAAATTCCAAAAGCCAATATAAAGGAATAGTAATGGTAAAAAAAAGCACTTGTGGGTTTAACCAATCTTGTTTTTTTGTACAATTCTCCTTTAAGAGGGCGTGGCAGGGGGGGTGTCCTATGCCTACATACTTTTGTTGATAGGTGTCCCTCATTCTCATCTCAAAAAGTTGGGAGGTATGCTTATGCCCTGTACACACGATCGTAACTTCCGATTGGATAAAATCCGATGGAATTTTCCGTCGGAATTACGTTCAAGCTGTCTTGCATACACACGGTCTCAGTCGGTCGGTCGGTCGGTCCGTCGCTCCAGAGTGGGGGTAATCTGTTTCTGCCTGCCCTGCTGCTGTGACTGTCCCGCAGGCTCGGCTCCTCTCCACATCCACGAGGCTCCTCAGTTTCCCGCTCTGCTCTTGCTACCTTTATAGCCTGCCTGGCGGCGGTGTTGGCGCGAAAATGCGCTATGATAATTGGCTGCACGGCGGGTGGGGTCAGGTCAGGTGGTGGGGTGGGCGGCGCTGCGGTCAGAGGCTAACAGGACTAACGCTGCGGCTCAGGCTTCGGATCTTCTCGGCGATTACCGGAATTGCGCATGCGCAGTTCGGACCTGAGCCGATCAAAGCCATTTTTACGAGGACATCTCCCTTACTACGGACTTTTACGTACAGGCAAAAAGTGCCTTGTATTTACGTAATGTCCGTAATTCTACGTACGGTTGGCAACACTGATACACACTGTCAGACCAAATTCTGATCTTCAAGAACGCGGTGACGTACAACACTACGATGAGCTGAGAAAAATGAAGTTCAATGCTTCCAAGCATGCGTCGACTTCATTCTGAGCATGCATGGTTTTCTCCGTCGGAGTTCCACACAGACGATCGGAATTTCCAATAGGATTTTTTACCATCGGAAAAAAATAAAACATGTTCTATTGCTAAACTCCTAAAAGTCCGATGGGGCCCACACACGGTCGGAATATCCGATGAAAAAATCCCGTCAGACTTTTTTCATCGGAAATTCCGATCGTGTGTACAGGGCATAAGGCACGCGTTGCTTCTACAGGAGTTTTGTGTTCTGCCTGTAGAAGCAGCTCAATGTTGTCCTATGTTTTTATGCACATTAGGACGATTACAGGCATATTTTGATCTCAACGTTTAGCGGCAGGAAAAAAAACCCTTCTGGTTTGTGTTTCTGATTGGAGCTTTCTGGCAGAAAAAACGCAAAACCCTGGGAGCTGGGCTGTGGAGGGGTGGCGGGAGTAGCCGGCTCAGCCTCTCAGCAGTGTGCTGAGAGGCTGAGCTGAGTTCCGGTCGAGGCATGTAGGTGGATCCCAACTTCATTGTCGCAATCTTGCCCAGGACTGAACTGGCTCTGTGATGTCAGCCGACAGTGGGCTTTAGCGGGTCACGGGAGTGCAGAACGAACTGCACTCCTGTGATCCACAGGAGAAATACAACCAAAGAGCTTTGACTGTACTTCTCCTTTAAGAGGCTGTAGAAGCGAGAGGGCGGCAGATAATCAGGTACAACTTATGTAGGAGGATTTGTTTCATCTCTGTATATCACCTAAGCTAGTCACTTAACTGGGTATAATTAAGGGTTTACAACCACTTTGACTGCTTTTTTGACAGTTATCTCATTGGTATCACATTGATTTTAGTGTGCTGAAAAGGAGGTGACTACCAACGTGGTTAAATCTCTCAATAGCAAAGAAATTTATTCACACATATAGACCCAGCCAGGCTTACTCCTGAATCATGATGGGATTTGGTTCTGGAACACACTGGATCGCTGCATTGTAGTGCATTTCATTCTGAATGAGCTGTCAATACACAACACAACAAAAAAGAGACTGAAACATCCTTGTATCCGTTTTTTGTGTGCATTGCATTGTGCAGTGCGGTGTGTTGGCAGTCCCAGTACTGTGTGTTATGGTACTATTGAAAATGAATAACACTGCAATGAACTGCCATCAGTTAATGTGTGTGTGCTGCCCCAGCAAACTCTTTAATATTTATGTTTTATCCCTTTGGCCTCTTATCCCTTTCCCAATAGTTAATACAGTCCCTTAGTTAGACACTGCCAGCCTCCCCATGATTTTCAATTTTATTAATTTTTACTCTTGTTCACTAAAGAGTTCCCTTAGACTCAGAAGGCATGGTCCCTGAAATGCTGAACTGCAAAAATAACCCAGAAACATGCTCTGTAGTGTGCCAAGAATGGAATAAACTACATTGGATTTGAGTATTCTTGGTGAGTTGACACTGCCTGTTGATCTTGTTGAGTCAGCAAGGTGCCATACTATCTGCACAGACTGGGTCTCAGGAGGTATGTCTTTTTGTATAAAGAGACATGTGGACCAGAACAATGTGGTTTGCTCTAAGGCACAGTAAAATCTGCCTTATCATGACACATTGGTGTGAAGCCAGCCTTAAAGTGAACCTAAAAATTACACATCTCACAAATCAGTAAGGCGCATCAGTATTACCAGACTGTATTTTTTAGTAACTAGGGGCTTTTTACTTAAGCCAGGCCATAGACAGGTTAAATCTCAACCGGTTCAGCAGGGACCTGCCGAGATTCAATCCATGTATGGGCAGGCTTATTGTACCCAAGTCATTCCATCAATCAACTTGGGTACAACCAGCATGTTGGATTTTTAGGATGCGATTATTGCCTTCTCAGTCTATAGCTACCTCTGGCACTTACATCCCAAAAGCACACAGTCATCAGGAATCACAACTCAGGGTTAGTACACAACAGTCCCTAGGATAGCTACACACTGTCAGGCTTCCCCTGAACACATCTCAGTGAGTAAGACAATCCTTCTCCAGACCAGATCCTATAAGGAGAAGTCCCACAGCCAGCGCTTCAGAAAGGTCTATTCAGGTTCTTAGCCCTGCCACCACCGAGACCTCAGAGAACAGCTACATAGTCTACAGGCTGCCACTCTCCAGGACTCTAAACTATTTATCACCTCCCCAGACACCTTCTGGGCACTCCCATCCAGGGAATGGCTAGGTAGGGCATGATAAATATTCAGGCTGATAATTTGACTCTCCCAGCCCCAGATTCTGGAAAAACTTCTTCCAGAAGCAGAGGACAACAGTCAAATTCTCAGCCTGTGAAACCCTGAACAGACCACACCAGACAATCATTGCTCCCTTGACTACAGAAGGAGCCAAAAACTAAATGTTCTCAGCATCCTATGCTAGGAGGGTGCTTCATCAGATTGTATATTTTTTGAAGTTATGGGTTTGATAAACAGTTGCACTAACAATTGTAACTGACATTATTAAATTCTATAGGTTCTCTGCATTCAGAAAATGTATAATGTTTTGGGGTTTTAGGTATGTTTTCATGTACAAAAAGCAAGTTTTAGCATTTAAGTGCAAAATTTAAAAAAGAGTTAATGATTTGGCCAGTAATGTAATCTTCCTGCGGCAATAATATCTGACATTTTGAAGGATCAAGGAATCCTGATGCAATTCTTTTCAGAAATGTAATAATTTTCCTCTAATATACATTAAAAAAAAAACGTTAATCGCCTCTGGCCACAACTGTGTTATGCCAATTTAGTTCTGCAGTTTTCTAAGAAACGTCTCATTTTGTATTCAGAAATTAAGTACTATTGAGCTGTATGGTTAAGTCTTTGTTTATAAAGTGGACCAGTCTGGCAGAACCTAAATAGCTGCTATTGAAGACCAAGCCTGGCCAAAACTGGGGTATGCACATCGGCTGGCATGTCAAATCATATGGTGGCTCCTTATACTTCTCATGGAGCCCAGTAATGAGATACAGTGGAACCTTGGTTTACGAGTAACGCGGTTAACAAGCATTTTGAAAGATGAGCAACTTTTTTTTTTTTTTATTCTGACTCGGTTTGCAATTGGTATCTCGCAAAACGAGCAGAATTCAAGCTAATGGGTTGTGCAGTACCGCATTTGGCCAAAGGTGCGGGGGCACCGGTGACGCTCGGAATGGTTTGGAGCCGTTCAGAAATACTCGGAATCATTCGGAAATACTCTGTTCCCGAGTGTTTCCGAGCTTTTCCGAGGGCTTTTCGAAATCAGCTGAGCTGTCCCTGAGTATTTCCGAGGCTCTCCGGTGCCCCCACCTCTGGCCACATGCGGTATTGCATGCCATAGACGTCAATGCGGAACAAATTATCTTTGTTTCCATTGACTTCTATGGGTAAACTCGCTTTGATATACGAGTGCTTTGGATTACAAGCATTTTCCTGGAACGGATTATGCTCGTAATCCAAGGTTCCACTGTATCTGTACTGCCATTTCTGCTGTAATGGTATTATGCAGGGGCAGGTGCACATTGATGGGATTTGGGTGGCTGCCTGGGGCCCAAGGCTGCTAGGGGGCCCATGCCCATCCACATAACATTTCTGGACCTTGGATATAAGCAGTTTGCCCAGAAAACTTTAAAAGCTTCATCAAAGTACCTTAAGGCCCCTTTCACACAGGGGCGGTTTGCAGGCACTATTGCGCTAAAAATAGCGTCTGCAAACCGACCCTAAACAGAGGCTGCTGTTTCTCCAGTGTGAAAGCCCGGGGGCTTTCATACTGGAGCGGTGCGCTAGCAGGACCGCTCCAAAAGTCATGCTAGCAGCATCTTTAGAGCGGTGAGAGGAGCGGTGTGTTTACCGATCCTCCACCGCTCCTTCCCATTGAAAGCAATGGGACACCGCGGCTATACCGCCGGCAATGCGCCTCTGCAGAGGCGCATTGCCGGCGGTATTAACCCTTTTTCGGCCGCTAGCAGGGGTTAAAACCACACCGCTAGTGGCCAAATACCGCCGCAATTCTGACGGTATAGCGCCGCTAAAAATAGCGGTGCTATACCGCCAGCGCACCTCCCGCCCCAGTGTGAAAGGGGCCTAAGGGCCCTACGCATAGTCCGACTATTGGGGCATGTAAGTAAAGCGGCTTCTCCTAATAAAAACTAATAGTGTGTAGTAGGCTTTAGACATGCCTTGTATACTCAAAATTTCCTCTTCTGTTACAATTAGTGATGAGCCGAACACTAGACATGTGCACTGCCAAAAAATTCGTTAGTTTTCGTATTCGTTTCATTCGTTTTTTTTTTTTCGTTTTTCGGGTCATTCGTTATGATCGCAATTCGTAAATTCGTAAATTTGTACATTCGTAAATTTGTACATTCGTAAATTTGTACATTCGTAAATTTATACATTCGTAAATTTGTACATTCGTACATTTGTACATTCGTAAATTTGTACATTCGTAAATTTATACATTCGTAAATTCGTAAATTCGTAAATTTATACATTCGTAAATTTATACATTCGTAAATTTATACATTCGTAATTTCGGAAATTTGGAAATTCGATATTTTCGAAAACCCGAAAATTTGAAAATCTGAAAAAATAACTATTAAATTATAGTTGTAATTTCCTTTCAAATTTGGCTGTTAGCGAACGTAACGAATACAAATTTATCTGAAGTTACGCATAACCTGAAATAACAAATGCCGCATCTAAACAAATGGAACGGAACAAATTAATAATAATAATAATAAAACGTTTTTATTATTATTATTGTTATTTATTATTATTATTAATTCATTACGTTCCATTCGTTTAGATACGGCATTCATTATGTCGGAAAACAATTCGTAACTTCGTTAAGTTCACTAACAGCCAAATTTGAAAGGAAATTACAATACCTATAATTGAATAGTTAGTAATAGTTAAGTTATTAGTTAATTATTATTTCAGATTTCCGAATTTACTAATTTACGATTGTACGAATGTACAAATTTACGAATGTACGAATATTCGGAAATTCGTAAATTCAAATTTACGAATTTCCGGATAGTTGTACATTCGTAAATTCGTGCATTGGTAAATTCGTATATTCGTAAATTCGTACATTCGTAAATTTGAATTTACGAATATTCGTTAAAATTCGTTAAATGAGTTTTCGTTAATTCGGATATTCTCGAATTAACGAATTTGTCGAAATTCGTTAAAAAACGAATTCGGAACGAAACGAATTGCACATGTCTACCGAACACCCCCGGGTTCGGTTCGCACCAGAACCCGCAAACGGACCGAAAGTTCGCACGAACATTAGAACCCTATTAAATACAATGGATGCGAACGTTCGAATTCTAAAGTGCTAATTATAACGACTATTATCCATGTTATTGTCCTAAACAGAGTTTGGGAACCCGGGTTCTGCACCAGGGGACATGTATCAATGCAAAAATAAGTTTTAAAAACGGCCGTTTTCCGGGAGCAGTCATTTTAATGATGCATAAAGTGAAAAAAAAAAGTCAAATATTCCTTTAAATATTGTACCTGGGGGGTGTCTAAAGTATGCCTGTGAAGTGCCACGTGTTTCCCATGTTTAGAACTGTCCCTGCACAAAATTACATTTCTAAAGGAAAAAAAAGCCATTTAAAACTGCTTGCGGTTTTAATGTAATGTCTGGTCCCGGTAATATGGATGAAAATCTTTAAGAAAAATGGCATAGCTACCACCCCTTTGGGTCTTGTATGGATATTAAGGGGAACCCCGCACACAAAATAAAAAAGGCCCTATATACTCTGAACAGCCGTATACAGGCGGTGCATACAAGACAGGGACTGTAGGTTTGTTCTTATGTAGAATCTGTTTGTAATTTTGAACAGCTACATTGTTTAAGTGTAGCTCCAGCCCAAATACCTATTTTTAAGCTTTTTGGAAAACATAGGGAAGGGTTATCACCCCTGTAACATTTGTTTTGCTGTCTGTGCCCCTGTTCAGAACATTTCACCTCACTTTGCGTCCCAATGACAACTGTTTTTGAAATGTGGTGTTTTTATTGAAACAAGGATTGGTGATAAAGCATCAGTACAGAGGAGACACCTTTCTCCCATATTAATTCTTACAGGAGAGAATTTTCCTTCCTAGGGGTAGATTTCCTCTCACTTCCTGTTGTCTTCTTCCGTTTGCAAGTAGGAGTCGTTTGTAAGTTGGATGTTTGAAAGTAGGGACCTGCCGTATATACTCTGCAGAAATTGGCCCCTTAGGTGTTGGTGTTGGCACAACACTGTAAGCACTCACAGTTACTCTTGGTGGGTGCTGGAACGCCCTGCTGTCAACTATTATATCAGGAATTGTAATAACATATAATTGTTGAACAGTGGTAGTAAAAATTGGGCCTTTGATGGTGGTGCTGGTGCCACAACACTGTAAGGCCTGACAGTTACTCTTGGTGGGCGCAGCAATGGGCCCTGCTGTGAATTATTAGATCAATAATTATAATTGCATGCCCCTGTTGAACAGGGGCTGAAAAATTGGGCCTTTGGTGGTGGTGGTGGTGGTGGTGGTGGTGTTGACACAACACTGTAAGGCCTGACAGTTACTCTTGGTGGGCGCAGCAATGGGCCCTGCTGTGAATTATTAGATCAATAATTATAATTGCATGCCCCTGTTGAACAGGGGCTGAAAAATTGGGCCTTAGGCACTGGTGGCACAACACTGCAACCCCTCACAGATACTGTACTTGGAGCACAGCAATGAGGCCTGTTGCAAAGTATTGCATCAAAAATTGTAATTACACGCCCCTGTTAAACAGGGGCTGAAAAATTGGGCCTTAGCCACTGGTGGCGGCACCCATAAACCAAAATGATCTTCCAAGCTATCATCATTAATCGGATCATTGAGGAGGAGGAGGAGGATAGCCAGTCAACATCAAAGCACAGGCACTCAGCATCAGCATCAGTCTTGAAGGGATGTGACATTTTAAAATCAATTAGTCTGTTATATCAGCATCAGGTGTGTGGTAGCTGGTGGTGATCCAAGACTGGTTCATCTTGATGAAAGTCAGTCGATCAACCGAGTCGGTGGACAGGCGCACCCTGTGATCCGTGACAAATCCTCCAGCAGCACTGAATGTGCGTTCTGAAAGAACGCTGGATGCAGGACAGGCCAGTAGCTCAATTGCATATTGTGCAAGCTCTGGCCAGTGATCCATCCTCAAGACCCAGTAAGCCAGAGGATTTTCGGTGGGGAAGGTGTCCAAGTCTGACCTTGCCCATAGGTATTCCTGCACCATGTATATCAGACGCTGGCGATGGTTGCTGGAACCGATCATACTTTGGGGCTGCGGACTAAAGAATTGTCTGAACGCATCGGTCAGACGGCCACCTTCCCCACCGCTCCTTCTTTGACTGCCCGAAGCCTCAGCAACTCGTTGTCCAGGACCAGGAGTTTGTAACCTCCCAGTCTCTGGGAACGCGTTGCACAGACCTTTCTGCAAGGCCTCCCGGAGTTGTCTCATCCTCTGCTCCCTCTGCGACGGTAAGATAAGGTCCGCAACCTTACCCTTGTACCGTGGATCAAGGAGAGTGGCCAGCCAGTAATGGTCCCTCTCCTTGATCCGAAGAATACGAGGATCCTTCCGCAGACTTTGCAGGATCAGGCAGGCCATGCAGCGTAGGTTAGCTGAGGCATTCAGTCCGGAGTCCTCTGGGTCACTAAGGACGACATGATCCGCAGCCACCTCCTCCCAGCCACGTACAAGTCCACTGGTTTCTTGGGACTGTAAATCATCCCTAAAAGACTGCTGCTAATGATGCTGAGTGCCAGCCTCCACCTCCATGCTGACACAATCCTCCTCCTCCTCCTCCTCCTCCTCCTCCTCTTCCTGTGCGATGGGTGGGACAGAAGGAACACTGTCTGGGTAAAGGGGGCCTTGAGAGGCAAGGAAGTCCTCCTCTTCCTGCCTCTGTTCTGCCTCAAGTGCCCTGTCCATTATTCCACGCAGCGTGTGCTCCAACAGGTGGACAAGAGGTACACTGTCACTGATGCATGCACTGTCACTGCTCACCATCCTCGTGGCCTCCTCAAATGGTGCCAGGACAGTGCATGCATCCCTGATCATGCCCCACTGGCGTGGTGAAAAAAACCCAAGCTCCCCTGACCCTGTCCTGGTGCCGTAGTCGCACAGGTACTCATTGATGGCCCTCTGCTGCGTGTGCAGCCACTGCAGCATGGCCAACGTTGAGTTCCACCTGGTGGGCATGTCACATATAAGGCGGTTCTTGGGCAGGTTCAACTCCTTTTGCAGCTCAGCCAGGCGAGCACTGGCATTATAAGATCTGCGGAAATGCACACAGACTTTCCTGGCCTGCCTCAGGACATCCTGTAAGCCCGGGTACCTGCCCAAGAACCGCTGCACCACCAGGTTAAGGACGTGAGCCACACAGGGCACATGGGTCAGTTGTCCCTGTCGGAGGGCGGAGAGGAGGTTGGTGCCATTGTCGCAAACCACCATTCCTGGCTTAAGCTGGCGTGGCGTCAACCACCTCTCGGCCTGCCCCTGCAGAGCAGACAGGACCTCTGCCCCAGTGTGGCTCCTGTCCCCCAAACACACCAGCGCAAGCACGGCATGGCATCTTTTTGCATGCGTACTTGCGTAGCCCCTTGAACGCCTACGGAGCACCGCTGGTTCCGAGGACAAAGCACAGGAAGAGGCCATGGAGGAAGAAGAAGAGGAGGGGGTGGAGGAGAGAGGTGTGTCACAACCAGTAGTAGCATTTTGGAGGCGTGGAGGTGGAACAACCTCCAACACTACTGCACCTTGTCCTGCATCCTTCCCAGCTGCCAAAAGAGTGACCCAATGGGCCGTGAAAGAAAGGTAACGTCCCTGTCCATGCCTGCTGGACCATGAGTCAGCGGTAATATGCACCTTACCGCTGACCGCCCTGTCCAGCGAGGCCAAGACATTGCCTTCCACATGCCTGTAGAGAGCCGGAATCGCCTTCCGTGAGAAAAAGTGGCGTTTGGGAACCTGCCACTGAGGAACCGCACATTGCACAAACTCGGAAGGGGGCCGAGTCTACCAACTGAAAAGGCAGCAGTTGAAGCGCTAGCAATTTAGCCAAGCTAGCATTCAACCGCTGGGCATGTGGATGGCTGGGAGTGAACTTCTTTCGACGGTCCAGCAGCTGGGGCAGGGAAATTTGCCTGCTAGAATCGGACGTCGGTGTACTGCTAGCAGAGTGGCCGCAAGTACTTGGCTGTGACACACCTAATTCTACACCTTCATTCCTCTCAGTGCAGGTTTCAGAGAGGACTGAAGGTATAGTGGGGTTGGAGATCCCAGCTGATGCGGTGCAAGGAGAGGTCCGCTTTGTTCTTTGGTGTGGGTCTTTAAGGTAGGCTTGCCAACGAGCTGCATGGCAGGTCAACATATGTCTGATCAAGCATGTGGTGCCCAAGCGGCTGATGTTTTGGCCACGCGATATACGCTTGAGACATATGTTGCAAACAGCAGCTGTGCGATCTGATGCACTCGCCTCAAAAAAGGCCCACACCAAAGAACTTTTTGAATGACGGGCTGAGGCAGCGCCCTGCACAGGCGGAGCTCTGCGGTGTGATTCTGTCAGTGTGCTGCCCATACGCTGGCCACCCAAGGGCATCCTGCCTCGTTGGAGATGTGCCTCCTCCTCATCCTCCTCCTCCTCCTCTCTCCTATTAGGCACCCATGTGGAGTCAGTGACCTCATCATCCCCTCCCTCCTCATCACTGGAGCCAATCTGGCAGTATGCTGCAGCTGCTGGAGCATGACTGCCAGATTGGTGTCCTTCTTGAGCATCCCCTCTCTCTGCGCTCACGCTACTGCCTTCCTCTATCTGGGTATCATCATCAGATCCTTCGAAACGCTGGGCATCCTCCTGGAGCATGTACCCAACACTGTGCTCAAACAGTTCGGGGGACTCCTCAGGAGGAGGACATGGTGGGTCTAGGGAAGGATTGACTAATGAAGATAATGATACCAGAGAAGAGGACGCTTTGGCAGCTGCTTTTCCAGTACCCTGAGCCTGGGTGAGAGAGGATGAGGAGGATGAGGTGGGCTTGGTCATCCACTCTACCAAGTCTTCGGCATGATGTGGCTCAACATGTCCAGCTGTCGAAAAGAAGGACAAGCGTGTCCCATGGCCATGTGCTGATGACAATGCACCGCGTCCACGACCAGCACTGTTGCCCCCAGACACAGAGCCTGCTTGCCCTCTTTTTTTGCCTCCTGACTGTCTGCCTCTCCTTGTTTGCCTTCCAGACATTTTAATGGATGGCCTGCAGGGAGATGGGAAAAATAAATAAGGGCTACCTTCAGGTGTATACTGTGCAGGAGGCTTAGCAACAATGACACTGACACTGTTCCCTGCCTATCCTTCTCTGTCCCTAAACACAAGGATTTGCAATATGCTTCAGCAAGATTGGTTTAGCACAGAATAGCACACTGACAGTTTCCCTCACTGTCCTTCTCTGTCCCTACAAACAAGATTTAGCACAGAATAGCACACTGATAGTTTCCACGAGTGTCCTTCTCTGTCCCTAAACTCAAGGATTTCAAAGATGGTTCAGCAAGATTGGTTTAGAACAGAATAGCACACTGACACTTTCCCTCACTGTACCTCTCTGTCCCTAAACTCAAGGATTTCAAATATGGTTCAGCAAGATTGGTTTAGAACAGAATAGCACACTGACACTTTCCCTCACTGTACCTCTCTGTCCCTACAAACAAGGTTTAGCACAGAATAACACACTGATAGTTTCCACGAGTGTCCTTCTCTGTCCCTAAACTCAAGGATTTCAAAGATGGTTCAGCAAGATTGGTTTAGAACAGAATAGCACACTGACACTTTCCCTCACTGTCCTTCTCTGTCCCTACAAACAAGGTTTAGCACAGAATAACACACTGACACTCTCCCTACCTATCCTTATTTGTCCCTAAACACAAGGAATCCAGGATTAGTAAAGGAAAAAAAATGACACTGTCCCTGCCTATGCTTCTCTTTCCCTGCTCCGGAACACACCACACAAGGCCGCCGCGCTGGCGGCCTTATATAGTGTGGGGCGTGTATTAAACCCCCTCAGCAATAATTGGCCACAGGCATCCTGCCTGTGGCCAATCATTGCTCTCCTCGCTGCCGGCGCTGTGATTGGCCAGTGCATGCTTGGCCAATCACAGCGCCTGGATGACACTGCGATGGCGTAGTGCATTGTGGGCCGTTCGCGTCACTCGAATTTGGCGCGAACGGCCCAAATCGTTCGTTCTTCGTCGAACGATCGAACAGCCGATGTTCGAGTCGAACGTATGTTCGACTCGAACACAAAGCTCATCCCTAGTTACAATTTGTGTACCTGACAAAATCACCAGTACTGGTTGTCAGTTTGACAGACTGGTCCCTGTCCCTGCTGCAGGAACACAGATAGCAGCTCCTGTGTAAATGCAGCCTGCAAACAGTGTTTGCCAGCTTCATTAGTAAATACATTGTAACAATATATTTTGTTATAATGTGTTTGTATTAGGTTTTTTTGTGCTGATTAAAGAAGTTTCCTTTGATTTGCACATAATGTCAATTATTGTATGTTCGGCCAATTTAAAAACATTTTTTAATGTTTAAATAAAAAGGGGAAAGATTGGACATCTGTAGGGTTTTGCTACCTGGTGCTCCATTTAGAGAGATTACGTAAAGAGTAATGCCGCGTACACACGCTCGGAATTTCCGACAACAAATGTTCAGTGTGAGCTTTTGGTTGGACATTCCGACCGTGTGTAGGCCCCATCGGACATTTTCTGTAGGGATTTCCGTCAACAAAAATTTGGTTCTCAAATTTTCCGACAACAAAATCCGTTCTCGTAAATTCCGAGCGTGTGTAGACAATTTCGACGCACAAAATTCCACACATGCTCTGAATCAAGTACGAGATGGAAGCGCACGGTCTGGTAAAACTAGCGTTCGTAATGGAGATAGCACATTCGTCACGCTGCAGCGGACTGAAAAGCACGAAGTTGAAAAACGCGAATCGTCTCTCACCAAACCTCTACTAACACGAGATTAGCAGAAGTAGCCCAAAGGGTGGCACACTTGGTATGGAACTTCCATTTTATTGTGCCGTCGTACGTGCTGTACGTGAACGCGTTCTTGACGGTCGCAATTTACGACAACATTTGTGCGACAGTGTGTGCCAACATCCGTCGGAAATTTATCCATGGTTTTGTTGTTGGAATGTCCGATCGTGTGTACGCGGCATTAGGGAAGGCTAGAACCAGTATTAATTTAGTCGACTAAAACATTTTTGGCTAAAATACGACTAAAACTAAAACAATTGAGATGACTAAGATACGACTAAAACTAAAAGGGCATTTTAGTCAAAAGAGTATGACTAAAACGAAATAGAAATTTTACGTCAAAATGAACACTGGTTTGTAGTGCATGTTCAAACCTAAATACCATAAATAATAATATATTCGATTTTTCACTTCAGCAGTATATGAGTTTGGAAATTGTAGAGAAATGCTTAAATAATGCATTACAATTTAGCTACACAGATTCGATTTTAGACGACTAAAATGAGTGTAGGACATTTTAGTTGACTAAATAATGTATTGGAGATTTAGTCCACTAAATACGACTAAAACTATTGCAGAATTTTAAAATGGGACTAAAACTAAAAGGTAATTTTAGTCAAAAGTCTAATGCCACGTACACACGATCGTTTTTTCTGATGAAAAAAGACAGATGGACTTTATTCATCGGACAAACCGATCGTGTGTGGGCCCCATCGGTCTTTTTTCCATTGGTATAAAAAAATAGAACATGTTTTAAATTTGGCTGGGCATGCACTAAAATGTTTTTTATATCTTTATTAAAAGGTGGGAATAATCAAACCCTTATTATCTATTGACTAACAACAATCAACCCAAAATAACTTTTTCCTCCCTTTATCTCATTGACTATTATTTTTGCTAAATTAAAATTATATATCATTCATTTTTAAATGTATATGTTTTTATAGTTAATTCATTAGTTGTAGCCTCCGCCAGGGCCGCCATCAGGAATCTTGGGGCCCCTTACACAGCTTCAGGCATGGGCCCCCTGGAGCCGAGGAGAACCGGGGGGGGGGGGGTGCTGCCGCCACGAATTGAGAAGCAGGGGGTTTGGGTGCTGACAAACACAAAAAAAACAGAAGAACAAAAAAAAACAAAAAAAGGGGGGTTGCCATCCAGGGCCCTGGGGACCTCTGGGCCCCTTACAAAAAAAAAAATAAAAAAAAAAATTATAATAAAAAAAGGGAGGTTTCTATCCGGGACCTCTGGGCCCCTCACAAAAATAAATAAATAAAATTAAATAAATAATAAAAAAAAAAAAAAATGAATAATAAAAAAAAATGATAAAAAAATTAAAAAAGGGGGGTTGACATTCGGGACCCTGGGGAACTCTGGGCCCCTTACAAAAAACAAAAAAAATTATATATAAAAAAAAGGGGGCCATCCAGGCCCCTGGGGACCTCCGGGCCCCTTACAGGTATACTGCCTGTACCCCCCTGATGGCGGCCCTGGCCTCCGCCCACAGGGCCACGTCATTCATACACAGAGCTCTGTGTATGAATGAACTACAACTCCTGACATCCTTTGCTTGTAGTTCTCAATGAACAACTACCACGGCGCTGTGGAGGGCCGTAGTAGTTCATTGATTCTTCCTGTCAGTGTATCTGCTTGCCTGTACAGGATGTATGGGAACACAAATACACTGACAGGTCTGCAGGAGACCTGCATGGCACCAGCAATCTGCTGATCGCTGGTGTAATGCTTTACAGGCTCAAAACAAAATAAAAGTAAAGTAAACGTATCCTTTAAAGGTGTAGAGGCTGAGCTTCTTGTATTGTATGCCAATATGGATAATCTTGGGACAGGTTCACTCTAACATTGTTTGAAAAATCTTGCCACCAGCCATGACACCTCTTCCTGAAAAAGATTTTTCATACAACTTTTTGTTTGAAATTCTACTAGTGTATACCCAGCTTAACCGGTTCCCGACCGACTCACGTACATGTACATATACTGTGGCACAATGGCACCGAATGCACGATACTCCGTACAGGTAAGGAGGTTCCTTTAAGAGCCGCCAGAGGGCACGCACGCACCCGCTGCACGGCAGGGGACCCAATACGCGTGGCCGGCGGTCGTGATCGCGTGCATTTATTCAAAGAAGATCTCCCCCTTCATCAAAAAATACAACAATGTTTGTAAAAATATAAATTCCAATATTAATAAATGCATAATAAAATTCTATATATAAAAATCCTAAAAATGAAATTCACGATAATCCGAAAAAGTTATACTAACTTTTATAATATGGCTGATTGTCTTAATTATAATAAAAGCCCATAGAGTTCATGATGGAAGCAGATCTCATTAACAATGTTGGTTTTGAAATTAGAATGGACAAAATGGCTTTAACAGTAAAATAAAAAAGCAAAGAGTGTAGATAAAAATAAATTGCAAATAGAAACTCAATTAAATGAATATTAAATTACATAATATATCCATTAGAACATGATTAGCAACAAAGGAATTTTAAAACACATAAAAATCTATCCTATAAAATAAAAATATAAACTATTAAATGAAGAAATAAGGAAGGATAATTACTGTTGAAAAAGTAATTAACAATTCACACAGAGAACCTCTTAATATTAGAAATTTCTATTCAAGTGAATCAAGTTACTGGATGTTTTTCTACTAAAAAACATTGATTTCAATATGTATTGCATGATACCTTTTCAATAAATTTATTTATAGCTGGAGGCAGATATTGCAACTTTAATGCAGACTGATATATAGAAAGTAACTGTTTGCAATACTAAGGATCTATTATTGAATAAAGGTAAAATGTATTTGAAAAATATGAGTGTCAAGAATATGTGAGAAACAAAGCAAGTGTACCTTAGATATTGTATGTACAGTAGCTTGGAAGACTCAAAAATGGCTTATTACCAAGAAGAGTTAATCTTTATGCAAAAAAATATATATATAGTTATAAGAACCAAAGTCATATGAGGCTTAAGAGGTTGTAAACCCTCAAGGTTTTTCACCTTAAAGCATTCTATGCATTAAGGGTAAAACCTCCTGTGATGCAACAGCCTCCCAGAGCCCCCCTTTTACTTACCTGAACCCGGTCTTTCCGGCGACGGGGACAAGCACACAAGCTCCAGACGGTGTTTTGGGTCATGATTGGATAGATTGATAGCAGCAGGAGCCATTGGCTCCCGCTGCTGTCAATCAAATCTAATGACGCGGGAGCCGGGGGTGGGGCCGAGTCCTGCTGTCTGTGTAAATGGACGCAGGAGCAGGACATGGGAGGCCCGAGGGAGACCGTCTCTCCAACGGGACACTCGACAAGAGGAGGAGCCAGGAGCGCCGCTGAGGAATCCCAGAAGAGGAGGATCGGGGCCACTCTGTGCAAAACCAACTGCACAGAGGAGGTAAGTATGACGTTTTTTTTTTTTTTACATATCCTTTAGTATGACTAAGGAAGACTTCAACTACATAGGAGAAGTAAAACTTACTGTTGACATTGTGAAAGTGGAACATGTCCAAGATCGGTATGACAGAAAACATTGTCACTCCTGAGATTGTCAGGTTTATAAATGTCTAAAAGGGCACCAGAAGGGTAGGAGAAGAGGACTAGTAGACCAAAGACTAAAGCCTCGTACACACGGCCGAGAATCTCGTCGTAAAAAACACGTTGTTTTTCTTGACGAGATTCTTGGACAAGAAACTTGTCCCGGCCGAGTGTACACACGCTCCTTTTAAAGAACCCGCGGTTCTTTGAATGGAGCGAACGCGGTGACGTAATCGACTACGACGAGCGTGCGCTCGTCACATTCGATGCCGTCGCGGCCATCTTGCTACACCCTAACTATGCCTAGGAAGCTACCGCGCATGCGTCAAAGTCATTTCGAACATGCACGGGCTTCCCGGAGGACAGGTAAGTGTACACACACACACTTTTCTCGTCCAGAAACCGGCTGACGAGAATCTCAACGAGAAAAATGAGAGAAGGTTCCCTATTTTTCTCGTCGAGATTCTTGTCGGTTTTCTTGACAAGAAACATGATAGCCGCGTACACACGACCGATTTACTCGGCAAGAAAGCTCTGCCAGCAAGTTTCTTGCTGGTTCTTGCCGAGAAACTCGGTCGTGTGTACGAGGCTTTAGAAGAGGTTTTAATGAGTGATACAGTGAGGGAAAAAAGTATTTGATCCCCTGCTGATTTTGTACGTTTGCTCACTGACAAAGAAATGATCAGTCTATAATTTTAATGGTAGGTTTATTTTAACAGTGAGAGACAGAATAACAACAAAAATATCAAGAAAAACGAATTTCAAAAAAGATTTGCATTTTAATTAGTGAAATAAGTATTTGATCCTCTATCAATCAGCAAGCTTTTTGGCTCCCAGGTGTCTTCTATACAGGTAACGAGCTGAGATTAGGACACCCTCTTAAAGGGAGTGCTCCTAATCTCAGCTTGTTACCTGTATAAAAGACACCTGTCCACTAAAGCAATCAAATTCCGATCTCTCCACCATGGCCAAGACCAAAGAGCTGTTCAAGGATGTCAGGGACAAGATTGTAGATCTACACAACGCTGGAATGGGCTACAATACAATCACCAAGCAGCTTGGTGAGAGGGTGACAACAGTTGGTGTGATTATTCGCAAATGTAAGAAACACAATATAACTGTCAACCTCCCTCGGTCTGGGGCTCCATGAAAGATCTCACCTCGTGGAGTTTCAATGATCATGAGAACGGTGAGGAATCAGCCCAGATCTACACAGAGAATCTTGTCTATGATCTCAAGGCAGCTGAGACCATAGTCACCAAGAAAACAATTGGTAACACAGTACGATGTGAAGGTCTGAAATCCTGCAGCGCGCACAAGTTCCCCCAATTTAAACAAGCACATGTACAGGATCGTCTGAAGTTTGCTAATGAACATCTGAATGATTCAGAAGAGAATTAGGTGAAAGTGTTGTGGTCAGATGAGACCAAAATCTAGCTCTTTGGCATCAACTCAACTCGCCGTGTTTGGAGGAGGAGGAATGCTGCTTATGACTCCAAGAACACCATCCCCACCATCAAACATGGAGGTGGAAACAATTTGCTTTGGGGGGGGTTTTCTGCTAAAGGGACAGGACAACTTCACTGCATCAACGGGACAATGGACGGGGCCATGTACCATCAAATCTTGGGTGAGAACCTCCTTCCCTCAGCCAGGGCATTGAAAATGGGTCGTGGATGGGTATTCCAGAATGACTATGACCGAAAACACACAGCCAAGGCAACAAAGGAGTGGCTCAAGAAGAAGCACATTAAAGTTCTGGAGTGGCCTAGCCAGTCTCCAGACCTTAATCCCATAGAAAATATGTGGATGGAGCTGAAGGTTCGAGTTACCAAATGTCAGCCTCGAAACCTTAATGACTTAAAAAGGATCTGCAAAGAGGAGTGGGGCAAAATCCCTCCTGAGATATGTGCAAACCTGGTGGCCAACCACAAGAAATGTCTGAATGTGACTGCCAACAAGGGCTTTGGCACCAAGTACTAAGTCAGGTTTTCATGTTTTGCAAAGGGGTCAAATACTTATTTCACTCACTAAAATGCAAATCAATTTATAACTTTTTTGAAATGTGTTTTTCTTGATATTTTTGTTGTTATTCTGTCTCTCACTGTTAAAATAAACCCACCATTAAAATTATAGACTGATCATTTCTTTGTCAGTGGGCAAACATACAAAATGTACAAAATCAGCAGGGGATCAAATACTTTTTTCCCTCACTGTAGATGAAGGGTACCAGAACGCTAGAAGGTTTCATCAGTGAAAGCTTTATTACTAATCTCTCCGAAGCCTTTGGTCCCCTGGTCCTACTCTCCTACCATTCTTAGTGGGAGAACAATGAGGATGAGTTACACGCAGGCAGCACTTATGATTTTAATATAGAAGTTGGATCAACATGGGCAGCACCAGTGGTGGCTGGTGCTCCAATTTTTTTTTAAATGCAGCCACTGTGCCCTCAAACGCAACCACTGTGCCCATCAATTGCAGCCACTGTGCTCATCAAATGCTGCCACTGTGCCCATCAATTGCAGCCACTGTGCCTATCATTTTCAGCCACTGTGCTCATCAAATGCTGCCACTGTGCCCATCAATTGCAGCCACTGTGCCCATCAAATGCAGCCACTGTGCCCATTAAATGCTGCCACTGTGCCATCAAATGCTGCCATTGTGCCCATCAAATGCTGCCACTGTGCCCATTGAATGCTGCCACTGTGCCCATCGAATGCTGCCACTGTGCCCATCGAATGCCGCCACTGTGACCCCCCCCGCCCGCTCACTGTCTGCCCGGCACTTACCCTGTCTCGGTGGGGCAGCGGGTGACAGTAAACGGTGTCCTCCATGCGTCTCCTACCGTCCTCTCCTCCAGTCCTCTCCTCCCATCAGGCGTCAAATTACATTGCCTGTTGTTTCAGCCAATCAGGTGACGGGTAACAGATCCAAGCACCTGATTGGCGGAGAAGCGGTTCAGTGTTAGGAAAGCGAATATTCATTCACTGTTCTAATACACCTGGGTGAACTGTGAGCGCCAAGCATGGCGCTCGCAGGTCACCTCTTTTGACGCCTATTAGAGCCTATGGCTCTAATCAGGTGCTCCCAAAACACCCCCCACCGCTGTAATTCAGGCGCCCGGCGCCCAAAAAGGGGCCGGGCCCCTGAATAGGGGGTGGCAGCGGCCATGGATAGATTCATGCTATGCATGAATCTATCTATTGGTCATAGAGGGGGTGGCTGGAGAGAGGGTGCGGCGCCCGTGCGCCCTTATGGACGCACTGCCACTGGGCAGCACAGTGGCTAAGTGGTTAGCACTTTCACCTAGCAGCACTAGTGGGATGGGAACCCCTAAAGTAGTAAAGTATAATTAGTACAGACAGAAAGTCATATTCTTGTAGCAAATATCCCAGGGGAATATCACCATTCATTCACATAAGTTTCGTGTAATTTCCACTTCTTCAGGAGCAGAAGGTACAAAATTAGAAACATTACAAAGAATTGGCTAAAGAGGGAATCCCATTGGCGGCATGACACAAGAGGAACAGTGCACCAACCATAGGACCATCACAGAGTAGCAGATATTAGGTGGGCGTAAAACTTAATCGGTGTTATGCACAGGCCATGTATCATGAGTAAAAGTGTGCTTGATCCAACAGTAGTAACAGTTGTGAGGGGGTTAGCTCGGCAGCGGGTGTGTGTGACCCCCGGGATGGGCTCCCCACACAAAACAGGCCCAGCAAACGGAGGTTGTGGTTTTCAAAATCAAAAAAAGGTGCGGTTTATTTTCTATTTACAGTGACAAAACACAGCAAAGCAAAAGAAACATAACCAAAATAAATCCTGGTCAAGTTGACCTCTGACTAAACATACAGGTTTCCTAACTAACAACTGGGATCAGCCTAGTGCTGTCCTAGTCCCTAAGTCCCTGGTTTAGTAAAAGTCCAAACAAATAGCCACACAGGCTTTGCCTCACCGCACAGGGGTTCACTCTCCCTAGACAGTCCACACAGGTCTGGTTCCAGGCATGAGCCCACTAGCCTTATACAACTCTCCACCTAGTTGTATAAGTCGGCGTAAAGCCTGAATCTGGGCGAAATATATCTACCCCCCTGGATGCAACCAGGTGACTTTACCTTCCTGCTGTCACATACCCCCCCCTCTTGTTTTAACCTCGGGGTTGGAACACCAGCAATCAGGCATTCATGTACTCGAGACAAAGCATCCACATTCCCCATTTGAACGCCAGGGCGATGCTTTACTGTGAAGTTGAATTCCTGGAGGGCCAGGAACCACCTATTCACTCTTCTATTTGTTTCCTTGTTTTGAGCCATCCACTTTAACGGAGCGTGATCCGTAACCATGTCAAAGTGCCTACCTAGCAGGTAGTACCGAAGGGAATCTAGAGCCCACTTCACCGCTAAACACTCCTTTTCAACGGTGGCATAATTTACCTCATGGGACTTCAACTTCCTGCTGAGGTAAATGACTGGGTGCTCTTCCCCGTTCCAGACCTGGGACAATACTGCTCCTAACCCCACATCTGACGCATCACTTTGTACGACAAAGTCTTTAGAGAAGTCGGGTGAGTACAACACTGGCTGGCTACATAAGGCTTGTTTCAAGAATTGGAATGCTGCCTCAGCCTCGGGGGTCCATTTAATCATGACCGACCCTTTCCCCTTCGTCAGGTTGGTTAGGGGCACAGCCTTAGAAGCAAAGTGGGGAATGAATCGCCGATAATACCCAGCGATTCCCAGAAAGGCTCGTACCTGCTTCTTGCTGTTGGGACGTGGCCAACTCTGGATGGCCTCGACTTTGTTGAGTTGGGGTTTTATTACTCCCCTCCCAATGGTGTACCCAAGATATTTGGCCTCCTCCTGCCCAATGGTACACTTCTTGGGGTTAGCCGTAAACCCCGCTTCCCGAACAGAGTCCAGGACTGCTTGCACTTTTGGCAGATGTGAGGCCCAATCTGTGCTATGGACAATTACGTCATCCAGGTAAGCCGCAGCATACTTCCGATGGGGCCTCAGCATCTGGTCCATTTTCCGCTGGAATGTGGCCGGCGCATTCTGTAACCCGAACGGCATTCTTTTATATTGGAACGCCCCGTCTGGGGTTACAAATGCGGTTTTCTCTTTGGCCGACTTGGCCAGGGGGATTTGCCAATACCCTTTTGTGAGGTCAAGAGTCGTCATGTATCGGGCTGTTCCCAGCCGGTCGATCAACTCATCTATACGTGGCATGGGGTAGGTGTCAAATTTTGTAACTTTGTTCAACTGACGAAAATCGTTACAAAATCGCCAGCTCCCATCCGGTTTAGGCACCAACACGATGGGACTAGACCAATCACTTTGGGACTCCTCTATCACCCCTAAGTTCAGCATTTTCTGTACTTCCTCCCGTATTGCCTCCCGTCGAGCCTCTGGGATCCGATAGGGTTTTAACTTCACCCTTTCACCGGGCGGGGTAATGATGTCATGCTCTACCCCAGATGTTTGTCCCGGCAGCTCAGAGAATACCTCCTTGTTGCGAAGCACAAACTCCTTAACCTCCTGTTGTTGGGGTTGTGACAAGGTGGCTGCTATTCCAACCTCAGGAATCACGCAACCAGTTTGAGCTGGTGACCAAGTGTCTGCGACTAGGGACTCTCTATCCCTCCAGGCTTTCAACAGATTAACGTGATAGATCTGTTCGGGCTTTCGCCTTCCTGGTTGTCTGACCTTGTAATTCACTTCGCTCACTTTTTCCATTATCTCGTAGGGGCCTTGCCATTTGGCAAGGAATTTACTTTCAACCGTAGGGACAAGTACCAATATCCTATCCCCCGGGGAAAAGGTACGGGTCTTGGCTCCACGGTTGTACACTCTCTGCTGTGCCAACTGCGCTTGGGCCAAATGTTCCTTCACGATGGGCATTACCTGTGCAATTCGATCTTGCATCAGGGCGACATGCTCAATCACACTCCTGTGGGGAGAACTCTCACTTTCCCAAGTTTCCTTGGCAATATCCAACAGCCCTCTTGGGTGTCTCCCATACAGTAACTCAAAGGGGGAGAATCCCGTAGAGGATTGGGGCACCTCCCTAATAGCAAACATCAAATAAGGAAGTAAACAGTCCCAATCCTTTCCATCTCTATCCACCACTTTCTTCAACATTTGTTTTAGGGTTTTGTTGAATCTTTCAACCAGCCCATCGGTTTGGGGGTGATACACAGACGTACGCAATTGCGTCACTTTGAACAATTTACACAGCTCTTTCATAACCCGGGACATAAAGGGTGTACCTTGGTCCGTAAGCAGTTCTTTACAAATACCCACCCGGCTAAAAACAAGAGATAGCTCTTTGGCTATGGTTTTGGCCGAGGTATTTCGGAGAGGGATCGCTTCTGGATAACGGGTGGCATAGTCCATTATAACTAATATGTACTGGTGCCCCCTAGCGGACTTGATTATAGGACCTACCAAATCCATGGCGATCCTCTCAAACGGGACCTCAATGATGGGTAGAGGGACCAGCGGGCTACGGAAATGTGGCATCGGGGCCAACCTCTGACACACAGGGCAGGAGGAACAATAATTTTCTACGTCCTTCATCACCCCCGGCCAATAGAATCTCTGTAATACCCTCTCTCGGGTTTTCTCTGTCCCCAGATGACCTCCAAGAATGTGCCCATGGGCCAACTCCAACACCAACTTCCTGTAAGGTTTGGGCACCACAAGCTGCTCAACGGTTTCTTCTGCCCTTTTTGCCACCCGATACAGTAGGTCCTTCTCTACGCTGAAGTATGGGTAAGTGCAGGTATTATCTGGGTTCACTAACTCACCATCTATTTTCACTACGTTTTCCCGTGCCTTTATTAGGGCGGGGTCTTTCAACTGTTCTGTGGCAAAGTTTTCCCTGTGAACCTCAAGATCAGAAAACTCCACAGACGGTAGGTTTTCGTCTGAGGAGGTGGGCTCCTCTCCAGTTTCTTGAGTCTCCCCTGCCAATACTGATAAGGGAAATTCAGGAGAGTCCTCACCACTCTCAGGGGAGTTCTGGCTATCACATTCCTGGTACATAGGGGCACCAGTGAGGGGCTCAGGATCATCCCACAGTTCCCAGAACTTCGGAAAATCCCTTCCCACAATGGCGTCATGCGGTAACTGAGATACTAAGCCCACTGGATGAGAGAGGGTACCTTTGGGGGTCTCGAAACACACTGTAGTCACTGGATACTCTCGGGTGTCCCCATGCACACAAATAACAGCTACCTTGCTATTCCCAGAGACCTCTGTTTTAACTAACTCAGCCTTTATCAGGGTCACAAGGCTACCTGAATCCAGCAATACCACAACATTTCTACCATTAACACACATTTTGCATAAATGTTTCTCAGTTCCTCGAATGGCAGTGCATGCGACTGTCGCACACAGCGACTGACGTCTGCCCGTCAGAAAGTCACACTGCATGGGTTCCTCCACAACCGGGCAATTGGCTGCAATATGTCCCGCTTGCCGGCAGCGGTAGCAAACGATCCTTCTTGCCGCCTCTTGAGCCGCTGATTTCCCAGGCTGTTCTCGCCAAACTTGGGGTAGAGCTCCCACCCTCTCACTCTCTCCACCCTCACCCCTTGGAATCCTCTTATCCGCCCCTGGGGATGGTCTGGTCTTAGGGTGGAAAGTCCGAGTGTCTCTGGAAGAGGCCGTCAGGTTCTCTGTAGCCAAGTATTTCTCCACACGATCCACAAGACCATCGGCCGTCTCTGGGTCTCCATGGCTTACCCACTTTTGGATGGCAGTAGGAAGAGCTCTCAAAAACCGATCCATTACAACACGTTCCACAATCTTTGGTGCGGACAAAGTCTCTGGCTGTAGCCACTTTCTGCTCAGGTGAATGAGATCATACATTTTAGACCTGGGGGGTTTTCCAAGCTGGAAAGTCCAGTTATGCACACGCTGAGCCCGGACAGCCTGGGTGACACCCAGCCTTGCCAATATTTCAGCTTTTAGCATCACATAGTCTTTTGCTTGGTTAGGCTCTAGGTCATAGTAAGCTTTCTGCGATTCACCAGTTAACAGAGGAGCCACCAGTCCAGCCCACTGCTCCTCAGGCCACTTTTCTCTTTCAGCGGTCCTTTCAAATGTGGTCAAAAATACCTCTGGATCATCCTCTCCAGTCATTTTTGTCAATAAACGACTCACCCCAAAGGACGCGGTATTAGTGGGACGGCTTTCCTCACTGGTCTGCGGACGTTGCTGCATTACTGCTTCCATCTGTTGTTGTAGTCTCTGCTCTTGCTTCTGCAACAGGTCTATGAAGCGGGCCTCAGATTGCTGCTGGGCTCGTTGCTGAGCCTCCAGACTCTGTTGCAAAGTTGCGTTTGTCTGCTGCTGGGCTGCAAGGCTCCTTTGCAAACCTGCATTTGTCTGCTGTTGATTGGCATTTGCTAGAGCCAGCTGCTTCAGTATCTCCTCCATGCTGGCTTAAAAAAAACTGCCACTGGTTCTCCACCAACTGTGAGGGGGTTAGCTCGGCAGCGGGTGTGTGTGACCCCCGGGATGGGCTCCCCACACAAAACAGGCCCAGCAAACGGAGGTTGTGGTTTTCAAAATCAAAAAAAGGTGCGGTTTATTTTCTATTTACAGTGACAAAACACAGCAAAGCAAAAGAAACATAACCAAAATAAATCCTGGTCAAGTTGACCTCTGACTAAACATACAGGTTTCCTAACTAACAACTGGGATCAGCCTAGTGCTGTCCTAGTCCCTAAGTCCCTGGTTTAGTAAAAGTCCAAACAAATAGCCACACAGGCTTTGCCTCACCGCACAGGGGTTCACTCTCCCTAGACAGTCCACACAGGTCTGGTTCCAGGCATGAGCCCACTAGCCTTATACAACTCTCCACCTAGTTGTATAAGTCGGCGTAAAGCCTGAATCTGGGCGAAATATATCTACCCCCCTGGATGCAACCAGGTGACTTTACCTTCCTGCTGTCACACAGTATTGAAAGATATTAGATCCAACACCATCAAGGTCATAAAAAAGGGTTGCAAAAAAGTCTCAATCCACTTGTGCTATTATAGGGACCCCCCACAAGACAGTGCTGAATTTATAAGGGGGCAAAAGGGGCCATTGCCCAGGCCTCCCTGCCAGAGGGGGTCCCCAAACTACCCTTTAAAAAAAAAAAAGATACAATTTGAAAAAAACTGTGTGTGTGGGTGTCAGAAAAAGGCAAAGAAATGGGATGAGGGCTTCTGGCAGATGCTTTACATTTCAACGTCTCATAATATTTTACTATTTGAGATGGTTGTTTTAACATGACTTTGTCACTGAATTTATTGCCTTGTTACAAGAGACAAGTGGGTGGGACAAGGGAAAAGTAAAAAAAAATGTTGGAAAACAGGGCCGTTGATAAGGCAGTACGGCCAGCCCTCCTGTATTTGGCCCGGGCCATCAGTTCAAAAGAGGGGCCCAGCCACCTTCTGAGCAGGAGGTCCAGCTGTACTTATTGCAGATACCGATCCTCTTCTGCCTCCTCCTGCAGTCCTGCCAGCTTTGTCACTTCTTTCCTCCTCTGGCTGCACTACAGGGGGATTGCTTCTATCACATGCACCTCTTCCATCTGTCGCCCGGGCCCCCCTGTGTGCCTCTTACCCCTGTAGCGCTGCCGGCTTCACTCTTCTTGTCTCCCACTGGCAGGGATGTTTCAAGATGGAGAGCGGGAGAAGGGGCTGGTAAATATGTAATTTACTGACCCCTTTCTTTCCTGAATGAACACAGTGAGCGATCAGTACCAAGCCCTCCTGTGTTCATTCATCACTGAAGCATAGTAAACTGTGTTTATTATGCTTCAGTTTGTGAATGAGCAGGAAGCCTCAGAGTGCTTGCTCTTCATTCATCTGTGCATCTGAGGCGACAGAGAAAAGGACTGATAAATCTATTTCCTCAGTCACTTTCGGCCGGAGGAAGGGGGCCCTGTCAGATAGGCTATATGGGGCCCCATGGTTTCTAACAGCAGCCCTGAGGGAATCACAGGAAACAGATTTCAAGTCAAATTCAGGTGCTTACACTAGCTGCATTTAGAAAATACATCTGCATGCATGTTTCTTTTATATCTGTCTGGAGTTCAGTTTTAATTATATCGACCTATACATTAGATAGAAAGAGGGACAGTCATGAAGCAAAGAGGGAAAGAAAAGGGATCTGGTTTTAAAACAGGGACTGTACATTGGGAGCTATCCACTATTATAACATTTTGTACTACCATTTATATTTTCTACTATTATGCCGCGTACACACGATCGTTTTTAATGTCATTTTCAAAAACAACGTTTTTCTTGACGTCATTTTTCATGTTTCCTCTCAAGCCTGTCTTGCGTACACACGTTCATTAAAAAAAAATGCTCGAGCAAAGCGCAGTGACGTACAACACGTACGACGGCACTATAAAGGGGAAGTTCCGTTCGAATGGCGCCACCCTTCATGTTAGTAAAGTTTGTTGAGCGACGATTCGCGCTTTTCAGCCTCGTGCTTTTCAGTCCGTTACAGCGTGACGAATGTGCTATCTCCATTACGAACGCTAGTTTTACCAGAACGAGTGCTCCCGTCTCATACTTGATTCTGAGCATAAACACTACCGTTTTTCACGACGGGAAAAAAACGACGTGAAAAATCAGAGCAGGTTCTAAATTTTTTTAGGCCATTTTTTACGTAGTTAAAAATGCTCCAGAGCCTACACACGATCGTTTTTAATGCCCAAGTTAAAAAATGGCATTTTTAACAACGTGAAAAACGATTATTAAGCATTATGTCTATACCGAGTATTTATGGAAGAGTTCTTTTCAATGTACCAGCTTGTAGCTTAGACAAAAAAAAAAGACTTAATTTTGTATTTTGTCAAACACTGGCATACTATGCTGTGAACATGCTGATAGCGCTTCGCATAATCCATCGTGTAACATTTATTTTATTACACAAATGGTTATGTCTGTGTACTGAGTGGAGCTGTACAGATGGCATTCCTCCTGTTCCATCCAAATGTAAACTCCATGGCATGTCCACCTACGCCAACAGCAGTCTCTAATCTTTCAGGCTCCGGTAAGTATTGATGTAATTGAAATGTGACTCTTGTCGGTTTAGGGAAATCCCAATATTTCAGTCAATTGTTCTCCTGGGAAAATCCCTCAATGCATGAGCTTATAGAGTGGGGAATGTTTGGGCTTCATTCTGAAATGAGAAAAATAGCATACATTATGGGGAAGAACCACTAACAACATTATGAGTCATGTACAAAACTACCCACCACAGTATGGAAACTGAGAGATCTGTTATATATATCTTCGCAGCAGGCTGCTCTGTGTTAGCTGCCATGTTAGGCAAAATGAGGCAAAAGAATAACAGTTGGTCAATTTTTATTTTGGGATTGATGGACAGGATGTCACCTACGTTCTTATAAAGATTACCAGATACTTTTATATATATATATATATATATATATATATATATATATATAATTTATTTATTTTTCTATATATTATATAGAAAAAAGTATAAAGAAAAAAAAATTATTTTCTTACGATCAGGAAATGGATGTAAACCTGATTCATAAAATTTGAGCTGGGCACATATATCTGTAGTGTTTTATTATCTCTCTCCAAAGCTCTGGCTTTCTCCTGCTCAGTAGCTTTGTTATTAGCCTGATAACTTCTGACAAGTTCTCTGACACAGGAGATAAAAGCAGCCTGAAATTTGTGTCGTGGGAGGTTGCTATGAATAGATTAGCAGACAGCTTGCCTTCTCACAGCAGAGCTCTGCACATTCCTTCCTTCCTTTGCCAATGTGGAGTGGAGGTTTGTGCCTATCCTCCAATCAGCTGTCTTGCCTGTATGCCCAGACTTCACACTCACTGCTAAACAGGAAGAGCAAATCTGTAACATGATGTGCACTTTCTAAAGGATATATAAAGCTGATAACAGCAGATATACATGTAAAACTTATGTAGGGAGATTTGTTTAATCCCTGTGTATCATCTGAGGCTGTTCACTTCACTGGGTATATGTGAGGGTTTGTATCCACTTTAATGTGCAACTGAGGGTATAATATGTATATATATATATTAGGGCTGTTACTGATTAAAATTTTCGTGTTCGATTAATTGTTTTTTTTTAATCGATTAATCGACTAATTTTGATTAATTATAACGCACATACAGATCCAGCTACTTTTAGCTGGTCTCCTTGCAGGCCGATTCCCAGTGCAGCTACCAACCACTGGAAAAATGGATAGCAGGATACAAAAAACACACAAAGGCAGCGCTCGATGGGAATAGAATTAAAACTGTTATAGTCTTCAAGTAGGTAAGAAAATAAATATTGCACTGGAGATAAAATCGATGTAGCTACATAAACTGTAAAAATGGTGCGAGTAATATTAAACGGTAGCAAAAGCAATCATAAAAACATGTAGCTAAGTATGATACTGGTATAAAAATGTGTACAACGATACCACTGCTGAATCCAGATGAGAAGGGGCTAACATTAGTCCGTCGGCATGTAGATGTCCCGTGAAGGGAACTATCACAACTCCCAGTGGATGGCTGTAGAATCCCAGGTTAATAGAGGGAAGTGATAGAGGGAAGTGTAACAGCCCTTGCGTGTGGCAGATAGTAAGGTCCCACCGGCATGCAGATATGAAGGCACAGCAAAGGAGCCCTTCAGATGGACACGGCAAGCCCCGCCGGTGTCCGTGACGTCACCGGATCTCCGACGGAACTCCCTGAAGACCCGGAAGCCGGCGGAGAGGTGAGTAGCGATCAAAAGAATTTTGATTGATCAAAAAAATTAATCGATTAATCGAGGAATTAATAGTTAATTTCCACAGCCCTAATAAATATATATACCAGTTTCCTTTCATCTGCAGGAGAGAAAACGTGTATTTTTCAGCTAAGCACACCCTCCTGCCTGCATGCCTGACCTAAGGGCAGATGGATTCCAGGAGGTAAATGCTACATCAGGGTTCACCAATTGGTGGACCTCGGTCCAAACCCGGACCGAGCGACAGTCCTGTCCAGACCGCGGCCGTGACGCTTATCGGCCTGGGTGTTCTCTCTCAGGCCTTCCGCCCAGCTAGCTCTGTCATACTCACAGCAGGGCGACTTAAGGAAAAGGGGGGGGGAGGAGGGGGGTGGGCGACATAACCCCTTGCCCTCTCTTAGTATGGAATAGGCTCCCTGTCAAAGTCATATACAGAGTACATCCGAGGAATTCAAACAGTGCTGTAATTGCCAGGTAATAAAGGGTTATTTGTAATAATAAAAATTTATACAAAGAAATAACAAATAAAAAATAGTTTCCGAATTTGTAGATTAAAGATAAAAAATAATTAACATTGACAAAAAAAAAAACCTTTAAACTTTCCTTTTTATATATAATAATTTGTGATGCTTCAAATCTTTAGTCATGACCGGTAATAAAGGCAATGTATGGATGTTTTGCTCACAATATATACCCATTTAGGCAGCCAGCACAGGCAGTCCTACTGTTAGCCCCATTTTTAAAGCTTGTGCATGATTGGTTCTCTCTTTTATTATATATTTTTGCTTCTTTATATGCTTTTGCTATAATTCTTTTTTTTATTTCAGATACATTTAAAGCCTTTGTATTACTTGGTGTTTGTATAACTTACTTTGTACACAACCAACTCATATAATAATCATCATTAATTATATATTATAGTTTATACTGTATATAGTATATATCATTTATATATAGTATATACATTATTGTATTATATATATTTTATGTTTAGCAAACTCTAAAGGATAAGTCATTGGCATCAATATAGTCCTGAGCTTGATCCCTGCCAGGATAATTCTCCATGTTATTTGTATGTTCCCCATGGTTCTCTGCTTTCCGTACACACTGCAGGAACATTCTGAGTATCGTTAAGTGGCTTCCATATAAACAAGCCTCAGACTGTGTGCCTGTATGATTGTGATAAGACATTAGATTGTGAGCTCCACTGGGGTAGGAAATTAAGTGAATGCTTCAATGTTCTGAGCCTACACGTGGTCTGAACCTGGTAAAGTCAATTTGCTTTAAAAGGGTTTGATGGTGTTGACATTCCTTCTGTAATTTTGTTAGTGGTTTGGCATGTGACACATGGAGTGCAGCTTGTAGACCAACCCTATCTGAGTACTGCATGGACTTATGCCTTGTACACACGGTCGGATTTTCCGTCGGAATAAACTCAGATGGGTTTTTCCGACGGAATTCCGTTCAAGCTGTCTTGTATACACACTGTCACACCAAATTCCGACTGTCAAGAATGCGGTGACGTACAACAATACGACGAGCCGAGAAAAATGAAGTTCAATGCTTCCGAGCATGCGTTGACTTGATTCTGAGCATGCGTGTTTTTTTCTCCGTCTGAGTTCCATACAGACAAACGAAATTTCCCATAGGATTTTGTTCCATTGGAAAAAAATAAAACATGTTCTATTTCTAAACTCCGACGGAAAAAAGTCAGATGGGGCCCAACACGGTTGGAATTTTTCCGATGAAAAAACTCCGTCTGACTTTTTTCATTGGAAACTCCGATCTATTCTTAGCAGCGCTTTACCGCCAATTTCACGGCGCTATTCGGCCACTATCGGTGCGGTTTTACCCCCGCTATCGGGCGAAAAAGGGTTAAAAACCACCGCAAAGCGACTCTGCAGAGGCGCTTTGCCGGCAGTATAGCCGCGCTGCCCCATTGCTTTCAATGGGCATGAGTGGTGGAGGAGCGGTAAACGCACAGCTCCTTCACCGTTCCAAAGATGCAGCTAGCAGGACTTTTTTTACCGTCCTGCTAGCGCACCGCTCCAGTGTGAAAGCCCTCGGCTAATAAGATAAGTACAGTGCCTGGAAAAAGTATTCATACCCCATAACAATTTCCACATTTGGTCATATTACAGCCAAAAACGTAAATGTATTTTATTGGGGTTTTAAGTGATAGACCAACACAAAGTAAAAAAAATATGTGAAAAGTGTGGCGTGGATTTGTATTCAGCCCCCCTGAGTCAATACTTTGTAGAACCACCTTTCGCTGCAATTACAGCTACAAGTCTTTTCAGGGATGTCCCTATCTTCTAGAAAGTGACATTTTTGCCCATTCATCTTTGCAAAATAGCTTAAGCTCTGTCAGATTGGATGGAGAGCGTCTGTGAACAGCAATTTTCAAGTCTTGCCACAGATTCTCAATTGGATTTAGGTCTGGACTTTGACTGGACCATTCTAACACATGAATATGCTTTGATCTAAACCTTTCCATTGTAGCTCTGGCTGTATGTTTAGGGTCGTTATCCTGCTGGAATGTTAACCTCCACCCCAGTCTCAAGTCTTTTGCAGACTCTAACAGGTTTTCTTCTAAGATTGCCCTGTATTTGGCTCCATCCATCTTCCCATCAACTCTGATCAGCTTCCCTGTCCCTGCTGAAGAAAAGCATCCCAGCATGATGCTGCCACCACCATGTTTCACAGTGGGGATGGTGTGTTCAGGGTGATGTGCAGTGTTAGTTTTCCACCACACAAAGCATTTTGCTTTTAGGCCAAAAAGTTACATTTTGCTCTCATCTCACCAAAACACCTTCTTCCACATGTTTGCTGTGTCCCCCACATGGCTTCTCACAAATTGCAAACAGGACTTCTTATGGCTTTCTTTCAACAATGGATTTCTTATTGCCATTCTTCCATAAAGGTCAGATTTGTGGAGCGCACGACTAATAGTTGTCCTGTGGACAGATTCTCCCACCTGAGCTGTGGATCTCTTCAGCTCCTCCAGAGTTACCATGGACCTCTTGGCTGCTTCTCTGATGAATGCTCTTCTTGCCCGGTCTGTCAGTTTAGGTGGACGGCCATGTCTTGGTAGGTGTGCAGTTGTGCCATACTCTTTCCATTTTTGGATGATGGATTGAACAGTGCTCCGTGAGATGTTCAAAGCTTGGGATATTTTTTATAACCTAACCTGCTTTAAACTTCTCAATAACTTTATCCCTGACCTGTCTGGTGTGTCCCTTGGCTTCCATGATGCTGTTTGTTCACTAAGGTTCTCTAACAAACCTCTGAGGGCTTCACAGAACAGCTGTATTTATACTGAGATAAAATTACACATAAGTAGACTTTATTTACTAATTAGGTGACTTCTGAAGGCAATTGGTTCAACTCGATTTTAGTTACGGGTATCAGAGTAAAGGAGGATGAATACACACTTTTCAGATATTTATTTGTAAAAAAAAATTAAAACCATTTATCATTTTCCTTCGACTTCACAATAATGTTGGGGGGGAGGGGGGGTAGCTCTGGTTTACAGTGGTTAGAGTGCCATCAGCCCTAGTGAATACACAAGAGAAAACCCTCTTGGGGTGGGACTATGTGGGCACTGAACAAACGTCAAATATTTAATAAAAAAATGTATTGGTACAAAATGATAAAATCTGATAGGACATAGAGAACATCATGCAAAATATGAGACAAGATACAAAAAAAAATCATAAAATTAGTGACACTTCACAATTTTGTGCCACTTTGTGTTGGTCTATCACATAAAATCCCAATAAAATTCATTAATGTTTTTAGTTGTAACATGACAAAATGTGGAAAATTTCAAGGGGTATGAATACTTTTTCAAGGCACTGTATTTTTATCATTTCTTTCTTCTCTTTACTTAAAAGAACATTCAAGCCATGGATACATTTTACAGCATCCCAGAGAAGGGCTTTAATATTTTTCAGTGGACTGGCCTTTTAAATGCTCGGAGCGAATGTTTTCCGAATGTGGCAATGCCTGTGTTTTTACAGACCATTACAACACTGGTCATGTAATAGCTTACCTGTACTTTGTTTCATTCTTGGATTGAATTTGCCCTCCCTGACCTAACTACTTCTTCTCGAAAGTATAACAGGAAGTCGGCACTCTTCCCGTTGTAGTCGTCATGTTGAACATGGCACAAATAAAAGTGTTTGGGATCGTAAGATGCTGTTCTGCTCCCCAGTAATTTTTCGAAGAAATACTCTATCTGGCATCTGCTGTTCAAATGAAATGAAAAAATAGAAAAAAGAAAAAAAAACAGCCGTTGGCACGCTATCTTGAGTAACTTGTCAAGCAGCATAATCTGTTTAAATCCTTTATGGCTGTAAGTGACAGCATGAAAATCGGTTAGGTTAGACTCCATATCAGTAGATAAAAAAAACATGTTTGTTTTATCCTTATGTAAGTACCAAGTAGGGATGAGCTTCGTGTTCGAGTCGAACATACGTTCGACTCGAACATCGGCTATTCGATCGTTCGACGAAGATCGAACGATTTGGGCCGTTCGCGCCAAATTCGAGTGACGCGAACGGCCCACAATGCACTACGCCATCGCAGTGTCATCCAGGCGCTGTGATTGGCCAAGCATGCACTGTGACCCCGCATGCTTGGCCAATCACAGCGCCGGCAGCGAGGAGAGCAATGATTGGCCACAGGCAGGATGCCTGTGGCCAATTATTGCTGAGGGTGTTTAGTACACGCCCCACACTATAAAAGGCCGCCAGCACGGCGGCCTAGTGTAGTGTGTTCCGGAGCAGGGATAGAGCAGCATAGGCAGGGACAGTGACTTTTATTTCTTTCTTGCTTAACCTGGATTCCTTTAGTTTAGGGAAAGAGAAGGATAGGTAGGGAGAGTGTCAGTGTGTTTTGTGCTTGTGCTATAGTGTGCTTAAAAAAAACATTTTTTCTAGGGACAGAAAACTGTAGGTAGGGAGAGTGTCAGTTTCTTTCACTGTGCAAGTCCTTGTTTCTAGGGACCTGGAAGGACAGTGAGTGAATTCTCCTTGTGCTATATTGTGCTTAAAAAAAACATTTTTTCTAGGGACAGAAAACTGTAGGTAGGGAGAGTGTCAGTTTCTTTCACTGTGCAAGTCCTTGTTTCCAGGGACCTGGAAGGACAGTGAGTGAATTCTCCTTGTGCTATATTGTGCTTAAAAAAAACATTTTTTCTAGGGACAGAAAACTGTAGGTAGGGAGAGTGTCAGTTTCTTTCACTGTGCAAGTCCTTGTTTCTAGGGACCTGGAAGGACAGTGAGTGAATTCTCCTTGTGCTATATTGTGCTTAAAAAAAACATTTTTTCTAGGGACAGAAAACTGTAGGTAGGGAGAGTGTCAGTTTCTTTCACTGTGCAAGTCCTTGTTTCCAGGGACCTGGAAGGACAGTGAGTGAATTCTCCTTGTGCTATATTGTGCTTAAAAAAAACATTTTTTCTAGGGACAGAAAACTGTAGGTAGGGAGAGTGTCAGTTTCTTTCACTGTGCAAGTCCTTGTTTCCAGGGACCTGGAAGGACAGTGAGTGAATTCTCCTTGTGCTATATTGTGCTTAAAAAAAACATTTTTTCTAGGGACAGAAAACTGTAGGTAGGGAGAGTGTCAGTTTCTTTCACTGTGCAAGTCCTTGTTTCCAGGGACCTGGAAGGACAGTGAGTGAATGCTCCTTGTGCTATAGTGTGCTTAAAAAAAACATTTTTTCTAGGGACAGAAAACTCTAGGTAGGGAGAGTGTCAGTTTCTTTCACTGTGCAAGTCCTTGTTTCCAGGGACCTGGAAGGACAGTGAGTGAATTCTCCTTGTGCTATAGTGTGCTTAAAAAAAACATTTTTTCTAGGGACAGAAAACTGTAGGTAGGGAGAGTGTCAGTTTCTTTCACTGTGCAAGTCCTTGTTTCCAGGGACCTGGAAGGACAGTGAGTGAATTCTCCTTGTGCTATATTGTGCTTAAAAAAAACATTTTTTCTAGGGACAGAAAACTGTAGGTAGGGAGAGTGTCAGTTTCTTTCACTGTGCAAGTCCTTGTTTCTAGGGACTGGGAAGGACAGTGAGTGAATTCTCCTTGTGCTATAGTGTGCTTAAAAAAAACATTTTTTCTAGGGACAGAAAACTGTAGGTAGGGAGAGTGTCAGTTTCTTTCACTGTGCAAGTCCTTGTTTCTAGGGACTGGGAAGGACAGTGAGTGAATTCTCCTTGTGCTATAGTGTGCTTAAAAAAAACATTTTTTCTAGGGACAGAAAACTGTAGGTAGGGAGAGTGTCAGTTTCTTTCACTGTGCAAGTCCTTGTTTCTAGGGACCTGGAAGGACAGTGAGTGAATTCTCCTTGTGCTATATTGTGCTTAAAAAAAACATTTTTTCTAGGGACAGAAAACTGTAGGTAGGGAGAGTGTCAGTTTCTTTCACTGTGCAAGTCCTTGTTTCCAGGGACCTGGAAGGACAGTGAGTGAATTCTCCTTGTGCTATATTGTGCTTAAAAAAAACATTTTTTCTAGGGACAGAAAACTGTAGGTAGGGAGAGTGTCAGTTTCTTTCACTGTGCAAGTCCTTGTTTCTAGGGACCTGGAAGGACAGTGAGTGAATTCTCCTTGTGCTATATTGTGCTTAAAAAAACATTTTTTCTAGGGACAGAAAACTGTAGGTAGGGAGAGTGTCAGTTTCTTTCACTGTGCAAGTCCTTGTTTCCAGGGACCTGGAAGGACAGTGAGTGAATTCTCCTTGTGCTATATTGTGCTTAAAAAAAACATTTTTTCTAGGGACAGAAAACTGTAGGTAGGGAGAGTGTCAGTTTCTTTCACTGTGCAAGTCCTTGTTTCCAGGGACCTGGAAGGACAGTGAGTGAATTCTCCGTGTGCTATATTGTGCTTAAAAAAAACATTTTTTCTAGGGACAGAAAACTGTAGGTAGGGAGAGTGTCAGTTTCTTTCACTGTGCAAGTCCTTGTTTCTAGGGACCTGGAAGGACAGTGAGTGAATTCTCCTTGTGCTATATTGTGCTTAAAAAAAACATTTTTTCTAGGGACAGAAAACTGTAGGTAGGGAGAGTGTCAGTTTCTTTCACTGTGCAAGTCCTTGTTTCTAGGGACCTGGAAGGACAGTGAGTGAATTCTCCTTGTGCTATATTGTGCTTAAAAAAACATTTTTTCTAGGGACAGAAAACTGTAGGTAGGGAGAGTGTCAGTTTCTTTCACTGTGCAAGTCCTTGTTTCTAGGGACCTGGAAGGACAGTGAGTGAATTCTCCTTGTGCTATATTGTGCTTAAAAAAAACATTTTTTCAAGGGACAGAAAACTGTAGGTAGGGAGAGTGTCAGTTTCTTTCACTGTGCAAGTCCTTGTTTCTAGGGACCTGGAAGGACAGTGAGTGAATTCTCCTTGTGCTATATTGTGCTTAAAAAAAACATTTTTTCTAGGGACAGAAAACTGTAGGTAGGGAGAGTGTCAGTTTCTTTCACTGTGCAAGTCCTTGTTTCAAGGGACAGAGAAGGACACCTGAAGGTAGCCCTTATTGCTTTTTTCCCATCTCCCTGCAGGCCATCTATTAGAATGTCTGGAAGGCAAACAAGGAGAGGCAGACAGTCAGGAGGCAATAAAAGAGGGCAAGCAGGCTCTGTGTCTGGGGGCAACAGTGCTGGTCGTGGACGCGGTGCATTGTCATCAGCACATGGCCATGGGACACGCTTGTCCTTCTTTTCCGCAGCTGGACATGTTGAGCCACATCATGCCGAAGACTTGGTAGAGTGGATGACCAAGCCCTCCTCCTCCTCCTCATCCTCTCTCACCCAGGCTCAGGGTACTGGCAAAGCAGCTGCCAAAGCGTCCTCTTCCCTGGTATCAATGTCAGACTCATCATCAGTCACTCCTTCCCTAGACCCACCATGTCCTCCTCCTGAGGAGTCCCCCGAACTGTTTGAGCACAGTGTTGGGTACATGCTCCAGGAGGATGCCCAGCGTTTCGAAGGGTCTGATGATGAAACCCAGCTACAGGAAGGCAGTAGGGTGAGAGCAGACAGAGGGGATGCTCAAGAAGGACACCAATCTGGCAGTCATGTTCCAGCAGCTGCAGCATACTGCCAGATTGGCTCCAGTGATGAGGAGGGAGGGGATGATGAGGTCACTGACTCCACGTGGGTGCCTAATAGGAGAGAGGAGGAGGAGGATGAGGAGGAGGCACATCTCCAACGAGACAGGATGCCCTTTGGTGGCCAGCGTAAGGGCAGTACACCGACGGAATCACACCGCAGAGCTCCGCCTGTGCAGGGCGCTGCCTCTGCCCGTCATTCAAAAAGTTCCTTGGTGTGGGCCTTTTTTGAGGCTAGTGCATCAGATCGCACAGCTGCTGTTTGCAACATATGTCTCAAGCGTATATCGCGTGGCCAAAACATCAGCCGCTTGGGTACCACATGCCTGACCAGACATATGTTGACCTGCCATGCAAATCGTTGGCAAGCCTACCTCAAAGACCCACACCAAAGAACAAAGCGGACCTCTCCTTGCACCGCATCAGCTGGGATCTCCAACCCCACTATAACTTCAGTCCTCTCTGAAACATGCACTGAGAGGAATGAAGGTGTAGAATTAGGTGTGTCACAGCCAAGTACTTGCGGCCACTCTGCTAGCAGTACACCGACGTCCGATTCTAGCAGGCAAATTTCCCTGCCCCAGCTGCTGGACCGTCGAAAGAAGTTCACTCCCAGCCATCCACATGCCCAGCGGTTGAATGCTAGCTTGGCTAAATTGCTAGCGCTTCAACTGCTGCCTTTTCAGTTGGTAGACTCGGCCCCCTTCCGTGAGTTTGTGCAATGTGCGGTTCCTCAGTGGCAGGTTCCCAAACGCCACTTTTTCTCACGGAAGGCTATTCCGGCTCTCTACCGGCATGTGGAAGGCAATGTCTTGGCCTCGCTGGACAGGGCGGTCAGCGGTAAGGTGCATATTACCGCTGACTCATGGTCCAGCAGGCATGGACAGGGACGTTACCTTTCTTTCACGGCCCATTGGGTCACTCTTTTGGCAGCTGGGAAGGATGCAGGACAAGGTGCAGTAGTGTTGGAGGTTGTCCCACCGCCACGCCTCCAAAATGCTACTACTGGTTGTGACACACCTCTCTCCTCCACCCCCTCCTCTTCTTCTTCCTCCATGGCCTCTTCCTGTGGTTTGTCCTATGAACCAGCGGTGCTCCGTAGCCGTTCACGGGGCTACGCAAGTACGCAGGCAAAAAGATGCCATGCCGTGCTTGCGCTGGTGTGTTTGGGGGACAGAAGCCACACTGGGGCAGAGGTCCTGTCTGCTCTGCAGGGCCAGGCCGAGAGGTGGTTGACGCCACGCCAGCTTAAGCCAGGAATGGTGGTTTGCGACAATGGCACCAACCTCCTCTCCGCCCTCCGACAGGGACAACTGACCCATGTGCCCTGTGTGGCTCACGTCCTTAACCTGGTGGTGCAGCGGTTCTTGGGCAGGTACCCGGGCTTACAGGATGTCCTGAGGCAGGCCAGGAAAGTCTGTGTGCATTTCCGCAGATCTTATAATGCCAGTGCTCGCCTGGCTGAGCTGCAAAAGGAGTTGAACCTGCCCAAGAACCGCCTTATATGTGACATGCCCACCAGGTGGAACTCAACGTTGGCCATGCTGCAGCGGCTGCACACGCAGCAGAGGGCCATCAATGAGTACCTGTGCGACTACGGCACCAGGACAGGGTCAGGGGAGCTTGGTTTTTTTTCTCCACGCCAGTGGGGCATGATCAGGGATGCATGCACTGTCCTGGCACCATTTGAGGAGGCCACGAGGATGGTGAGCAGTGACAGTGCATGCATCAGTGACACTGTACCTCTTGTCCACCTGTTGGAGCACACGCTGCGTGGAATAATGGACAGGGCACTTGAGGCAGAACAGAGGCAGGAAGAGGAGGACTTCCTTGCCTCTCAAGGCCCCCTTTACCCAGACAGTGTTCCTTCTGTCCCACCCATCGCACAGGAAGAGGAAGAGGAGGAGGAGGAGGAGGAGGAGGAGGATTGTGTCAGCATGGAGGTGGAGGCTGGCACTCAGCATAATCAGCAGCAGTCTTTTAGGGATGATTTACAGTCCCAAGAAACCAGTGGACTTGTACGTGGCTGGGAGGAGGTGACTGCAGATCATGTCGTCCTTAGTGACCCAGAGGACTCCGGAGCGAATGCCTCAGCAAACCTACGCTGCATGGCCTCCCTGATCCTGCAAAGTCTGCGGAAGGATCCTCGTATTCTTCGGATCAAGGAGAGGGACCATTACTGGCTGGCCACTCTCCTTGATCCACGGTACAAGGGTAAGGTTGCGGACCTTATGTTACCGTCGCAGAGGGAGCAGAGGATGAGACAACTCCGGGAGGCCTTGCAGAAAGGTCTGTGCAACGCGTTCCCAGAGACTGGGAGGTTACAAACTCCTGGTCCAGGACAACGAGTTGCTGAGGCTTCGGCCAGTCAAAGAAGGAGCGGTGGGGAAGGTGGCCGTCTGACCGATGCGTTCAGACAATTCTTTAGTCCGCAGCCCCAAAGTATGATTGGTTCCAGCAACCATCGCCAGCGTCTGATAAACATGGTGCAGGAATATCTAGGGGCAAGGTCAGACTTGGACACCTTCCCCACCGAAAATCCTCTGGCTTACTGGGTCTTGAGGATGGATCACTGGCCAGAGCTTGCACAGTATGCAATTGAGCTACTGGCCTGTCCTGCATCCAGCGTTCTTTCGGAACGCACATTCAGTGCTGCTGGAGGATTTGTCACGGATCACAGGGTGCGCCTGTCCACCGACTCGGTTGATCGACTGACTTTCATCAAGATGAACCAGTCTTGGATCACCACCAGCTACCACACACCTGATGCTGATATAACAGACTAATTGATTTTAACATGTCACGTCCCTTCAAGACTGATGCTGATGCTGAGTGCCTGTGCTGTTATGTTGACTGGCTATCCTCCTCCTCCGAGTCCTCAATGATACGATTGATGATGATAGCTTGGAAGATCATTTTTGTTTATGGGTGCCGCCACCAGTGGCTAAGGCCCAATTTTTCAGCCCCTGTTTTACAGGGGCGTGTACTTACAATTTTTTTAGCAATAATTTGCCATAGGGCTCATTGCTGTGCTCCAAGTACAGTATCTGTGAGGGGTTGTAGTGTTGTGCCACCAGTGCCTAAGGCCCAATTTTTCAGCCCCTGTTTAACAGGGGCGTGTCATTACAATTTTTGAAGCAATACTTTGCAACAGGGCTCATTGCTGTGCTCCAAGTACAGTATCTGTGAGGGGTTGTAGTGTTGTGCCACCAGTGCCTAAGGCCCAATTTTTCAGCCCCTGTTCAACAGGGGCATGCAATTACAATTCTTGATGTAATAATTCACAGCAGGGCCCATTCCTGCACCCACCAAGAGTAAGTCTGAGGGCTTACAGTGTTGTGGCAACACCACCACCACCACCACCACGAAAGGCCCAATTTTTCAGCCACTGTTCAAAAGGGGCATGTAATTACAATTCTTGATCTAATAATTCACAGCAGGGCCCATTCCTGCACCCACCAAGAGTAACTCTGAGGGCTTACAGTGTTCTGGCAACACCACCACCACCACCACCACCACGAAAAGCCCAATTTTTCAGCCCCTGTTCAACAGGGGCATGCAATTACAATTCTTGATCTAATAATTCACAGCAGGGCCCATTGCTGCACCCACCAAGAGTAACTGTCAGGGCTTACAGTGTTGTGGCACCAGCACCACCATCAAAGCCCCAATTTTTACTACCACTGTTCAACAATTATATGTAATTAAAATTCCTGATATAATAGTTGACAGCAGGGCGTTCCAGCACCAACCAAGAGTAACTGTGAGTGCTTACAGTGTTGTGCCAACACCAACAACTAAGGGGCCTATTTCTGCAGAGTATATACGGCAGGTCCCTACTTTCAAACATCCAACTTACAAACGACTCCTACTTGCAAACGAAAGAAGACAACAGGAAGTGAGAGGAAATCTACCCCTAGGAAGGAAAATTCTCTCCTGTAAGAATAAATATGGGAGAAAGGTGTCTCCTCTGTACTGATGCTTTATCAGCAATCCTTGTTTCAAGAAAAACACCACATTTCAAAAACAGTTGTCATTGGGACGGAAAGTGAGGTGAAATGTTCTGAACAGGGGCACAGACAGCAAAACAAATGTTACAGGGGTGATAACCCTTACCTATGTTTCCCAAAAAGTTTAAAAATAGATTTTTGGGCTGGAGCTACAGTTCAACAATGTACCTGTTCAAAATTACAAACACATTCTACATAAGAACAAACCTACAGTCCCTGTCTTGTATGCACCGCCTGTATACGGCTGTTCAGAGTATATAGGGCCTTTTTTATTTTATGTGCGGGGTTCCCCTTAATATCCATACAAGACCCAAAGGGGCTGGTAATGGGCTGGGGTAGGGGGGGGGGGGTCATGGTGTAGCTATGCCATTTTTCTTAAAGATTTTCATCCATATTACCGGGACCAGACATTACATTAAAGCCGCAAGAAGTTTTAAATGGCTTTTTTTTCCTTTAGAAGTGTCATTTTGTGCAGGGACAGTTCTAAACACGGGAAACACGTGGCACTTCACAGGCATACTTTAGACACCCCCCAGGTACGATATTTAAAGGAATATTTGACTTTTTTTTTTCACTTTATGCATCATTAAAATGACTGCTCCCGAAAAACGACCGTTTTTAAAACTTCTTTTTGCATTGATACATGTCCCCTGGTGCAGAACCCGGGTTCCCAAACCCTTTTTTAGGACAATAACATGCATAATAGTTGTTATAATTAGCACTTTAGAATTCGAACATTCGCATCCATTGTATTTAATAGGGTTCTAATGTTCGTACGAACTTTCGGTCCGTTCGCGGGTTCTGGTGCGAACCGAACCCGGGGGTGTTCGGCTCATCACTAGTACCAAGCTTACCAAGAAAAGAATGCCATAAAAGCTTGTTCATTTATATTTGATGATGTGGCTCCTTACCACATGTGGAGTCACACTCAAGTCATTCAAAGTAGAAGACAAATTAAAATCTGACCCAAGCAGTTGATTTAAACCATCAATGCCATGTAGTTAAATCATTTCTTTTTCACGGTTTAAAGAGATTTCACGCTTCTGAGATGCAGACTTTAAAAATCTGAAGATATTTGAATTTACAGGGAAAAAATAACATTTTGATAGTTATCGTCATTTCTTTGAAGTCTTTCAGGACACTTGTGCTAACTCAGCCAGACGTAGAAAATAAGGTCAGGAGAAGTTAACCTTGCTTCATTTTTTTTATTATTTTTTTTTAAAGCCAGAAAAGTTGGTGCTTATCTAAAGTTGTGAAGCACATGTAAAAGCTCTGGGATTTTAGCTTACCTACGGACATTGATCAAGATAACGTTAATAAGCCTTGCAAGCATTTTTGTGGCACCTCTGGTTTTTTATAAAGAACAGAAGGGAGAGATAAGCTCCTTTTGGCTTGAGAAGGGGAAAAAAAAAATATGAGTTACGTCCATACTAACTTGATTATTTTGAAGCTCGGTTTACACTCTGTGTTGCTTTAAAGCACGTAACTTAAAGTAGAACTATTATAGGCAATATGTGTAGGGGTTGGGCGAGATACCATAGAGCTCCTACCGAGGCACCATCCCCTAAGAATATGCGACTATGTGTCAAGAAAAGGTTGAACAGGGTGGGACTTTGTGTGTGCCTCAGTGGAGTAAATAAATATAGAAATACCAAAATATATAGAAAAATAAACAACTTTTATTTTCCTGCTATGTGGCAGTGGTAACAAAAAGTATTATATTGCAAGAAGCGGAAATCCGCGAAACGCGTAGGCCCTTATATTCTTCTTGAGTGGGATTTGCACACCCCGATATTTGACCATCTGAACTGTAATGTCATTTTATCTTATATCTTGCAATATAATACTTTTTGATACCACTGCCACATGGTAGGAAAATAAAAGTTGTTTATTTTTCTATATATTCCACTGAGGCACACACAAAGTCCCACCCCGTTCAACCTTTTTCTTGACACATAGTCGCATATTATAGGCAATACTTAATTTTGGATAGAGTACGGAGGGTTATAACCCCTGTCAGATTCATTTTTTTTTGCCAACTGTGTCCCATTGCAGAGATTTACCTTCACTTCCTGTCCCATAGCCAAACAGGACGTGAGTGGAAATCCCTGCAAATTAAGGGAATTCCTTGGGTAACCCAAGGTCACCATAACTAGTGTCCCCATTGGAAGATCTCTCCTCTAATACTTTTCTGGGGACAACCCAAAATTTGTGATTTTCTTTTACTTTCACTTTCAATGATAATGATAAACAGGACAAATAGAGAGGGTGAATCTCTTTAAAGCGGAGCTCCGCCGTAAAAAAATAAATATTAAAAGCCAGCAGCTACAAATACTGCATCTGCTGACTTTTAATAAATGGACACTTACCTGTCCTGGAGTCCAGCGACGTCGGCAGCAGTAGACGAGCAATCGCTCGTCGCTCGGCTGCCCCCACCACCATCCTCAGTGAGGGAATCAGGAAGTGAAACGCTGCGGCTTCACTGCCCGGTTCCCTACTGCGAATTCGCGAGTCGCGCAGCGCCGTCCTCACTGGTCCCCGCTGTGTTCTGGGAGCTGTGTGTTTCTCAGAACACAACGGGGGGGGGGGGGGATGAGTGGCGTAATGCCCACAGTTTCCCGCAGAGTCTATGCCCGGAAGTGGGTGCAAATATCTGCACCCCCCTCCCCCCTGAAAGGTGCCAATTGTGGCACCGGACGGGGGGAGGAATCCGATGAGCGGAAGTTCCACTTTAGGGAGGAGCTCCGCTTTAATGGGGGCACGGACAGCAATAAACACAGGTGTTCTAATCCCTCTCCACTTCATTCAAAACGAAAAAAAAATGTTGCCTTTGGTTATACTCTTACCACTTAAAGACCGCCCACGGGATATATACTGGGGCAGAGCGGCTCTATTGCGCAAAACAATGTACCCGTACGTTGTTTCATGCAATAGATAGTGTGGGCGTGGACACGTCCGCTGCACGCCAGGGGAGCACGTGCGCGGTTCCCGTAGATTCAATGTTCGCCGACGATCACTTCACAGAGAGGCAGAACAGCAATGCACACTAGCTCATTATAACTTTGTCTTGGAGGTTTAACCACTTGCTGACCGCTGTACGACTATATACGTCGGCAGAATGGCTCGGCTGGGCATATGAACATACCTGTACGACCCCTTTAAGAAGCGGCATTGTGGGCGTGCACGCGCCCGCCGCGAGCTCCGTGAGTGTGACCGTGGGTCCCGCGGACTCGATGTCCGCCGGGAGTCCCGCGATCGTCTCACAGAGAGGAAGAACGGGGAAATGCTGATGTAAACAAGCATTTCCCCATTCTTCCTAGTGACAGGACACTAATCACAGCTCCCTGTGATCGGAAGCAGTGATCAGTGTCGTGACACACGTAGCCCAGCCCCCCTACGGTTTGAACACATCTCTAGGACACACTTAACGCCTTCAGCGCCCCATACTGGTTAACCCCCTTCACTGCCAGTCACATTTACACAGTAATCAGTGCATTTTTATAGCTGTATAAATGTGAATGGTCCCAAAATAGAGCCAAAAGTGTCCGATGTGTTTGCCATAAAGTGGCAGTCACAATAAAAATCGCTGATCGCCGCCATTACTAGTAAAAAAAAAAAAATTATTAATAAAAATGCCATAAAACTATCCCCATCTTTGTAGACGCTATAACTTTTGCGCAAACCAATCAATAAAACGCTTATTGCGATTTTTTTTTTACCAAAAATATGTAGAAGAATACGTATCAGTCTAAACTGAGGAAAAGAATAGTTTTTTTATATATTTTTGGGGGATATTTATTATAGCAAAAAGTAAAAAATATTCCTGTTTTTTCAAAATTGTCGCTCTATTTTTGTTTATAGTGCAAAAAATAAAAACCGCAGAGGTGATCAAATACCACCAAAAGAAAGCTATATTTGTGGTAAAAAAAGGACGTCAATTTTGTTTGGGAGCCACGTTGCACGACCGCGCAATTGTCAGTTAAAGCAACGCAGTGCCGAATCACAAAAAGTGCTCTGGTCTTTGGCCAGCCAAAAATTAAAAATGCTGGCGGTTTACTACCGCTTTAAAGTGGTTGTAAACTATTCCATATACTGTATATACTCTAGTATGAGCCGACCCGAATATAACCCGAGGCACCTAATTTTACCACAAAAAACTGGGAAAAGTATTGACTCGAGTATAAGCCTAGGGTGTCCATCTGCATGCCTCACTGTGTCCATGTGCATGCCTCACTGTGCCTCACTGTGTCCATGTGCATGCCTCACTGTGCCCATGCCTCACTGTGCCCATGACTAGACTGATGTTTAACATGGGAGTCTATGGAAGGGGTGCCCGGGTTTGAAAAATCGGTGCTCCCTGGCCGTAGGTCCCCGGACAACAAACTTTGCACACTTGTAGAGGAAGAGTGAGGCTACATGTGTGCCAAAGTTAGGATCCAGGGGACCTACGGCCAGCCGGTACCAGGTCCCCAAAGTCCGGGAGATCAGGCGCAAAAAGGTGACTCGAGTATAAGCCGAGGGGGGCATTTTCAGCACAAAAAAATGTGCTGAAAATCTCGGCTTATACTCGAGTATATACGGTACCTAGTGAAGTGACTGGCCTCAGGTGATACACAGAGATGAAACAAATCCTTCTACATAAGTTGTACCTGTTTGGGATGTTATATTTTTTATGGAGATCTTGGAAGGTGCAGAGGTTTCCATTGTGTAGGATATCTCCAATTGTGGAGACTCCAGCGGTAATCCAAGAGGATAGGGACAGGCCATAGCACAGGATTTCTAGCGACGTCAGGGGAAAGTCTCTGCAGCTTCTTTTGAGATTCCATGTGTTTGCTGAAATATTGAGCTCCATATTTTGATTGTTGGGTTTATTGTGGTTAAGAAGGATGGTGCAGGATGATGTTGCATCCAAATAGCAGCTTGCAGGGGGTTGGCTGGGTGCCTGAGGGCCACCTCCTCTAGCTCCACCCAGGGAGGGCGATAGTTGGTTGACCATCAATATTGAGCTTGATTTAGAATGATAGCTTTGTAATAGTTCTTGAGGTTAGGAGCACCCATTCCTGCTTTGGACGTTGTGGTGCACACAGTGGTGTGTTTAGCTCTGGGGCGCTTGCCTTGCCATATAAAAATGTTTCTCAACTCCAGTCCTCAAGGCGCCCCAACAGGTCATGTTTTCAGGTTTTCCATTATTTTGCACAGGTGATTTGATCAGTTTTACTGCCTTAGTAATTACCACAGCTGTTTGATCTGAGGGAAATCCTGAAAACATGACCTGTTGGGGCGCCCTGAGGACTGGAGTTGAGAAACACTGCCATAAAAAGTTCTTAAGGCTGGGTTCACACTGATACTACACGACAGTCATACAACTTTCATCCTACTTTACTCTGCGACATCTGTCCTACATTGATCCTACATTGGTCCGACATCCATCCGACATTCATGAACAGGATACTACTTTGATCCGACATGGTGCTAGTCTGACTTGTCCTTTGACCAATCAAAACAATCCCAGGGTGAGATAAATTTATTTTACTGCTGCTGTAATCACCATGTCGGATGTCAAATGTCGGATGGTTAGGACAAGGATCCTACTTTGATCCGACTTCAATTATATTCAATGGGCTGAAGTCGGATCAAAGTCGGACCAAAGTAGTACAGGGAGCATTTTCAAAGTCGGACCGACTTGTGTCGGACCAGTTAAGACGGCTCCCATAGGGAAACATTGATTTTCACACGTCATGCGACATGAGCTCCCAATGTCGGAGCGTTTGTCGGACCAGTGTGAACCAGGCCTCAGGGTACACTGGAGCATGTCTATTTGAGAAGATAGAAGTGGAACTGGGAGAGTTCGGAAAAAGTACAGGAGGTGAGGCAGGAGAAACATTTTTGCTAGTGCTATTCTACCGGCCCAAGATGCCCGGGTTGAGCAGAGAGAGGAGCAGAAAGTTCTACCTGTTTATCTGCAGGTCTTCTCTCTGTTCAAAGTCCAGAATTTTAAAGCTTGTGTGAGAGTTCTGAAAAAGAGGGTGAAGAGCTGAAGTCTCACACTGCAGAGCTTAGTGAGGAGAGCTCTGAGAGAGTGTATTGGAGGGACGAGACACACCCACTTCACACAGCTCACTGAAAAAAGAGCTGAGGATGTTAATCACAGGCTGTATGCTGGATATTCCTCCCCGTCACCTTTTTTCTCTTGGTGTCAGGAAAACTTGTCAGAAGTGATTCATGCTGATAACAGAGGAACGAAGCAGCAGAGAGAAATTACAGTTAGTGCTCCTAATTGAAACAAGCACACACTATAGAGTGACATTCTTTGTTCATATTTCATGTATGAGGTTTACAACCACTTTAAGTTTCTTTCCATGGAGAAAACAAAACATTTAAATGGTTTATTCACGTCATTGGACGAGTACATCATGTGCCATTTGTTTTCCAGATGTACCAGATTGGCTATACAATATAAACATTGCATTTCTAAGTGTTTGCTGCCGGCTTTATTATTTCAGGCTTGCTGTAATGATCTGTGAGACTAGAGGTTATGAAAAAAAAAATGGAATTCTTCAAAAGACATACTGCTGATCCCGAGAACATGAAAGTTGCTGGTGTTTTGTGTCGCTGCACTTCTGCATCTGAAACCACTTTATACTTGCTGGAAAAAATCTAAAGAGAAATGAATGTATGAATGCGTCTCTTCAGGAAAAATATAAGAAGCTTAATGCACAGATGTACAGATACCTGTTCTAAGTGATACGTTTATAAAACACCCTTTACTCTGCACATTTTAATTTAAAAATACTACATCTATTTTTTTTAGAGGGGAACAGTAGTCTTCCTTTTTGTTTCTTATGCCCCATACACACGATCATTTTTAATGTCATTTTTAAAACTGACGTTTTTCTTGTCATTTTTTTTCTTGTTTCCTCTCAAGCCTGTCTTGCGTACACACCATCATTTTAAAAAACGCTCGAGCAAAGCGCAGTGACGTACAGCACGTACGACGGCACTATAAAGGGGAAGTTCCGTTAGAATGGCGCCACCCTTCATGTTAGTAAAGTTTGTTGAGAGACGATTCGCTCTTTTCAGTCTCGTGCTTTTCAGTCCGTTACTGCGTGACGAATGTGCTATCTCCATTACGAACGCTAGTTTTACCAGAACGAGTGCTCCCGTCTCATACTTGATTCTGAGCATGCGTGTTTTTTTTCACGTCGTTAAAGCATACACACTATCGTTTTTCACGTCGTTAAAAAAAACGACATGAAAAACGACGTGAAAAAAGAGAGCATGCCCGGAATTTTTAATGGCCGTTTTTCCCGTCGTTAAAAATGCTCTGGAGCATACACACGATCATTTTTCAGGGCCATTTTTTAAAATGGCAGTTTTAACGGCATGAAAAACGATCGTGTGTATGGGGCATTAGATGTATAACTGAAAGAAATCAGCCTAAAGTGTATATTAAACCTAAGAATAAAAAATATACATACAGTATTTACACTATATTACCAAAAGTATTGGGACACCTGCCTTTACACGCACATGAACTTTAATGCCTTCCCAGTCTTATGCCGCGTACACACGATCGTTTTTAATGTCATTTTCAAAAACGACGTTTTTCTCAACGTGATTTTTCTTGTTTCCTCTCAAGCCTGTCTTGCATTCACACGTTCATTAAAAAAAACACTCGAGCAAAGCGCAGTGACGTACAACACGTACGACGGCACTATAAAGGGGAAGTTCCATTCGGATGGCGCCACCCTTCATGTTAGTAAAGTTTGTTGAGCGATGATTCGCGCTTTTCAGCCTCGTGCTTGTCAGTCCGTTACAGCGTGACGAATGTGCTATCTCCATTACGAACGTTAGTTTTACCAGAACGAGCGCTCCCGTCTCATACTTGATTCTGAGCATGCGCGTTTTTTTTCCCCTTGTAAAAGCATACACACTATCGTTTTTCACGTTGTTAAAAAAAACGACGTGAAAAACGACGTGAAAAAATAGAGCATGTTCTCATTTTTTTTAGGCCATTTTTCACGTCGTTAAAAATGCTCTGAAGCCTACACACCATCGTTTTTAATGCCCAATTAAAAAAATTGCATTTTTAACGTCGTGAAAAACGGTCGTGTGTATGCGGCATTTAGTCCGTAGGGTTCAATATTGAGTTGGCTCATCCTTTGCAGCTATAACAGCTTCAGCTCTTCTGGGAAGGCCGTCCACAAGGTTTAGGAGTGTGTCTATGGGAATGTTTGACCATTCTTCTAGAAACACATTTGTGAGGTCAGGCACTGATGTTGGATGAGAAAGCCTGGCTCGCAGTCTCCGCTGTAATTCACCCCAGAGGAGTTCTATCGGGTTAAGGTCAGGACTCTGTGCAGGCCAGTCAAGATCCTCCACCCCAAACTCGCTAATCCATGTCTTTATGGGCCTTGCTTTGTGCACGGGTCCAGATCATTTGATGGAGGGGGGATTATGGTGTGGGGTGGTTTTCTAGGGGTTGGGCTTGGCCCCTTATTTATAGTAAAGGGAACTCTTAAGGCGTCAGCATACCAAGACATTTTGGTAAATTTCATGCTCCCAACTTTGTGGGAACAGTTTGGGGATGGCCCCTTCCTGTTCCATCATGACTGTGTACCAGTGCACAAAGCAAGGTCCATAAAGACATGGATCTGCAGTGGAGGAACTTGACTGGCCTGCACAGAGTGCTGACCTCAACCCGATAGAACACACTTGGGATGAATTAGAGCGGAGACTGTGAGTCAGGCCTTCTCATCCAACATCAGTGCCTAATCACACAAATGCGCTTCTGGAAGAATGGTCAAACATTCCCATAGACTCAAGCCTCGTACACACGACCGGTTTTCTCAGCAAGAAAACTGCTGGAAGAGCTTTTTGCCGAGAAAACCGTTCGTATGTATGGTTTCTCGACAGGAAAACTGCTGGGAATCTCGACGAGAAAAATAGAGAACCTACTCTCTATTTTTCTCGCCGGGATTCTCGGCAGAGTTTTCCTGCCGAGAAAACCGGTCGTGTGTATGCTTACCTGTCCGAGGGAAACCCGCGCATGCTCGAAAAGACTTCGAGGCATGCGCGGTAGCATACAAGGTTAGTGTAGGGTGTAGCAAGATGGTGGCGACGGCATTGAATGTGACGAGCGCCGGCTTGTCGTAGTCGATGACATCACCGCGTTCTTGACATTCAAAATAACGGCGGTTCTTTTGAATGGTTGTGTGTGTACACAGGGCTTGGCAAGACAAGCTTGCCAGGAATCCCGTCAAGAAAACCGGCATTTTTTTCCGATGGGATTCCCGCCCGTGTGTACAGGGCTACACTCCTAAACCTTGTGGACAGCCTTCCCAGAAGAGGTGAAGCTGTTATAGCTGCAGAGGGTGAGCAAACTCAATATTGAACCCTATGGACTAAGACTGGGATGCCATTAAAGTTCATGTGCGTGTAAAGGCAGGTGTCCCAATACTTTTGCTAATATAGTGTATATGTATATATATCTCCAGTCCTAAGATGTGATGCTGCATTATTTATTTTCCTTTTATTTCACCTGGTGAACCTGCCAGTAACACTGCCTGTCCTATGGTGACAACGTCCAGTTAACGTACTGTACTTTTGGAGAAGTAGTTGCGTTTCCCTAAGGCAAGAAGCTTGTTAGGACTACAGAGTACCCCCTTCCTCGTGGCCATAACACGGGTGGAGGTGTTCTGTAGTTCAGGGGTGAACTGGGCAAGGCTGATTACACTGCTTGAAATGGGAAAAAAAACCCTCATATGGGATTTTGAAGGCAACCAAAAAAGAAAATGCATAACCATTTATATATAAAACCACCTTTATATATTGTGGTGTGGCTGTTTTGACAGAACACCGGCTAAGGAGTAAAAAAGTTGTTGCCGCCTTGGAGGTGGCCATGTTGTTGGTTACTAGTGGGCGAACTAACAATGTCCAATCATTATATTGTGTACCGTAGTGTATACGCTGCCGGTGTTCTGTGAAAACAGCCAAGTCGTCGAAATCTGCAATTACTGCTGCTGGAGAGTCACCGGAATTGACGTAATTGGAAATTTTGACAAGTTGGCTCTTTTGACAGAACACTGGCTTAGCTGGTGCCTCTGTGCGTGAAGTTGCCAATTTGTTTGCGATGTCACAAGGTACAGTATCAAATGTTATGACGGCATATACATGTAGCGGCCTCACCTCTCTCCCTTTCTTTATCGGTTATATGGCTGTTGTCTAGGGGTACCTGGGAGAGAGAGATGATACACACCACGGCCCATGTCCTCCGTAACTGGTGGGTGAAGGCCAGAAGATTGGGCTTTTGTGTAGATGTCCTAGAGTCAAGTCCAGTCCTTCGTCCCTGACTCCTTTGCTTAGTAACCCAAGTTCCACACAGTGAATAGGTACAACTCAGTTTTATTCTTCTTGCCAACAATAAAACAATCTTTCTCCTTTGGAAAATGGGGGACAGATCGAGGCACAATCCTTTCCCTTCTTCTGCTGACCACTGTGCTGTCACCAGTGGTGGATAGTCACTGCCACTGACTAGGTAATATAGAACGTGAATTACCTTCGCTCACTTTGCCCCTGTCAGGGGAAGGAGATCCATCCAAGGGAGAAATGGAGGCCTCTCCGTCACCAGCGATGCTGCGCCGGGCTCTTCAGAGAAGTTACTGCACACCAGTCCTCACGAACTCAGACACGGGCACCCAAGGAGTTAGGGCCCCTCGGATTCCTCCACCCTCGCGGAACTCAGTCGAAGGTACTGTGCCCCAGGCATCCGCCATAGTACCTCACCCCAGGCTAAAGGTGCCTGAGATGGACTCCATCCCTGCTCCAGCCAGGCCAAGGGCGCCTAGGCCTGAAACACCGGAACACCAGCACCCAAGCTGAAGGTGCCTGGATGCGGCCGCGTCCTCCGACTCTATCCCTCAAATCAGGGCGTCCGCCCCTTTTATGACCTCTCCCTTTGCGTCACAGCGGGTTCCCCGCCCCGCTGTACCAGCTCCAGGGGAGGACAAAAAGGCACAGTTTGCGATGTGAGTTCAACTCCGGCCAGGGCGACAACGCCACCAGAGTCCTCACATAAAGTCAAACACCCGCTACATACAGTTTTCGGGAAAACGTTATCTGAGAAGCATAAGCGCGGTCGACATGGTCAACTGACCGAAAGAGACCAAAGGACATTGCGCAAGATTGTGACCCAGATTTTTTGCATGAAGAGTGGTATCAGATTCCATTATCCACCACGCAAGACTTATATTTGTAATTTCCCAGGAGAATTAAGGCCTTTCTAAGGCGGTCCAACACCGTATTCATTAACAATTTTGGTCTTTTACCATACTTGTTTCCATAATTTTGTCCAACCCCTGTATATAGAAAGAAAGAGTGCATAAAGTTCTTCTGTACAGTAGAACTAAATAAGTTTGAGCGCCCTTGAGGACATCACTGCCTCTTGTCCTTTTCCTGTAAAAAAAAAATTGCTATTGCTATTAAAGTAACTCGGATGAAGTCAGATTTTGCTGTAAAAGTTGTGTAGAGGAAAATACTTGCGTTCTGTTTATCTACTAACTAAACTCTGGGGGATTTCTAGATGAGAAGAGCAGACCTTTATTTCAGTGCTGGTTATTTCAAGGAATGGCTTGACAAACCCCCAAGTGACATGGAGAGCAATTTACATGAATGTGTTTTGCTTCATGTACAAACACCAAACTGTTTTCAAACGCACCCTTTACCCTCTAGAGTGTTCTAATCTTAGCGCTATCTGGAAAAAATTGTGAATGATCAGTGAGAGCGGCTAGGCCATGATAGGCAGAGAGCAACATACAAAGTGCTGGAAATCACGGCAATCAATCAAAGCTCTAATACTGTGTTCTGACAATATGAAATAAAAGCTGATGGTGACCACATTCTTTTTCCATTTCTGTGTTTTTATCGGTAGGGATTGAGCAATCAGAAACTTTTAACCGATTGCACGACTATTTACGTTGGCAGAATGGCACGTCTGCGCATATGGACGTACCTGTACGTCCCCTTTAAATCTTGTAATTGGGGGCGCGCGCGTCACCGGCAGCGCGCACATGCGCCCGCCGCGAGCTCCGTGAGTGTGACCACAGGTCCCACGGACTCGATGTTCGCCGGGTGCCCGCGATCGTGTCACGGAGAGGCAGAACAGGGGGATGCCTGTGTAAACAAGGCATTTCCCTGTTCTGCCTTGTGACAGGACAGTGATCTTACTGCTCCCTGTGATCGGGAGCAGTGATCAGTGTCGTGTCACTGGTAGCCCAGCCCCCACACAGTTAGAATCACTCCCTAGGACACACTTAACCCTTTCCTAGCCCCCTAGTGGTTACCCCTTCCCTGCCAGTGTCATTTACATAGTAATCAGTGCATTTTTATAGCACTGATCACTGTATAAATGACAATGGTCTCAAAACAGCGTCAAAAGTGTCCGATGTGTCCGCCATAATGTCGCATTCACGATAAAAATCGCAGATCGCCGCCATTACTAATAAAAATAAATATATATATATATATAAAAAAAATATATCTAATTCTATTTTGTAGACGCTATAACTTTTGCGCAAACCAATCAATATACGCTTATTGCATTTTTTTTTACAAAAAATATGTAGAAGAATACGTATCGGCCTAAACTGTGGAAAAAAATGTTTTATATATTTTTGGGGGATATTTATTTTAGCAAAAACTAAAAAATATTGTTTTTTTTTTTTAAATTGACGCTCTTTTTTTGTTTATAGCGCAAAAAATAAAAACCACAAAGGTGATCAAATACCACCAAAAGAAAGCTCTATTTGTGGGAAAAAAAGGACGAAAATTTTGTTTGGGTGCCACGTCGCATGACCGCGCAATTGTCAGTTAAAGCGACGCAGTGCCGAATCACAAAAAGTGCTGGTCAGAAAGGGGGTAAACTCTTCCGGGGCTGAAGTGGTTAATGTTGCAGTCATATGAAAAAGTAAGTATAACCCATGGAAGATCTTTGAATTTTTTTTTTCACTGATTTGAACAGGCAAACGTTAAATCTTCATTCAGATGAAAAATTTGCCATTTCAGCATTTATTCAACAAAATATCTACAGATGAAATGCTGGCCTGTCGAAAAAGTAAGTACTGCCTTGGCCTTAAAAGCTGGCATTGCCCTCTTTAGCAGAAATAGCTTTCTGAAGGCATTTTGCATAACCACCCAACAGCCTCTGACATCAGCTCTGTGACATTTTTGACCTCTTTTGGGCTCTTTTTTTTAATCCCTTGCCAGACCCATAGTCGTCTACAACCTTCTTTCTTGGGTAGATCTTTTGATCTTGACATGATGACACCACAAACATCAACAGCAAAGAGAACACCAGGCCCTGCATAGCTAAGACTTATGCAACAGGTTCCATCTGCATACTCCCTAAGGAAGCTCTAATAATTGGCACGCCTAATCTGCATTTTCAAATATTTAGAATATAAAATGGAATACATCATGTTAGTTTTATATGTCATTTGTTCAAGTATATGACCTTTATCTGTAGGCACTGTTTGAAAAAAGATTTAGGCCCCTTTCACACTGAGGAGTTTTTTAGGCGTTTTAGCACTAAAAATAGCGCCTAAATACCGCCTGAAAAACTCCTGCCCTGCAATCTCAATGTGAAAGCCAGAGTGTTTTCACACTGAGGCGATGCGCTGGCAGGACGGGAAAAAAAGTCCTGTTAGCCGCATCTTTGAGGCGGTGAAGGAGCGGTGTGTATACCGCTCCTTTACCGCTGCTGCCCATTGAAATCAATGGGACAGCGCAGCTATATCGCCCGCAAACCGCTGCTGTAGGGTGCTGTAGGGTGGTTTTAACCCTTTTTTGGCCGCTAGCGGGGGTTAAAATCACCCCGCTAGTGGCCGCAAATCGCGGCAAATGCGGCGCTATACTGCCAGCGCACCTCCTGCCCCAGTGTGAAAGGGGCCTAAATGTTTGCCTGTTCAAATATATGATAAAAGTCAACAATTTTCATGGGTAGCATTTTACTTTTTCAAATGACTGTGAGTGTATAGGCAAAGAAAATGCCCCATGTGCCCCACTACATGCATCACAAAGAATTAATATGTAAAAAATTGTTGACTAAATCTACATGTGCTTTTTTTTACTTTACTTTTATACGATCTTGAGTAAACTTTTAGTGCAGTGTAACACTTTTGGTAGTTGAAGTACAACTAAAGGCAAAACTTTTTTTTACGTTTTGGATGGAGTGGAGAGGGATTAGAACACCTGTCAGGTTTTCTTGCTATCTGTGCCCCCGTTGGGAAGATTCACCCTCTCTATTTGTTCTGTGTACCTTTATTATTTAAAGTAAAAGAAAACAGATATGGACCCCGTGGATACAATATGTTCATCCGCCATTGTCCATTGAGAGCTATAACTCATTATAGTAGTCCAGAATTGGGGTGCTGGCTTTGGGCAACCCTGACTCTCATGCCCCTTCCCCTTATTCTACCTCTCTTTCCCATCCTCCTACTGTGGACATCCTTCCTTTCTCTTTCCTTCTTTCTTATTTCCTTGTTGCAGATTTTGTTGTTGATTCAGATTTGACGTCTGGACCTGCTTATTGTTTTGCAGCCTGTAGAGATATTACCTGGCTCATCGATACTCTAACTTACAGGCTACAAGTTTTGTTTTATTGTATTATTATGCGATTTATATTGTTGAATGTTTTTGCATTCCCGGCGGGTACATTCTAGCTGTCTACTATGTTCTTGACAATTTTATAAAGTTCTCATATACCATGTTTTGTATCTTTACATTTTTTTAATAAAAATCTATTGAAAGTGAAAGAAAAGTAATAGAGGGCAAGTCTTCCAAAGGGGACACTAGTTCTGGTGACCTGGGGGTTCTGAAGGAATTCCTTTAATTGGAAGGAATTTCCTCTCACTTCTGGTTTGGCTATGGGACAGGAAGTGAAGGTATATATCCACAATAGGAACAGATGGTGGAAAAAATCTGACAGGGGTTAAAACCCTCTCTTATGCCTTGTACACACAATCAAAATTTCTGATGGGATAAAATCCGATGGAATTTTCCGTCGGAATTCCATTCAAGCTGTCTTGCATACACACTGTCACACCAAATTCCGACCGTCAGGAACGCGGTGACGTACAACACTACGACGAGCCAAGAAAAATGAATTTCAATGCTTCCGAGCATGAGTCGACTTGATTCTGAGCATGCGTATTTTTTTCTCCGTCGGAGTTCCACACAGACGATCGGAATTTCCATCGGAAAAAAAATAAAACATGTTATATTTCTAAACTCCGACGGAAAAAATTCAGATGGGGCCCAAACACGGTCGGAATATCTGATGAAAAAATCCTGTCAGACTTTTTTCATCGGAAATTCCGATCGTGTGTACAGGGCATTACTCTATCCAAAATGGAAAAAAAAAAGAAAAAGTTTTGCCTATAGTTCTACTTCAAATATGAAACATAGAAAAGTGTTGGCAGAAGAAAAAGACCAAGGGGTCCATCAAGTCTGCCCCATTTCTTTTTTTTTTTATGGAGTCATCAATGATTTACATTTTTTTTTTGTATTGAGTACACTTAGAGCCGGTTCACACTACAGCGACTTGGGATCCGACTTGTCAGACCTCAAGTCGCCCCAAGTCGCTTGACATAAGAAATTCCATTATAGTTAATTAGAGCCGTCCTAATGAAGTCGCTCCGATTTCAGAAAAGGTTCCTGTTCTACTTCAAGGCAACTTCTAGGCGACTTGTACCCATAGATTTCAATGGAAGTCACCTCTTTACAGGAAAAGAAAATAGTTTACCCAGGCAAACCCCTCCCTCCCACAGAGCTGATTATTCTGTGATTGGCCACAGGCAAAGTCGCCTGTCCTAGAGGCGACTTGAAGTTGCGTTGTAAGTCGCTCAAAGTCGCGCTGAAGTCGCCTTGCAAAAGTCGCGCTGTAAGTCGTGTTGCCCCTGTGTGAACCGGCGCTCACTGTTGACCGACTCACATCCTCTGCTTCAAGTTTATTCCAAGCATCAACTACCCTTTCAGTAAAATAAAACTTTCTAAGATTAGTTTTGAACTTTTCTCCAGTTAGTTTGAGGTCGTGTCCCTGTGTTCTTGATTTTGGCTTCATATTGAAAATACCGCCCTTCTAAACTTTATATACCCATCTTGATGTAGTTAAAGGTTTCAACCATGTCTCCCCTTCTTTCATGATGAATGTACATATTAAGTTCATGAATTCTCTCCTGATATGTTTTATCTCTTAGGTCTTTTACCATTTTTGTTGCCCACCTCTGGACTAGTTCTACATTATACATCAGGGAACAAATCAGGGATTTGGCTGCAAAGGAGAGACAGTCCCTCCAAATAAGGAACAGTTAGAAGCTATGGTTTGGAAGGAGTAAAGCCCCATACACACTATCAGTTTTCCTGCAGGTTTTTGTCTTCAGGTTTACCAAAACCATCTAATATGAGGTCAAACCTTAAGAGTTTCAGCTTGTATGCAATCAAGCAGGCCCTTGCACTACATGGTTTTGGTAAACCTAAAGAAAAAAACCTGCAGGAAAACTAATAGTGTGTATGGGGCTTAAGAGAATGTTTAGGACCTTCCCCAGAAGCTTTATACCATTATCTACCAATGTGCACAGCATATTAGCACATTATAGTAGACTTACCTGCCAATCGATCCCCTACACTACAGCACTGCAGTGTTAGTGCTCTTGGCTGTCACGGGTATTTCTATCTTCTCCTGGTCTTCCTGCAGGGATCCGACTCTTATTTTTTTTACCCTTCCCTGCAAAGTAAAGTCATAATGTGCTAGTATGCATCACATACTAGCACTTTATGTGACACTTACCTGCAAACTAAGCCCGCATCGGCCCCGCTGCAGGCGCATCCATCTTCGACCATCTTCCTTCCGGGACCATAGACTCCAGCCGTGTGACTGTCTGGAGCCGTGTGAAGTCATTCCCACGCATGCACGCGGGAGCTGGCAGTCATGGCACACGCTCCTGAAGAAACGGCATGGGCAGCCCGTTCCTTCAGAGCGCATGCACCGATGACATAATCAGCGCAATATACAGTAAATATCTCCTAAATGGCGTATGTTTAGGAGATATTTACAGTACCTATAGGTAAGCCTTATTCTAGGCTTACCTATAGGTACAAAGTACACAGGATGGTAAACAACCTCTTTAAGTCACTTGATTGGCTGGTCCACGATGTTGTCACTCCCACGCATTCGCACAGAAGTCACATCATCACAGCACAGAAAGGTGGGATAAATATACGCTGGGCTGCACATGCGGGCTCAGTGTACATTGACGCATAGTTATCACAGAAGAGACAATAATGCCGCGTACACACGATCGTTTTTAATGTCATTTTCAAAAACGAAGTTTTTCTCGACGTGATTTTTCTTGTTTCCTCTCAATCCTGTCTTGCATACACACGTTCATTTAAAAAAACGCTCGAGCAAAGCGCAGTGATGTACAACACGTACGACGGCACTATAAAGGGGAAGTTCCGTTAGAATGGCGCCACCCTTCATGTTAGTAAAGTTTGTTGAGCGACGATTCGCGCTTTTCAGCCTCGTGCTTTTCAGTCCGCTACAGCGTGACGAATGTGCTATCTCCATTACGAACGCTAGTTTTACCAGAACGAGCGCTCCCGTCTCATACTTGATTCTGAGCATGCGCATTTTTTTCCCCCTCGTAAAAGCATACACACTACCGTTTTTCACGTCGTTAAAAAAAACAACGTGAAAAACGATGTGAAAAAATAGAGCAGGTTCTCTTTTTTAGGCCATTTTTCACGTCGTTAAAAATGCTCTGGAGCCTACACACGATCGTTTTTAATGCCCAATTTAAAAAATGGCATTTTTAACGTCGTGAAAAACGGTCGTGTTTATGCGGCATAAGAAGAGAGAAAGAATCCTACCTGATAGTGTTTTTTTTTTTTTGTTTTTTTAGAGTTCAGTTCTGCTTTAACAGAGGAAACCTCCCAAAAATTAGGGGAAATCTTATTTTGTGATGGTTATCACTGAAACCAGTGCCAACATTGAAATACTTTCCTTTTTTTTCCTGGTCCAGGGATGACTGTAATCTTTTACATTTGGATAAAAAGTAGGGCTGTGGAAATTAACTATTAATTCCTCGATTAATCAATTAATTTTTTTGATCGATCAAAATTCTTTTGATCGCTACTCACCTCTCCGCCGGCTTCCGGGTCTTCAGGGAGTTCCGTCGGAGATCCGGTGACGTCACGGACACCGGCGGGGCTTGCCGTGTCCATCTGAAGGGCTCCTTTGCTGTGCCTTCATATCTGCATGCCGGCGGGACCTTACTATCTGCCACATGCAAGGGCTGTTACACTTCCCTCTATCACTTCCCTCTATCAACCTGGGATTCTACAGCTATCCACTGGGAGTTGTGATAGTTCCCTTCACGGGACATCTACATGCCGACGGACTGATGTTAACCCCTCCTCATCTGGATTCAGCAGTGGTATCGTTGTACACATTTTTATACCAGTATCATACTTAGCTACATGTTTTTATGACTGCTTTTGCTACCGTTTGGTATTACTCGCACCATTTTTACAAATTATGGAGCTACATCGATTTCATCTCCAGTGCAATATTTATTTTGTTACCTACGTGAAGACTATAAAAGTTTTAATGCTATTCCCATCGAGCGCTGCCTTTGTGAGTTTTTTGTATCCTGCTATCCATTTTTCCAGTGGTTGGTAGCTGCACTGGGAATCGGCCTGCAAGGAGATCAGCTAAAAGTAGTTGGATCTGTATGTGTGTTATAATTAATCGAAAATTAGTCGATTAATCGATTTAAAAAAAAACATTAATCGAACGCGAAAATTTTAATCAGTAACAGCCCTAATAAAAAGAAATGGTGCACTGTTCAAGAAAGTAAAAAAGAAAAAAAATAAAGAATAAAAAATAAACCCCTTGCCAGTATATATGATATGATTATACTAACTAGTGCCATATGTAAACAGCAAATAACAAATTGTTTAATTGTTATTAAGGCACCTTAGAAAATATTGTGCTCTATAAAATGCACATATGATCAGTCTGTGAGTCAAACTGAATTATTTTCATGTTCCTCCCACTGTGGTGACATCACACAGTGAATGTGACTGCTTTAAGATGTTATACTGTTGGTCTGGTGTGCCTTCAATCTGATAAACTGATGAGGACAAAACAGCAGTTTTTAATACCCTTCCCATTTCAGGAAGAGTTTTGAAACTCCAATGCGCTGTGTAAGAGTGAATCAACTTTCTGTGAAAGTCACACCACAGCACATGCTTACTCCGGCATACTGAAACCAAAAAAGCAGTAACATTTACTGTGTGATGTCACCACAGTGGGAGGAACATGAACATGATTCAGTTTGACTCACAGACTGATTACATGTGCATTTTATAGAGCACAGTACTTTCTAAGGTGCCTTAATAACAAGATGATGCTTCAGGTTCTGGCTAATCATTCTGGCGTAGTGTAATGCCTCTTTGTAGACTGCAGGGGGCACTATCGCTCATGCTGTTTGCACAGAGATCACGGAAGGCAGAGAGTACACTGGGCACGCATTTCTATAAACTTTCAAACTATTTTGCTTGTTAATACAATTAAACGTGACTAAAAGAAGGCACCCTACCATTAACTAATTTGATCAACTGGCAAACTCTACTCGATATTACAGATTGAAATAGATTTTAAAAGACAAAAAGAATAACTGCAGTCAGAATGAAATCTATCAAAAACAGAATTCTCGCCAAGCAATCTTCCTCCACGTTTTACTGGGTTTATTGAACTCAATTGCTCAGTGACTGATGCAAAAAAATGTTTTTTTAATACCTTACATACATGTTCATATTTGATGGAAAATCAAATTGATATTGAGAGCAAATGATTGGATTGCTATATGTATAGCTAGTGTCAAAACTGTGGCCAGGCTATGGAAAGGTTAAAGATATCCATATTCTCAAAAAGAGGTAAACAAGCTTTAAGACAAGTCAACAGTGACCTCTGTAGCTGCAGTTACTGCGGAGTAATTCATCTTCAAAGTTAATAGCTGAAAAACTTTCAGTTTAATTTCAATAGTTTAGCTCACCTTGCTTTTCTATCAGTGACGTGGCAGCCTGTCAGCCTCCTCATCTCTTTTTTTTTTTTTTTCAATTTTTCTTTTATTTACATGGATTCCAAGATGCAAATGGTAAAAAGTAGTAAATACAATATAGCAGTTACATTATAAAATAAAAACATAATCTTATTTTGTCCAGCTAACTTTTGGAATGTCATAATGCTCTGTCAGTGTGTCTAGGTGACGATTAGAGTCCTCAACTCTTTGTTTGTGTGTTTTTGTAGCGTTCTTAAAAATTCTTTCCATTTGTCTTTTCTCCTGCATTTTTTCAAAAGCAATCTGATCTCCTCATCTCTAATGTAAACAAATAACAGGTGCACAAAAAGGAGGAAGCAGAGTGCTACCCAACTTGTAGGACTTCACTGCCTCTCTTTTGTGATTTTTTTTTTGTGAAATTTAAGGATGAATTGATCCACAGTGCATGTAGCTACAGAGGTCAGAGAGAGCTTATTTTAAATCTCATTTACTGCTTGTTACAAATATATAAATATTTAAATGTCTATAGCCCAACCACAGTTCTACTTTAAGGGTGATATCAATATTGCTGCCTTCCTACACTTTTAATTTATTTGCTGATGTAGCAAGGGAAGCCAGAGCAAAGTCAGAAGTCTTGATCTGCATACTTATTGAATGTCAGCCCCTAAGAAATTATGGAAGCCCACAAAGCCAAGGCAATAAATCAGCATGGCAGTCAGGCAACTTTCATTTGTAGAAAGAGAAGTCAGAAATGGTAGCTCCACATTTCTCTCAGTACAGTTTTCCTATTAGCTGCCAATAGATTTGGGAAGGATGCTTGCAGGTGCCATCCAGCCCCAAGAGCAAGCTTTTACAGCACTCCATAAATTGAGTTTGGCTCTGCAGAGCATACCTGTTGGTGTCACGTGAGAGGGTAGGGGCTGGAAGAAATGGAATGGGTATCATTTCCAAGCTGATCAATCACTATTTCCTTCTGATAGTGGCTAATTGGACCCATGGGCTTGATGCATCACATAATCTGGAAGTTTTTAGCAGCAGTGGTCATTATAACTGCTTTAGGTGTACCTCCAGACAAGACCTTTTTTACGTTTTAGAAAGAGTTAACCCTCTGTCAAGTTTTAATGCTGCCTTTGTCCCCTTTGAGAAGATGCAATCCACTATTTTTACTGGTGACTATTATCACCAGGAAAGAAAACTAGAGAAACTTTGAATTTTAAAGTTGTCCCTGGAACAAGAGATGAGGGGAAATTTTGCAATAGGGACACTTGTTCTGGGGACAGCAGTCTAAAAGGAAAATTCTGCTCACTTACTTGGCAGGGGTTTTAAAGAGGAACTCCACTCCCCTTGACTTTTTCCCCCTCTTACCTGTTACCCAAGGATGTCCTCAATTTACATACCCGACTACGCACCTTCTCCTTCATTAGAATCTTTGTTCCTGGCTTCATCGGGTTCCTGTTTCAGGCAACCTGATCCCTGATGATGTGCGCCAGGCCCACCTTCCTCCAGCTACTGTGTATATACAGAGAAGCATCCGGGGGAAATGTGATGTACATATCTCAGGAGAAAAATGTCTTTAGATTGTGGATGGGGTAGGGTAGCAATGAGGTCCCATGTACCCAAGAGGCGAGGATCCACTTTAGCTCCTCCCTACTCTATCCAAAGTTTCAAAAACAAAACTGACTATACCTACACTTTAAAGTGTTACTAAACCACACTGCAGCAATGGATTAGAGCTGTCAACACTACTCTTCCCTACAAAAAAGTACTCTATGTAGCACTACCCCTGTAGGAGCTTCTGGATTAATATTGGGTCCCGCCGTTACCCCACATTTCACCGTCCCAGAACTTAAGAGTCTATGTTAAGTAGTTTTGAAAGATGTGATTGCCAGTCTTTTCAGTCTTTTTCTCAATTGTTTTATTAAACAAGTTCAGGTAGAAGGATAGAGGGTTAGGGGAAGTTCAGATACCTTGGTTCTGACATAACTAATGCGGTTCTTGAATCCAGATGACAACAGCTTTCAGTCTCTGGATCTTGCGACAACCGGATAGGCCTCTCACACCGACCTAGCAGCCGGTATGAAGCACGGACAAAGTCTCTGCCACAGACTTTAGCAATAAATGGAAACTCCTGGGTAATCCTCTGCCACAGGATTGTTTAGTCAGTAGCCAGTAGTCAGTTAGTTAGGTCAGCTGCACAGTACCTGAACCTTTAAGCCATCCTGCAGTACTGTGAGGTAGAATAGCTTAGGTGCATCCCCCAAACGAGTTACTTGGGCCCTTCTGAGAGACCAGCCTCCAGACTAGCTCCCTCCAGCAAGGGTCCTTCCCCGGGTATCCTCCGCTTGGCTTGGCTTCTTCCCACAGAACAGACCACCTCCCAATTAGTAGGCCCCAGACAGGCTTCTGGGCCTACTTGCAGCAAACACAGCAGCATAGTCTCCGGCCTGGAGGGCCATGAGGCAAGAAAGAACACCGAAGCACATGGCACTGCCCCTTAAATATCCTTCCCCAGCATGCCCAGCTACAAAGAAGCTCCTGATTGGGCTGTTTCTGGGGAAAGAATATCCAATGCGCTTCAGCTGGCTGTATTTTCTCACACTGGCCTGTGACAACAGTGACACCTACTGGCAACAGTGGGAAATGCGCACAACACAACCAAAGCTGGAACAGAAACCAACAATTTACATAATCACTCTGAGCTATTTACAGCTCAGATACCCCTAAATTTACACATAGCGCCTATTTAAAAGTAACAGGGCGCTACATCTATATCCACATGGGCTGCCGTAAGAAATACCATAAAATCTGGGATAGATGGCTGGAGGATGCCTACACGTGCGATGTAGAAGGCTAGACGTGTTTCTCTTTGATAACCCCATGCCTCCCTCATGCCCCCCCCCCCCTTCCCCCTTCTGGTCCCATTTTGTTTTGCTATCCCACAGTCTCTATTATACAAACATTTTCTCTCCAGATGTATATCATGCCACTATGTATGTCAATTGGATTGATTCGCAAGTATAGTGCCTGTTGCACTTTTCTATGTATTTTTTATGCTCAATAAACGTGGTTTTGATTAATAAAAAAAAAAGTGTTACTAAACCCACAACAGTAAAATCAGTATGTATATGCAGTAAAGCATGCTTGTTATACTCATTGCCGAACCTAAGGGGTTAATCCTCTGCATTGTGTAAAAAGGCTGTTTGATCCTGTCTTCTCTGACTGTCCTCAATCCGTCTCCTAATAGAACAGAGCCTTAGGGGCAAAAGCTGCACATGCTCAGTTTGGTGTGTATTGCTAGAGAGTATTTTTTTCTTGGGAGGGTGCATGTGATCAGCACAGGGCAAATCAGCACTATCCAGATAGAGGGTCAGCATAGCTGCCAACTTCCTTGATTTCGAGGGACTGTCCCCGATTTAAAACTAAGTCCCTCTTTGCTCCTTATTTGTCCCTAATTTTGGTCTGATCTACATAGTTGTTTACAAAATGCACTTTTCATATTTCAAAAAGTGTTTCCCAGCGCTAAACCTTTCATCCAATTTCTAAATGGCTGCATTTGTAAATTTCAGAAGCCAGTATAAAGGAATAGTAGTGGTAAAAAAAAAAAAAGCATCTTTTGGGTTTAACTTTTTTTTTTGTATAATTCTCTTTTAGGGGGGCGTGGCAGGGTGTGTGTCCTATGCCTACATACTTTTGCTAGTAGGTGTCCTTCATTCCCATCTCAAAAGGTTGGAAGGTATGGGTCAGGCATCCTGCAGCCTCATAGGACAATCTGGGGAGAATGAAAACTCCTCAAGCTTTAACCAGACACTGATAGAAGTCAGAAGACTGCTATATACTGCTGATTATTTAACAGTTTATATTTTCTAAAACCATTGCATTTCTATGTTGTGTGTACTGTGAGAGACCAGAAATAGTGAATGCAGGCTTCTGGGATTAGTAACAATTTAAGTCCTGGGTTCACACTAGTGTGACTTCTGATGTGACTTGAGTCGCACACTTTTGCATGACAAGGGAAATCTCATTGTTTTCAATGATGCTCATTCTAATCAATGTGACTCAGCACAGAGTGATTTTGGAAAAGCTTCCTATACTACTTAGGTGTGACTTATAGTGCGACTTGGCCCCATAGAACGCAAAGTCGAATTAAAGTTGCACTGCAAAGTCGCACTATAAAATGCATCAAAGTCGCATCCCAGCATTGGGAACCAAGCCTAATGCTGCGTACACACGATTGGACCTTTTTCCCGACCAAACTCCCATCGGAAATTTCGACGGATTTCCAGGTTCTATATTTAAATTCCGATGGAATTCATTGGAATTTCTCCGATGGGGCCCACATACGGTCGGAATTTCCGATGAAAAAAGTCAGATGGAGTCCGACTGAGTTTTTTCAGCGGAAATTCCTATCGTGTGTACAAGGCATAAGTTGTTTCCTTTTTTTGACTTGCGTGCCTCTTTTTATTCAGACATTGCGTAATCCGTGACACACTATTTTGCTCTGGTACTCCTAAAACCAATCCAGAAAGTAAGAAAAAAAAGATATTTGTGTCATATGATGGAGAAATCATTCCAGGAATAGCAGAAAGTACAATAAAGAAGTCACGTCTCCTAAGACCAGAAATATCCGAGAAGGATGACTTTGTCTTTTCATCCTGAATTATGATAAGACTGAACAGTAGCGGTTTCCTCCCAGGCTTTTCAACCGAAAATCTTCTGATTCCAAGGCACACTCACAGCCCATAGCACACACTGTACATCTTAATGGGGATTGCACAGCAGGAAATCCTCCATATGGTTTCCTTTAAGTTACGGAACTTCTAAGGCCTGTTCCATCTCTCTTCAAACATCTTCACACTGTTGTAAAATTGTAGGAGCTGGGAGAGAGGAAAGAGAGGGGGGTGAGGCAGGAAATGTCACAGCACAGCAATGCACAGGGGCTCCCGGATTGGGATGGAAGAGAATGTTCAGTGTTCCTGGCTTACTTATTTGTTCCCCTGTAATTGGATAACAATAACTCTGAACGGATTGTCTACTCGCCGATCGCCTGCTCCCGATAGACGACTCGTGTAGGATTTCTCCGCCAGCACAGTACGCACACACGTAAGTACATTCCAAATCTGTGCTTCCTTTAATTATGTGATAGAAGCCATGTTCAAGGAAACTGTACCTTTGAAATTTGGAAGCTGTCATTGTTTAACTTCTTCTGAAAATGCTAGTTGCCTGGCAGTCTCTCTTTATTTGCTGGCTCATTTTACCAGAGCAAACATGTGGCTGCTGATGCAGAACTCCTGATCAGATCAGTAAAGCCCCGTACACACGATCGGTTTGACTGATGAAAACCGTCCGATGGATGGTTTTCATCAGACCAACCGATCGTGTATGGTACCCATCGGTCTTTTTTCCATCGGTTGTAAAAAATAGAACTTGTTTTAAAATTTTCCGATGGATAAAAAACCGATGGGAATTTCCGATCGTCTATGGGCAAGTCCATCGGTTAAAAAACCCACGCATGCTTAGAATCAAGTCGACGCATGCTCAGAAGCATTAAACTTCATTTTTCTCGGCTCATCGGAGTGTTTTACGTCACCGCGTTTGGAACGGTCGGTTTTTTGACTGATGGTGTGTGGCCAAGACTGATGAAAAACAGTTTCATCGGATTTCCGATGGACAAATCCATCGGACGAAAATCCATAGGTTATCCGATCGTGTGTACGGGGCTTTCCTCAGAAAGTAAAGAAGCCAAAGGATTATCATGATAGGCAACTGTTTAAGCCTATTTATTTATCTCAGTACTAGTTTCCCGAATGTGCACTGAGGCATCTGCAGGTTCTCATACCTGTGTCTGCCGCGCCAGAACCTGCTGTGATGGACTTGGCTGCCAAACAGAAGTCATTACCCAAATGTCCTCCTAAACCTCCTGCTCTCTTCCCTCTTTAGAGCAGCGTTTCGCAATCAGGGAACCTCTGCACCTTGGGGTGCCACCTGGGTTCCCCCTGAGTACCGTGAGCACAGAAACCAGTTTGCCCTAGATCAGTATTATGAGTTGTCATTTTGTGGATGGGCCTCTGATGTGATAGGGGGACTTCTAACATGATGGGGGACCTCTGATTTGATGGTGGACCTCTGATGTGATTTGGGGAACCTCCGAAGTGATGGAGACCTGTGATGGGGATCACTGATGTGATGGGGGGGACCTCCAATGAGATGGGGGGACCTCTAATGTAATAAGAAACCTTTGATGTGATGGGGACCTCTCATGTAATGGGGAGGACTCTGATGTGATTTGGGGACCTCCGAAGTAATGGGGCACTCTGATATGATGGGGGAACCGCCGACGTGATGGGGACTTCTGATGTAATGGGGAGGCCTCTGATGTGATTTGGGGACCTCCGAAGTAATGGGGCACTCTAATATGATGGAGGGAACTCCAACGTGATGGAGACAGCTGATATAACGAGCGGACCTCCAATGACATGGGGGATCTCTGATGTATCGGGGGGGCCTCTGATGTAATAAAAAACCTCTGATGTGATGGGGACCTCTGATGTAATGGGGAGGCCTCTGATGTGATTTGGGGACCTCTGAAGTAATGGGGCACTCTGATATGATGGGGGGACCTCCAACGTGATGGGGACCACTGATGTGATGGGGGACCTCCAATGAGATGGGGGATCTCTGATGTAATGCGGGATTTCTGATGTGATTGGGGAACCTCTGAATTGATGGGGACCGGTGATATAATGGGGGGACCTCCAACGTGATGGGGACCGCCAATGTGATGGGGGAGCCTCCAATGAGATGGGAGATCTCTGATGTAATGGGGGACCTCTGATGTAATAAGAAACCTCTGATGTAATGAGGACCTCTGATGTAATAAGGGACCTCTGATGTGATGGCGACCTCTGATGTAATGGGGAGGCCTGCAATGCAAAGGGGGGCTTCTGATGTTAAGTTAATTTTATTAAGACAGTTGTGAACAGTCGCCGCGTAATCACCTTACGTGAGGTCAGGACGGGAACCGAAAGTAGACGCGGAGGTAGTCCGTGGAGTCCGGAGGTGGTGAGACCAATATATGTCTATCACACAGAGAGACAGAGCCTGATATCACCTTTGTTTTACATGCGTTCTGATTGTTCTTAATATGTAAGTGGCTTTCAACTTGTCAATAAATTTCTGTTTATTTGGTTACTATACCATTGGAGGAGATCTTTGCTTTTTTCACATGGTAATGGCCATTTATGAGTCCTGGGGAGATACTTGGTCATATTCCATAACTGAAAGGCTGGATATTCACATAAGTGTTTTTTATACCAACCATGAGAGTGGGAGGCATTGTGATTTGGTGAGTTTATACTGTACCTGCTGGGGAGAGGGATCTCCAGTGCACGCGAGGTGGTGTGTGATTGATACCTACCTCAATGGGAGAAGATCTCAACACTTTTATTTTGCATAATTTTGGTGGACTTTATTTAGGCCCCTTTCACACTGGGGCGGTTTGCAGGCGCTATTTTGCTAAAAATAGCGCCTGCAAACCGAGCCTAAACAGCGGCTCCTTTCTCTCCAATGTGAAAGCCCCGAGGGCTTTCACACTGGAGCGGTGCGCTAACAGGACGTGAACAAAAGTCCTGCTAGCCGCATCTTTGGAGCGGTGAGAGGAGCGGTGTGTTTACCGCTCCTCCACCGCTCCTTCCCATTGAAATGAATGGGACACCACAGTAATACCGCCCGCAAACCGCGGCTGTAGCCGCAGTTTGTGGGCAGTATTAACCCTTTTTCAGCCGCTAGCGGGGGTTAAAACCGCACCGATAGCGGCCGAATACCTCTGCAATCCCGACGGTATAGCGCCGCTAAAAATAGCAGCGCTATACCGCCCCAGTGTGAAACAGGCCTTATGGACTTTTTGGTGTATTATGGGTGAAAACCTATAATAGAGTTTAATCACAGCGCCACTTTGGAGTGATAATTCTTTACACTTTGAGTACTGTTGTTTGTATATTTGTATGGTGGCAGCAGTGAGAGACAACACATACACAGCAATATTATTGATATACAATTGTTTTTCTTTGTAGATAGATAGTAAATAGCAGGTTTATTTATTTATTTTGGATTGTTTTATTTGATCTTCCACAGCGCAGAGACTTTTTTGCACATTGTTCTGTATTTGCAGCGTCCTTCAAGGAATACAACATGGGGAAATGTGCATGTATTGTATAGATTGCATATGTTTCTCTTTTTGTTGCCCTGACATACTCTTTAACACTTCTTTCCCTTCTCTAATAGAACAATTTCTGTGCAGTAAAACACAGCCTGATTGTCATAGGCAAGGCTTGATTTGGTTTAGGTTTAGACTGTATATCTCTGCAGAGAATGTTATAAGCTTTGAGCCATGTTTGACTGATTGTAAGGCCGGCCATACACAGTTTGAATCTCGGTTGGTTCACCGGGAACCGGCTGAGATTTAAACCATTAATGGGCAGGCTGAATGTACCAAGTTGATCGATCAATCAACTTGGGTACAACCAGTCTGCCGGATTCGCTTCCGATTATCGCAAGAGGCTGCTATAGCTGCTAGCAGTAATCATTGTCTTCTCCCGGCCTGTTCCTGTCACCCTACCCTACACAGGCTCATCAAGCAGCTGGTGACAGGCTGCAAGTGAGCTGCTCACTGACTGAAGAAACAGCCGGTCAGGAGAGGGCTGTGGGGTGCCTACAACACTTGTCCCAGGGAGAGCTAACTGATAGAGGACACTGTAGTTGTCAGGATATCCTGACAACTACAACGGTCTCTATCAGCTAGCTTCACCGGAGCTCTCCCTGGGACAAGTGTTGTAGGCGCCCCACAGCCCTCTCCTGACCGGCTGTTTCTTCAGTCAGTGAGCAGCTCACTTGCAGCCTGTCAGCAGCTGCTTGATGAGCCTGTGTCTGTGGAGCCAGCGCATCCAGCGGTCTTCTCATTCACTCTGAAGCTCGGATGTGTCCCTCGCTAAGGCTCTCTATTGGTGGAACTGTTTGACGCTGTTTATTCACCTTTACTTGTGAGTGTATTGATTTTTTTCTTTTAGATCCAATAAAAGACGTTATTGCACCAAGAGCCTGTAGGCTCGTATTCTAGGGCTGTTACTGATTAAAATATTTGTTCGATTAATCGATTTTTTTTTAAATTGATTAACCACTTTGCCGACCGCGCCATGGACAAAAGACATCCACAGCGCGGTCGAGTTATCCAGGGTGGACGTCCCAGGGACGTCCTCCCAGAATCTTGCTCCCGCGCGCCCCCTGGGGCGCGCTCCAGGAAATGTCCGTGACCGCCGGGTCCGGAAGACCCGGCGCATCACGGATCACGGTAGATGGCCGCTAATCGCGGCCGTTTACCACGTGATCGCTCCGTCATGTGATGACGCCGGTTCCTCCCTCCCCTCTCTGTACCGATCGGTACAGTGTGAGAGGAGAGGGGAGGGAGCGGATCATGTCCGCTCCCTCCCCCATGTCAGATCATGTCAGCTGTGGGCTGGATCTGTGACAATTGTAGTCACAGATCCAGCCATCCATCCATCCCTGCTCAGCCATCCCTGTGCAATACCCTGCTAATACTCTGCAATACACCCTGCCAATACTCTGCAATACCCTGTACAATACCCTGTGCAATACTCTGCAATACCCTGTGCAATACTCTGCAATACCCTGTGCAATACTCTGCAATACCCTGTGCAATACTCTGCAATACCCTGTGCAATACTCTGCAATACCCTGTGCAATACTCTGCAATACCCTGTGCAATACTCTGCAATACCCTGTGCAATACTCTGCAATACCCTGTGCAATACTCTGCAATACCCTGCCCATACTGTGCAATACCCTGCCATATTTCGCAATACCCTGCCATACTCCTCAATACTCCTCAATACCCCGCAATACTCCTCAATACCCCGCAATACTCCTCAATACCCAGCAATACTCCACAATAACCGGCAATACTCCTCAATACCCTGCAATACTCCTCAATACCCCGCAATACTCGGCAATACCCCGCAATACTCGGCAATACCCCTCAATACCCGGCAATACTCCACAATACCCGGCAATACTCCACAATACCCAGCAATACTCCACAATACCCGGCAATACTCCACAATACCCGGCAATACTCCACAATACCCGGCAATACTCCACAATACCCGGCAATACTCCACAATACCCGGCAATACTCCTCAATACCCGGCAATACTCCTCAATACCCGGCAATACTCCTCAATACCCTGCAATACTCCTCAATACCCCGCAATACTCGGCAATACCCCGCAATACCCGGCAATACTCCGCAATACCCGGCAATAACCCGCAATACCCGGCAATACTCCGCAATACTTCGCAATAACCACTTCCCGCCCGCCGGCCGTCATATGACGTCCTTAACTTTATGCAGGGATATCTGAATGATGGGAGCAGCTACAGGCATCATTCAGATATTCGCTTTTTTAGCCGGCGATTCCCTACACCATAAGAACGATCATAGCGGCTGTTCCACCGCTTGATCGCTCTTACGCGAGGTGAGAGGGGATGCCCCCCCTCCCGCTGCCCTCCGGTGCTTCTACCGACTCACCGCTACGATCAAAGCCAAGATTGTTTTGTTTTTTGGTTTTTTTTTCAGGCTTCCCAGCCTAGAGGTGAGATGTGGGGTCTTATTGACCCCATATCTCACTGTAAAGAGGACCTGTCATGCCATATTCCTATTACAAGGGATGTTTACATTATTTGTAATAGGAATAAAAGTGATAAAAAAAAAATTTGGGGCGGAAAAACATGTCAAACTAAAATAAAGTAAAATGAACAATAAAATATATTTTTTTTTAAAGCGCCCCTGCCCCCGCAAGCTCGCATGCAGAAGTGAACGCATACGTAAGCCCCGCCCACATATGAAAACGGTGTTCAAACCACACATGTGAGGTATCGTTGCGAATGTTAGAGCGAGAGCAATAATTTTGGCCCTAGACCTCCTCTGTAACTCAAAACATGTAACCAGTAAAAATATTTAAATGCATTGCCTATGGGGATTTTTAAGTAGCGAAGTTTGGCGCCATTCCACGAGCGTGTGCAATTTTGAAGGGTGACATGTTAGGTATCTATTTACTCGACGTAACTTCATCTTTCACATTATGCAAAAACATTGGGCTAACTTTACTGTTTTTTTTCTTTTAAGCACAAAACATTTTTTTTCCGTAAAAAAAGGCGTTAGAAAAATTTCTGCGCAAATACCGTGCAAGATAAAAAGTTGCAACGACCACCATTATATTCTCTAAGGTCTTTGCTAAAAAAACATATATAATGTTTTGGGGTTCTATGTAATTTTCTAGCAAACAAATGATGATTTTTACATGTAGGAGAGAAATGTCAGAATTGGCCTGGGTGCTCCAGAACGCCTGAAGCTGCTCCCTGCATGTTGGGCCTGTCTATGTGGCCACGCTGTGTAAAAGTCTCACACATGTGGTATCGCCATACTCGGGAGTAATAGCAGAATGTGTTTTGGGGTGTAATTTGTGGAATGCATATGCTGTGTGTGAGAAATAACCTGCTAATATGACAATTTTGTGAAAAAAAGAAAAAAAATCTTGATTTTGCAAAGAATTGTGGGAAAAAATGACAACTTCAAAAAACTCACAATGACTCTTTCTAAATACCTTGGAATGTCTTCTTTCCAAAAAGGGGTCATTTGGGGGGTATTTGTACTTTTCTGGCATGTTAGGGTCTCAAGAAATGAGATAGGTCGTCAGTACTTCAGGTGTGATCAATTTTTAGATATTGGCACCATAGCTTGTGGACTCTATAACTTTCACAAAGACCAAATAATATGCACCAATTTGTACTTATTTTTACCAAAGATATGTAGCAGTATAAATTGTGGCCAAAATTTATGAAGAAAAAATACTAATTTGCAAAATTTTATAACAGAAACGAAAAAAAAAAAAATTTTTTTACAAAATTTTCAGTCTTTTTTCTCTTATAGCGCAAAAAATAAAAAACCCAACAGTGATTAACCACTTAACGACCGCCCACCGCCGATTTACGTCGGCAGAATGGCACGGACAGGCAGAATCACGTAGATCTACGTGATCGCCTTTGTGCAGTTGGGGGGTCCATCCGGACCCCCCTTCACTGCAGTGAGCGGCCGTTAAGTGTTCGGGAGCGATCAGGCATGAGGGGGCGGCCGCTCGATTCCGCCCCCCCCTCGCGATCGCTCCCGGCCAATGAAATTGCTTCCTCCGCCATGTGATGTAAACACAGGCTGGAGGAAGTGATGTCATCTCTCTCGCCGCGGTCTTTTCGTTCCCAGCGCCGAGGAGTGAAGACAGAGGTTAGTGCTCCAACAGTCCACTGACACGTAGGTACACAAATCACCCCCCAGTCACCCCCAGATCACCCCCCAGGTCACCCCAAAGCCCCCAATCACAGTGTCACTGATTGCAGTGATCATTTATTTTACTGATCACTGCATTTAGTGTCATCTGTGATTGTAAAAAGTTGCAAGGCAGTTAGGATTAGGCCCCTTTAGGTCCAGGGTAGCCCCCTAACCCCCCCTAATAAAGGTTTAACCCCTTGATCACCCCCCAGGTAACCCTTTCACCCCCTAACTTCAGCGTCACTAAGCGATTGTTTTTCCGATCGCTGTATTCGTGTCGCTGGTGTTTTAGATAGGCAGTTATTTTTTTTTTAGGTTCGCCGCAGGTTTTTATTGGTGTCAGGTACCCCCATATTTAACCTAATAAAGGTTTTAACCCCCTGATTGCCCCTAGTTAACCCTTTCACCAGTGATCACCATATAAAGGTTACGGGTGACGCTGGTTGATTAGTTTGCTTTTTATAGCATCAGGGCACCCGCCGTATATAACCCAATAAAGGTTTAACCCCCCTGATCGCCCGGCGGGTGAGATCAATTAGGTTTTAGCGCCAGAGAGGGTCTGCGTCGCCCCAGGCAGTGTTAGGTTAGTGCCAGTAACGCTAACACCCACGCGCAAAGCATACACCCCCCTTAGTGGTATAGTATCTGATCAGATCTATACTAGCATCCCCAGCGGTTTAGGGTTCCCAAAAACGCAGTGTTAGCGGGATCAGCCCAGATACCTGCTAGTACCTGCGTTTAGCCCCTCCGCCCAGCCCAGCCCAGCCCACCCAAGTGCAGTATCGATCGATCACTGTCACTTACCAAACACAACACACATAACTGCAGCGTTCGCAGAGACAGGCCTGATCCCTGCGATCGCTAACAGTTTTTTTGTAGCGTTTGATATATTTGCTGACGACAGTCAGGTGCTTTTTTTCCTGTGAATCTTACTAGTGTACCCCTAAATTTAGAGCCCAAAATGGCAAGACGAAGGTACACTAGTAAAGAGGCCTACGAGATTCTGAGCATGACAGATAGTGAAGAGGAGGTCACGTATCTGTCAGATTCAGGCTCAGAATATCTTCCCGTAGAAGACAGTGACGTCAGCGGCCCCACGTCAGATAGCTCTGACGACGAAGTTGAGGTCCCTGCTAAGGTCAGGCGTACCCGATCCCAATCTTCTGAGGTTGTTGAGGAGCAAGAACCGCAGGTCTCTCGTATCATGGAGCAGAGTAGTACTAGCGCCGCTATTCCTTCTGGTGAACTGGCAAGCACCAGCGGCCTAGTACAGCCTGGACGTACATCCAGCACTGCAGTAACACTTGGTGACGTGGCGAGTCCCATAAGTGCAGTTCAAGCTGGCGAGGTGGCAAGCACAAGTAGTGTCCCGCTGCCACCAAGAAGACAAAGGCAGGCCCGTCGTGCCCATACTGCCCTTCCTGCAGAATTCGCCTATCCTGATTGGGTCCCCACCACTTCTGCAGAACCCGTACTTCCCCCATTCACTGCCCAACCCGGTATTCAGGTGGAAACAGCTGATTTTATGCCAATCGATTTTTATTCGCTGTTTTTCACGGAAGATCTCTATAGATCTATTGTGGACCAGAGTAATTTATATGCTGGTCAATTTATCGCCGCTAACCCCCAGTTGCCTAAAATTGCCAGAAATTGGAAACCAATTACGGTTTCCGAATTTAAGACCTTTCTGGGCCTTTCCCTCAACATGGGCACACATAAATTTCCGTCATTGCGTGCTTATTGGTCCACGCACCCAATTGACCACATGCCCGTGTTCTCTGCCTCCATGTCCAGGAAACGATACGAGCAGATTTTGCGGTTCATGCACTTCAACGACAATGAACTTTGTCGTCCACGTGGGGACCCTGAATACGACCGGCTCTATAAAATTCGGCCCCTCATAAACCACTTCAACGAACGTTTTGCAGCCTTGTTTACTCCCGATCAAGTTGTCTGCGTTGATGAGTCCCTGATTAAATTTTCTGGCCGCTTGTCTTTCAAGCAGTACCTTCCCAGCAAGCGTGCCAGATACGGGGTCAAGCTCTACAAGTTCTGTGACAGGGCAACAGGCTATGTAGTGAACTTTACGGTTTATGAGGGAAAAGACAGTCAGATTGAGTCGGTCAACTGCCCGGATTACATAGGGAGCGCTGGCAAGATAGTGTGGAACTTGGTGTCACCCTTATTCGGAAAGGGGTACCACTTGTATGTGGACAATTATTACACGAGCGTGCCACTGTTTAGTCACTTGTTTGATCATAAGATTGGAGCATGTGGCACCGTGCGACCTAATCGCCGGGGCTTTCCCCAGCGGCTTGTAGATGCCCGTCTTAGGCTGGGGGAGAGAGCCTGCTTGAAGTGTAATAACTTGCTCGCTATGAAGTGGAGGGACAATATGAATGTTTTCCTTCTTACCTCCCTTCATGCAGACACGACAGTCCAAATTCGTACGGCGACTGGTGTTGTGGAGAAACCCCTCTGTGTCCACGAATATAACCAAAATATGGGAGGGGTGGACCTCAACGACCAGTTGATGGCGCCGTATCTAATTGACCGTAAGGCGAGACGCTGGTACAAAAAAGTGTCTCTATCATTATTCCAATTGGCTTTGCTGAACGCTCATGTGCTATACAGAGCTTCAGGCGGGACGTTATCTCTTCTAAAATTCCAGAATGAGATAGTCACAGAACTCCTGTATCCAGGCGGTTCTGCACCTCACCATCCCCAACCAAATGCAGTAAGCCGGCTGCATGAGAGGCATTATTCGTATGTCCTCCCGAGTACCCCTACCCAAAGCCACCCCCAAAAAAGATGTCGTGTCTGTAGCAAGCGCGGATTTAGGCGTGACACCCGTAGTTTTTGTCCACTCTGTCCTGACAAGCCTGGTCTTTGCCAAGGTGAATGTTTTGAACGCTACCACTCAAAAGTGAAGTTTTAGCGTAGGGTACAGCATTTCACAGACTAGGACACACTTACACAGGGTCTCCCAAGATGCCATTACATTTTGAGAGACCCGAACCATTACAGTTGTAAAGTTACAAAAAAAAGTGTAAAAAAGAAAAAAAAAACGTAAAAAACAAAACACAAAAAAAATATAAAATAAAAAAACCAAAAATAGTTGTCGTTTTATTGTTCTCTCTCTCTCTATTTTCTCTCTATTGTTCTGCTCTTTTTTTACTGTATTCTATTCTGCAATGTTTTATCATGCTTGCTTTTCAGGTATGTAATTTTTTGTTTTCAGGTGCGCCATTCAACTGCAGCGCGGAATTATTTATCTTGACAGCAACAGCGTTTGCTCCCACGATACATAAAGCCGTGACTCCAGTGCTGTAGGAGGTGATTTCAGCACCACAGTTAAAAAAAAGAGCATATATGCCGAAGCATGGGGGCAGCAGGGGCGGAGGAGCGATTTTGCTCCTAATGCCGCGTACATACGGTCGAAATTCCGACCGTGTGTACGCGGCATAACTTTTTTGCGGGAGGATGCCCCCATGCTTCGGCATATATATATTTTAGGCACAGGTTGCGTTAAAACATTTTTTTATTTTTTACTAGGTTTTGTTTTGGTATTTGCTTTGCAGGTATGGCATGGTAAGGTCTTACTGTTGTACTGTAATGTTACTTTGTTTTAATGTTAACCACCATTTGCTTAGCAGGTACGTCATTCAGTTGCAGCGCGGATCTATTTATCTTGACAGCAACAGCGTTTGCTCCCACGATACATAAAGCCGTGACTCCAACGCTGTAGGAGGTGATTTCACCACCACAGTTAAAAAAAAGAGCATATATGCCGAAGCATGGGGGCAGCAGGGGCGGAGGAGCGATTTTGCTCCTAATGCCGTGTATATACGGTCGAAATTCCAACGGAGGCTTATCCGTGGAAAAGTCCGACCGTGTGTACGCGGCATAACCTTTTATGCCGCGTACATACGGTCGAAATTCCGACGAAGGCTTGACCGTGTGTACGCGGCATAACTTTTTTGCGGGAGGATGCCCCCATGCTTCGGCATATATGCCCATCATTAGAAGTGGGTGGATGAAGGGAGGTATTCTAATGGTGGGCATACCCACCAATCAATCTCTTTTTTTCGTTCAGCCAATAGGCTGTATGAAAAAAAAGATTACAATACATGTCCAACAAGGACCAGCAACGTACTGGTATGTTGCTGGACTTTGAATGTTTATACCAGAATGATGCCTGCGGGTTTAGGTATCATCTTGGTATCATTCTTTTCAGCCAGCAGCCGGCTTTCATGTAAAAGCAATTCTAGCAGATAATTAGCCTCTAGACTGCTTTTACAAGCAGTGGGAGGGAATGTCCCCCCCCCGGATATAAAAAGCGCCATTGGGAAATTGGGAAAGCATTTTATCACACCGATCTTGGTGTGGTCAGATGCTTTGAGGGCAGAGGAAAGATCTAGGGTCTAACCCCCCAATTTTTTTCAAAAAAAGAGTACCTGTCACTACCTATTGCTATCATAGGGGATATTTACATTCCCTGAGATAACGATAAAAATGGTAAAAAAATAAAATATGGAAGGCACAGTTTAAAAATAAAATAAAAAAGCCAAATAAATAATAAAAAAAAAACAAACAAAAAAAAAAAAAAAGCACCGCTGTCCCCCCCTGCTATTGCGCAAAGGCGAACGCACGCGTCGGTCTAGCGTCATATGTAAACAGCAATTGCATCATGCATGTGAGGTATCACCGCGAAGGTCAGATCGAGGGCAGTCATTTTAGCAGTAGACCTCCTCTGTAAATCTAACGTGGTAACCTGTAAAGGCTTTTAAATGCTTTTAAAAATGAATGTAGTTTTGTCGCCGCTGCGCGTTTGTGCGCAATTTTAAAGCATGTCGTGTTTGGTATCCATGTACTCGGCCTATGATCATCTTTTTTATTTCATCAAACATTTGGGCAATATAGTGTTTTTTAGTGCATTAAAAATAAAAAAAGTGTGTTTTTCCCCCAAAAAATGCGTTTGAAAAATCGCTGCGCAAATACTGTGTGGAAAAAAAAAATGCAACACCCACTATTTTAATCTGTAGGGCCTTTGCTTTAAAAAAATATATAATGTTTGGGGGTTCAACATAATTTTCTTGCAAAAAAAAATTTTCTTTCATGTAAACAAAAAGTGTCAGAAAGGGCTTTGTCTTCAAGTGGTTAGAAGAGTGGATGATGTGTGACATAAGCTTCCTAATGTTGTGCATAAAATGCCAGGACAGTTCAAAACCCCCCCAAATGACCCCATTTTGTAAAGTAGACACCTCAAGCTATTTGCTGAGAGGCATGTTGAGCCCATTGAATATTTTTTTTTTTTGTCCCAAGTGATTGAATAATGACCAAAAAAAAAAAAATGTACAAAAAGTTGTCACTAAATTATATATTGCTCAAACATGCCATGGGCATATGTGGAATTACACCCCAAAATACATTCTGTTGCTTCTCCTGAGTACGGGGATACCACATGTGTGGGACTTTTTGGGAGCCTAGTCGCGTACGGGACCCCAAAAACCAAGCACCGCCTTCAGGATTTCTATGGGTGTAAATTTTTGATTTCACTCCTCACTGCCTATCACAGTTTCGGAGGCCATGGAATGCCCAGATGGCACAAACCCCCCCCCAAATGACCCCATTTTGGAAAGTAGACACCCCAAGCTATTTGCTGAGAGGTATGTTGAGTATTTTGCAGATCTCGCTTTTTGTCACAAAGTTTTGAAAATGTAAAAAAAGAAAAAAAAAGAAAAAAAAATGTCTTTCTTAATTTTCAAAAACAAATGAGAGCTGTAAAATACTCACCATGCCTCTCAGCAAATAGCTTGGGGTGTCTACTTTCCAAAATGGGGTCATTTGTGGGGGTTTTGTGCCATCTTGGCATTTTATGGCCTTCAAAACTGTGATAGGTAGTGAGGAGCGAAATCAAAAATTTATGCCCTTAGAAACCTTGAAGGCGGTGCTTGGTTTTTGGGGTCCCGTACGCGGCTAGGCTCCCAAAAAGTCCCACACATGTGGTATCCCCGTACTCAGGAGAAGCAGCAGAATGTATTTTGGGGTGTAATTTCACATATGCCCATGGCATGTGTGAGCAATATATCATTTAGTGACAACTTTGTGCAAAAAAAAAACAGGTTTGTCATATTCCCGCAACCTGTGGCAAAATATAAAATATTCCATGGACTCAACATGCCTCTCAGCAAATAGCTTGGGGTGTCTACTTTCCAAAATGGGGTAATTTGGGGGGGTTTTGTGCTATTTTGGCATTTTATGGCCTTCAAAACTGTGATAGGTAGTGAGGAGTGAAATCAAAAATTTACGCCCTTAGAAATCCTGAAGGCGGTGCTTGGTTTTTGGGGTCCCGTACGCGGCTAGGCTCCCAAAAAGTCCCACACATGTGGTATCCCCGTACTCAGGAAAAGCAGCAGAATGTATTTTGGGGTGCAATTCCACATATAACCATGGCATGTGTGAGCAATATATCATTTAGTGACAACTTTTTGTACATTTTTTTTTTTTTTCTTTTTGTCATTATTCAATCATTTGGGACAAAAAAAAAAAATATTCAATGGGGTCAACATGCCTCTCAGCAAATAGCTTGGGGTGTCTACTTTCCAAAATGGGGTCATTTGGGGGGGTTTTGTGCCATCTTGGCATTTTATGGCCTTCAAAACTGTGATAGGTAGTGAGGAGTGAAATCAAAAATTTATGCCCTTAGAAACCTTGAAGGCGGTGCTTGGTTTTTGGGGTCCCGTACGCGGCTAGGCTCCCAAAAAGTCCCACACATGTGGTATCCCCGTACTCAGGAGAAGCAGCAGAATGTATTTTGGGGTGTAATTTCACATATGCCCATGGCATGTGTGAGCAATATATCATTTAGTGACAACTTTGTGAAAAAAAAAAAAAGTTTGTCATATTCCCGCAACTTGTGGCAAAATATAAAATATTCCATGGACTGAACATGCCTCTCAGTAAATAGCTTGGGGTGTCTACTTTCCAAAATGGGGTCATTTGGGGGGGGTTTGTGCTATTTTGGCATTTTATGGCCTTCGAAACTGTGATAGGTAGTGAGGAGTGAAATCAAAAATTTGCGCCCTTAGAAATCCTGAAGGCGGTGCTTGGTTTCCGGGGTCCCGTACGTGGCTAGGCTCCTAAAAAGTCCCACACATGTGGTATCCCCGTACTCAGGAGAAGCAGCAGAATGTATTTTGGGGTGCAATTCCACATATAACCATGGCATGTGTGAGCAATATATCATTTAGTGACAACTTTTTGTAATTTTTTTTTTTTTTTTTTGTCATTGTTCAATCACTTGGGACGAAAAAAAAAAATATTCAATGGGCTCAACATGCCTCTCAGCAATTTCCTTGGGGTGTCTACTTTCCAAAATGGGGTCATTTGGGGGGGTTTTGTACTGCCCTGCCATTTTAGCACCTCAAGAAATGAGATAGGCAGTCATAAATTTAAAGCTGTGTAAATTTCAGAAAATGTACCCTAGTTTGTAAACGCTATAACTTTTGCGCAAACCAATAAATATACGCTTATTGACATTTTTTTTACTAAAGACATGTGGCTGAATACATTTTGGCCTAAATGTATGACTAAAATTGAGTTTATTCGATTTTTCTTATAACAAAAAGTAGAAAATATCATTTTTTTCAAAATTTTCGGTCTTTTTCTGTTTATATCGCAAAAAATAAAAATCGCAGAGGCAATCAAATACCATTAAAAGAAAGCTCTATTTGTGGGAAGAAAAGGACGCAAATTTCATTTGGGTACAACATTGCATGTCCGCACAATTTACAGTTAAAGCAGCGCAGTGCCGAATCCCAAAAACAGGCTTGGTCCTAATGGCCCGAAATGGTCCGGGGCTTAAGTGGTTAAATACCACCAAAAGAAAGCTCTATTTGTGTGAAAAAAAAGGACAAAAATTTCATATGGGTACAGTGTTGTATGACTGAGTAATTGTCATTCAAAATGTGAGAGCACCGAAAGCTGAAAATTCGTCTGGTTAGGAAGGGGGTTTAAGTGCCCAGTTGTCAAGTGGTTAATCGACTAATTTCGATTAATTATAACGCACATAGATATCCAACTACTTTTAGCTGATCTCCTTGCAGGCCGATTCCCAGTGCAGCTACCAACCACTGGAAAAATCGATAGCAGGATACAAAAAAAACACACACAAAGGCAGCGCTCGATGGGAATAGCATTAAAACTTTTATGGTCTTTAAGTAGGTAACAAAATAAATATTGCACTGGAGATAAAATCGATGTAGCTACATAAACTGTAAAAATGGTGCGAGTAATATCAAACGGTAGCAAAAGCCGTCATAAAAACATGTAGCCAAGTTTGATACTGGTATAAAAATGTGTACAACGATACCACTGCTGAATCCAGATGAGGAGGGGTTAACATCAGTCCGTCGGCATGTAGATGTCCCGTGAAGGGAACTATCACAACTCCCAGTGGATGGCTGTAGAATCCCAGGTTGATAGAGGGAAGTGATAGAGGGAAGTGTAACAGCCCTTGCGTGTGGCAGATAGTAAGGTCCCGCCGGCATGCAGATATGAAGGCACAGCAAAGGAGACCTTCAGATGGACACGGCAAGCCCAAAGAATTTTGATCGATCAAAGCAATTAATCGATTAATCGAGGAATTAATAGTTAATTTCCACAGCCCTATCGTATTCCCTTCTGTTTTCACAGCTATCAATTTCCCGTTAATCTAAGGTGACCAGATTTTTAAAATGAAATCCGGGGACATATTCTTTTTTTACTAGTAATGGCGGCAATCAGCATCTCTCTGCCCGTCGCTGCTGCCGTCCGCCTCACAGCCTGTCAAGTCTTACTCTCCGGGCCCCGGCTACTACTGGGTGGGGAGCGGAGGAAGATCACTCCACCAGGGAAGGCAAGGAGATAAACAGGCAGGCGGCTGGCCGGTACTTGAGCTAAGCCAAGCCAAGCCAAGCCAAGCCAAGAAGAACATGCGGGTGGAGCTGAATAGGCATGCACCCGAAACTGAAGAAATATTCCCTCCACTCCGACCAGCACATGATCCTCAGAAAGGGGCACACATAATGTAAAAAAATACACCCCCCCTAAGCTAGTAAGAGTGGAGGAGCGGGGGTGTGTAATTCAGATTTTTTTTTTTTTTATTCTGCACTGACTGTCTTTTAAATTCGCCCAGCCCCTGTTCAAATCCAATCCGGGGACAAAACTGGGGACAGACTTGGTCCAGGGACAGTGTTCTCAATCCGGGGACTGTCCCCGGAAACCGGGGATGTCTGGTCACCCTACGTTAATCACTGAGCTGAAAGGAGTATGGTGCTGGCCAGATTGTTTCACATTAAGCATTCTCATTAAGGGATTCCTTGGTCAGTGTGTTATCACTTTGGATTGGACATTTCTAGCGCAAAGACTATTTTTGTTGTATTTTTTTTAAAGTAGAACTATTGGCAAAACTTTTTCCCATTTTGGGATAGAGTAAGGGAAGGTTATATCCCTGTAAGGTTTATTTTTTGCCATCTGTGTCGCATTGGGGAGTTTTTCCTTCACTTCCTGTCCCATAGGCAAACAGGAAGTGAAAAGAAATCTCTGCAAATTAGGGAAATCTGTTGGGGACCCCCAGGTCACCAGAACTAGTGTCCCAATTGGAAGATGTATCCCCTATTACTTTTCTGGGGACAACCCACAATATGGGGCAACAGTACAACTGCGGCAGGCGGTCGTTAACTGGTTAAATAGGGCACAGACAGCAATAAAAACAGACAGGTGTTCTGATCCATTTCCCCTCTAGCCAATACTGAAGAAATTGCCTTTAGTAGTACTTTAAGTTATCTTTGCAAACACACTGGGTTAAATTGACTAAAACTGGAGTGCCCAGAATCTGGAGCGACTGTGCATGGTAGCCGATCAGCTTCTAACTTCAGCTTGTTCAATTAAACTTTGACAAAAATCCTGGAAACTGATTGTTTTTTTCATGCTCCAGTTTTAGTAAATCAACCCCACTGAGTTTGGCGTTGAAAGACCTAGCACTGCCATGGTGTTTAAAGTGTGCTAACCCGTAACAAAGTAATTAGCAAATGTGAATTTTGATTGGGTCTTGTGAGCCTCTACCATTTGTTTTGTGCCTCATTAATTCATCCCATATTATATTTATCAGAATCTGGATGGGTAGCTTTCCACTTCCTCCATGCTCCAGCTGCAGTGCATTGAGCAGGAACCAGTTCTTCATCACTTTCAATTACGGTAGTTCATTTTCACTGGCAGGACCCTGGGAAGTGCCGTTCATGGATTCCCATTTCTTGTCAAAATGGGAAACATAATAATGAGAACAAATTAGTTGACAGGGAGTAGCCAATATTAATAATGAATGTTGCTGTTTTCCTGGATAATGGCTTCTGCCCAACTGGCTGGGGGGACTTCTCGCTCCTCTCTCCTTACACGCAAATAGATAATATCGCTGTCAACTGTTCTTATTATTTCATTTGTGCTGTTTACTGTTATTGCAGCTCATGCTGACTGATCGGCACAATGATTCTTTTTAAACAATGTATATAAATAGCTAGGATTGCATGTCCCAGGCAGCGGAAAGCTATCAGTTTGACTCAATGTTCTCCAGAAGACACTGCAGCTTGGATATACACAGAATGCACACAACACTGCACAGGGTCACTGGGAGTGTTCTTCCTAAAACCCGTTGAACCTTGTCTTTCCCTTTTTCCTGTATTGTCAATTACATTCACACTTCCAAGGCAGATTTCTAACTGTAATACACTTCATTGCTAGTACTTTCTGTATGTGAGAGACAACAAGGAGACTGCACTGGGTGTGTTTGGGAAAAGCTCTTATGCATCTCCAGCGGGAATTCTCAAATCACCAGATTACCTACAGAAGCGAGTGGGTAGACTGGTGCACAACAGCAATGCCTGCATAAAAATGGATGTAGCACCCTGGTGTTTAGTAAATTTAGTTTACCAGGCAGTAGTTGCCCTGGTTAATTGTTAGTAGATCCACTGATTCCTCTCTAGTTCTGGACTTGCTGCACCTTCTCTCTTCTGTTGCTAGGTGGCCTTATGCTGGTGACATTAGATAGACAAGGGCTTAGCAAGATCAGGTTACGAATGGATGGGGTGTCTCAGCCAGGGGGGGGGTTTCTTTAAGGCCTGTGGGAGAGCCTATTTAGTTGGGTGGAGTCAGGTGATCGGGTTCTGTGCCACCCAGACGGCTGTCTGGGTGGATGTGTGTTATTATGTCCCGGGCTGCTAGGCCTGAATCCTGAGGCCTATCCTGGGGACATCTGGCTGCTAGGCTGTCTGAGGCCTAACCAGAAGCAGGAGAAGCAGCGCAGAGTTGGGACTGCAGGATTGGAGTCACCCCAAGAGTAAAGGTTCAGCCGGACAGGGAACCAGTTGTGGTCGGAGGTAGAGGGGAAGCTGTCGCCACTAAGGGACCATTCACCTTGTTACTGGAGACCACTGTGAGTGAGCTGGAGCCAGTACCAAAGCAGTCTCCTCACCAGCCGGGGATGGTGAAGAAGTGGGAAAACTTCAGCAAGTGCCAAGCCAGGGACCCAGCAGCACAGCAAAAGTGACGCTTTAGGCGCATCAGTGGGTGCCAAGCCAGGGACCTAGCGGGTCAGCAGGGGTGACGCTTTAATAGTATCTCTTAGTGCCAAGCCAGGGACCCAGCAGGGAAGCGAGGGTGACGTTTGAGGAAGATACAGAGTAATGGAAAGGGAAGAGCTCAGGGGATCCAGTGGCGATTGGGTCTGAGGGTCTAATAAGAGACTGGGAGCTCAGTGAGTGAAGACCTACAGTGAGAGATTGTAGCGTGTGAGGAGAACTATCTGGGTTACCAATAGTTAAGTATAATTACCGTTAGTGACTGTTACCAGATTTGTTGCCATAGGAGACAGCGGTCCAACCTATACAGAAGTGGTATCCGGCTGGAGGTCTTCCACTGTATAGCTGTCCACCTATAGAAGTCTTGGAGTCTGCCAATTATCATTGCATCTACTTAAGGGTGTCCTGGCCCTAACCCTCTCTCCCACAGTTCTGTTAAGAGACAATAAATCTCTTTTGCATTCAAAAAGTGTCTGGCACCCATCACTCCATCTTGCATCATACCCACCATGCCTTGTAACCCACTCTACAATGGCGGATGTCAGCTCTCCCTGACCCTGGAGATTACCATTAGGCCTCTAGAAGTCCTAGACCTTGCTACACTGAAAAACTGAAATACTGAGCAGGGTTGCAGAGCCTATTTTTCAGTTTTAACTGAGGTGTAGCTTATAAGAATTCTCACTTCATTTTTTCCAGTGTTATGTCCCCCAGAGGGACAAAGTATATGAGGTGTCATGTTCCTACGAGCTTTGTAAGCCTAGCTACCATTTCAGACAGGCTTCCCTCCACTCCCCTGATGGCTATCCAACAGCATAAGTAGAAATAACAGCCTTATGTGGCGTACCCACGCTCGGAATTTCAGACAACAAATGTTCGATGGGAGCTTGTTGTCGGAAATTCCGACCGTGTGTAGGCTCCATCAGACATTTGCTGTCGGAATTTCCGACAACAAAAATTTGAGAGCTGGATCTCAAATTTTCCCACAACAAAATCCGTTCTCGGAAATTCAAAACGTGTGTAGACAATTCCAATGCACAAAATTCCATGCATGCTCTGAATCAAGTACGAGACAGAAGCGCTCGGTCTTGTTAAAATAGCGTTCGTAATGGAGATAGCACATCTGTCACGCTGCAAATTTTTTAAAGCGGGGGTTCCGCGGCCAAACTTTTTTCAGCATTCACTGGGGTATAAGAATAGGAAGGTACACTCACTACTTTGGTCGCTGTATATAACTGCGGTCCGTTTTCTCGGCAAAGAAGGACTTATAAAATCCGTTTGAGGGAGTTTCCATTTTGCTTGTGGGAATTGTGAAGCCCACAAGCAATCACTTCCTGGAAGCGGTGAAATCTCTCGATTTCGCGTCACGGTGTCTTGTCATATTCGGCTTCCCATCACAGATTGCTCTGGAAGTGACGTTTCGTTGCCGCCATCTTGCTACACCCCACACTCCTGCACAGTAATGATAGAGTGAGAGGGCGCAAGCGGACATCTTGTTACACCCACCGGAGTTTTAGATTTCACAGTTATTTTCAACACAAAACGGATTTACAAATACGCTTGCCCCCTTCTCACTCTATCATTACCGTGCAGGAGTGTGGGGTGTAGCAAGATGGCGGCGATGAAACGTCACTTCCTGAACAATCTGTGATGGGGAGCCGAATGTGACAAGACAAGTCCCACATCGCATTACGGCGCCGGGGAAAGGATAAGATACGCCTACTGCCGCGGGAGGGGAATCCCGGAAGTCACAGTTTGGATGGCTATACTAAGGTATTTATTTAAAAAAAAAAAAATGTTGTGCCAATTCAGTATGTCGCTGTGCAATGATTGTTTTAGAATAATTTTGTCAGTTTGGGTGAACCTCCGCTTTAATCTCTGAATGCAGCGCATTCTCTTCTTCTTTATAATGCTAGAATAATGAAGTTGTTTTGCCTCTGATATTCACACAGCGTTCTGAGAAACTGATTTCTTTATTATTTCTCGTGATCTCCTGAATAATCTTTTTATTTTTTTAAGCCAGATCTCCAAATTAATGTTTAGAATTTATTTTTATAGTTATCTTTTTTTCTTTTTTTGTTTAATCAAGATCTCCTGTTTTTTTCTTTTTATTATTATTTATTTCTAATGATCTCTGTTATGTCCCTTAGACACGGGTTGCTAGCAATGCTGCCAGTATCTGCTTAGCAAGTTACACACAGGCTGGATGAACTTCTTAACCATGGAAGGGTTTATTACTCACTCAGAACATGATGACTTGTTACATAGAGTCCTAATACAACAGGATTCTGTCATTCCCAGATGTAATCCCTTCTGTGCATCATGCTGCTGCTTCCCAGTTCCACACACCACTCTCACTACTTCCTGGTACAGCCCCTTCCCCAGAATGCATCAGGAGAAAAAGGTGAAGGGTCACACAGTGCTCCAGCACAAACATCACAATCTCCATAATATTTTTTTTCGTTTTGTGTGTCAAGTTATTACAACACCATTATTATCTGGTATTTTTTAACCTCAAGGAGGTTGGTGTTGGTGTCCCTTGTTAATTTGACATTGTATTTTTGAAATGTACCTGCCTACTCACAAACAAACTGTCCTTTTTGAAGTAAAACAAGTATTTGTTGAAAAAAAAATTGAGATTTATTAGGGATCATAACAAAATAAAGAGGAAGGCAACGCTGGATAAAGTGCTGAAATTGGCGAAGCATTTGTACCCCAGATCACACATCAACTATTTGACAGGCAAAATTGTTAGCCTGAGGAGTCCATATAATAGGGAGCACAATCTGGTCCAGGACTCCGAGAGATCGGGAACAGCAGCAGATGACATATAAGTGTGAATCGTCTCTCACCAAACCTCTACTAACACGAGATTAGCAGAAGGAGCCCAAAGGGTGGTGCACTTGGTATTGAACTTCCCTTTAATTGTGCAGTTGTACGTGACCGCGTTCTTGGCGATCGGAATTTCCAACAACATTTGTGTGACCGTGTGTATGCAAGACAAGTTTGAGCCAACATCCTTCGGAAAAAAATCCACGGTTTTGTTGTCGGAATGTCTGATCGTGTGTACGTGGCATTAGCCTTGACGTCCTCCTAAGCCATGCCCCTGATAGCCTGATTTTGACCCGCAAAGTCATAGAGGTGAAAGAGTGGAGCAAGGCAATTCTTTTTTTTTCTTTTTATCGAATTGAAAAGGTATGGTTTCTATACAAAACAAGGCCTAAGGACGCTATCAAAAACTGATAGCGGAGGTCCAGCTGTGTAAAAAAAAATTAAAACTCAGCAGCTACAAACACTGTAGCTGCTGACTTTTAAAGTGGTTGTAAACCCTTCCGGGGAAGTTACACCTACAGGTAAGCCTAGATTAAGGCTTACCTGTAGGTGTTTGCAATATCTCCTAAACCTACACGGTTTAGGAGATATTTGCCAAAAGGAATACACCGTTGTCTACGGCGCATGCGCACTGAGAATCCCATTCATAAAACTGGCAGAGCCGGCATTTACAGCTCTCATGCGCATGCGTGGAGTGACGTTTTTGCCACTCCAGCCAATCACAGCGCCGGATCGGCGATACCCGGAAGTAACCTTTCCGGAGCGATGTCTGCGGCCGGAGGGGGAGACGAGGACGGCTTCAATCTAAGGTAAGTAATGCATAATGAGCTAGTATGCTAGTCTTGCAGGTTTAAAAAAAATAATAATAATCGGGGTTTACAACCACTTTAATAAGCATGCATTATATTATATTATATTATATTATATTATATTATATTATGCACTTTAATAAGCAAGCATGCAGGGTGCTCGCGATATCCTCCAGATTATGTGCCGGCGCCGCCATCCTCACTAAGGGGAACAGGCTTGCGGCTTCACTGCCCATTTCCTACTGCGCATGTGCGAGTCGTTCGGCGCTTTGTGAATGGGCGGCTGTCTTCTGGGGGAGACACAGGTCCCAGAAGACAGCGCGCCCCATTTCCCAGGAGGCAACGCGAGGAGGAGAAGAGAGAAGATCACAGCGAAATAGGAAGTGGCAGATTAGGACGATCTGCCTAGCAACAGCCATTTCTGGTAAGATAAAAAATTATTTATTTATTTTATCCCATTTTTTGGAGCCTTTTTGGCTATTTTTAAAAAAAATTTATGGTTATAGACAGCCTGATAAGTAGAGGCACTTCTCCAGATTTCAAGCATTGCTTTTCTGAACTCCTAGGATAGGGTAACCAGACATCCCCAATTTCCGGGGACAGTCCCCAGATTGAGGACACTGTCCCCGGACCAAGTCTGTCCCCGGTTTTGTCCCCGGATTGGATTTGAACAGGGGCTGGGGCAATTTCAAAGACAGTCAGTGCAAAATTAAAAATTTAAATTAAAAAATCTGAATTACACATGCCGCTCCTACTAGCTTAGGGGGGGGGTGTATTTTTTTCCATTATCTGTGCCCCTTTCTGATGATCATGTGCTGGTCGAAGCGGAGGGAATATTTCTTCAGTTTCGGGTGCATGCCCATTCAGCTCCACCCGCATGTTCTTCTGCCTTGGTTCAAGTCCCTGCCAGCCGCTTGCCTGCTCATCTCCTTGCCTTCCCTGGCAGAGTGATCCTCCTCCGCTCCCCACCCAGTAGTAGCCGGGGCCCGGAGAGTGAGACTCGACAGGCTGTGAGGCGGGGGCAACGACGGGCAGAGAGTCGCTGATTGCCGCCATTACTAGTAAAAAAAAAAAATATGTCCCCGGATTTCATTTAAAAAATCTGATCACCTTATCCTAGGAGGCAATTACAAACACCTCCAGGTGTTGCGAGAAACTTGTTTAAAAATCTCCAATCTATAAATCTGACATGGAGCAGCGAGGAAGGAATCAAAGTACAATGTGTGCACCGCCGCCACCACCATTTTGTGGTATGCTCTGACACTCGGGTAATCCCCCCAAGTCTGTTTTCTGCCCATTACACAAAAGAAGTCTCCACGTGTTAATCCTGGTCGGTTTGGCCACTGTGTGGCACTGTTTATTTGCTGACTACATGCCATGCGTTGCAAAGATAAGCATATAACATGTCTACACATACCAAGGAATTTGGTCATTCTAAGTACAAATGTGTATATTTAAAGCTTAAGTGGATTTCCTTGTAAATAATAAAAATCACTGCCTGTTCTCTGAGGCATCAGGATATTGTGTTTTAAACTGATCATTTGGTGTTTGTTATGTGAACCTGAGTTTCCACCCCCTGCTGAGTTCAAGAGGAGATCTTTGCCCTGAGGCCTGGTTCACACTGGGGCGACAAACGCTCCGACATTGGGAGCTCATGTCGCATGATGTGTGAAAATCAATGTTTCCCTATGGGAGCCGTCTTAACTGGTCCGACACATGTCGGTCCGACTTTGAGAATGCTCCCTGTACTACTTTGGTCCGACTTTGATCCGACTTCAGCCCATTGACTATCATTGAAGTCGGATCAAAGTCGGACCGCAGTCTTGCATGATCCGACTTTGGCATGCGACTTGTGCTCTGCTGCTCTTGAGGGGGAACTCCAGGCCAAATTTTAAATAAAAAACCGGCATGGGTTCCCCCTCCAGGGGCATACCAGGCCCTTGGGTCTGGTCTGGATTTGAAGGGGAACCCCCTACGCCGAAAAAATGGCGTGGGGGCCCCCCCCCAAAATCCAAACCAGACCCTTATCCGAGCACGCAACCTGGCAGGCCGCAGGGGAAGAGGGGGGGGGACGAGAGAGCGGCCCAGAAGACAGCGCGCCCCATTTCCCAGGAGGCAACGCGAGGAGGAGAAGAGAGAAGATCACCGCGAAATAGGAAGTGGCAGATTAGGACGATCTGCCTAGCAACAGCCATTTCTGGTAAGATAAAAAATTATTTATTTATTTTATCCCATTTTTTGGAGCCTTTTTGGCTATTTTTAAAAAAAAATTATGGTTATTAGACAGCCTGATAAGTAGAGGCACTTCTCCAGATTTCAAGCATTGCTTTTCTGAACTCCTAGGATAGGGTAACCAGACATCCCCAATTTCCGGGGACAGTCCCCAGATTGAGGACACTGTCCCCAGACCAAGTCTGTCCCCGGTTTTGTCCCCGGATTGGATTTGAACAGGGGCTGGGGCAATTTCAAAGACAGTCAGTGCAAAATTAAAAATTAAAATTAAAAAATCTGAATTACACATGCCGCTCCTACTAGCTTAGGGGGGGGGTGTATTTTTTTCCATTATCTGTGCCCCTTTCTGATGATCATGTGCTGGTCGGAGCGGAGGGAATATTTCTTCAGTTTCGGGTGCATGCCTATTCAGCTCCGCTCGCATGTTCTTCTGCCTTGGCTCAAGTCCTGGCCAGCCGCCTGCCTGCTTATCTCCTTGCTTTCCCTGGTGGAGTGATCTTCCTCAGCCCCCCACCCAGAAGTAGCCGGGGCCCGGAGAGTAAGACTTGACAGGCTGTGAGGCAGGCGGTGACGGGCAGAGAGTCGCTGATTGCCGCCATTACTAGTAAATTAAAATATGTCCCCGGATTTAATTTTAAAAATCTGGTCACCCTATGTTAAGGCCCGTACACACGGTCAGACTTTTTGCCAACAAACTTCAAAATTAACAAGTTTTTCAAAAAATCCGACCGTGTGTACGCTCCATCGGACAAACCTTTTCGGTTTTCATCGGACAAAAGTTCGCTCTGTAAACGGACAAACTTTTCGGCAACAAAAGTCCGATGGTGCAAAGTCCTATCGTGTGTACAGAAATCCATCGGACTTTTGTCCGAGGTACAAATACGCATGCCCAGAACCAATGTTAAAATCAACCAACAATAGCAGAAGTTGACCAAAGGGTGGAGGTAAAGAGCAGAAAAGAGCAGAAAAACCACGTGATGTTGGGAAAGTTTTGGGAAAGTTTGCAGAAAAGTCAGAGCGTTTGTATGCTATGGGTGTGCCCGGTCAACTCCCTTCGGACAAAAGTCCATGGAAAAGTTTGTTTGAAGTCCGACCGTGTGTACGAGGCTTAAGACTAGATATTCAGAGCACCCCACTCCCCCTTACATCAGATGTCAAGAGCTCCACCACCATTAGAAGTTAAGAGTCCCCCACCCCCTCCCTTACATCACAATGCAACCCCTTACCTTCTGCTACTGCTGGGAAGAAGCTGGGGGCAGAGCTGGGAGGCAGAAAGTGCAGGCTCTGGAGGAGGATCAGAACAGAGGCCTGGAGTCAGCTGATTGCAGAGACCAGGGGAGGCGGAGATGAGGGGGCGCTGAGGTTGCACAGAGTGGCGGAGAATCTGTAGAAGGAGTTCTGTACAACTCTTTGCTGCTGACTGTTGAGATGGGGAAGGGGGGGGGCAGAGATGAGCCTCTCTGCGGTTACAAAGAGAAGTGCAGGATCTGGCAGAGAAGTTCTGTCCTCTCTGCTGCTGACTACTGAGACAAGATGGGGGCAGAGACAAGGGGGTTGCAGCAGCTGCAGGAGAGAAGCGTGAGGGCCACATAAAATGGCCTGGACAGCCAGATTCGGCCCGTGGGCCTTGTGTTTGACACCTGTGCTATAGAGCAGTGATATGCAATTAGCGGACCTCCAGCTGTTGCAGAACTACGAGTCCCATGAGGCATTGCAAGACTGACAGCCACAAGCATGACACCCAGAGGCAGAGGCATGATGGGACTTGTAGTTTTGCAACAGCTGGAGGTCCGCTAATTGCATATCCCTGCATAGAGTATCACCTGAGTCAGCAACAAGTCTGCTGGGGCTGCTGATATTATCCAAGATGGCGGTGCCCAGCAGCATTCCCAGGCCTTTTGGGAGTATACACAATGTGCATAAATTAAAATGTAATTATATATATATATATATATATATATATATATATATATATATATATATATATATATATATATAATGCAATATAATCTTATGGGAAGATAGTTGTTGAAAGGAATGGTCTTGCAACAGGGTCTCTTTAAAGCCAAACTGAGTAGAAAAACTGCCCCCCCCAAATGTGCTGCAGAGAAGGACTCTTGCTCTCTGTGTGGAAGACGAGAGAGCGGCCCCCCTCCCTCCTGAACCGTACCAGGCCGCATGCCCTCAACATGGGGGGTTTGTGCTCTGGGGCAGGGGGGCGACCTGCGGCCCCCCCACCCCAGAGCACCCTACCCCCATGTTGATGAGGACAACCCTGGCCGTTGGTTGTCGGGGTCTGCGGGCGGGGGGCTTATCGGAATCCGGGAGCCCCCTTCAATCATTGTACCAGATATGGGAGGCCTGAGGTTCTGTCTTAATTACCCCATCAAGGTTAATGAGCCAAAAATCCGGGAGGAGGTTTTCTGTCTTAAGCCTCTCTTCATATAAAGGAAGACTCCAGCAACCTGTTTAGAATAGGTGGGACCAATTTTCACTATTCTTTTCACTGTTTTCTGGATTTGGCAGCTCCTGGGGCCCTACAGCCAGCCAAGCCAACAGCACTGATTAGAACATCTAAAGCCTCGTACACACGATCGGACTTCCATATGATTTTACGTGGATTTTGGTCCGAAGGGCATTGGCCGTGGCTGGCTTTACCTTTCAGACTGCTGAGTCAGCACTAGAGAAGAGGTCGGGGACATAAGCTTTGGAAGGCTCATTCTCTGATTCAATGGGGAGGTCTCTTCAGAGAGACCCCTGCTTCCACACAGAGAGCAAGAGTCCTTCTCTGCAGCACATTTGGGGGGGGGGGGGCAGTTTTTCTACTCAGTTTGGCTTTAAAGAGACCCTGTTGCAAGACCATTCCTTTCAACAACTATCTTCCCATAAGATTATATTGCATTATATATATATATATATATATATATATATATATATATATATATATATATATATATTACATTTTAATTTATGCACATTGTGTATACTCCCAAAAGGCCTGGGAATGCTGCTGGGCACCGCCATCTTGGATAATATCAGCAGCCCCAGCAGACTTGTTGCTGACTCAGGTGATACTCTATAGCACAGGTGTCAAACACAAGGCCCGCGGGCCGAATCCGGCTGTCCAGGCCATTTTATGTGTCCCTCACGCTTCTCTCCTGCAGCTGCAGCAACCCCCTCGTCTCTGCCCCCATCTTGTCTCAGTAGTCAGCAGCAGAGAGGACAGAACTTCTCTGCCAGATCCTGCACTTCTCTTTGTAACCGCAGAGAGGCTCATCTCTGCCCCCCCCCCCTTCCCCATCTCAACAGTCAGCAGCAAAGAGTTGTACAGAACTCCTTCTACAGATTCTCCGCCACTCTGTGCAACCTCAGCGCCCCCTCATCTCCGCCTCCCCTGGTCTCTGCAATCAGCTGACTCCAGGCCTCTGTTTTGATCCTCCTCCAGAGCCTGCACTTTCTGCCTCCCAGCTCTGCCCCGAGCTTCTTCCCAGCAGTAGCAGAAGGTAAGGGGTTGCATTGTGATGTAAGGGAGGGTGGGGGACTCTTAACTTCTAATGGTGGTGGAGCTCTTGACATCTGATGTAAGGGGGAGTGGGGTGCTCTGAATATCTAGTCTTAAGCCTCGTACACACGGTCGGACTTCAAACAAACTTTTCCGTGGATATTTGTCCAAAGGGAGTTGGCCGGGCACACCCATAGCATACACACGCTCTGACTTTTCTGCAAACTTTCCCAAAACTTTCCCAACATCACATGGTTTTTCTGCTCTTTTCTGCTCTTTACCTCCACCCTTTGGTCAACTTCTGCTATTGTTGGTTGATTTTAACATTGGTTCTGGGCATGCGTATTTGTACCTCGGACAAAAGTCAGATGGATTTCTGTACACACGATAGGACTTTGCACCATCTGACTTTTGTTGCCGAAAAGTTTGTCCGCTTACAGAGCGAACTTTTGTCCGATGAAAACCGAAAAAGTTTGTCCGATTGAGCGTACACACGGTCGGATTTTTTGAAAAAACGTGTTCATTTTGAAGTTTGTTGGCAAAAAGTCTGACCGTGTGTACGGGCCTTAACATAGGGTGACCAGATTTTTAAAATGAAATCCGGGGACATATTTTATTTTACTAGTAATGGCGGCAATAAGCGACTCTCTGCCCGTCGCCGCCTGCCTCACAGCCTGTCAAGTCTTACTCTCCGGGCCCCGGCTACTTCTGGGTGGGGAGCGGAGGAAGATCACTCCGCCAGCTAAGGCAAGGAGATAAGCAGGCAGGCGGCTGGCCGGGACTTGAGCCAAGGCAGAAGAACATGCGAGCGGAGCTGAATGGGCATGCACCCGAAACTGAAGAAATATTCCCTCCGCTCCGACCAGCACATGATCATCAGAAAGGTGCACAGATAATGAAGAAAAAATAGACCCCCCTAAGCTAGTAGGAGTGGGGGGGTGTAATTCAGATTTATTTTTATTTTTTTAATTCTGCACTGTCTTTGGAATTGCCCCAGCCCCTGTTCAAATCCAATCCGGGGAGAAAACTGGGGACAGACTTGGTCCGGAAACCGGGGATGTCTGGTCACCCTACCTTAACAGATACAACCGGCCCTTTGAGGGCAAACATAATGCTAACGCGGCCCACAACGAAATTCAGTTTGACACCCCTGCTCTATAGTATTCCCCTTGCTCCCCCCAAGCAGCTACTTAAAAGGTTGTTGGGGGGGGGGGCAAAGGAGCTTGGCCAGCACAGACAGTAATTAGACACTCCCAAAATAGAAAATAATTATGACATACAGGGGGGGGGGCTATGCAAAGGCACTGTAACGTACCTTGGGTGTGAGCCTGACGTGCGGAGAGGGACCTCCCGTACAACCCCGGCTCTGAGACCACTGGAGTGGGGACAGTGGTGGTAAGAGCACGGTGAGGTAAGGGTGCCTGTCTGATCCTCACTGCTTGGAGTGGTGGAGCCGAGTGGAGACTGGAACGGCTGGTTCCGGAAGCAGCGGATGCAGGTCAGCAGGTGCAGCTTGCAGAGCAGAGGATGCAGGTCAGCAGGTGCCGGTTTGCAGGGCAGGGATGCAGGTCAGCAGGTGCAGGTTTGCAGAGCAGGGATGCAGGTCAGCAGAGCAGGGATGCAGGTCAGCGTGTGCAGCTTGCAGAGCAGAGGATGCAGGTAAGCTGGTGCAGGTTTGCAGAGTCAGACAAGCCGGGTCATACACATCAAGGTAAACATCACAAGTGGCAGGCAGAGAGTAGTCAAAGTCCAGGCCGAATCTTGGCAACAGGCAGACTGGCAGATAACTGAGCAGGGTCAAACGAGCCGAGGTCAGGACTGGAGACAGAAGCGTGGTCAGGAAGCCGGGTCAAACACAGGAACAGGCTACAAGCACAGACTCAGGAACTCAGGGAACAGAAGCAGATCAAACCGCAAGGGGCAACATCTCTGGAATGTCTTTTATAGGAAGTACATGGGAGGAGCAAGTGGTTCAGAGTTCAACAGTAATCAGACACCAAGCAGAGTAGTCTAATGGATCAGATAGGTTATCCAGCAGATCAGGCAGGGAACTGTCCAGCATCTCAGATAGCTCCGCTGGAAGAGTCAATGCCAGACACAGAAGAGGTCCCAGGTTCAAGCCCAGCACGTCCCTGACAGTGCCCCCCCCCTTAAGGGCAACCTCCGGGTGCCCAATAGAGCTCTTTTCTGGGGGTGACTGCGGAAAAAGGCCTGGATTAACTCTCGGGCGTGGATGTTCTGTTGGGGTTCCCAGGAGTTCTCCTCCAGACCGTACCCCTTCCACTTGATCAGGAATTGAAGCTGGTTCCCTCTTCTTCGGCAGTCCAAGACAGCCTCCACCTCGAACTCCTCATCACCGTCAATGATTACAGGCTTGGGTGGTCCCGATCCCCTGTCTGGGAACGGGTCGGGCACTGCGGGTTTCAGCAAGGAAACGTGAAAGACTGGGTGAATCTTCAACGACTCCGGTAAGGCAAGTTCATAGGAGACCTCGTTTAATTTCCGTTTTACTGGGAAAGGACCGATGAACTTGGGTGCCAGTTTCCTTGCGGGGCAAGCCATCTTAAGGTTGGTGGTCGATAACCATACTTGGTCACCCTGTTGCAGGCATAATTCCCCTCTCCTTTTCCTGTCAAAGATCCTTTTATTGGCTGCTTGTGCCTAAGTCATGGCTTCCTGTAATATCCTGCCGTTACGGGTCAGGAAATCAACAATACTCTGGACCGCTGGGACTGTTGAATCAGGGATGAGATCAGGTAAGAAGGTCGGGTGAAACCCGTAGTTGGCAAAAAATGGCGATTGACCTGTAGCCGAATGACTGGCGTTGTTAAAGGCAAACTCTGCCAAGGGTAGTAAAGCTACCCAGTCGTCTTGAACGAAGGTGGTGAAGCATCTGAGGTACTGTTCGAGCGTCTGATTCGTTCTTTCGGTTTGCCCTTTAGTTTGGGGGTGATAGGCTGAGGACATGGACAACTCAATCTTCAGGACCTTGCACAAAGCCTTCCAAAAGCGAGAGGTGAACTGCACCCCTCTATCCGAAACGATGTCCACAGGGACCCCATGTAGCCTTACTACTTCCCTAATGAAGACCTGGGCAGTTTCCATGGCAGAGGGCGTGCCTTTGAGAGGCACGAAGTGGGCCATCTTGGATAGACGGTCAACCACTACAAAGATGGCTGTGCAACCTTCAGACGGGGGGAGTTCCACTATGAAGTCCATGGCAATCATTTTCCAGGGACGGTCAGGGACTGGTAAGGGTCTGAGCAGACCCAGGCCTTGCTTCCAGTGGTCTTGCTACGGATACAGGTGGCACATGAACCTACATATTCCCTGCAGTCTTTTTCAAGATCCGGCCACCAAAACGTGCGTTGAATCAGTTCAAGGGTTTTATGCATTCCGAAATGGCCTGCCAGGGGATGATCATGACACAAGTTTAACACTGTGACTCGAACTTCTTCTGGCACAAAGATTTTGTCATTCTTCCAAAGTAACCCGTCCTTGGGTACCAGAGTGATTCCAGAGGGACCAGACACACCTGTAGAAGCTTGCTTCAAGACAGACATCAGGCTAGTTTGTAAAAGTAGGAAGTTGCCTTCCGATAGAATGGTATCTGGAGCTGACACCTCTTTTGGATCATCAAACATGCGGGAAAGAGCGTCTGGTTTGGTGTTCTTGGAGCCTGGCCGGTAAGTTATGTGGAACGAGAACCTAGAGAAAAATAGTGCCCAACGTGCCTGGCGTGGTCTCAGACGTTTGGCAGCTCTCAGATACTCTAGGTTCTTGTGGTCTGTGTAAATGAGTATAGGATGCGCTGCTCCCTCCAACAAGTACCTCCACTCCTCAAGGGCAGATTTAATGGCCAGGAGCTCCCGGTCTCCAACATCATAATTCCTCTCGGATGGGGTAAGCTTACGGGAGAAGAAGGCTACCGGGTGTATCAAGTCCTTGAGACCTTGGCGCTGGGAGATAACAGCTCCAACCGCTGTCTCTGAGGCATCTACCTCAAGTAGATACGGTAGGGCAGGATCGGGATGACTTAGAATAGGAGCAGACGTAAAAAGTATTTTTAGGTTTGTGAAAGCAGCCTGTGCTTCAGATGTCCACTGGAATCGAGCATTTTGCTTCGTTAGCTGCGTAATCGGGGAAATAATAGCAGAGAATCCCTTGATAAATCTCCGATAAAAATTGGCAAAGCCAACGAAGCGCTGCACCCCCTTTTTATCTGAAGGTGCAGGCCAATCCAGAATGGCTGAAACCTTCTGTGGGTCCATCTTGAATCCCTCTGTAGAGATCACTAGGCCAAGGAACTGGATACTCCGTCGCTCGAATTCACACTTTTCTGGTTTTGCGTACAGTCCATGCTGGCGGAGACGACAGAGTACACTCTTGACGTGTTTCCGGTGCTGCTCAAGAGAGGAGGAAAAAATCAAAATATCATCAAGATAGACAACTACATAAATGTCCAGACAGTCTCTGAAAACATCATTGACTAGATACTGAAAGGTGGCAGGGGCGTTACATAGGCCGAAGGGCATTACTAGATATTCGTAATGGCCGAACCTGGTACGAAAGGCAGTCTTCCATTCATCCCCTGCTCGGATGCGTACCAGGTTGTACGCCCCCCGCAGGTCTAGTTTGGTAAACACGGAGGAAGTCCTGAGTCTTTGAAAAAGTTCAGGTACCAGAGGCAGAGGGTACCGGTTCTTGACCGTGATTTTATTTAATTCCCGGTAATCTACACAGGGCCGAAGAGAATGGTCTTTTTTCTCCACAAAGAAGATTCCTGCCCCTGCTGGAGAAGTGGAAGGACGGATGAAACCCCTCTTAAGGTTCTCATCAACGTATTCTTTCAGTACCTCAAGCTCCCGTTCAGATAGGGGGAAGATCCGTCCGAAAGGAATCTCAGCACCGGGAAGAAGCTCGATTGGACAATCGTAAGGACGATGAGGCGGGAGGACTTCGGCCCCTCGTTTGCTGAAGACGTCCAGGAACTCATGATATTGTTTGGGTACAGAAGCTCGTATCTCTGGATCTGAATCCAGGCATAACAGAGGCCCCAAGGTGCTGGGACGTGGAAGCATGCAGTGGCGTTGACAGTATGGTGACTGGAACTTAATACTTCCGGTTCCCCAATCAATCTGTGGATTGTGTGCCTGAAGCCAGGGTAGACCCAGGATAACTGGAAACATGGGAGATGCAATAGCATCCAAAGTCAATAGTTCCTTATGGTCCATGGAGGTGATCACAGGCAAAGGAGGGGTCTCCTGGGTCACTACTCCGGACTTGATGCGAGACCCATCTGCCAGGAAAATGGAAAGTCCCTGAGTCTTAGGTTGGAGTGGGATGTGTTGTTTTGCTGCAAAGTCTAGATCGACAAAACAACTACATGCCCCTGAGTCGATTATTGCAGTTACTGGTATTGTCCTCCCTGGTAGTTGGAAAGAGATAGGAAGAGCCAGGTGAGTAGCATTGGTAGATGGAGGTGAGTAGTTGGGAGAAGAGGTAGCCAGGACCTTGCGCAGCTTAGCAGGACAAGAAGAGACATAATGACCGGGTTCACCGCAATACAGGCATAGATAATTCTGCAGCCGACGAAGTCGTTCCTTGGCCGATAGGGAATGTTTCATTAGTCCAAGCTGCCCTGGCTTGACGGTCTGGTTGAGGGAAGAGGGTTCAGTTGGAACCGTACTGGCACTGGCAGGGTACACAGGGGCTTGTATCCGGGGTAGCATCCAAGCTGGGCGGAGCTGTTGGGTAGACCTTTCTGCTCTGCGCTCCCGGAGTCGTCGGTCTATCTGGATAGACAAATTAATTAAAGTCTCTAGAACATCAGGAACACCGACCCGTGCTAACTCATCCTTCAGGCTTTCAGAGAGACCAAGACGGAACTGATGCCGCAGAGCCGCCTCATTCCACTGGGTATCCGCGCTCCAGCGTCTGAAATCAGTCACATAGTCCTCGACCGCTCGGCGGCCTTGCTGGAGCGCATGGAGAGCAGCCTCGGCAGTAGAAGTCCGCTGTGGATCGTCATAAAGTCGGGCCATGGCATCAAAAAAAGAGGGCAGAGAGTCTAGAACTACATGGCGGACTTCAAGTAAGTGATGGGCCCAAGCTTGAGGTTCCCCCTGCAGCAAAGCGATAACGAAGCCCACCTTGGTGGCTTCAGATGAAAAAGTCAGAGGTAGCAACGAAAAGTAAAGTTCACATGCGTTGCGAAACGCACGGAATTTACTCCGATCCCCGAAAAACTTCTCAGGAACAGGGACCCTGGGCTCAGGAGATGGTAACATTCCAATAGAGGAAGTTGGGGTTGGAGGTGAATCTGCAGAGGTGGCTTGAGTTTGTGTCTGCTTATCCATTCGGACATGGCTGCCCTGCAGAGACTTCACGATCTGAGTGAGAGCTGTAAGGTGTCGATAGACATTGTCCATAGGCAAGGTATCTCCTGCAGGCTCAGGCATGGCGGTTTGATACTGTAACGTACCTTGGGTGTGAGCCTGACGTGCGGAGAGGGACCTCCCGTACAACCCCGGCTCGGAGACCACTGGAGTGGGGACAGTGGTGGTAAGAGCACGGTGAGGTAAGGGTGCCTGTCTGATCCTCACTGCTTGGAGTGGTGGAGCCGAGTGGAGACTGGAACGGCTGGTTCCGGAAGCAGCGGATGCAGGTCAGCAGGTGCAGAGCAGAGGATGCAGGTCAGCAGGTGCCGGTTTGCAGGGCAGGGATGCAGGTCAGCAGGTGCAGGTTTGCAGAGCAGGGATGCAGGTCAGCAGGTGCAGGTTTGCAGAGCAGGGATGCAGGTCAGCAGGTGCAGGTTTGCATTGCAAAGGATGCAGGTCAGCGTGTGCAGCTTGCAGAGCAGAGGATGCAGGTAAGCTGGTGCAGGTTTGCAGAGTCAGACAAGCCGGGTCATACACATCAAGGTAAACATCACAAGTGGCAGGCAGAGAGTAGTCAAAGTCCAGGCCGAATCTTGGCAACAGGCAGACTGGCAGATAACTGAGCAGGGTCAAACGAGCCGAGGTCAGGACTGGAGACAGAAGCGTGGTCAGGAAGCCGGGTCAAACACAGGAACAGGATACAAGCACAGAATCAGGAACTCAGGGAACAGAAGCAGATCAAACCGCAAGGGGCAACATCTCTGGAATGTCTTTTATAGGAAGTACATGGGAGGAGCAAGGGGTTCAGAGTTCAACAGTAATCAGACACCAAGCAGAGTAGTCTAATGGATCAGATAGGTTATCCAGCAGATCAGGCAGGGAACTGTCCAGCATCTCAGATAGCTCTGCTGGAAGAGTCAATGCCAGACACAGAAGAGGTCCCAGGTTCAAGCCCAGCACATCCCTGACAGGCACCTTGTAAGGCTTTTACCAGCATTTTCTTTTTGTGACAGGGTCTCTTTAAACACAACTCCCCTCTCCTTCAATATTTTCAATATGCAAAATAAGCAGCTCATTTTTCTGACACCTTTCCTCATTAAGTATCAAAGCCACGCATCTCTGCAGCTGTTGTGATTGTTAATATGCTCATAAATATCTTTATCTGACTGCTAAACAATATTAAAACCTAATGTGTGGTAAAAGTGCTTAGAAAGCTGCTCGGGAAGGCGTTTGAATATGTTTTTTTTTCTGGTGGCTTTATTGATGTGTGTCTTTTCCAGCTGTGACAAGTACTTATTAAGCTGTGTTAAAGCAAAATGGCCCCTGCAGGTGATTTCTGTTTGAAGGGCATGGCTGGAAATTACTGGCGTGACTTAATCCATTTAATGCTACCGTCAGATCTCTGTGGCTGGAGCGCCATAACATATTCAGAGGGAAATTTAATGTTCCGATTGTCATTTTTCTTTCCTTTTCTCACTTTCTTTAGACATGATATTTTCCCCATTAAGTGCTGTTCTGTACAGGAGGTCGTTGGTGAAATTTATGATCAGTCTGAAAGCCCGAGCTGATTTTTTTTTTCATACCGTCTACCAGAGCTGCTGTGCGTTCTTTATTATTCCAGTTATATTAAAGGCCAACTTCAGGAGTGGAGAAGGTTTATAACCTTCTTTGGGGATTTTTTTGCGGTCTCCGTCCCTCTTAAGCTTCATACACACGATCGGATTTTCCGACGGGAATTTTGTGATGGCAGGCTTTTGTCGGAAAATCCGACCGTTTGTTTGCTCCATCGGACAATTGTTGTCGGATTTTCCGACGACAAATGTTGGATAGCATGCTTTCAAATTTTCTGACAACAAATGTGTGCTGTCAGATTATGCGATCGTGTGTACAGAAGTCCTTCAGAAAAAAATCCACACATGCTCGGAAGCAATGCTAACCATAACACAAAATTAGCAGAAGTTGCCCAAAGGGTGGCGCTAAAGAGCTGAAAAACCACGATGCAGGAAAGAAACTCACACAATTCCCCCATCAACACAGACAGGGTTGACAGGGAAATCGGCAATTGTCTTGCTGATTCTTGCTAGCGGTTATAGCAGCCGGTGGAGTCCATGCTGTCAACCCATGCTGGATGGCTTTATAGGAGATTGCTATTCTTTTGCTGTGGTTATCTACCATCCAGCTCTATACATATATTTTGTGGCATCTTAAGCCCCGTACACACGGTCGGACTTCCATCGGACTTTTCCGTGGATTTTTGTCTGAACGGAGTTGGTCGGGCACACCCATAGCATACACACCACAGGACTTTTCTGCAAATTTTCCCAAAACTTTTTGCAACATCACGTGGTTTTTCTGCTCTTTACCGCCACCCTTTGGTCAACCTCTGCTATTGTTGGTTGATTTTAACATTAGTTGTTTTGTACACACGGTCGGACTTTGCTCCATCTGACTTTTGTTGGGCAAAAGTTTGTCCGTTTGCAGACCCAACTTTTGTCCGATGAAAACAAGAAAAATAGCAAAAAAGTTTGTCCGATGGAGCGAACACACGGTCGGATTGTTGGTCCAACTTGCTCAAAATGAAGTTTGTTGGCCAAAAGTCCAACCGTGTGTACGGGGCTTAACTCTTCCATTAGTGAATGTGAGCAAGCCACCTCTGTTGCCTTTTGCTTGATTGCCATTGATCTTCTGTGGGGCTTCAGGTCTGGGTTGGGCTGAGACCCGTGTTGTCTGCACCACTGAGCCATTACCTGTCAGTCTGGACACCCAGTCACGTTCATATCTTTGACTGCTTCCCCTTCTTTATTCCCTGATGAAGACTTTTTTATATGAATCCTTTATTAACCAAAGAAAGTTACATGTGACAGTCTAAGAAACCAAAGTTTACAGTATATAAATTGAATAACATTTAGGCACTTACTGATGAAAACTTTATATAAGTTGAAACGCGTTGGGTTTACTTGGTGGATATGCAATTTATTTTAATAGTTTCATGTATCCCTGCATATTGTAGAAATGGTATAAGATCAGGACGTGAAATGTCTAGACCAGCCAATTTTAAACCTGTTGTTCCATAAAGTTTTATTTTTTTACTTTTTATACACCAATTTGTAATTGCGAGATTTATATTACTGCAACAAAGTCCCATGGGAGATATATTTTGTCTAGAGTATCAGGGATGGAGCAGTCTTCTTCCCATGATATAATTGCTACTCTTTGCTTTCGATAATCGCAAGGGAATCCGGCAGGCTGGTTGTACCCAAGTTGATCGATCAACTGGGTGTATTCAGCCTGCCCATTAACGGTTCGAATCTAGGCCGGTTCTATGTATGGCCAGCCTTAGACTAGTTTTCACATTTCTTAGCTTTCCCTTACCTTCTGTAAAAAAAAAAAAAAAGAAAAAAAAAGTTTGTTATTTACAGAGTTCAGTAAATCAAGCAGACATTTAAACACAAAAGTGAATGAGTTCCAGCAGTGACTTTCCCTTCTCCCTATAAATGCCTCTATCCAAGGTTTCAGTTAAGGACAAAGTTTTTTAAAAAGATACCTACTACAATGCTCTCTATTTAGAATCCCATAGTGCTCTGGGATTCCTTTATCATGTAATAAATGTTGATTTGTAAAACAAAAACTCTCTCTATCTATCTATCTATCTATCTATCTATCTATCTATATATATATATAAATTATTTCAGGTTAAGGCTTCATGCCATTGCTTTACTTTGCTTTAGTGCGCATATGGGGGACAGGGGATATCTCCTAAACCATGCAGGTTTAGGAGATAACAACAAAGCCTGGGGAATGCCCAGGAAAAACTAAGCCTGCTTACCGACCAGCTCACAGACAACCAATTAACCTGTCTAACAGTATGCGTTAAAAACAGGGGTTTTGTCCGCACGCATTTGCAAACGCATGCGTGAGCCACGCCAAGGCACCCTGGAATCCTACACTAAACTAAACTATGAGTGTCCCCACAATGGAGCCACAATTGTTTAGGAGATATCCTTGGTAGCTACAGGTAAGCCTTATTATAGGCTTACCTGTAGCATAAAGTGGTTGTAAAGGGTTTACAACCACTTTAAACTCAGTCTAAAACCTAACACTAACCTAAAGTGACCCCTGAACTAACCCCTACACTAAACCCCTTATTCTGCATACTAACCTTGTTCTGCATATGCCAATGCTTTACATCCCAACAGTTGTGCTGACGACTCGATGTCAAAAGATGCTGAACTGTTTGTGACAAAAACCATCGGCTTCCATCACTGGAGTTCCTGAGAAGTGTAGGAACTTGGTGGGAGGTTGAACCCACTGCCTGCTCATAACTGATTCAGCTCTTTTGGGTGGACTAACCTTTTAAGCCCATTCTAGTGTAATCAACAGACTGAAATATCATAGCAATCTGTTCTTTATAACAGAGAGGCCAATGTCATCTATATTTATTTTAGTGATTACCCAGTGGATCTAATAATGTTACATTCTGCTGATGAGAATGTCCTGGTATCCATTTTATTTATATGTGTGATATTACTTTTGGATTTAATGGCAGTAAAATCAGACTGGCGATTGCAGAGTGTCATTTAAATGTATGTGGCTGTGTGGTCTACTTCAGCGCCATCAAGCTACGCGGCTGATGGCTGACACCCTGTAACTAAACTGTGCGGCTGTACAGCAGCTTTAATTATACCAGGTCTGCAGAGAGCAGTCCGTATAATATTTATCAGTGTAAGTAGGCTGTAGATATCACCAAATGAGTCAGGTTTATGGCTATACCGAGATGAGAAAAGTAACAACTGTTACATTAAAGAGCATCTGTTGTCTACTCAAAACTCTTCCTGAAAAAAGTTTGACCTTTAAAGTATTACTGCAGTAACATAAGATATTTGTACTTGTCCTTTCAGCCTTTAATAAATTACCAATATGATGTGTAGCACCCTCTAGTCAGTGAGTGCTAGAAGTAAGGATTTGTGACCGGGTAGGAAAAATTAGGCAGGCCTAGCTGGCGGCTAGGCCTTTTTGTTTTCATTCTGGGCTGGGAGTGGCTCAAGAAGAGTTGCGTGACTGACAGGTGGTAGCACCATAACCTCCCCCTTCCTTCTAGAAGGTCCTGGAAGGAGAGGAGGGGAGGAGTGGTGGAGCTGCCTGAGGTATCTTGGGAGCCTTGACCATTCCCCAAGTTGGATTGGCAGGGGGCAGGCCTCATTAAATGCCTGTGGTCAGCCCAACTGGGGAGAAGTTGTCGGCTGGAAGAGCTGGAGTGAGAGAGTGTGGAGGCTGTCAGGCACAAGGGGAGCTCCCCAGTTCAGGGGGGAGAGGGGCCCTGGGCTGGGACTCAGGTGCATCCGGGAGTTGTGAAGAGATCCCGGAACCAGAGGCACATGAGAGAGCAGGAGAGAGGACAGCAGGAGAGAACACTCCAATAGTCTCCAGGTCGCAGCCAAGAGGGCTGGTGAGTGAGCACAGTCAGAAGGACTGGGGAGGCACGCCTGAGAGAACTGGGAGATTGCAGTTTGAGAGATGGGTGCAGAACCAGTGGAGAAAGGACTGTGGAGAAGGGCAGTGGAAAGGGGTCTTTGCAGCCAGGCTGGCTGGCAGGGCCTGAAGAGAGCTATCTGGGAGTGGTAGCTGAGCAGAGGACAGTTAGCACCTGAACTATTCTACACCACAGGGGCCCGCGGACCCTGCCCCAAAAAGGCAGTTCATTGAGGCCTGGCTGGAGTAGTGTCAGGTCTACCCACGTTGTGCTAGCTAGTCCGGAGGAGTAATAGTCTGCAGCAAGGGAAGTGCTGGTAAAGGAACAGTCTGCAGCAAGTGAAGTGCTGGAGAGAAGATTGAGGTGTATGTACAGGGAGTACACATAGTAGTCCCAATTGATGATCTACATTTCACAATTGATTGTTCTACAACCCACAATTGATTATCTACAATTCAGTTTGTTCTGAAATCCTGGGCATCCCATAATTCCCTAATACCCATCCAAGTTTAATCCCCTCAATAAAACAAAACAAGTTATGGACTGGTCTGTGTTACTGAGTGACTGTAAAATGAACATTTCAGCAACCCCTACAGGGGCATGGCTACAGGTGGTTTAACTTTACTGAAGATAAATCCTGTTTTCCAGCAACGTGGCCTTGCATTTGCATTCATCTTTGCAGTAAAGAAGCTGCTTCTGACCACCACTAGAGGACGCTGTTTGGGGGCGACAGACCTCTGCATTGACCTGAACTGCCGATTTGTCTCCCGAGAGTAGATTTTTTTAGAGCACAGCAGGAACTGTTTAAAGCCAGGAGGCTGCCATCAGTATTGCTGGAAACAAGTCTTCTCTTCATAAAGGGTAACCAGTCATACTGAGGCAGCTTGGCCAGGGGGAAATGTATAATTTTTTGCGAAAATTTGGAAATGTGAAATGTGGCCACAGAAATTGCACAATAGATGTGATTGGGTATGTTCACCCACACAATTCATTGCATGTTTTATGAGTACAGCCAAAGGAATAAATCAAGCGAGAAGAGCGCGTATACTCATGTCCCAGGACTTTTTGGGCAAAGGCTGTGCTATGCTGGGCAGAACCACACAGTGAAGACCTCCAGAATGAGGCTGAAGGTAAGTATTTGAGTATGCGGACTATAAAAAAAATATTTTAAGTGTTTGAGTGTAATCTGGATGTAGCTGTTAACTGCTGCTGAACTTTTTTCTTTCTTTTTTCTTCTGCAGTGGTTACAGGGTTAAACTGAATATTCATAAATGCAGAAGTGCAGCAGCCATGTTTAAGGGGACCAATTTGCAATGCTTCTGCAGTCTCTAGCAGCCCATAGAAAATTGCTTGATTTTGCCATCAACACAATTAGTGTTGATGGGATAATCTCACCTGCAGTGCTATTGTATTATGCCGGAGGGGAGCCAGCAGAGCACAATGAGCTATAACTGCAGCTATAACTGCCAGCAGAGATTGAATGAAAAAATCTGACAGGCTGGTTGTACTGAAGTCAATTGATGTATCAACTTCAGTACAACCAACCTGGGAACGGCTAAGATTCGATCCATCTATGGCTGGCTATAGTCTCTTACCAAACCCAGGGCTCTCTCTTCTGGGTCTCCAGACACATGCTTTGATTCAGTAGAAGTCAAGTTCAAGTCAGACAGAGATAGAGGTTGCTGTGATACCTCTCTTTCAATCCTGCTGAGACAGTCCCCTTTTTCCTTCCTTACAAGTGGTGAGGGTGCTCTGTGCTCTCTAGTTCAGTCTAATCACACCAGGCTTCCAAATCACACCTCATATTCTCTGAGGGAGAAAGTTCCCAGTCTCTGAGGCAAGGTCCTGCACTATGAGCAGCCTCTTTACTGGCACCGTTTGTGGTCAGTTATGGCAGGGTTCCATTCTAGATTATAAGCTCTAACGAGCAGGGCCCTCTGATTCCTTCTGTATTGAATTGTATTGTAACTGTACTGTTTAAATTAAACAATGCCAAGCATAAATCCAAGGAAAGATCCAAGGTTACTCACCGACCAGCCCGCTGACAACCGAATCAACCTATCTAACAGTATGCGTTAAAACAGGGGTTTAGTCTGCACACATTTGCAAATACATGCGTAAGATACAGAGCCTTGCCACGGCACCCTGGTATCCACTTATCCATCAGAATGCATGGGCTTCCATTGTGGAGTCACTCATAAGCTAGTGATAGGACCACATATACCAGGGTGCCGTGGCAAGGCTCTGTGGCTTACGCATGTATTTGCAAATGTGTGCAGACTAAACCCCTGTTTTAACGCATACTGTTAGATAGGTTGATTCGGTTGTCAGCGGGCTGGTCGGCCTTGTTTATAACTGTACTGTTTGCCCTAACATTGTAAAGCACTGCACAAACTGTTGGTGATATAATATGCTGTATAGTAATAATAATTTGTCTAGCAGCTCTCTCTGACCCCCTTGCTAGTTTTAAGACTTTCAGTAGCCTGCAGACACCCCATTCCTACTTTGTTGCATCAGGCAATCACTGTTCTCCAGGTTCATTTCAGACCCAGCCAAGATGGTTGCCCCCTGCACTGGAGACACTCCATAGATGAGCATTGCAACACATGTGCTGGAACTGTACCTTCAGCTCAGTGTACATGGGATCACATGCATCACGCATACAGCAAACATGCATAGAGTAAATAATACCCGGAAAACATATTATAACTTAAACATCTGAGCTTTATTCAAAAGATTGCAGTATATATACAGATTTATACCAACGCATGGATATAATATCTTTTGGATTATTATTGGCCACGGCCTGATTCATTGGTTTTCAAAAACTATTTTATCAAACACCAACACTTTAACTTCCAAAACCAAAATATTTATCCATAACCATACTCAAACCCAGCCACTTAGACTCGGGCTGATTAGCAACTAAATTAAATCGTCTCAATTCTCCCCTCCGGCAAATCGCCTGAGAAAGCCACCACATGAATCTTAGGCCGCGACGGGGAAAACAAGAAAAAGGGGGGGGGGGGGGGTAGGGCAGGGAGCTCCTCCTGCTGGAATCTTCAGGTAGCATGGCACTGACCCAGACGGCACTGTTCTTTAAATATGCCAGAACCTGCTTCCAGAAATTTTCCCAGATGACACCTGACCTTGCTGACCAATCCCTGCCTGATTCTCAAAACCTTCCAGAACCCACTACCACAGCTGACCTAATTAACCATTCCCTGACTGTCCTAATTTCTTCACCTTTACCTGACCCATCCTGAACTTTTCACCTCCCTGGCCCTGCGGCCAAAACCTTGCCTAGCCTGTCATTTTTTTTTTTATATTTTTTTTTTAAAACAACCTACATTATCTTAATTAAACACCTGCAGATACAGTGATCCCATGAGGAAAGGTGAGCCTAAAAGGCTACTCCCTTTCATTCCCCATTACTGCTGACAGGCAGGACGACACATTTATGGCAGAGGGGAGACCATGAAGGTGTCTTCTGTCATTAAAACCCTGCCTTTCAGCGCTTTTTTATTTTTAAGTTTAATACGGATTTAAGGTAAATTGCGTGAACTTTCTGATTTTATTGGTTTATACCTATCCAGTCTCAATGACCGGTTACACTTATTGTCTGAACTATACATTTATTGCTTCAGCTAGCTTGTCCCTATGCACCAAGGGGACAGGACAATTTTCTGTTCTGGTCCATACAGTGTCCAGTGCATGCCTTGCTTTTGTCACGAACGTCACGTCTACCCCAACGCAGGTGGTCAGACACTATAGCTAGCTACTGTGTGCTTCACTTATAGCAGCCCCCTTTCCCTTAAGGCAAGCAGGCCTACCGGTTCTTGGTTGTCCCCAGGACTTATACACAATGCTATAGTGTCTGGCCACCACACCAGGGCAGACACAAACAGAGCAAACAACAGACTACTTGCAGTTTAGCAGACAGATAGCGTGGTTCTATGACAGTTCAGGTAAAAGGCAGGCTGAGTTCAGGGAATAGTCCAATATCTGATACAGGTCATACACAGGGAAATCCAACAGCAAAGCAGGGCAGACAAACGGGAGGCTTGATCAGGAACAATGCAGGTAACTCTGTTTCTATCACAAGCAAAGGATAGAGTGTTCGGTTTATATCTGGTGACTGACCAGATCAATCACCTTGCAGGTGAACACAGACAGGGAGAATGCAACAGCCAAAACCCCAGATGCTGGAATGAGGAGCAGGAGCACTTAAGTCAGTGGTTCTCACCCTGGGGATTGGGACTCCCTCGGGGGTCATATGATGATTTGCCAGGGGTCACTGAATCCTGGGCTGTTCCTAAAGCTTGCACTGATCTCAGAGCCTTTTTGCAGCCACCCAGCAGCGCTGTCCCTGGAGCCTGTTGCTGCCTAGATGAGCTTTTCCTGGAGCCCATTCAGTTCACGGCATGGGTGGGGGGCAGACACTAGAGGTCAACTGACTGGTGAGGAATGTGAAGTGGGAGGGGCTGGAGGAGACCCTATTTCCTGATTTCGGCATAGGTGTCACTGCTACGAGACACCATTAAGTCAGGGACACAGTGAAGCCGGAGACACAGTGAGTAACACTACCTGTGATTAGAGTTGCCATTAAAAGTCCCCACTACAATTCTTAGATCAGCAGATGACCTTGATCAAGAGCACCTAAGTTGGTTGATCAGAACTCCCCCCAGCATTGCCACTCATCCCATTCCCCCCACCCCCCCACCAAAGAGTAAGAGAAGAAATATAAATAGAGAATAGATGGAAGGGAGAGGAAAAGAGGGGGAGGAACAAATAAAAAGGGAGAGAAAGAATAAGAGAAAGAACAAGAAAGAAGGCTACAGAAATTAGGATAGAGAGAGATAAAAGGGAAAGAAAGGAGAACAACAAGAAAAAGTGGTACATCCTAAAATGTAACATTAGGGGTTTTAATACTGTTTTAATACTGTACGAGTGGAAGGGACTCAGGGAGCGCTAAATGTCCATGGGTTAGGGATGCAAATTACTTGTCTTGCCTTGGGTGCCGACAACACACGCTACGAAAATAATTTTACTGTTAGGGGTCCCCACAAAATGGGAAATTGTATCAAGGGGTCACGGCACTAGAAAGGTTGAGAACCACTGACTTAAGTGATCCTGACAGCTATCCCCTCTGTGTTGCATCACAAATGTGGGAGTGTCACATCATCTGGCTGTGTTAATGGGCTCTGTGTGTTTGTGAATGCTCTTCTTGCTTGTGTCGGTGTCAGATTGAATTATTGTGTAGCTCTCACCTACAGACTGAGAGACCCAGGGGTTGTGGGATATGTAGTTTTTTTTCACAGAAAGTGTTAGTTCTCAGACTACAGACAGAGGTCATGCCATAACCTGTGCAGTGAAATGCCACATGCCTCATGTATGATCACAAGCATGAACTGTGAAGATTTACTGTACTATCAAGGTGAAAAACACAAGGTACAGGTAGGAATGTTTACCGTGCCTTTAAAGAGTCTCTAAAAAATCCTACATAAAGTCCCTTTCAATAGAAGACGTAGTATTCTCACCTCTCTGGCAGCCCATGTCTCATATTTTTGCTATGTTCCAGCACTGCAGCCTTTGGAAGACACTTGGGGTAGTATTGGATGACTGCCACCCTACCGCCACTAGATTTAAATTCTTCCTCTGACCCTCTATGTCCTGTAGTGATGTAGGGTTCGAAGGATGAAACATCTTGTTGCGGGGGGGGGGGGGGCATACATCCAATACTCCTGGTAATGTTACGGAGTCTTACAGAGGTTGGATTAGTGAGTATATTACTTTTTCTATTGCAAAAGAAAAGTACCGGTAATATACTCAACTCGCTCGTAAACCCATGTCTTCTATTTTTGCCTCAAAAGACTCTTCAGTATTCAACATTTCCGGTAGTGTTGGATGCCTGTTCCCCCACCACCACTAGATGTGGATCCTTCCTTTGACCCTCTATGTCACTCCTGAGTCTTGTAGTGATGTAGGGGTCAGAGGATGAAACCACATCTCGCGGTGGGGGGAGCAGGCATCCAATACTATTGGAAATGTTGAATACCAAAGATATGGAGGCTGCAGGGCTGGAACATAGGAAAAATTGGAGACTTACTAAAACTGATGCACATAGAATCTAGCGCAGTTGTGTATAGTAACCAGGGCCGTTTGGAGGAATTTGGGGGCCCCAAGCAGATTGAGAATTTGGGGCCCCCAAGCGGGGCAATTTTTTTTTTTAATTTAGAAGGGGGGGTGCTAACGCGGGACATCGACGCCGAACGCGAGAGGGGGGGCCGCCAATCGCGGGAGGGGGGCCGCCAATCGCGGGAGGGGGGCCGCCAATCGCGGAAGGGGAGGCAGCTCTGCTGGGGGCCCCAAGCTGTTGCTTGGTTTGCCTGTCCTGTTCCGACGGCCCTGATAGTAACCAAACAGCTGCTAGGTGTTATTGACAAAGCCTAATTGAACAAGCTGAAGTTAGAAGCTGATTGGTTACTATGCACAGGTGGACCAGATTCTGTGTACTCCAGCTTTAGTAAGTCCCCCCGTCTTCTATTGCAAGAGACCTTATGCAGGATTTTTTAGAGAGTGACAGAGTCTCTTTAAAGACATGGGAAGCATTCCTACTTGCACCTTGTGGAAGTGTTGAGTATCAAATAGTCTTATGGGGGCTGCAGAGCTAGAACAGTGAGTATATTACTTCTTCTATTGTAAGAGACTTTGGGGACTGACAGGGTCTCTTTATTCTATATACAGCTATAGATACAGAACAGACCATGTAACATATGTTCAGTTACATAAACTACCCCAGAAGGAATGATATCATCCATTTCTTTTACACTCCATAATGCACAAGGACGTAATTTCACAATATAGAACATCGTATAAAGATGTTTCATTTCCATAACGATTGCCATCATCGTCTCCAATCTGCACATTGATTTGTAAATACGGTCTTCACAGCTGTGGCCTGTACCATCCTTTTGTTGTAAAATTTCACACAATTGCTGAAAAAAAGGAAGAAATCAAATCTACCGGGTATTGTATGGCATTTCATTGCTGTAAATACGGAGCCATGATTAGCGCTTGTTCCAATTGCATAACACCAGAAATGCGAAGAAGCTGCCGCAGAGCGTCATAAAATGTTTACTGTTTTTTTACTTATTGATTTCTTTTTCCGTATTCAGCATAAAACACGGGAGAAAGAGAAAATGATATTAATTTGGGGAAGGTGATTACTATGCCATGTTAGTTAATTTCCATTAAAATTTGCAAATGAGAGCCTGCAGATGAGGACATATGATGAATAAGTAAAATATTCTTTTGTACTCAGGTTTTCAAAGACACTGCTGTGGTTTCTGTGTAGTTTTGTATATTTTTGGAAATGAAAGGAAAATTGTGATACAGAATAGCGATATAAAGACTCAGGGTACAGCAAGAGTGTCTATTGGTCAGAGCACGTAGTTGAAAGACATGAGTTTTATTTAGAATTTTTTCACATTTCAATATGATTATAAAGCAGTCATCATCACTTTCTAAAATAACTTGTGCGGAGCGCTTCCCAGGATTACTGAGTTTGTTTGGGCAAAAAAAAAAAAATAATTTAGCACATTTTTGCTAAACATGCACATTCCCACATGTTTTGGCACTTTAAAAAGATTGCATTTAGAGAAAAATACCTGCTGATCTGGCTGAAATCAAGTGAGCTCCTAAAGAGGAGGTCCGCCCACCCCTTTAAAAATTAAAAGTCAGCAGCTACACATGCTGTAGCTGCTGACTTTTAACATTAGGACACTTACCTGTCCTGGAGTCCAGCGATGTCGGCACTCCAGGACAGGACGGATGCTGCCGTCACCATTGCTGGTAAGGCAACCCAGCAGTGTAGCCTTTCAGCTTCACGGCCGGGTCCCTACTGCGCATGCGCAAAGCGCCCTCTGCTCTCTCACTGGCCCGGCAGAAGGGGCGAGAGGGAGGAGCGAGGCCGAGCTGCTGACGTACTTCGCCGAGGCCTGGTCTCCCAGACGTTGGGACAGGGTACTTGTAAAAAACAGGTACCCACCCCCCCCCCCCCCCGGGAAAGGTGCAAAAAATGGCACCAGAGGGGTGGAGGAATCGGATAAGTGAAAGTTCCACTTTTGGGTGGAACTCTGCTTTAACTTTCTGTAATGAGATGACAACATTGTGCCTCTGCTGCACTAAAATTAGTATTGTTACCTGGGCTTTTATTCCCCTGCTGGATTACATAACACTCCTCCCCCTTACATAATGGAGATCAGGTGAGGGGGAGGTGTTCTGTAGTTTGGAAAGGAGAACTGGGCAGGTATAACAACACTGCTCTGGATTTCAGTGCAGTAGAGGCAGCGTTGTCAGCTCACTATAGGAAGTTATAAATACTGGCAGGATCAATAGGTATTTTCTGTACTTATATAGCACTTACCACCCTCTCCTCCTTGTCTTTGGCTCCTCGCAGGAGGAAAGGGCACACCCAGCTCTATATGCCCGTACCCTCCTGTGTGAAGAGGTTGAGCAGTGTTGTAATGGGTCTCCACAGCCAGATTCTCCAGAGAATAGTTCTTATCTCTATAGTCAATAAAGACAAGTCTCTATTTCCCCCAATGACTTCAATGTCCACACCAGCCGTAACTCCAACGTAGAGTTTATTTCTCTTTAAAAGACAGTCTCTGATAGGAAAGGTTGGAGAGAGAACAGGACAGCATAAGGTGTGGGAGAGGTCCAGGCACAAACGTAATACACTTCACTGCTTGGCTTCTCAAGCAGACTCAGCCCATTTGGATAGTCTCCCTAGATAGGGACTAGCAGCCAAAATGGTAGTTTAACTAACCGCATAATCACTACACAAACTGGTGATCTTGGTCTCTGCCACAGACCTGGTGAACTTGGTTTTCAAAGCTTGGCCTCTTTGTAAGGAGAAGACATCCCTGCAGAGAGTTACCGAGCCTCTTCCTTCACTGTGACTTCTCACCAGTCCCTCGGAACGGTCTTTCCCCGGCCTCCTCGTCTAAGATGCAGGTCCCCTCGCAAGGTGGCACCCTGAGATTCCTCGATCCTTGATGGGCCCTAGCATAGGGTGACCAGACATCCCCGGTTTCAGGGGACAGTCCCCGGATTGAGGACACTGTCCCCGGAACAAGCCTGTCCCCGGTTTTGTCCCCGGATTGGATTTGAACAGGGGCTGGGGCAATTTCAAAGACAGTCAGTGCAGAATTAAAAAAAAAAAAATCTGAATTACACACCCCCGCTCTGCCGCTCCTACTAGCTTAGGGGGTTGTATTTTTTTTCCATTATCTGTGCCCCTTTCTGATGATCATGTGCTGGTCGGAGCGGAGGGAATATTTCTTCAGTTTCGGGTGCCCATTCAGCTCCACTCCCATGTTCTTCTGCCTTGGCTCAAGTCCCGGCCAGCCGCCTGCCTGCTTATCTCCTTACCTTCCCTGGTGGAGTGATCTTCCTCTGCTCCCCACCCAGTAATAGCCGGGGCTCGGAGAGTGAGACTTGACAGGCTGTGAGGCGGGCGGTGGCGGCGATGGGCATTGAGACGCTAATTGCCACCATTACTAGTGAAAAATAAATATGTCCCCGGATTTCATTTAAAAAATCTGGACACCTTACCCTAGCAGGCCGACCACTCCCACTGTATGGTTGCAGAGAGGGGACACACAAGGCACAGCACTGTATCAGAGGTTCAACCCTGGCCCACTATGGCAGCGCCAGCTGCAGGCCACAGGGAACGGTACACAGATACTCTTCCTGCAGGCAAAATGGTTGATAATGTCCTAACAATTTAGGTGTTTGAGCATAACTACCACTCAAACACTACCCCTAAATTGAGGACCCCACTACACTTACAACATTTTTAAAGAGATTTAACATGGGGTAAATGTAAATGTATTACAGAGATGGTTGTAAGCTCACACAAGCAGGGCCCTTCTAACCCTCTTGCCTTGTATTGTATTGTAACTGTACTGTCACCTTTTATATTGTATAGTGTTGGCACTATATAAACCCACTATAATTTTTATACTATCGCAACTACATTTAACAATGACATAATATTACAGTGGGGAAAATAATTATTTGATCCCCTGCAGATCCCTCACTTTTCTCCTGATCATCCTTACCCCATGAAATGAAATCTTGCATGGAGCTCCAGACCGATGGTGATTGATGGTTATTTTGTATTTCTTCCATTTGCAAATAATCTCTCCAACAGTTGTCTCCTTCTGGTCTTATAGCCCATTCCAGCCTTATGCAGGTCTACAATCTTGTCCCTGACGTCCCTTGACAGCTCTTTGGTCTTGCTCATGATCGTGAGGTTTGAATGGAAGAAAAAGATTCTGTGGACAGGTGCTTTTTATATACATAATGAGTTATCGATCGGAGCACCTTCTTAAATTGACAGGACTAATCTGTGTACCACATGAGCACATACTGTAGCCAGTCTGTGGGAACCAGAATTATTATTGCTTGGTAGGGAATCAAATACTTATTTTACTCACTGAACTGCAACTCGATTTATTTGTATCGTGTTTTGTCCGGATTTTTAGTTGATATTCTGTCTCTATCATTTAAAATACACCTATGATAAAAATTATAGACCCTTCCTTTCTTTGTAAGTGGGCAAACTTACAAAATCTTACATCACAGAGTCGGTCACGGCTCTGCAGGGATCCTGGCAATAATGTCAGGATCCGCTCAGATGCCTGACCAGCAGCTGGCACAGCCTTTCAGCATGCCACTGAGAGCCTGAGCCAGCTGCTCCAGTCCCCCCTCGGGTGAGCACTGGAGGGGCACAACAGAGCGCAGTGACTGACATTTTTGCCATTCTCTGCTCAGTGAAGACCAAGAACAGAGTGATCAATCGTTATGTGTTCTTAGAGCCAGCAGGGGACAGTTGCAGCATCAAATTTTTCAATCCCACACTTTCCAATCTCAAACTTCAAAAAGATATCAAAGGTTACTATTTTATAAAGTTATGTACTCCTTCAAAAGCTATTAAATGTATTTACAATTATTTTTAAAGTTTTATAGCTTGCTGCAATACTTTGCACAGCACACTTATAGGGCTTATGCATAAAATGTTCTTGGGAATGTCTTAAAGTAATTGTAAAGGCAGAAGTTTTTTTTATCTTAATGCATTCTATGCATTACGATCTGTGTGCAGCAGCCCCCCTCAGCCCCCCTAATGCTTACCTGTGTTCCCTCTAGATCCAGGGATGTTTCAGGAATGTCTCGGCTGCCCGTGACTCCCTCCCTCATTGTCTGAGATAGCAGCACAGCGCCATTGGCTCCTGCCGCTGTCATTCAAACTCAGCCAGCCAATGAGGAGAGAAAGGGGACAGGGCTGGGCCGTGGCTTTGTGTCTAAATGGACACAGGGAGCTGTGGCTAGGCTCGGGTGCCCCCATAGCAAGCTGCTTGCTGTGGGGGGACTCAACAGGAGGGAGGGGCCAGGAGCGCCGATGAGGGACCCGAGAAGAGGTGGATCGGGGCTGCTCTGTGCAAAACCATTACGCAGGGCAGGTAAGTATAACATGTTTGTTATTTTTAACATTTTTTTTAATAAGGTATTTCAGTATGCATTATGGCCTCTAAATGGAACTGATGGTAAGAGGGGATAATCGTATTACAGACAATGGGGCAGACATTTGTGATGCCTAGACCCTTTAGACTGGGAGAGGGAGAGTAAAGCCTGGTGCACACCACCAGTTTTAATTCAACCCAGCGAGTGGAACGAAAAATAAATGACAGCTCCGGTTGGAGTTGCTGTACTAACGATCCGACGTTAGTGCAGCAATCTCCCCTGCTGTTCTTTTGTGTTCTGACAGAAGGACTGCCCCCCTGCCAGAATACTCCCGTCAGCCTTCTCTGCCATTGTCTAAGAGCACTGATCGGGAGTCGGTTTGCTACTGGTTTTCCAGCATGCTCGTCCGACAGAAGCTGGCCAAATGGCTAGGAAGTTCCCCATCAGGTCTGCTCATCCAATGACGTAGACGGGGTCTGACATACGAGGGGGCGGACCTGATGGGGAACTTCATTCACAGTTTAATACATGAAAAGATCCGCCCCTTCTCACGTTTCGCATCTGGTCCGCTTAGCCTTACACCTACATCATTGGCTGAGCGGACCTGATGGGGAACTTTAGAAGGGGCGGGTCTATTCATTTATTACACTGCCGAGGAAGTTCCCCATCAGGTCCGCTCAGGCTCAGCCAATGACATTTCGTCTGGACAGCGCTGGACATCGGGATCACCGCGGGACACTGGATTTCATCGCTGGAATCATGTTTTTTTTTGTTTTTTTAATTTAATAAAGGACTTTCCCAATGGTGTCTGCATTTTTTTTTACAATTTTTTACACTTTCTTTGTGAAATGGTAGGGGTACAATGTACCCCATTACCAATTCACATGGGGGGCGGGATCTGGGGGTCCCCTTTGTTAAAGGGGTCTTCCAGATTCCGATAAGCCCCCCGCCCGCAGACCCCCACAACCACCGGGCAAGGGTTGTAGGGATGAGTCCCTTGTCTCCATCAACATGGGGAAATCCTCCCCATGTTGAGGGCATGTGGCCTGGTACGGTTCAGGAGGGGGGGGGTGCTCTCTCATCCCCCCCTCTTTTCCTGCGGCCTGCCAGGTTGCGTTCTCAGATAAAGGGTCTGGTCTGGATTTTTGGGGGTACTCCACGCCATTTTTTAAAAAAATTTGGGGTGGAGTTCCCCTTAAAATCCATACCAGACCTGAAGGGCCTGGTATGGATATTTGGGGGAACCGCACACATTTTTTTTTTTAATTTGCGGCAGGGTTCCCCTTAATATCCATACCAGACCTGAAGGTCCTGGTAATTGAATTTGGAGGAACCCCTACGCTTTTTTTTTTTTATCAATGACTTTTCTAAGTTTTGCCCGGAGCCGACAATTCATTAATAGCCGCGAGTGAATTTTAAATGACTTTTTTTCCTTCAGAAATGACACTTTGTGCAGGGACAGTTCTAAGCACGGGAAAGAAGTGCGAATGGTCCTCAGAAGTTCGGGTCCCCATTGACTTCAATGGGGTTCGGGTTCGGGGTCAAGTTCGGGTCAAGTTCGGTCCCGAACTCGAACTTTTTACCGAAGTTCGGCCGAACCCGTCGAACCCGAACATCCAGGTGTCCGCTCAACTCTAATCCTAATGTAAGAGTCCACCTATTAGCACCTTAATAAATTATCCCTGAGTTGTTTAAACACACTGCACTATTGGAGGCATATTTTTCTTTTATCCCCCACCTTATATATTTTAATACCGGAGTTTATCAGTTTATTTTTTAGTGTAGCGCTAGTCTTATGAGGTGGACTGGGCCGTAAGACAAATCGGTCTGGCGACCCCATAAAGCGGCCGCACTGCTGCCGGTATAATAGGGATGGCACAGACACAAGGGACACTGACATGGTCACCTATACCTGTCAGTTAGGTAGTAGGACTTGCCTGTAATCCTTTGCTTGTGTCAGTTGTACATATTAAGGAATCTTAATTTTACTTTTGTTGATTGCTGATGTGAAAAATATACAGATGGATTTATTTGTTCCTGCCCCCAATCCTTCCTTTTCTCACTGCCTGGACTACATACCTTTATCACTGTGCTATATGTTTTCTGCTGCACTGGCATGGTTATATCCTATTAGTATTCCATACATTTTGCAGAAATTTGTGCTTAAAGTAGAACTATAGGCAACAGTAAGGGATGGTTATAGCCCCTGTTAATTTTTGTTTTGCCATCCGTTCATTTCCCTTCATTTCCTGCCCCATAGCCAAACAGGAAGTGAGAGGAGATCTCTACAGATTAAGGGAATCCCAATCCCCCCCCCCCCCCCCAAGGCCCTTAGAACTAGTGTCCCCACTGGAAAATTTCAGGGCAGGTCTTAAACAGGAAGGGGTGTGACCTTAACAGGAAGGGGTGGATCATATTTAAATTAGGGGTTGCACAAATTTAGTTGGGCCTAGGGCAGCACAAAACCCAAATACACCACTGGCCCAATCAGGAAACAAGGGGTGAGTCAGCGGCCAAAACTTACTGCCTAATAGCAGTGGGAAAAATGGAGGTAGGTATCCGAGTTGTGTGATCATTTACAGGTAAATTACCCGCATACAGTATATCTATGCTTTCTACCCATTCAACTATTTTTCTGCTGGTCAATCCTTACATGGTTGTCATAAATAGGCAGAATGTCTTCATGAGAGTGATAGGTGGGAAGCCTGTTCTTGATTACCCAGGAATATGTAGTATCTTACTGTGTCTATGCAGTATCTTGCAAGTATTTAACCCAAACGTGTTGGCTACCTTTTAGCAGCTGAGTAACAGCGAAGTGGCAGAGTGTGAAGACCTGGAAAGTTAGGTATACAGTAGCGTCCTTTACAAGGTGTCCTTAGTTTAATTTGGTCACTGTCACTTTCAGGTGTAGCGGGGTCCCCAAATTTAACCCCGCTATACCTAAATTTAGGGGTGACCAGAGCGATTGTTGGCTCGGGTCTATTAATTATTTGGACTCTGCCTTACTGCTGTGTCACCTGGCGTGCAGTTCCCCTTTGGGCATATAGGTGGTGCTGTCACCAATACCCGGGGTTGAACCACAGGTGATGGAGTAGGTATTGGATGTCCGCTCTCGGCTGCCGTTGGTGGGCGGTTCTGGCCTGCTGTGCATGCCGGGAGAGGATATATAAGGGGCAGACGCCATTACACGGAGAGCAATTCCCGGGGGCCCATGCCCGGACGACAATTCCGGGGCCCATGCCCGGACGACAATTCCGGGGCCCACTGCCCGGAGGAAGCTACCCCTCAGAGGGGGGTGCGCCCCATCTTGATAGAGGAGTCTTGGGCACCTTCAGCCCGAGGCTACAGAGTTCCAGGTAGGCCCAGTACCTTTAACTGGGTCTACAACCGAAGAGGAGTCCCATGGAACCCGCGTGAGGGTAACCGCTCTGACACAGAGGAAACCAGGGGAGGATCGATCCCATAACAAGAGGGCGAGTGATAAAGTATTGCTGACTCGGGAAAGGCCTGGTGACCTGTCGGAGGGAAGGATTCCTCGCTTCGCAGACTGCCTCTGCGGAGTGTTCAAAGTTCAGGAGGGATCTCCTTGACTTGGTCCTTGGAGGGGACTGAGTCATTGTTCCAGCATTACGCCGGCTGCTAGTTCTATTGAGTGACTATCCGGGTGACCTGTACCCTCTCGGGACCGAGTGGCGACGAAGCCAAGAGTGTGCCTGAATCCATTTCTATCTGCTACCCTTTTCTCACTTCAACTCTCTGGTTCCTGAAAGCAAGATAAAATAAACTCACGTTGGAGTTGATATGTTGTGTGCAGTGGCGTAACTAGAGACTTCAGGGCCCCGATGCAAGAAATCATGAAGGCCCCCCCCCCCCCGAAAAGCCTGATTTTGAGACTTAATTTTTTTACACTGTACGACAAAGTAATTTTTTTTCTAAATTTCAACTTGAGGGGGGGGGGGGGGTGGCAGCAGTGGTACTTGAGGGGTACTGGTTAAATTAGAAACACTTAAGTGACCAACACCTGTGGGCAGTACTTTGTAAAATAAAATAAATTATTATTATTATTATTATTTTTTTTTTCTTCACAAAGCACTGCCCACAAGTGTTTGAATATAGGGCAACTATACTATATGTTTTTTTTATCCTGATGCTTATTGCTGTGAAGTTTAGAATATGTTGTTTGAACACCTGATTGCATTTAGTGCACTTGAGTGTTTCTAATTTAACCAGTAAAGGTTAATACCACCCGTTGAAGGGTGACACGAGTTTGGATCACTTTTCAGGTTAATTCCTAAACTCTTAGCAACCAAGTTTTGCTACACATCCCTTGTTGACTTGCCCCCAGGAAGAGCGACTCGATCATTGATTCGCTCTTCATAGGTGGCATGTAGCAACGGGTTTCACTTGACACAACAATTGAAGATGCCATTATCACTTTGGAAGGTTCACTATCAATTTGGATACAACCACCCTTGTGGAGGTGGATCTCACTTAATTAGCACTTAAGAATTTCTCTACCCACACCACCATTAAGGTGGGAGGCAGCGCCACACACCCCAACACCACATATTTTTAAAAATTTTCCACCACCACCTGTGCTTCTTACTGATCTCATCCCTATCCCCCCCCCATCACCTCTGTTGTAGAAGTAATGGGGGGGGGGGGATAGGGATGAGATCAGTGGCGGGGGGATGGGATCAGTAAGAGGCACAGGTGGTGGTGGTGGAGAGGATGGTAGGAGCAGCCAGTGATAAGGTCCTGTATGGCTGTACCTCTATGGAAGCCTGCATCCCTGCCCCCCCATCTGGAAGTAAGTTCTTACCTTGGGGGATATATAGTAGAATCACTGGCTTCCTCCACCCGACAGGCTCATGGTCCCTCTTCTTTTAAAGTCCTCAATCCCCTCTTCCCCCCCGCTCGGCATGTTGGGGGCTGCAGTGCACTCTCTCTCAGGGAATCGTCCCAGGCCTGCTGGTATCCTGAACTACATTTCCCATGAGCCTCTCTTCTTAGTTTCCTAGCCATTGGCCCTGAATGTAGCCAATAGGAGCAGGCATTGCCAGCTGCTTGGCTCAAGGAGGAGAAGGAGGGGTAGAATCCCCCGCAGCTGCGGCTCTGCATGTGTCCCTTCACAGAGCCTGTCAGCAATGGCTGATGGGGTCGGCGTCAGTACAGCCTGCTCACGATTTTCTCGGGGGGCAATTGACCCGTTGCCCCGCCCCTGGCGGCGCGGCAGAGTACATGGACGGGCTGCGGGCCCCCCCCCGGACCTGGCGGAATTACAGGGCCCAGTCGCAACTGCGACTGCTGCGACCCTGAAAATTCCGCCACTGGTTGTGTGGACATTGATCTCATTTGGGAAAGATAAAGACTCGCCTCTATAAACATAGAGGGGAGAACCAGAAGAAGGGAGCAACTCGCTGCAGGACCCAAGTATGTAACACCGCCTGACCTTTATAATCTAGAGGACATGGGCATGTGGCATGGTGTGTCTTATCCCCCTGCTTGAGAAGGTAAGAGGGGGAAAAGGATCCGTGTGCTACACAGGTAAACTCCAAATATTTGCTTTCGGAATATACAATGTACCCTCCTTCGCAGAGACCCCTGCATAGACTGTCATTAGGAAAGTAAAGCCTGTGTTATTCAAAATGAATATTCATGTGCACCCAAATATTCTGCATGATAAAATAAGGCCTACTCCCTGTTTGTGTTTTGTAAGTAGAAGCATATGTTGATTAATTGCAAATGTCATTCTGAAAGAGTAGATGCTGGCTTCCTGCACCAAGCATCTGTTTCTTCAGATGTACCACATACACATTCAACTTCTGCCAGTTATTTTGATTCTCTAATTTCACAAACCCCGTCCTTCAGAAGAAGGGATCTACCTTCTAGTTAAATAGAGCTTGTCACCAGACCAGTCATTTGCATGTTATTTGCAAGTGAAAGCCTCCCATGTGTAGGCATCCAAACCTTGAGACTGCTGCTGGGCACCGCCATCTTCGATGTGATGGCAGTAAAGCTTTCTGTTAAGTTCTTATTTCTAATAAGAATTCATCAAACCATACCGCATATACATTCATAAGTCACCCTTGTGATGGGTGGGTGGGTACATGGCTTTATGGTGGTACCATACCAGAGATGAAGAGAAACAGCACACCAAATAGATTCATAAAAGAAAAAATGAATCAAACCATACAGCATAGACATCCATAGGTAAACCCGGTGTCTTGTGAAGGGCTGATGCATGACTTTATGGTGGTACCATGCAGAATCCAACAATGAAGAGAAAATCATCACATCAGGTAGATTCTGAAGCAAGATTTACTTATTGTGCTGGTTTCCTCGTTGGATTCTGCATGGTACCACCATAAAGCCATGCACAAACCCTTCACAAGGGCTACCGTATGGATGTCTGTGCAGTATAATTTGATGAATTTTGATGCCACTTCAGGAAATCCTGCTTCAGAATCTGCTTCAGAATCTGCTTCAGAATTCCCTAGGTATGCTGTTTTTCTCTTCATCGCAGGTTTTTATTTCTGCCTGTGATCCAATTGGGGAGATTTTATCTTGTGTCTTACATATGCAAGTAATCAGTGTAGTTGTCTAGTTCGAACCCTGCCCCACTGTATTAAAATGTGATATTGTATATGTCTTTTTTCCCATTGGAGACATTTTCTATCACTTGTCCTGACAGAGAGTCCACCCATCAATGCCATATCCAAAACTAAAAAAAAAGTTTTGCCTGGAGATGTGCTTAGGCTTCTATTAGGTTAGGCTTCTATTTATAAAAAAAAAATCACTCTGCAGATGCCTCCAACATTTCCACAGCCATCACAAATAATCTCTGCAGTGGGTGCTATACAGGTCCTTCTCAAAAAATTTGCATATTGTGATAAAGTTCATTCTTTTCTGTAATGTACTGATAAACATTAGACTTTCATATATTTTAGATTCATTACACACAACTGAAGTAGTTCAAGCCTTTTCTTGTTTTAATATTGATGATTTTGGCATACAGCTCATGACAACCCAAAATTCCTATCTCAAAAAATTAGCATATTTCATCCGACCAATAAAAGAAAAGTGTTTCTAATACAAAAAAAGTCAACCTTCAAATAATTATGTTCAGTTATGCACTCAATACTTGGTCGGGAATCCTTTTGCAAATGACTGCTTCAATGCGGCGTGGCATGGAGGCAACCAGCCTGTGGCACTGCTGAGGTGTTATGGAGGCCCAGGATGCTTCGATAGCGGCCTTAAGCTCATCCAGAGTGTTGGGTCTTGCATCTCTCAACTTTCTCTTCCCAATATCCCACAGATTCTCTATGGGGTTCAGGTCAGGAGAGTTGGCAGGCCAATTGAGCACAGTAATACCATGGTCAGTAAACCATTTACCAGTGGTTTTGGCACTGTGAGCAGGTGCCAGGTCGTGCTGAAAAATGAAATCTTCATCTCCATAAAGCTTTTCAGCAGATGGAAGCATGAAGTGCTCCAAAATCTCCTGATAGCTAGCTGCATTGACCCTGCCCTTGATAAAACACAGTGGACCAACACCAGCAGCTGACATGGCACCCCAGACCATCACTGACTGTGGGTACTTGACACTGGACTTCAGGCATTTTGGCATTTCCCTCTCCCCAGTCTTCCTCCAGACTCTGGCACCTTGATTTCCGAATGACATGCAAAATTTGCTTTCATCCGAAAAAAGTACTTTGGACCACTGAGCAACAGTCCAGTGCTGCTTCTCTGTAGCCCAGGTCAGGCGCTTCTGCCGCTGTTTCTGGTTCAAAAGTGGCTTGACCTGGGGAATGCGGCACCTGTAGCCCATTTCCTGCACACGCCTGTTCACGGTGGCTCTGGATGTTTCTACTCCAGACTCAGTCCACTGCTTCCGCAGGTCCTCCAAGGTCTGGAATCGGTCCTTCTCCACAATCTTCTTCAGGGTCCGGTCACCTCTTCTCGTTGTGCAGCGTTTTCTGCCACACTTTTTCCTTCCCACAGACTTCCCACTGAGGTGCCTTGATACAGCACTCTGGGAACAGCCTATTCGTTCAGAAATTTCTTTCTGTGTCTTACCCTCTTGCTTGAGGGTGTCAATGATGGCCTTCTGGACAGCAGTCAGGTCGGCAGTCTTACCCATGATTGCGGTTTTGAGTAATGAACCAGGCTGGGAGTTTTTAAAAGCCTCAGGAATCTTTTGCAGGTGTTTAGAGTTAATTAGTTGATTTCAGATGATTAGGTTAATAGCTCGTTTAGAGAACCTTTTCATGATATGCTAATTTTTTGAGATAGGAATTTTGGGTTGTCATGAGCTGTATGCCAAAATCATCAATATTAAAACAAGAAAAGGCTTGAACTACTTCAGTTGTGTGTAATGAATCTAAAATATATGAAAGTCTAATGTTTATCAGTACATTACAGAAAATAATGAACTTTATCACAATATGCTAATTTTTTGAGAAGGACCTGTATGTTTATGATGGGTACAGGTGTAGCGCTTAGAAGTGGTAATATGGTATAGAAAGTTCAGGTAATTCACTCCAAGGTTAGGAAGTAAAGCATGAATCGGATCCAAAATAAAGCCCAAAAAAGAGGGAAACCATAAGTGGAGAAGATGAGAAAGCCGTCACCAACACCCAAAAAAACTGACCATTACCGTCAGTGTATATGTTTATGACCTACCATGTTTCCCCAAAATCCCCCCAAAAAATCTTGGTTAAAGTACTTTTTAAAGAATATGTAGACTCTTTTGTGGGAGGATTGTGCTGGTGTAGGGTGCAGTGTGTCTCCCTTTGTGGCTGTTTGATGAGAAGTACCTTTTTTACAGCACCCCTGGGCACTCATGTGACCTGGCTGAGCTCTTCTTCTCCGCTCTGAGATCCCTGCTGATGTCATCCCGCTCCATGCACTGCAGAGGGAGGGGTCACAGACATCAGCCAGGAGAAGAGGGAAGAACTGAGATCCCCGCTGACATCATCCCGATCCATGCACTGCAGAGGGAGGGGTCGCAGACATCAGCCAGGAGAAGAGGGAAGAGCTGAGATCCCCGCTGACATCATCCCGCTCCATGCACTGCAGAGGGAGGGGCAGCAGACTTCAACCAGGAGGAGAGGAGAAGAGGGAAGTGCCGAGATCCCCACTCGCGTCAGCCCCCTCCATGCACTGCAGAGGAAGGAGCAGCAGACGTCAGCCTGGTGGATAGGAGAAGACCTCCTGCAGGTCAGCGGCGGCTGTGAATGGGCTATTTTGCATAGTGATAGTTGCAGGGGGGGGGGGGGACACACTGCACCTTATGCCAATGAAGATGTTTTACAAAGCGGATTGCATTTTTTTAAATGAACTTTACTAGGGCTTTTTTTGGGGGGTAGGGCTTATATAGCAGCCCTCCCTGATAATCACACTAGGTCTTATTTTTGGGGTAGGGCTTATTTTCAGGGAAACACGTGTGATCGGCAGCTTCATCTCGTGGTAATGATGCTGTATTTTCCTGAAGTACCTCATTAAAAAAAAATCTGCATTATAGTCACTAGATGGAGCTGGCAGTCATAAAAAATAAATATATTAGACACATTACAGCGATTATTTGTGATTGCTGTGCAAATGCTTGAGGCAATTTTTTTAAAATAGATCCCAGTGTTTATACCCCTTATCTGTTACAGAAAATATGTAGGTTTTCTAAAACTGGCTTATCTCAGAGCACTGTTGTAGCGGGGTCCCCATATTTGGGGGCCGCTATGTTTGAAATTTAGGGGGTAGCCTGAGCAGGCTGTTTGTTTTCTTTAAAATTGGACTCTGCTCTGCTGCGATGTTGTCTGGTCGTACAGTTCCCTTTGACCTGCATGTGGCGATGTTGCTCAGGTCCCAGGGTGAACTACAGGAAACATTGCAGCGTGATTGGGTGTCCTCTCTCGACAGCCGTGCAGTGGACGTGGTCTACCTGCGGTGCATGCTGGGAGAGGGTACTTAAGGGGCAGACGCCATTGGCGCGGGGTCTTCGTCCTCGACACGTACCCCACCTTCGGTTGCCCTCATGGCCAGGGGTGCGTGTGAATGTGCTGGGTCCTGGGCACCTTTAGCCCGAGGCGCCATCATTCCAGGTAGGCCCAGTACCTTTAACTGAGGCCTAAAACCAAGCAGCGGAATCCCAGGGTGCCCGTGGGAGGGTGACCCGCTCTGAAGGAGAGGCAACCAGGGGAGGACCTTTCTAAGGGGATAGGTGAAGGATGTCGCCGTCTCGGGAGAGGCCTGGTTACCTATCAGAGGGAAGGATTCTGTGATACACCATAAGCTCTTGTAACGTGCCCCATTGGCACCTATGGTCTCTAGTTACAAGTGCTGAAAAGTTCAGGACTTAGGAGCTAAAAGGTTCTGTGGCAGAGGATCTTCTTAACACGTCCCTAGGAGAAACAAAGCTAAAGCAATTGTTCGTGCTCCACTCCGGCTGCTAGGACCGTGAGAGGGAACTATCCGGGTGAGCAAAATCCACTCAGGCTTGAGTGGCGACAAGGGTAAATAAGTGGCGCGTGCCTGAACCTGCCTCCCTATCCAATTCTATCTCTATCTCCAACTTTTCCTACTAAGTTACTAGCAAAGAGAAAATAAACTCGTCTGTTGGAGTTTAACACTGGGCATTGGCCTTCTTACGAGAGAAAATAGACTTTTCCCTTAATCTAGGGACGAGAACCAACGAAACAAGGTAACTCGCTGCAGGACCCAAAACTGTTAACACCGCTCACCCTCTACAACATGGAGGATACTGGGCATGTGGCATGGTGTGTCCTATCCTGCAAGTGGAGGTAAGCAGGACAGGGATCTGTGTGCTACACTATTGTTATCACTTTTATAGAGCCATCCTCTTTTATGGGACTTTACGAAGTAGCTGCTCAAATGTTGTCTGTGGTTCTCTTTGTTGGATCAAATATGGATGGCTGACTGCCCTCTCAACAACATGGACAATGTAAAAGGGCATCATATAGGGGGTCACTGGGCTGCAGGGCCGAATGCATTTGCCCTTTAGGCCCATTCTAATAATAATGATGGGCTGTTGGCCCTAAGTACAGATAATTCACCATTTAGACATTGATCAGAGTGGGATACATGGTCAATGACACATGCTGGGCAGAGCATTTAGCAGAAGTAATTCTTACAGTATTAGCTTCCTTTACAGTTCTGAGATGTCTCTGATTGAATGCCTAGGCTCACAACGGAAGTTGATGCTGGAAAATGTGAAAAGTTGTGTCCCAATAAAGCATCTCGTTTAGAAACCCTCACCTTTCACCATGCTCACCAATCATTGAGGCACAATTGTTCACTTCCTTTTGATCAGTGGTCTCCAAACTGCAGCCCAGGTGCCCTTATTCCTCCCACTGACACCAACAACAATGGGGCACTATTCTTTTTACTGACACCAATGATGGGGTACTATTCCTCCAACTGATACTAATGATGGCGCACTATTCCTCCCACGGATACGAATGATGGGGCACTTTTCCTTCCACTGACACCAATGATGGGGCACTATTCCTCCCGCTAACACCAACAATGGAACACTATTCATCCTACTGACACCAATGATGGGGCACTATTCCTGCCACTGATACAAATGATGGGGCACTATTCCTCCTCTTACTGGCCATGCGCTGTAATTTATTTATTTATTACTCCCTCTGACCACCAAGCCTGAGGCATTTTTTTTACTCCCATAGAATACTGGACATTTTCTATCCCCACAGGCCACAGTTCGGCCCCCCATAAAGTCTGAAGATCAGTAGACTGGCCCTTTGTTTAGAAAGTTTGGAGACCCCTGCTTTAAATCATAGAAGACTCCCTACTATGAAAGGGCTGATTTTTTATGTTCTCAGTGCTTCAAGCTTCTTATATCTGTCCCTTTTTCACAAAACATGAGACAGGGATTTACAAAGCGGCGGGACACTTTAAGGCCCTGCAAGCTGATGGCTGTTTGTACCCAAAATAGCTGTTCTGCTGCCAAATGCAATTACTGGCATATGTTCAAATTACAGCAAACTATTCTCCTTATCTGTTCAAGTAATACGCTGGTCCATTTGCATGTGAATTATTAGTTGTTATTTGGCACATGTGTTCTGGTATTTTACCAATTAGCAGGCTGGAAATGGTGCCAGATTCCTGAATATCGCATTTGGGATTTGTTTTTCCTTTGCTACATCCCATCCTTTGTATGTAGAGTACATCAGGGAACTTCCTCCCAAGGACGACTCTGCCCGCTTTTACAAACTTTATTTTTGAAGTCCCCGAATTTGTATGCCTTACGGTAACCTGTTCTAATCAGGAGAAGCAGTGGGACCATTATTGCAGACAATGATCAGTGCCTGATCTGTGTTAGTAGCTTCCTTTGAGTTATTCTGCATTAAAGGGCAACTATCATGAAGGCTTGGAGGGTAAAGTTTGCCTGTTTGCTGATGACACAAAGGTATGCAATGGGGTTATTATTCCCTGAAGTTTTTGTTGCATGAAACATGATTAAACATTGCTGGAAATTTTTATCAAAGAAAATGGAAACTGCAGTTCAATGCTTTTAAATGTTAAATAATGTGCTATCGGAAAAAGAATGCTCTCATAGAGTACAATATACAGTGTTAGCCAGAACTACAGCAGAAAAAGATTTGGGGATGCTCATTTCAGATAGTTGGAAAGGAGCAAACAGTGTGGCCAGGCAGTTGGGAAAGCAACCTGTATTTTGGGGTCCATCACTAGCGGGATCACCAGTAATAAGGAAGCCTTGATGTTGCTATAAAGAGCAGCTGTCAGGTTTCTATGGTGGTGAACCCTTGCAGAAAGCCAACTTGGGGTTCCTCAGGGTGTAGAGTCTGAGCCCCGGCCTGCTTCTTCACCAGGGCCCCTGGTGGTGGGGATGAACTTGCAGAAAATTGGAACCATGATGGTTCCCCCGTGTACGCCCGGCTGACAATGCGGGGACCACTTGCATATGCAGAATACAGATGGCAGGAGACAGAAGAGGATCCGGGAAACGAGCCAAAGTCAAGGCGGGCAGCAGGAAGACAAAACCGGAAGACGAAGCCGGGGTTGGTGCATGAGTAGTCACGCACAGAGTACAAGTAATACAAGGCAAACCAGGAGCACAGAGAAACTAGGAAGTTGCTTGGACAACTTGGCCTGCACTGAGCATGTCTATACAGTATATAGGGAAGCAGCCTGGGAAGCGGGCCAGGAAGTGATAGAAGGTAAAAGGATATAAAGCCCCAGTAGTGCAGGTAGCGCCCATAGGAGAACACAGAAGCCAGTAGAACATGTGAATGGAATCACAGATCTGGCAGAATCACTGCAGCAAGTAAATAATTTAAAAACATAAAACTGCAGGTTTGATGGAGATAGCAGGGTTGTCCAACTGGCAGACGATGGGCCCTTCTTTTTCATGAGGTTGTAATAAAAATATAATTTATTTTATTTCAAGCTGAACCACAGGAACCAAAGCTTTAAATTTAATATATTCTTTAACAGCCACCAATGACATACTGTAAGTCCACCCAGTTATAACCTAGCAAAAATAGCAGTGACATCACTATGCTGTAAATTTCATGCACAGAGCATGAAGACCCGGCAGGCCCCACCCTCTACAGGCTGCCTGCAGAAAACTACAGAAAGGGGCGGAGACAAGACCAGTCACCCTGCACAAGGAGGGAGAGCAGCAGTGACCAGTCTTTATTACAGGAAGTTCCTGCACAGAGGGAAAGTTCCACACTGAATTACTGCATGGATCTTGAAGAAATACACAAAGCCCACCAATATTCAAGGTATAATAGACATGAGTCTTGTATTTAGACAATATCTGCTTATCTTGGAGTTCAACTTTAAATGAATACTGTAAGCAGTCAATAGTAAAATTACCTGACCTAGAGTTTGAGTCATTTTATCATTGACTTTGAGCAATATTACTTAAAACAGTAACTAAAGTCTCCTTTTTAAAAACCATGAGCAGACAGGCTCTTGATTATAGAAGAGGCATGCAGGGGGAGACTTACTAAAACTGGTGCACACAGAATCTGGTGCAGCTGTGCATGGTAACCAGTCAGCTTCTAGGTTTTATTTGAAAACTTAATGGATAAGTTCACCTTTACAGGCAGAATTTCAGTTTTCATAAGAAATAGAAGTGTTTTCCAATGCCATTTCTGGCCCAGACATCCCAATGTGCTTTATCAACCATACTTGACTGCACCCATTAACCAATGAGGAAGCCTCTAGTGCGAAACACATCGGGAGGAGACGCTCCCTTACCTCTTTACACTGGAATACTTTTAGAAACCATGAATCAGACCGAGACAGAAGTACAGTTAAATCACACTTGCTTAATAATAAAAATAAAAAGGTAAACAGAGTAAGCGTAGTCAAAACATAGCCAGAGTTCAGTAATCGGATCGGGTAGTCGGCCAAGCCAATGTCCAAGAGCCAGCGATAAAGGTAGTAGTACAGCAAGCAGGATCTGTAGCCAGAGGGAACGTCAGACAAGCAGGTCTTCAACTGGAACGCAGGAGAAAGTCTCTTGTGATGTTAACACAGGCGAAGGCAAAGAGCAAATGAACTGGAAGTCCTTAAGTAGGCAGAGCTGACGAGCAGGATCATCAACAGGTGGATCACTGGGTTGTTCAAGGTTTAGCCTCAGCAACTATCCTCTTGCCCCCACCCCTCCCCTTTGTTTTTTACTATTAATTGGATGATGGTACGCTACTATTTTTTCATTATTACCTTTGTATTTGAGGCTATACTCCTATTTTGTGATCACTGTGGAGAGATGGGAGCTGGCAATTAGCTGACAGCTGAGCTGCCAGCACAGAGAAGGAAGGGATGAGCCCAGCCCTGACGAATACATGATATTGAATTTGTTGGGATGCTATTTCTATAATAGCAAGGTGTATGACTATGTCCATCAGGCAAGCTGCCTCTTTACCAGGGGTTGCAATACCGAATATGGCTTGCTACTACTTACAGTGGAACCTCGGATTGTAAGTAACGCGGTTAACGAGCGTTTCACAATACGAGCACTGTATTTCCTAAGATCCTAACTCGGTTTGCGAGTGTTGTCTCGCAAAATGAGCAGGATTAATGCCAAAGCGGTGTGCAGTACCACGTTTGGCCTGAGGTGGGGGGGGGCGCTGAAGCGAACGGTGCCGATCGGTGCCGTTCGGAAATGCACGGAAAGGCCCGAGGACAGGTCAGCTGACCTCGGAAAGGCTCGTGAACTGAGTCTTTCCGAGGTTTGCCGAGGTCAGCCGAACTGTCCTCGGGCCTTTCCGGCCGTTTCCGAGGCTCTCCGGCGCCCCCTGCCTCTGGCCGCATGCGGTATTGCATGCCATCAATGCATAACAAATTATTTTCGTTTCCATTGACTTCAATGGGGAAACTCGCTTTGATATGCGAGTACTTTGGATTACGAGCATTCTCCTGGAACGGATTATGCTTGTAATCCAAGGTTCCACTGTATATGCTTTTAGGGGATGTTTAGCCCCAGTCACTAATTTTTTAGAAAAAAATTATAAAAAAAATTTATACTTTTTTAATCTGCGTATTCATTTTAAGAGAAGGATTCAACACCTTTTAAAATCCCTGTTTCTTTTACTATTGGTTAGTTTCTAATATTATCCCGGAATTCCACTTTAGGCTATAAGTGCTGGTTCACACTGGGGCGACAAACGCTCCGACATTAGGAGCTCATGTCGCATGACGTGTGAAAATCAATGTTTCCCTATGGGAGCCGTCTTAACTGGTCCGACACATGTCGGTCCGACATTAAGGCTGGGTTCACACTAGTGCGACACGACATCTGTCCTACTTTGGATCCGACTTTGCCCTGCGACATGAAGCCGACATATGTCCGACTTTCAATGAACGGGGATCCGACTTGGATCCCCGCCAATATCAGGCACTGTGTTTGGTATGAATCTTGAAGGGGAACTCCAGGCCAAATTTTAAATTAAAAAAACGGCGCGGGTTCCCCTCCAGAGGCATACCAGGCCCTTGGGTCTGGTCTGGATTTGAACAGGCGCCCCTACGCCGAAAAAACGGCGTGGGGGTCCCCCCAAAATCCAAACCAGACCCTTATCCGAGCACACAACCTGGCCGGCCGCAGGGGAAGAGGGGGGGATGAGGGGGCGCCCCCCCTCCCGAACCGTACCAGGCCGCGTGCCCTCAACATGGGGGGTTTGGTGCTCTGGGGCAGGGGGGCGACCTGCGGCCCCCCCACCCCAGAGCACCCTGCCCCCATGTTGATGAGGACAGGGCCTCTTCCCGACAACCCTGGCCGTTGGTTGTCGGGGTCTGCGGGCGGGGGGCTTATCGGAATCCGGAAGCCCCCTTCAATAAGGGAGCCCCCGGATCCCGGCCCCCCCACCCTATGTGAATGAGTATGGGGTACATCGTACCCCTACCCATTCACCTGGTGGACAAAAAATTGCAATAAAAAAACACTACACAGGTTTTCAAAGTAATTTATTGCACAGCTCCGGGGGTCTTCTTCCGACTTCCGGGGGTCTTTTCCGACTTCGAGGGTCTCCGGTGTCGTCTCCCGCTCTCCGGTTCTTTCTTCCGCCGGGCCTCCGCTAACTTCTTTTTAGCTCTCTTGCTAACAGAGGCCCGGTCTTCCCGTCGTCTCGTCCGGCTCTCCGTTGTTCTTCTGCCGGCCCCTCCACTAACATCTTGGTAGCTCTTTCGCTAGTGGAGGGGCCGGGCTTCCCGTCGTCGCCGTCGGCTTCTTCTTCCCTCTTCTCCTTCTCGATGTTGACGCGTCGCCTCCTCCCGCTGTAATACTGGCTCTCCGCTCCGCTCCGCATTAATATAGGCTTCTCATGACGTCACAGTCACATGTTCCCATGACGTCACAGTCACATGCTCCGGGGCCATGTGCCCCGGAACATGTGACTGTGACGTCACGAGAAGCCTATATTAATGCGGAGCAGAGCGGAGAGCCAGTATTACAGCGGGAGGAAGCGACGCGTCAACATCGAGGAGGAGAAGAGGGAAGAAGAAGCCGACGGCGACGACGGGAAGCCCGGCCCCTCCACTAGCGAAAGAGCTAAAAAGAAGTTAGTGGAGGGGCCGGCAGAAGGACAACGGAGAGCCGGACGAGACAACGGGAAGACCGGGCCTCTGTTAGCAAGAGAGCTAAAAAGAAGTTAGCGGAGGCCCGGCGGAAGAAAGAACCGGAGAGCGCGGAGACGACACCGGAGACCCCCGGAAGTCGGAAGATGACCCCCGGAGCTGTGCAATAAATTACTTTGAAAACCCGTGTAGTGTTTTTTTATTGCAATTTTTTGTCCACCAGGTGAATGGGTAGGGGTACGATGTACCCCATACTCATTCACATAGGGTTGGGGGGCGGGATCCGGGGACCCCCTTATTGAAGGGGGCTTCCGGATTCCGATAAGCCCCCCGCCCGCAGACCCCGACAACCAACGGCCAGGGTTGTCGGGAAGAGGCCCTGTCCTCATCAACATGGGGACAGGGTGCTCTGGGGTGGGGGGGCCGCAGGTCGCCCCCCTGCCCCAGAGCACCAAACCCCCCATGTTGAGGGCATGCGGCCTGGTACGGTTCAGGAGGGAGGGGGGCCGCCCTCTCGTCCCCCCCTCTTCCCCTGCGGCCGGCCAGGTTGTGTGCTCGGATAAGGGTGTGGTTTGGATTTTGGGGGGGACCCCCACGCCGTTTTTTCGGCGTAGGGGCGCCCGTTCAAATCCAGACCAGACCCAAGGGCCTGGTATGCTCCCGGAGGGGGAACCCACGCCGGTTTTTTATTTTAAATTTGGCCTGGAGTTCCCCCTCAAGAGCAGCAGAGCACAAGTCGCATGCCAAAGTCGGACCATGCAAGACTGCGGTCCGACTTTGATCCGACTTCAATGATAGTCAATGGGCTGAAGTCGGATCAAAGTCGGACCAAAGTAGTACAGGGAGCATTTTCAAAGTCGGACCGACATGTGTCGGACCGGTTAAGACGGCTCCCATAGGGAAACATTGATTTTCACACGTCATGCGACATGAGCTCCCAATGTCGGAGCGTTTGTCGCCCCAGTGTGAACCAGGCCTAAAAATTCTCCCTGTACTACTTCTGTCCGACTTTGATCCGACTTCAGCCCATTGACTATCATTGAAGTCGGATCAAAGTCGGATCCTTGTCCTAACCATACGACTTTGGCATCCGACATTGTGATTACAGCAGCAGTAAAAGGAATTTATCTCACCCTGGGATTGTTTTGATTGGTCAAAGGACAAGTCAGACTAGCACAATGTCGGATCAAAGTAGTATCCTGTTCATGAATGTCGGATGGATGTCGGACCAATGTCGGACCAATGTCGGACCAATGTCGGACAGATGTCGCAGAGCAAAGTAGGATGAAAGTCGTGTCGTATAGTGTGAACCCAGCCTAAGAAGAAAGTAAAGATTAGATTGCTACACTGCAGAGGTAAACAAAAGTTATTTAAAAGTTGGGGCCTTTGGTTTAAATCTCCAATACTACACAATTACATTGCAGAGATGCATGATTGTTGGTGAACGATAGCACAGTGATGCATCTACAATCTTGTGTACCAGCTTTGCAAACAAAGAAATCCAACTCATGAGATGGAAAATTAGATGGAAACTCTCATGGTTCACAACTCATGAGATGAAAAATTGTAATTGCAAACCACCCTACTGCCCAAGAAAGGGTTTCCCCAGACATTGTCGTGTCCTGTGACTGTTTATGTTCTGGCTATGGAAGGGGACAGGCACTGTAGACACCTCGACCACCAGCCATATACTGTAAGTGGAGGCAGTGGCGTAGCGTGGGTTGTCAGCGCCTTGGGCAGGGCAAGAGATTTGCGCCCCCTAACCTGCGGATTTTTAGCACTCTCTGAGTCCCTTCCACTAGTACAGTAGTACTGACCTACACTGACCTACCTGATCACTATACTAACCTACCTGATTCCTACACTGACCACTAAACTGACCTATCTGATTGCTATACTGACCACTACACTGACCTACCTGATTCCTATACTGATCTGCCCTCCTGCTTCCCCCCAGTCTCTGCACGGTCACAATCACTGGGATCATCATCATGGATGGTCTTCAGTGTACATTTACTCACTGCTGTGTCAGTGTCACCGCTGGAGCCTAAGCCGGGACTGCACCGCAACTTCTTTCTCATAGTGAAGTGGAAGAGCTCACAGTCTCCTAGACAGCACAGCGCAGGAGAAGAGCTGCAGGTAACCTGCCGCCTGCCACTGCGCCCCACTAAATTTTGCGCCCGGGGCAACCACCCCCCTGGCCCCCCCACGCTACGCCACTGAGTGGAGGCAATAGCAACCAGACAAGGTTTTATACGTCTTTTGATTAGTATTGCTCCCTAGAGCCTTGGTTAGTGGTATCTGCATGGACAACATGGGCATTATATTCTTATCATCCTATGTCTATGGGGACCACTATATAATCTGTGTAGATAAGAAAAGTAGTATGCACAAGTGGTTACAAAGGCAGAAGGTTTTTTACCTTAATGCATTCCATGCATTAGAACTCAAGCACACTGGACGTTATAATAATGTTTAAAAACGCCAGTAGCTTTGCAGTAAGTTTTTCAAAGTTTTCCAACATTTTTGCAATAAAGTTTTTTTAATGTTTTTCAGCGTTTTTCCCCCCTTCCAATGGGATCAAAAATGGTAAACTCTGGTGAGTCGCATTTTTGAGCGTTTATCTTTGTTTTTCTGCATTTTTTTGACATTAGAGCATCTCCTCTCAGAACCCACTAGTTTTGGGGGGGTTTTTTTACAGCCAAAAAACAGTTAACAGCCTATGTGTGCATGGACACATAGAATAACATGCTGGAGAGTTTATTGACGGTAGAAAAAAACGTCTGAAGCCAAAAACAGCAGCTGTAAAAACATCCAAAAAATGTCCAGTGTGCATTAGGGCTAACGATAAAAAAAAAACCTCTGTGTGCAGCAGCCCCCCTAATACTAACCTGAGCCCTATCTCAATCCAGCGATGTGTACAAAAGCCTCGGCTCTCTAGAGACTCTCCCTCCTCATTGGCTGAGACAGCAGTAGGCGCCATTGGCACCTGCTTGCTGTCAGTCAAAGTCTGTGAGCCAATGAGGAGAGAGAGGAGGCGGGCCTGTGTCTGAATGGACAGACAGAGCAGCGGCTCGGGAGACCCCAGAGTAAGCTGCTTTCTCTGTGGGCAGGAGGGAAGGGCCAGGGGAGCCAGCGGGGGACCCAAACAGAGGAGGTTCTGGGCTGTTCTGTGCAAAACCACTGCACAGAGCAGTTAAGTATGACATGTTTGTTGTTTTTTTTTTTTTAAAAGCATAGTTTTTAATATCACTTTAAAAGGGAAGTTATAGTGCATTTCTAGTGAGCACATATTTTGAGTTGACCAAAGGAAAATATTCTGCTGCAGGCTCCAATCCCCAGGTTTAGCCACAAAGACAATCTATAACAGCTCCAAAGAAGAAGGGGGAACCACTTAACAAATTAGAAGCCTCGGAACCATTTATTAATCCTTTAAAAGTACAGATCACTCCATCCAAGGTATAAACACTCCAACACGTTTCGCTTTGTAATGAGTGAAAAGTGTTTGAACCTTGGATCGAGTGCATGTCATTCTATCCTAGGTGAGAGTTGAAGAAGTGAGAGCGGGTACCTGTCAACTAAAAGGTACCCACTCACCCCCCAAAAAAGGCTGAAAATTAGTTAGATGCTGGTGAAGAATATTTTTTAATAGTCTAAACTGTTAAAAAACAGTGCATCTTTTGCTGCAATACTAACCTTCTTCCTGTCACTGTCTACCGCAGAGAGTCCCCTGAGTGTAATAGTGCCCCACCTTCACGTTGAATAACATCCAGCCTCATTCAACCCAGAAGTCAGTGCTCTATGCTGTCATGATTCCACTCCTTGTAGTCCTAAGGACTATAAGAGGTGTTGCCATTATCCAGTCTGCCGGCAATGGAAGGCCATGAAGGTTACTGCTCTGCTTCGTCAACAGGACACTGTTGGATAGAAAACCAGGAGAATCCTGGCAGTCACGTGAATAATTTTCAGGTAAATATAGGGGTATTTTGTAAAAAATTATTGTAAAAACCATGGCACTGTGCACGGGGAACAGGGCAGAGAGGGGTTGGAGTTTAGCCCCTACATTGAATTAGGCTTTAATTTAGAGCAGGGGTCTCAAACTAGCAGCCCTCCAGCTGTTGCGAAACAACAAGTCCCATGAGACATTGCAAGGCTGACAGTTACAAGCATGATTCCCACAGGCAGAGGCATGATAGGACTTGTAGTTTCTCAACAGCTGGAGGGCCGCCAGTTTGAGACCCCTGATTTCGAGATTTCGAGACCCCTGATTTAGAGATTTGCATATTTTTATTTAAATATAGAATTGGGTTTTAAATATAGAGATAAAATACAGGAAATCGTCCCGGGACTTTAAATGAGGTGAATGCGGTTAGCCAACAATTGACAGAGCAAATACAGTCTCAAAATGTATTAAAATTGTCAACATAAACAACATGAATCATAGCCAAGCCACTGAAATGATACATACAGTAAAAAATGTCATTACACGTATCATGGTATAAAATGTAAATTGCAAAGTACACAGACATGAAAAGTAACCCAACGCGTTTCGCAATTTGTCTAAACATAGGGATGTGTTAATTAAAGTGATTCTAAAGGCAGAAGGTTTTTTACCTTAACTCATTCTCTGCATTAGGGTAAAAAACCTTCTGTGTTCTGCTTCCGCACAGCACCCCACTAAATACTTACCTAAGCCCGATCTCGACCCAGCGCTGTGCTTAAGAGCCGCGGCTCTCTCCACTCTCTCCCTCCTCACTGGCCATGGAGGTAGCAGCAGGAGCTATTGGCTCCTGCTGCTGTCAATCACAGCCTCTAAGGAGAGAACAGGGGGTGCTGCTGAGACACGCTGTGTATCAATGGATACACATATCCCAGCTCAGGATCAAGACCTGCACAAGTGCTCCTATAGCAAGCAGCTTGCTATAGGGGCACTCAGGTTGGGGCAGGAGATGGATGCTCTGGTGGTGGACCCAAGAATATGAGGATCAGGGCTGCTCTAAGCAAAACCATTGCCCAGAGCAGTTAAGTATGACTTGTTTGGTATTTTATAAAAATACCTTTTTAGAATAACTTTAACTACTAGAGGGTGCTCCTAATAGTCATATTGACTATTAAATTAGGAATATTGTTTTTATTGAGTAATGGCCCGTACACACGATCCGAAAATCGGACAAAAAATATTGCTTTTGACATGAATGTACGATAATCGGATTTTTAGTACAGAGCTTTCGAGAGCCGATCATGACAGTTCAGCCGATATTATCCGATGGGACAAACACAAAAAATGTTCTTGTGCAATACCAGATCGTACGATTTTCGTTTAATCAGCACAATTTTCATCCAAAAACACAATACAAATACACTACAACACATGACATCACTTCCGATTTTTTATTTTGTCGTACGAGAATTTTGCTTTAGTAAACTCTTCAGGTTCGATATACGACTAGCATGCAAAAAAAATAAAAAATGGACGATCTGTCGTCCGATTTTTGGATCGTGTGTACTAGACTGATGTATTAGACTGATGGATTTCCATTGTAAGATAGAGCTTCTGCATTGCACTACTAAACAGAGAGCAGAGCCCGCATATGTAATGAGTAGATATGGCTGCCCCCAGGTATATTTATAATTTCTGATCATACATATAAACATTAAACTTTTAACATACATAGGTATGCCTAGATTTAATAAAAAAGTTAAATAAAAATTTCCTTTTTTTGGGGAGAAATAAAGCAGTTTGCATCTGCTTAGAATAATAGTTAGAATAAAAACTGTATAAAGCCATTTGTTATAAATGTGCTGTCAAATATGATCGTCCCCATCCATTAAATACTCTGCTCTATGGCAATCTATCATGGTAATCCTCTCCTCTTCACAAGCGGCTCCTGAGACTGTGCGCCATTTGTTACCTATAAAAGGCGCTAATCAAAAATAAATTATGTGAAATATAACGATGGAAGACAAGCTTGTGAACTGACAACCATGCTTTGAAAATAACACCTACGTAGATGGATTTTGAAAGCAAATCCGTCTGTATCTTTCTATATCACCATAATGCCTTCAGCTGTCAAGTTTTAAAAGCTGACTTTTAAAGTAGATATAAACCTTAAAGTGGTTGTAAACCCATAAATATTTTTTTTTAAAACTAACCACCTGCAAGACAAAGCCATAATGAGCTAGTATGACTAGCATACTAGCTCATTATGCAGTACTTACCTTAGATTGAAGCCCCCAAAGCTGTCCACGTCTTCCCCTCCGGCTGCAGTCATCTCGCCGGAAGGTTACTTCCGGGTATTGCCGTCAAAACCGTTCGCAGTTTTATGAATGGGCTTTTCACTGCGCCTGCGCCGTTGTCTACGGCGCGTATGCACCGTAGACAACGGTGTATACCTTTCAGCAAATATCTCCTAAACTGTGTAGGCTTAGGAGATATTGCAAACACCTACAGGTAAGCCTTAATCTAGGCTTACCTGTAGGTGTAACTTCCGGGGGAGGGTTTACAACCACTTTAAAGAGGAATTCCAGGCATGGTATAATTTTACATTGGTGCAGCTTGAACCTATGTAACTATGTATATACCATACCTGTGGGATCACTGTAGTAGAGATGACTATTTCAGTGTTCTCCACTTGCCTCCGGGTTCCATGTTATAAGGCAGTCGGCAAGCGGTTATTGAAAGATATTAACCGCCAATCATGAGCAGCCTAGGGGGCATGTGTATGTGCAGCTGCGGGCCAGGAAATGCCTCAGTCAGTTATGATTGGAGGTGTGCAGCGACGGCTTCCTGGCGGGATTGCTCAGGTGGGTTAGGACTAGGGTCTAAAACACGCCTGAGCTCATCCCTACTGATAACACACTAAAAAGATGTAAATGGGCCCTTAGTGAAGTTAAAAGGTTACCCCTATACTCCTGTGGATGGGTGGGATGGCCCCAGCTATAGGAATGAATGGAGTGAGCTGCACAGTAGACATAGGGCACAACCAACACTTTTTTGTGCAAAGGCAGTGCAGTTGTTACACAAAGGGGAGTGGGAGGGGAATTTGAAGGGTAATTTAAAATCCAACTCCAGACCCCCTTGCATTTATGAAAAAATATCTGTAAACTATTTTGGCCAAGTCCTATGATGTTGCATCTCTTCTTCATCTTCTTATTCCTCTTGGGATTAGGAAGATTCTAAATTCTGCAGGGAATGGCACCGGATAATAAGAGTTCCGCTCTCTGCAGCATTCCAGGGAGTCGAGGCTCCATCCTCATCCCGGGCTCACAGGAAGGGTTTGATTGATTCTGGATGTCACCCAACCCAGAAGAGGTTGAAGTCCTATATGATGTTTTTTCTGTATCAGTTGCTTGATTTGTTTGTGTTTTCTTTTTTTTTTTCATTAGTGTGAGAATACATCCCAAACACGCCTACCTGCGCTCAACCCATAAGCTGCTTCTTCCGCTGATAACTTCTATTAATTCTCTGTTGGATGCTCTTATCCAATATTCTGTTACATGGGAAACTCCCGATCTGAATTTTAAATCAGCACGTCTCAGTTTCTGACCTGGATTTATGGGCTGAAATCAAAACCGGAAGCAGATGATGACCTTGGCTCCACTGGCAACTGAACTCGACACTTCGTCTTGTCCAAGATTTTCTTAGTCGAATGACTCGGATCCAAAACACTGGTCACTGAGTTATCTGGTGTCTGCGGAGCTATTTGTGACCATTCAAGTCGCTCAGCTGACGTTTCCAGCAATTATTTAGCAAACATACGCAAGCCCTACAATATGACCCTCTCTATAAGAAATACTCCACTTCTGGCCTTTTCGTTACCTTTCTGATTTAAATCACGTGACATTTAAACAGATCCTATGCAAAGGTTCAATGAGAACATTTTAATTAGCTGACATTTAAAACGGTATTAAATACAACAGCAGAAATTTATAATATTGCAGCTTACCAATTCTTAAGCCTCGTACACACAGTCGGACTTCAAACAAACTTTTCCGTGGATTTTTGTCCGAAGGGAGTTGGTCGGGCACACCCATATCATACACACGGCAGGACTTTTCTGCAAACTTTCACAAAACTTTCCCAACATCACGTGGTTTTTCTGTTCTTTTCTGCTCTTTACCGCCACCTTTTGGTCAAATTCTGCTATTGTTGGTTGATTTTAACATTGGTTCTGAGCATGCGTATTTGTACTTCAGACAAAAGTCCGATGGATTTCTGTACACACGGTCGGACTTTGCACCATCGGACTTTTGTTGCCGAAAAGTTTGTCCGTTTGCAGAGCGAACTTTTGTCCGATGAAAACCAAAAAAGTTTGTCCGATGGAGCGTACACATGGTAGGATTTTTTTGAAAACCTGCTCATTTTGAAGTTTGTTGGCAAAAAGTCTGACCGTGTGTACGGGCCTTTAGATGTGATAGCTGCATTAGTTTTCTTTTTTAGGCTTTGTCTTTTTTTTTTGTACTTTCACCTGTTTATGTGGCCAGTAAGTCTGTTGTTTTTCAACAGAATACTCTCCTCTGCAAATGTAGCAGTAAGGGAAGACCTGGGAAAATTCCAGCCCTTTGGTTGTCCATTGCCACCCCTCAAAACTTCCACTATCAGCATGGCTTTCGGGGCCTGTCAGATCAGAGGGGCCATGAGGATCATGATATATGGAATGCAGAAGTAAAAACCAGAGTTTGATCATTAACAAGGCAATCTAGGCAGGTGAATGTTCACAAGGTCCAGCTACAACCTTCATGCTTCTGCACAGTTGGTCAAAGCTGTTCACCTGTGTGTCGCTTCACAAGGAAGGAAGTACTTGTAGGCAGTTGGTGTCTTATTGAGCCAGGCCAGTAAATATTTTAACCACTTAAAAAACAGGCCTATTTTTTAAACTTGTTGTTTACAAGTTAAAATCATTTTTTTTCTTTGCTAGAAAATTGCTTAGAACCCCCAAACATTATATATTTTTTTATTCGGACACTAGAGAATAAAATGGCGTTTGTTGCAATACTTTATGTCACACTGTATTTGCGCGGCGGTCTTACAAATTTTTGGTGAAAAAAAATACACTTTTTTGAATTAAAAAATAAGACAACAGTAAAGTTAGCCCAATTCTTTTCTATATTGTGAAAGATAATGTTATGCCGAGTAAATTGATACACAACATGTCATGCTTCAAAATTGAGGAAGCTTGTGGAATGGCAACAAACTTAGGCAATGTTTAAAAATTTCTACAGGTTACCAATTTTGAGTTACAGAGGAGGTCTTTTGCTAGAATTATTGCTCTCGCTCTAATGATCACAACGATACCTCACATGTGTGGTTTGAACACCGTTTTCATATGTGAGCACGACTTACATATGCATTCACTTCTGCGCGCGAGCTCGGCAGCATTTTTTTTTTTACACTGTCCATATAAAGAAAATTTTTAGGGTCATTTTTATTCCTATTACAAGGAATGTAAACATCCTTTGTAAAAGAAAAAAACATGACAGGACCTCTTTAATGTGAGATCTGGGGTCAAAAAGACCTCAGATCTCATATTTACACTTAAATGCAATAAACAAACAAAAAATAATTCCCCTTTAAGACCATTGGGCGGAAGTGACGTTTGATGTTGTGCTTCTGTCATCCAATGATATGGAGCCGAGTGGGGGCCATCTTTCCCTCACTCGACTCCATGCCTGGCAGGGGAAAGGACCCGATGATCTCTGCCGCTACAGACGGCTCCGGTAAGCAGCAGAGACCACCAGGGAGCAGCGGGAGGGGGGGGGGGGGCACCTCTCCCGCCATTGATAAAAGTGATCTTGCGGCGAATCCACCACAGAGACCACTTTTATCTGAATTCTGACCACCTGCTGTTTAAAAATATACCAGGGTTATAGCAGCTATCTGCTGCCATAAGAACGGTAGTCTACATCAAAGTACCGACGTATAACGATGGCGGGCGGTCCGGAAGTGGTTAGAAAGGCTGAAGATTTTTTTTACCCTCATGCATTCTATGCATGAAAGTAAAAAAACCTTCTGTGTGCAGTGGCCACCCTCAGCCCCTCCAATCCTTACCTGAGCTCCCTTGATCCAGCGATTTTCAAGGTAGCCTCAGCTGTCCTGGGACTCTCCCTCCTCATTGGCTGAGAAAGCAGCAGAAACCCATTGGCTCCCACTGCTGTCAATCACAGCCAGGGAGTCAATGAGGAGAGAGCGGTGAGCAGGACCAAGCCACGGCTTTATGTGTCTTATGGACACATAGAGCTGCGACTCGGGAGTGAGCATGCAGCGGTGCCTCCAGTGCAAGTGGCTTTTTCTGAGGGCACTGCTTGAAGGGGAGGAGCCAGGAGCGCCGGCAGGGGACCCAAAAAGAGGAGCATCAGAGCTGCTCTGTGCACATCCACTGCACAGAGCAGGTAAATATGACATGTTTGTTATTTAAAAAACAAAAAACAAAGCTCTATTACCACTTTAATAAAAATTGCAATAGGCACAGAGAAGTAATGTCAGCATAAATCTGGCCATACACTAGTAAATTTTCAAATAAACATTCATATGAATATTCATACGAAGATTTGTACAAAAATTGTACATTCGATGAATGGACGAATGTCGTCCGAAAATATTTCAACGTTTTATTTGCTTTTAACATTCTATTTTGTAATGAATGTAATTTCCTGAACATAAATCACATACAGTACACTGATAGAAATTCATTTTCTTGTCACTGTAGTTGAAATGAAGGTAGGTTCAGTCTGTACTACTAGACTGGAGTCAACTCATAAATCAGAAAAAGTCTGCAATAAACAGTGCATATAAGCAATGTAAATAATAATGCTATAACTATTTTAGAGTGCATTCTAAGACAATGGCTAGGATATGGTGCAATGTTCCCTGAGAGGTACTTCTTATTATAAGCAATAGGTGAAGGTCTCTGTGTAGCAGCTGTAAACTGGCAGTCTTTAGTCCTAACTCTTCAGCCGGCTGGTGTTGGGGCCCAGTTATACTGTTGGTGCACATGAATACAGTTCCAGTCAAACTTGCAGGTAGTGAATACAGCTACTAGATGGCTGTATAAGCAGTTCTAAAGGGTTCAATCTCTCTTGCAGCAGATAGTAAATCCCGCAGCAGCAGCTAACCAGTCCCAGTGATATTGCAGCTCACCATCTGGTCACACACAGCAATTAGTCCGCTCTCTTCTCTGCATCCAGGTACTGCCTGATACAATCTATTGAACTCTTCCTGCTCAGCAGCTCCCTCCTCTTGCTAAAACAGCTGTTAACCAGTTCAGAGAGCAGCTGTACTGTCAGAACATACAATGCATCGCAGTTTGTTCTGTATGGAGCTGGGTATCCACAGACTGGTCAGGGTGCCCACGCTGATCTGTGTCCACAGCCAAAAGTGCCTACAATGGGCACATGAGCATAAGATCTGGACCACTGTGCAATGGAAGAAGGTGGCCTGATCTGATTAATCATGTTTTTTATTTTACATCTTGTGGTTGGCCGGATGTGTCACTTACCTGGGGAAGAGATGGCACCAGGATGCACTATGGGAAGAAGGCAAGTGAGAGGAGGCAGCGTGATGCTTTGAAGTCTATGCCTTGATGGGTCAGAGCTGTTTTTGCCGCAAAAAGGGATCCTGCTTAATGTTAGGTAGGCGCTCATCATGTTATGGGGTTCATAATATTATGGCTGATCGGTGTATATGATTGGTCAGTACAAAATGCTAGGGACATTTCCTAAGACAAACACTTTCCAGGGACAGATATTCAACATCCTGTGGATCAGGAACACTTTACACGAACTATGTCTTTAATAAACCATCCCTGTAAAAAAAAAAAAAAGTTAGTTGATATTTTCGTAGGCTACACAGAAGCCGGTATGCAGCCCTGTGCTGAGATCTGATTTCCTGGGACTAAAATAGTCATTAAGAAAAGTCCTCATTAGCCCGCTCATTCCAAAGTCAGGCTCCAGACTATAAACAATCATTTCACCTCTACACCGAGCTTAGGAGGCCTCATTACAGCTGCCTGTCATTATTGGTGACTTTGTACTCTTCCGACTCAAAGACATTGAAGGGTTGATTTATTAAAGGAGCTGAGATTGTGCACTTAGCAAAGTGGATACTGTCTAAGCTTAGTTTAAAAAAAAAAGTGGGGCTGTGTTCACTCTGGATACCCAATCACATGCAAAGGTTATTAACAAAAAATATTTTTTTTCTGCACATGATTGGAGGGTCGGAGGTGAACATTGTTGAACTCAGTGAACACTCACTTTACTAAGTACTCAGTCTGTACACCTGTAGCGTGGGAAATTGTCCAGATTCCTTTTCCCAGTAATTGCCCTGCAACCAGGCACACGATCCAAGTCACTTTTTGGCTAAATAACAAGTGTAGGGGTGTTCTTTGTGGTGTTTTTATTTTTGGGGAAATTTGGATAGGGTTGGGAAATCTGAGTGGGATACTCCAAAAAAAAAAAATCTTCCTTCTGTTGAGCTCTAAGCGTCTTTAGAGCAATCAGAGGTGCTACACAACTTTAGGGAGGGTCGGCGGACTCCGCTTTGCTCACTGTGCAGAGAGGAGACGGACAGAATCGTGCTCTCCCCTGTGGGGAAATCTGTCGAAAACAGACCACCTGTCTGTTTTCACCCGATCTTATCTGATCTGATCCTCTGGAGGGATGAAAAATAGGGTCACCATCCGTCTGGATGTGGCGGAAAGCATCGGATCTGATAGGACGGCCTGTGTGAAAGGGGCCCTAGTAGATGAACTCCACTATCTCAGCATTAAAGCGGAGGTCCACACAAAAAGTGAACCTTTGCACCCACTTCCGGGCATAGATATCCACAGAATCTGCGGGTATCTACGCCACTCCCCCCCCCCCCCCCGCTGTGTTCTGGGAAACACACAGTTCCCAGAACACAGCGGGGACCAGTGAAGATGCGCAGCCCGACTCGCGCATGCGCAGTAGGGAACCGGGCAGTGAAGCCGCAATGCTTCACTTCCTGAGACACTCACTGAGGTTGGCGGCGGGGTCAGCAGAGAGACGCGCGATTGCTCGTCTTCTTCTGCCGACATTGCGGGCACCATGGACAGGTAAGTGTCCATTTATTAAAAGTCAGCAGCTGTAGTATTTGTAGCTGCTGGCTTTTAATATTTTTTGTTCAGGTGGACCTCCGCTTTAAATATATACAGAGTGATTTTGTCCAAATTGATTTTACAGCGAAAATATAGATTTTGCCACTAGTGAAATTTTGTCAAGTCAGAAACTCCTAACTTCACCTATTGATCGGCTTAAAGGGGTTGTAAAGGTAAACGTTTTTTCACCTTAATGCATTCTATGCATTAAGATGAAAAAACATCTGTGGATTAGCGCCCCCCCCCCCCGTTTACTTACCTGACCCCTCGAAAGTCCCACGCCGTGAACGCGCTTGCTTCTCGGCCAGGCTTCTCGGCTCATTCATTGGTTGATTGAAAGCAGCGCAGCCATTGGCTCGCGCTGCTGTCAATCACATCCAATGACACGGAGCGCCGGGGGGCGGGGCCAAGTAATACAGTGAGCGGCTAGGGCCGCCGGCTGTATCACGGGAGCACGCCCGCAAGAACTCATCACCATTCGAGCTTGCTCGCATAAAGGTGATGAGTTCTTGCGGGGGGGGAGTCGAGACAGCCGCTGAGGGACCCCAGAAGACCAGGTTCGGGGCCACTCTGTGCAAGACGAGCTGCACAGTGGAGGTAAGTATAACATGTTTGTTATTTAAAAAAAAAAAAAAAATTACCTTTACATACCCTTTAAGTTGATTTTTTTGGGGGGGAAAAGTGTGTTTTGAGGGGATATGTTTATTAATTTACTTTAATTTAGTGTTCTTTGTGTTAGTGTTTTTTTTTTTTGTATATTTTTGTATATATATTTTTGTTCTTGTGTTTTAATTTTTTTTCAATTTTGTTTTTATCGTTTTTTTTTCTTTTTGTGGTAAAAAAATGTGCAATAAGGCTAATAAGAGCTGTGTTTTGGCACACGCGCTTGTCCAGAATAGTTGGAAGGAGCTTCCATAATGTTCAGGGGCCATTTGAAAGTGATACTAAAGCTTCAAATATATAAAAAAATAAAATAACAAAAATTTTATACTTGCCTCCACTGTGCAGCTCGTTTTGCACAGTGTGGCCCCGATCCTCCTCTTCTGGGGTCCCTTGGCGGCTGTCTCGGCTCCTCCCCGGCTCCTCCCCGCTTCTAATAACCCCCTCTGGGAAGCGCTCTTCCAAGAGGGTTACCTTGCGGCCCCCTGGCCCTCGCATCATTGGAGTTGATTGACATGCAGCTGTGCTGCTATCAATCTATCCAATGAAGATCCAAGAAGACCGAGCAAAGGAAGAGCGCATTCGCGACGCGGGACTTTCCAGGGCTCAGGTAAGTAAAATGGGGGGCGGCAATCATCAGATGTTTTTTCACCTTAATGTATAAGATGCATTAAGGTGAAAAAACATGAACATTTACAACCCCTTTAAGTCCATTGCGCATTCAAAAATTTTAATTTAACCTTCCCCTCTGACTTTCCCGTTTCCCCCCAAAAAATCCTGGTATTCACCAAATATTTGGGCGCAAACAAGATCAGTCAGCAGCAGGCCAAGACTGCATGGGTAGATCTTCAGTCTTAATTAGATCTTCAGCTCATTAAAATGCAAATCAATTTAAAACTTTTTTGAAATGCGTTTTTCTGGATTTTTGTTGTTATTCTGTCTCTTAGGCCCCATGCACACGAGACACCGGTGCAAACTCTGCTGAACACACGTTTTTAAAGGCTAAAACCGGCGTTTAAAAACACCCGTTTTGCCGCGATTTTAGCGGCGTTTTACCGCGTTTTACCGCGTTTGTGTCTATAGGCGTTTAGTTAAGAAACATCATAAGACCCTCCCTAAGCTCAAAAAACATTATTATTTAACCATTTCAGCCATTTTGGGAGACCAGCAGCTGAGAGAGCAGCAGTGTACTTGTATTTAGCGTATCACTTGCCACATCATCTGCCACAAGCTGTGGATTGTCCACTTGCCACGTCACCTGCCACGTTACCTGGCCACGTCACCTTGCACAAGTTGTGAATTGTCCACTTGCCACGTCACCTGGCCACAAGTTGTGGATTGTCCACTTGCCACATCACCTGGCCACGTCACCTGGCCACGTCACCTGCCACAAGTTGTGGAATGTTCACTTGCCACGTCACCTGCCACGTCACCTGGCCACGTCACCTGGCCACGTCACTGTGCCACAATTTGTGGATTGTCCACCTGCCACGTCACCTGCCATGTCACCTGGCCACGTCACCTGGCAACATCACCTGCCACAAGTTGTGGATTGTCCACTTGCCACGTCACCTGCCACAAGTTGTGGATTGTCTACAGTGCAATGCAAGCAATTCGTTTTTTTTCATATTTTTTTGATGGTTTTTCATCATTTGCCATCATTTTTGAGATTTCTAATGTAAAAAAATAGGTCACCTTTAAAAACGCTAATAAACAAAATCGCGGCAAAACGCCGGTACCGCGTTTTGCCGCGTTTAGCGGCGTTTAGCCGCGTTTTGCGTCTGAAACGTGGAAAACTTTTGCGTCTGAACCCATTTTTTTGCTTCTGGAAAAACGAGGTTAAACGCAACTGCCTAAAAACGGCAATAAACGAGACTGTGTGCATGGACACATAGGATAACATTGAATGGGTTCAGGAGCAGTTGAAAAAAGTGTCCAACTGCCTCTGAACACGCGTTTAACAGCAAATAACAGCGTCTCGTGTGCATGGGGCCTTACTGTTAAGATAAACCTACCATTAAAATTATAGACTGATCATTTCTTTGTCAGTGGGCAAACATACAAAATCAGCCGGGGATCAAATGCTTTTTTCCCTTACTCTACATATTTTTGCATAGTATGATGTATTCAACATATAACTTTTACAATAGAGAAAACTTAATTTTACATTGTAACTTTAGCTCTATCCATAACTTGATAGAAAAAAAAAAGTTTTTGGTTCTTAAGCATCTCTTGGGAGACGGGTCCATGGAAGTGTACGACGTTCGACTGCACCAGCGCGATCAGGGGGAAAAAGATTTTGGCTCTGAAGATTCATGCAGGCCCCTACTCAGATATGTATGCACCTAGGAGAGAGTAGGTGGGAGCTAAGATCAGATAAACATGCATCTAGGATAGGGTAAGTGTGAGCTTAGGTCAGATAGGTCAGATAAGTATACACGTAGGAGAGGGTAAGTGTGAGCTTAGGTCAGATAAGTATACACCTAGGAGAGGGTAGGTGTGAGCATAGGTCAGATAAGTATACATCTAGGAGAGGGTAGGTGGGAGCTTAGGTCAGATACAGTAAGTATACACCTAGGAGAGTGTAGGTGGGAGCTTAGGTCAGATAAGCTCACACCTACCCTCTCCTAGGTGTATACTTAGGTCAGATAAGTATACACCTAGGAGAGGGTAGGGGTGACCTTAGGTCAGATAAGTGTAGCGATACCTCCAACTAAGAAGGCCGCAGATTTAGTTGGGCCCTGAAGACAGCTCCGCCAACCCCCGGCAATCTGCTCAACCCCCTACTGGCACAGCTAGTAAGGGGAGATAGGACCGCGTGACCGCAACTCTAGGTGACGCAGTCCTATGGCAAACACACACACAGTGATATACTTTAAAACTTCTATTAAAGTAAGTGAAACTGACACCAATGTACTTGACCCAGATATTTTACTGAGGCTAATGGGCAAGTAATAAACAACAGTATAACAAGTTGCAGATCCCTGCAATAAAAAGTAATAAAGATAAACAGAGTAATCAGAATAATAAAATATTGCTATGCAACTCTAGCGCTGACCTTTTACAGCTACTTCCCCTCATGGGTAGACTAACACCCAGCAATGTCTACCTATGCAGTCAGGCCTGACTGATCTAAATGGAAGTTCAGTGAAACAATATTCGCTAGAAATCTTTCGGTGGTGCACTTGAAGAACAACTTTGTAATCCGAACGAATAGTAAAGATAAAAGTATCTGTCTTTAAACAGCTCTCACCACCCGGACAAGTCCAAGTCCGTTTCCTCCATCGATTCGTCTAGGAACAGGAATCCACCGACATCCAAGTCTTCAATCCTTCTGGTGTACTGCAGCAAGGATGAGAAGATGTCTCTAAGGCTCTGCTAGGCTGGCAGAGGGGCTCTTTGGAAAAGTGCACAAGGCCCAGGCTTCAGGCCTTGTGCACACAGCAGTTCAGCACAGAGATCCTCTTGCTAGGAGAGGGGTGTCCAAAGAGACCAAACAAACTCCACCTCCCCTTTATAAAGTCTGCCCCAGCAGTCTCTGTTCCGGAGCAATGTACCCTGGGTGCTGCAAGATGTACTGGGAGATGTAGTCTCTCTCTCTCCTCTGCTTTCACTTCCAGTAATGTCCTTTCTCTACTTCCTCCTGACTCACCTCTCCCCTAGAACTTCTTGTCTCTCTGCATTAAAGGGGAACACCCCGCTACATAAGTATACACCTAGGAGAAGGTAAGTGTGAGCTTAGGTCAGATAAGTATACACCTAGGAGAAGGTAAGTGTGAGCTTAGGTCAGATAAGTATACACCTAGGAGAGGGTAGGTGTGAGCATAGGTCAGATAAGTATACATCTAGGAGAGGGTAGGTTGGAGCTTAGGTCAGATACAGTAAGTATACACCTAGGAGAGGGTAGGTGGGAGCTTAGGTCAGATAAGCTCACACCTACCCTCTCCTAGGTGTAAACTTAGGTCAGATAAGTATACACCTAGGAGAGGGTAGGTGTGAGCTTAGGTCAGATGAGTATGCATCTAGGAGAGGGTAGGTGTGAGCTAAGGTCAGATAAGTATACACCAAGGAGAGGGTAGATGTGATCTTGGATCAGATAAGAATACCCCTAGAAGAGGGTAGGTGTGAGCATAGGTCAGATAAGTATACATCTAGGAGAGGGTAGGTGTGAGCTTAGGTCAGATAAGCATGCATCTGGGAGAGGGTAGGTGTGAGCTTAGGTCAGATAAGCATGCATCTAGGAGAGGGTAGGTGTGAGCTTAGGTCAGATAAGCATGCATCTAGGAGAGGGTAGGTGTGAGCTTAGGTCAGATAAGCATGCATCTAGGACAGGGTAGGTGTGAGCTTGGGTAAGATAAGTATGCATCTAGGAGAGGGTAGGTGTGAGCTTAGGTCAGATAAGCATGCATCTAGGAGATGGTAGGTCTGAGCTTAGGTCAGATAAGCATGCATCTAGGACAGGGTAGGTGTGAGCTTGGGTAAGATAAGTATGCATCTAGGAGAGGGTAGGTGTGAGCTTAGGTCAGATAAGCATGCCTCTAGGAGAGGGTAGGTGGGAGCTTAGGTCAGATAAGCATGCATCTAGGAGAGTGTAGGTGTGAGCTTAGGTCAGATAAGCATGCATCTAGGAGAGGGTAGGTGAGAGCTTGGGTCAGATAAGCATGCATCTAGGAGAGGGTAGGTGGGAGCTTGGGTCAGATAAGCATGCATCTAGGAGAGGGTAGGTGGGAGCTTGGGTCAGATAAGCATGCATCTAGGAGAGGGTAGGTGGGAGCTTAGGTCAGATAAGTATGCATCTAGGAGAGGGTAGGTGTGAGCTTAGGTCAGATAAGCATGCATCTAGGAGAGGGTAGGTGTGAGCTTAGGTCAGATAAGCATGCATCTAGGAGAGGGTAGGTGGGAGCTTGGGTCAGATAAGCATGCATCTAGGAGAGGGTAGGTGGGAGCTTAGGTCAGATAAGTATGCATCTAGGAGAGGGTAGGTGTGAGCTTAGGTCAGATAAGCATGCATCTAGGAGAGGGTAGGTGTGAGCTTAGGTCAGATAAGCATGCATCTGGGAGAGGGTAGGTGTGAGCTTAGGTCAGATAAGCATGCATCTAGGAGAGGGTAGGTGGGAGCTTAGGTCAGATAAGCATGCATCTAGGAGAGGGTAGGTGTGAGCTTAGGTCAGATAAGCATGCATCTAGGAGAGGGTAGGTGTGAGCTTAGGTCAGATAAGCATGCATCTGGGAGAGGGTAGGTGTGAGCTTAGGTCAGATAAGCATGCATCTAGGCGAGGGTAGGTGGGAGCTTAGGTCAGATAAGCATGCATCTAGGAGAGGGTAGGTGTGAGCGTAGGTCAGATAAGCATGCATCTGGGAGAGGGTAGGTGTGAGCTTAGGTCAGATAAGCATGCATCTAGGAGAGGGTAGGTGTGAGCTTAGGTCAGATAAGCATGCATCTAGGAGAGGGTAGGTGTGAGCTTAGGTCAGATAAGCATGCATCTAGGAGAGGGTAGGTGGGAGCTTGGGTCAGATAAGCATGCATCTAGGAGAGGGTAGGTGGGAGCTTAGGTCAGATAAGCATGCATCTAGGAGAGGGTAGGTGGGAGCTTAGGTCAGATAAGCATGCATCTAGGAGAGGGTAGGTGTGAGCTTAGGTCAGATAAGCATGCATCTAGGAGAGGGTAGGTGGGAGCTTAGGTCAGATAAGTATGCATCTAGGAGAGGGTAGGTGTGAGCTTAGGTCAGATAAGCATGCATCTAGGAGAGGGTAGGTGTGAGCTTAGGTCAGATAAGCATGCATCTGGGAGAGGGTAGGTGTGAGCTTAGGTCAGATAAGCATGCATCTAGGAGAGGGTAGGTGGGAGCTTAGGTCAGATAAGCATGCATCTAGGAGAGGGTAGGTGGGAGCTTAGGTCAGATAAGTATGCATCTAGGAGAGGGTAGGTGTGAGCTTAGGTCAGATAAGCATGCATCTAGGAGAGGGTAGGTGTGAGCTTAGGTCAGATAAGCATGCATCTGGGAGAGGGTAGGTGTGAGCTTAGGTCAGATAAGCATGCATCTAGGAGAGGGTAGGTGGGAGCTTAGGTCAGATAAGCATGCATCTAGGAGAGGGTAGGTGTGAGCTTAGGTCAGATAAGCATGCATCTAGGAGAGGGTAGGTGTGAGCTTAGGTCAGATAAGCATGCATCTGGGAGAGGGTAGGTGTGAGCTTAGGTCAGATAAGCATGCATCTAGGCGAGGGTAGGTGGGAGCTTAGGTCAGATAAGCATGCATCTAGGAGAGGGTAGGTGTGAGCGTAGGTCAGATAAGCATGCATCTGGGAGAGGGTAGGTGTGAGCTTAGGTCAGATAAGCATGCATCTAGGAGAGGGTAGGTGTGAGCTTAGGTCAGATAAGCATGCATCTAGGAGAGGGTAGGTGTGAGCTTAGGTCAGATAAGCATGCATCTCAGGAGAGGGTAGGTGGGAGCTTGGGTCAGATAAGCATGCATCTAGGAGAGGGTAGGTGGGAGCTTAGGTCAGATAAGCATGCATCTAGGAGAGGGTAGGTGGGAGCTTAGGTCAGATAAGCATGCATCTAGGAGAGGGTAGGTGTGAGCTTAGGTCAGATAAGCATGCATCTAGGAGAGGGTAGGTGGGAGCTTGGGTCAGATAAGCATGCATCTAGGAGAGGGTAGGTGGGAGCTTAGGTCAGATAAGCATGCATCTAGGAGAGGGTAGGTGGGAGCTTAGGTCAGATAAGTATGCATCTAGGAGAGGGTAGGTGTGAGCTTAGGTCAGATAAGCATGCATCTAGGAGAGGGTAGGTGTGAGCTTAGGTCAGATAAGCATGCATCTAGGAGAGGGTAGGTGGGAGCTTAGGTCAGATAAGCATGCATCTAGGAGAGGGTAGGTGGGAGCTTAGGTCAGAGCCGGAAGGTGATACGCATAACTGTAGTTTTTCTAAAGGTTCAGTTACCTTAAAGATCTCAAACTTGAACATGTTATTTTGAAGGCATACCGTATTTTACGGAATTAAGAACACATGTAAAAATTTCCCACATTGAAGAAAAAACCGGGCTTTGTTCATGCCAGATTCATGTCATGTCCTGCAATCAATGCATCTTGAAATACCGGATTCCTCGGATGTCATAGTAATCCATGAGTGACACTTTTCAAGCATGTCAGTATTTAGTAATTTTGCAGATAAAGCATACCGTCGTATGTATTCATGTGTACTTACTACTGTATAGGAATATGAATGGCGTGCTTTGCATTAAAAATATCATTGGAAATCAAATTCCCTTTCTACCTATTTCATGCAGTTTTTTTTTATCAATCCCATTAGAGAGTCAGTGATCTTATCAACACAGGATCACTAAAAGAAAGGAGCGAACGCTCGCCTGCACCTACAGCACCGCTCAGCGTTTACAGCTTTGGGCCTAAAGTACAGAAAACCTACATCCTTCCTGTGCACTGTATTGAAATCGCAATGTTATCAGCCTTCCCAGTTCAGTTCTGTGAAGTACAAATCACACCCCCATGTTATGGAAATGAGGCTAGGTTGGAGGTGTTCTGTAGTCCAGTCTTAAAGCGGAGTTCCACCCATATAAAAGTCAGCAGCTACAAAAAGTGTAGCTGCTGACTTTTAATAATCAGACACTCACCTGTCCCAGGTTCCAGTGATGTGGGCCAACGAAGCCCCGCTCCTCTCCACGTCGCCGGCATTCTGACTGTGGGTGTCCGGCTGTGGCTTCACAGCCGGGCACACACTGCACATGCACGAGCCACGCTGCGCGTTGTGTTTGGCCGGCAATCTTCTAGGACTTGTGACGTGTCCCATAAGATTGCAGGGAGGGAGGGGAGAGAGGTGAACTTCCTTCTGGCGACTGGCGCCATCAAGCCCCGGGAGGAAGTGGGGGCTGGGTGCCCCTAAAAAGAGGGTATCCGCCCCCCCCCCCCAAAAAAAATGACATGCCAAATGTGGCATGTCAGGGGGTCACCTTCCCTTAAAGCGGAAGTTCCATTTTTGGGTGAAACTCCGCTTTAAGATGACAATGCTGCTTCCCCATAGATAAAGTACAGTGAGTGAGTGCTGTCATCCTTGAACAGGAAATATGTCACTGGCAGGATCACCAAGCGAAAGCTAAGGGAAAAAATCCTGAAAAAAAACTACAGCCTGAGTAGAAAAGCCATTCCCCTGACAGCATGCTGAGAGTGGGGCCCTTGCTCTGTGTGTGGAAGCAGTGTTTTCTCTGGAGAGGTTTAACATGCTCTCTGCTGTGTCAAATCTTGAGCTCTCCAATCAGCAGAGATTACACTCATTAATGATTGGAGAGCTCTAGGCCTGATTTAGCAGGGAGTGTGTCAGAACTCTGTAGAGGGACCACTGCTTCCACACACAGAGAATGGGTCCTTCTCTACAGCATGCTGGTTGTAGATACTTAAAGCGGAGCTCCACCCAAAAAGGGGAAGTACCACTTTAAGCACTCCTCCCCCCCCCTCTCCTGCCAACTTTGGCATGTCATTTTTCTTTGGGGGCAGTGGGTGCCTAGTTTTGACAGATACCCGCTCCTACTTCCACTCAGATGAGAGCGAGTCTCCTCCTTGCTCTGCCCATATGACAAGAGCTCCTGAGCAGGGGTGGCGCCAGGTGAGTGCATGCCGTGGAAGAAGGGAATGAGGTGGGGGGGGGGTGGTCAGGGAGAAGTGTAGAGAGTCAGCATACTGATCGGCCGATCCAGCACCGAGATCCCTCGATCCTCCACTGACGCCCCATTCCTGAACAGAGTGATCTGGAGGAGGGACAGCCAGGACTGGAGGAGAGAGGGACAGTACACAGCACAAGGGAGCTCTGCATATACTACACTAGCCTGTCTATATACCCTAGTAGCCTGTCTGTATACCCTAGTAGCCTGTCTGTATACCCTAGTAGCCTGTCTATATACCCTAGTAGCCTGTCTGTATACCCTAGTAGCCTGTATATATACTACACTAGCCTGTCTGTATACTACACTAGCCTGTCTATATACCGTAATACACTAGCCTGTCTATATACTACACTAGCCTGTCTGTATACTACACTAGCCTGTCTATATACCATAGCCTGTCTATATACCGTAATACACTAGCCTGTCTATATACTACACTAGCCTGTCTGTATACCCTAGCCTGTCTATATAATACACTAGCCTGTCTATATTCTACACTAGCCTGTCTATATACACTAGCCTGGCTGTATACCCTAGCCTGTCTGTATACTACAATAGCCTATCTATATACCCTAGCCTGTACATATACTACCCTAGCCTGTCTATATACTACCCTAGCCTGTCTATATACTACCCTAGCCTGTCCATATACTACCCTAGCCTGTCCATATACTCTAGCCTATCTATATACCCTAGCCTGTCTATATACTACCCTAGCCTGTCCATATACTACTCTAGCCTGTATATATATACATTACCCTAGCCTGTCTATATACTACCCTAGCCTGTCCATATACTACTCTAGCCTGTATATACATTACCCTAGCCTGTCTATATACTACACTAGCCCTTAACCTAGGTTCACACTTATGTGTATAGTGCAAGATCTGACTTCCTGATAAATTACATTTTAATTATCATTATATAAAATAATGGATGTGGGGGCCTGTGGAGTATATTTTGGGAGGGGGGGCAGCATTTGAATCTTGGAACCAGGCAGCACAATGTCTTGGGCCAGCCCTGCAGACAAGCTTAGAAATTCAGCACTTTGAATGGATGTAGAGAAAAGAAGAGTGCAGATAAGCAGGTACTACTTATGTAGAAGGATTTGTATCACCTGAGGCCGGTCACTTCACTGGGAATATGTAAAGGTTAACAACCACTTTAAATGTTGCAGGCATTTATTATGTGTCTGGCAGTCATGTGTAGGACTTACATGCATTTGTACCGAGACTTCTAGAAAGTGTGTCAGTCTCAGAAGAATGGTTCCAGGTAGCAGAGGAGCAGTCAGGTTATCCCTGACCTGACCTCATTTCTATAAACTCTTTGTGTCCGCAGTCTCCGCTGTCTGGGAGCCAGGCCAACTTCTGATACCCAAATGAAAGGATTACTACCTGGAATTACTGCCGTTCCTATGAAAAGAGCCGTGTTGATAATATCAGGTATTTTTAGATTAGGCCACATGTAAAATATTTAAAGTGGACTTATCAAGTGTACACAATGGAAGAAGCCATTTAGTATGTAGACCGATACTGAGCCTACCCATTTCCTAAAAAAAAGGGAAAGTCTCCCTATTATAATGCATGTGCTTGAAGTGAAACTCCAGCCAATTTCTTTTTTGTTCTGGATAAAATGGTGACAGGTTTTTATTGTCGCCTGTATCTCCATTTTTTTTTCTTATGTAGCAAGGTCCCGAACCTCCAAAGGTCTAATGTGACCTCCAGAGTCAGGGATAGCTGACATCCGTCTTTGTAGAGTGAGTTACAAGGCATGGTGGGTGTGATCCAAGATGGAGTGATGGGCGCCAGACACTTTTTGAATGTAAAAGAGATATATTGTCACTTGAACAGAACTGTGGGAGAGAGGGTTAAAGCCAGGACACCCTTAAGTAGATGCAATGATAATTGGCAGACTCCAAGACTTCTATAGGTAGACGGGGAAGGCCTCCAGCCAGACACCACTTCTGTATCGGTAGGACCGCTGTCTCCTATGGCAACAAATCTTGTAACAGTCACTGACGGTAGTTGTACTTAACTATTGGCAACACAGAATAGTTCTTCTCTTACACTACAGTCTCTCACTGCAGATTTTTACTCACTGAGCTCCCAGTCTCTCACTAGACTTCCAGACCCAATTGCCACTGAATCTCATGAGCTCTTCCACAGCTAGCACGCTGTATGCTCCTCAAGCGTCACCCCTGCTGTTCTGCTGGGTCCTTGGCTTGGTACTCAATGCTCCTTAAGCGTCACCCCCCTATCCTGCTGGGTCCCTAGCTTGGTTTTCAATGCTCCTCAAGCGTCACCCCCACTATCCTGCTGGGTCCCTGGCTTGGTACTCGATGGTCCTAAAGCGTCACCCCTGCTGTCCTACTGGGTCCCTGGCTTGGTACTCAATGCTCCTAAAGCATCACCCCCCTATCCTGCTGGGTCCCTGGCTTGGTACTCGATGCTCCTCAAGTGTCACCTCCCTATCCTGCTGGGTCCCTATCTTGGTTTTCAATGCTCCTCAAGCGTCACCCCCACTATCCTGCTGGGTCCCTAGCTTGGTACTCAATGCTCCTAAAGCGTCACCCCTGCTGTCCTGCTGGGTCCCTGGCTTGGTACTCGATGCTCCTCAAGCGTCACCCCCCTATCCTGCTGGGTCCCTAGCTTGGTACTCAATGCTCCTCAAGCGTCACCACCGCTATCCTGCTGGGTCCCTGGCTTGGTACTCGATGCTCCTCAAGCGTCACCCCCCTATCCTGCTGGGTCCCTAGCTTGGTACTCAATGCTCCTCAAGCGTCACCCCCACTATCCTGCTGGGTCCTTGGCTTGGTACTCGATGCTCCTCAAGCGTCACCACCGCTATCCCGCTGGGTCCCTGGCTTGGTATTCAATGCTCCTCAAGCGTCACCCCCGCTATCCTGCTGGGTCCCTATGTTGGTACTCAATGCTCCTCAAGCGTCACCCCAGCTATCCTGCTGGGTCCCTAGCTTGGTACTCGATGCTCCCCAAGCGTCACCCCCGCTATCCTGCTCGGTCCCTGGCTTGGTACTCGATGCTCCCCAAGCGTCACCCCCGCTATCCTGCTCGGTCCCTGGCTTGGTACTCAATGCTCCTCAAGCGTCACCCCCACTATCCTGCTGGGTCCCTGGCTTGGTCCTCGATGCTCCTAAAGCGTCACCCCTGCTGTCCTGCTGGGTCCCTGGCTTGGTACTCAATGCTCCTAAAGCATCACCCCCCTATCCTGCTGGGTCCCTGGCTTGGTACTCGATGCTCCTCAAGTGTCACCTCCCTATCCTGCTGGGTCCCTATCTTGGTTTTCAATGCTCCTCAAGCGTCACCCCCACTATCCTGCTGGGTCCCTAGCTTGGTACTCAATGCTCCTAAAGCGTCACCCCTGCTGTCCTGCTGGGTCCCTGGCTTGGTACTCGATGCTCCTCAAGCGTCACCTCCCTATCCTGCTGGGTCCCTAGCTTGGTACTCAATGCTCCTCAAGCGTCACCACCGCTATCCTGCTGGGTCCCTGGCTTGGTACTCGATGCTCCTCAAGCGTCACCCCCCTATCCTGCTGGGTCCCTAGCTTGGTACTCAATGCTCCTCAAGCGTCACCCCCACTATCCTGCTGGGTCCCTGGCTTGGTACTCGATGCTCCTCAAGCGTCACCACCGCTATCCTGCTGGGTCCCTGGCTTGGTATTCAATGCTCCTCAAGCGTCACCCCCGCTATCCTGCTGGGTCCCTATGTTGGTACTCAATGCTCCTCAAGCGTCACCCCAGCTATCCTGCTGGGTCCCTGGCTTGGTACTCGATGCTCCCCAAGCGTCACCCCCGCTATCCTGCTCGGTCCCTGGCTTGGTACTCGATGCTCCTCAAGCGTCACCCCCGCTATCCTGCTGGGTCCCTGGCTTGGTATTCAATGCCCCTCAAGCGTCACCCCCGCTATCCTGCTGGGTCCCTATGTTGGTACTCAATGCTCCTCAAGCGTCACCCCTGCTGTCCTGCTGGATCCCTGGCTTGGCATCTGCTGAAGCTTTCCCACTTCTTCACCGTCCCAGGCTGGTGAGAAGACTGCTCTGGTACTGGCTCCAGCTTACTCACTGTAGTCTCCGGTAACAAGGTGGATAGTCCCTTAGTGGCAACAGCTTCCCCTTTACCTCTGACCACAACTGGTTCCCTGTCCGGCTGAACCTTCACAACTCGGTTGGACTCCAATCCTGCAGTCCCAACCCTAAGCTGCTTTTCTTGCTCAGAATTCCGGCCTAGCAGCCCGGGGCGACATAACACACATCCACCCAGACAGCCGCCCAGGTGGCACAGAACCCCGATCACCTGACTCCACCCAAATAAATAGGCTCTCCCAGCAGGCATGGGGACCAAAGAAACCCCTGCCAATTGGCTGAGACACGCCATCCATCCATAGTCTGACCTTGCTACAACCTTGTCAATCTAATGTCATCAGCATGCGCCACCTATTGACAGAAGAGAAAAGGTACAGCAATCCAGAGTTAGAGAGGAATCAGTGAATCTTCTAACAATCAGCCAGGTTGATTAATACCTGACAAACGAAATTTATTAGCAACCCTACCTAAACACCAGGGTGCTACACTTATAGTACAAAGTGAGGAGAAATCTCGAACAGCGACATAGACAGCAATATGTCGAGTGGAGTAGGACTAGAAACGATGTTGGGATTTTATTCATGTCTGTATGGTTGTTGGGGAGAGTTTCCCTTACTTCCTGTCCTGGTGACCACACAGGAAGTGGGGGGAATCTTTCCAACAGAGACACATATAGTTAAGGTTCTAAAGCTGGCCACATACATTACAATCTGAGTGCAAAAACCCCATTAAACAAAGGTGGGACCCTTATTCAATTGAATGGGCCACGTTACAGTGCCGGTAAAGTGCAGTACCACCCACCCAATGCGACAGTTGGGATAATTTTTGCATATGTACACCTGGAGTTAAGCTTTAAAAAAAACAGTTGCTTATGGCACACAGTGCTTTAGCAAGCTAAACGTCATTCAATAAGTCTGCATTAATGTGTGTTTTGGCAGCGTTTTTGGTACACTTTTGCAGTAAAGTGTTGAATTTTTTTTGCACTAGCATTTTGAAGTGTTTGTGGTGCGTTTTTTCCCTAGACATGTGACTGGACAAAGCACTTCCCACAGGTGCTTTTCTCTTTTGATGTTTTTTTGCCGCAGTTTCTATTAATTTCAATGAAGAGGTGCGTTTTTTTTTTTTTTTTACCGCACCAAACATGCCCCAAAAATGCAGCAAGCCGCGTGTTTTAGGCTCGGTTCACACCTATGCCTTTTTTATGCATTTTTCAGAAACGACAGTTAATCTAACATGGTTTCCTAAGGGACACGTTCACATCAATGCTTTTTTCAGCTGCTGCGTTTATTGAACGGGTCAGGACCTTTTTTAAATGCAAAATGGTGATTTTTTTGTTATTTTAGTTCAATATACTTTTATTATTGAAACTAAGGGATTTTGGGGATTTTAAAGGTGCAAATTCACAACAAAATTATAATGAAAAATATTATTTATTAAAGATTTAAAAAGGACATAAACAAAATATGAAAATCTCATCATACAGTACAGTTGAAAATTGCAGGCTGAATATTTCTCTACATGTTTCGCCACGAATAGTAACTTCCTTAGGAGAATTTATTTATCAGGCACTGTAAACACTAAAAATAGAGAATTTTTTTTTTTTTAGAGCAAAACACAGAAAATCGTAATAACAGTATAATACAATTGAATAAACATAAACATATTGTCATTTTACCGGATATGGCTGAGATCACAATAGCATGTTAAATCCAAATTTGTAGGAATTACCTTTAAATAGTAGCTAGTAACAATTTTATATTGTCATTGAGGCCGCGGAGTCACACTATTTTTAGTGTTTACAGTGCCTGATAGGGTTGCCGATGAGATTTTCATATTTTGATTATGTAATTTTTAAATCTTTAATAAATATATATTGTTTTTCATTATAATTTTGTTGTGAATTTGCACCTTTAAAATCCCCAAAATCCCTTATTTTCTATAATATGTCTTCTTAAGGGGATGTGGTGCTGTTAGATAATACAGATGATAAGGAATAATTCCTCTACTTTTGGTATTATTATTATTATACAGGATTTAAATAGTGCCAACAGTTTGCACAGCACTCAACAAAATGAAGGCAGATATTACAGTTACATTACAATTTGGTACAAGAGGACTCAGAGGGGCCTGCTCATTAGAGTTTACAATCTAAGAGGGAGGGTCAATTAATACAAAAGTTGATGAGCTGATGGAGAAAGTAAAACAGGTTATTAGTTAGAAGCATATACTTCAATGGAGAAGCTGCAGAAAAGCATGTAGTGCATTTTTGCCACGATTTTGCTGCAATTTTCATCATGGAATCTGCCCAACAACAAACTGTATGCAACAAAAAGTATAAAAATTGCAAAACACAAATTGTGGAAAAATCGCAGTAAAATCGTGTGTGCAAAAATGGAAAAAGCACTGCATAAATGATCAAAAGTAAACTGCATAGATGTGAACTGAGCCTGAAGCCTCGTACACACGGCCGAGATTCTCGTCGAAAAAAACATGACGTTTTTTTCGACGAGATTCTTGGACAAGAAACTTGTCCCAGCCGAGTGTACACACGCTCTATTCAAAGAACCCGCGGTTCTTTGAATAGAGCGAACGCGGTGACGTCATCGAATACGACGAGCATGCGCTCGTCACATTCGATGCCGTCGCCGCCATCTTGGTTCACCCTACCTATGCCTAGGAAGCTACCGCGCATGCGTCAAAGTCATTTTGAGCATGCGCGGGCTTCCCGGCGAACAGGTAAGTGTACACACACACAATTTTCTCGTCGAGAAACAGGCTGACGAGAATCTCGACGAGAAAATAGAGAGCAGGATCTCTATTTTCTCGTCGAGATTCTTGTCGCTTTTCTTGACGAGAAACCATACACACGAACGAATTTCTCGGCAAAAAATCTCTGCCAGCAAGTTTCTTGCTGGTTTTTGCCGAGAAACTCGTTTGTGTGTATGAGGTTTCAAAATTAAAACACAACAGGCCAGTGTGAAGAGTTCCGTAGGATTTAAAGTGATGCATTTTATTCTGCTTTTTTTTTTTTTTTTTACTGAACAACTAATCAAAAACTGATCAAGGACAAGCTATCCTGCAGATAAAGAGACAAACCATTTACCTCTGACAGGGGGGCCTACAATGATCAGCTTTTACTTATTTTCAGCTCTCATTGGCCCTCTTATGACTCACCCCCCCTCCCTTCCTGGCAAACTCTCAGGAATGTGAGAGAGAGAGCTGTGCATGATATCATAAGTCTAGGCTAATGACCAGACAGGAAACAGGAAGTGGGCTGTATAAGGCATTTACTGGCAGAAAAAGAAAATGTTTTATCATCCAAAGTTAAAACTTTAAGGGCAGAAAGTCTAAAGGGATTGTAAATAAAAAATGTTTTTTTTTTTTTTAAATAACAAACATGTTATACTTACCTCCACTGTGCAGCTCGTTTTGCACAGAGTGGCCCCGAACCTGGTCTTCTGGAGTCCGACGGCGGCTGTCTCGGCTTCTCCCCGCAAGAACTCACCACCTATATGCGAGCGAGCTCGCATGGTGGTGACTCCTTGCGGGCACGCTCCAGTGATACAGCCGGCGGCTATAGCCGCTCACTGTATCACTCGGCCCCGCCCTCCGGCACGCCCGCGTCATTGGATGTGATTGACAGCAGCGCGAGCCTATGGCTGCGCTGCTTTCAATCCATCCCCTTGTAGCCAATCAACGGGCAGGCTCAGAAACAAGGAGGATGACGGGGGCGAGCACGGGACTTTCGAGGGCTCAGGTAAGTAAAATGGGGGCTCGGGAGGGGGGGCGGTATTGTCGGATGTTTTTTCACCTTAATGCATAGGATGCATTAAGGTGAAAAAACTTTTATCTTTACAACCCCTTTAATGGATGGAAAGATGAAAAAATTACTGAAGTTCCGCTTTAACTGCTCCTAACTACTTCTAAATGCTACTAAAGTGCCACTTATAGTTTTTTTTCAGCTTTTTATTTTTTTCTTCATGTACTGCAAAAAACGCTAATAAAATGCTAATGTCGCTAAATGCTCCTAAAAGCTACTAAAATACTCATAGAAGCTGGAAGGAAAATGCTATTACAGATTTGAGAGTAACTTGGTTTGAGAGCGTTTTGCAAGACAAGCAAAATGTTTTAATAAATTTTGCCCTGATATACAAGCGATGTCTTGATATAAGAGTAGCGTCATGTCACAACTGAGTATAAAAAAGAAGAGAGGAGCCTCTAAGGCCGGTTTCACACTGGGGTGGTGGGTGCGGTGGCGGTATAGTGCCGCTATTTTTAGCGGCGCTATACCGTCGGGATTGCTGAGGTATTCGGCCGCTAGCGTTGCGGTTTTAACCCCCGCTAGCGGGCGAAAAAGGGTTATTACCACCCGCAAACCGCGGCTACAGTATTACCGCGGTGTTCCATTGCTTTCAATGGGAAGGAGCGGTGGAGGAGCGGTAAACACACCGCTCCTCTCACCGCTCCAAAGATGCGGCTAGCAGGACTTTTTTTCACGTCCTGTTAGCGCACCGCTGTTTAGGCTCGGTTTGCAGGCGCTATTTTTAGCAAAATAGCGCCTGCAAACCACCGCAATGTGTGAAAGGGGCCTAAGTGTAGCAATATGGTTACATTTAATGAAGGTACAACTTATTGCTACACTTATGCCGCGTACACACAACAGTTTTTCCTGTCATGCAAAAAAACAACGTTTTTCTCGACGTGATTCTTCTCAAGCCTGCCTTGCATTCACACGTTCAGGAAAAAAAATGCTAGAGCAAAGCGCAGTGACGTACAACACGTACGACGGCACTATAAAGGGGAAGTTCCATTCGAATGGCGCCACCCTTTGGGCTGCTTTTGCTGATCTCGTGTTAGTAAAAGTTTGGTGAGAGACGATTCGCGCTTTTCAGTCCGTTACAGCGTGACGAATGTGCTATCTCCATTACAAACGTTAGTTTTACCATGATGAGCGCTCCCGTCTCATACTTGATTCTGAGCATGCGCGTTTTTTTTTCCCCTCGGAAAAGCATACACACGAGCGGTTTTCGCAACAAGAAAAAGAACGACGGGAAAAACGACGAGAAAAAAATAGAGCAGGTTCTAATTTTTTTGCGGGCAGTTTTCTCGTCATGAAAAACGGTCGTGTGTACGGGGCATTAGAGGTGCCTCTCTTCTCTTTTATACCCTGTAAAAAAATGCTTTGATATACAAGTACTTTGGATTACAAGCATGTTTCTGGAACGAATTATGCTCGCAAACCAAAATTTTACTGTATCAGCATTTTTCATCCAGCATTTTTTTTTTTCTACCTTTTTTTTTTTTGAGCTTATGAAAAACGCTAGTGTGCATGGAGCCTGAAGAATAATGTGAAGTCCTGATCATTTTTCCTTGCACCTCCTGATTTTTCTCCACGTTTGGAGCAAGCACTATGATACACATGGATCTCCGGTCACCGGAGAGTTAACAAGGTTTTTTATTTGAATTCGCTGCAGTTCTGCGCTCTGTAATTGTATCTATATGTGGAGCGGGCAGTCCTGGAAAGCATGCAGACTCTGCCTGTACCCACGTCGCAGGCCGTCACCTGTTGGGGCCCTCGCTGAGAGCTGCTCTGGAAGCGAACCAACAGAGGCAGAGTTTAGCCGATCTCCCCAGCCCTGGCAGACTTCCCCGGAGTGGGGGCACAGCCGGCTGCAATGCATGTTTCTTCCATCCCTTCCTGTCTTTTAAAGTTCTGTTAAGAGCCGTCAGTCAGTCAGTCAGTCAGTCAGTCAGTCAGTCAGTCAGTCAGTCAGTCACCGCTTGCAGACAATGGAGGAGCTCACAAGGCAGAAGTCGGAGGGGATCATGTCTCTGCTGGGTAGCGGCCAGTTGAATGGTGAGTAACAGGATTATGCCGGTCCTACAATGGCAGGGATCAGTGTGCCCTGTGTGGGTACTCTGTGTTGTTCTGCCGTAACCGACTCCAGACAGGTATGTGTTCCAGCAGGAAAGGGATTCCGTGTGTATTACAGGCTGGTGATACAAGAGTTCCTGGGGATTATTAGAGAAGAATACATTATTATTATTATACAGGATTTATATAGCGCCAACAGTTTGCGCAGCGCTTTACAACATCGGGGAATTATAAGGGAATTAGTGCCGGTTCACACTTGTGCGAGTTGATACCGAATGCGATGCGTTAAACACAAACTAGATTCGCATGTCATCCAAAAAGTAATTGTTTTCAATGATGGTGGTTCACATCTATGCGTTGCGATTCCTCTCCGAATGCGATGCGATGAAAAAAAGGGTCTTGTGCGAGTTTAGAGCGTTGCGTTGCGATATTAGTCTCCATAGACATCAATGTAAATCGTTTTGGAATCGCATTTGATGGTTCACATATGTCGTTCCACCGCACGATTCTCCACAAAAAAACAGGAAGTTAACACCTTTTTTTTTTTTTTACATTATGATTCCATTGGCTAGAACATTAATCGCAGCTATGTCCCACTCCACTTGCATTTATATCGGGGTAAAAACGCGGTAAATTCGCACCTCAGAATGGACTGAAAAAAAACGGAACAAATTCACAGTGCAGCAGTGTGAACCGGCACTTAGGCCCCTTTCACACTGAGGCGTTGCAATAACGCGCTAAAAAACGATTAGCGTTATTACCGTGTTTTTATCGGTAAAAAGGATTTCCTGGTATCCCACAATCCTCCACTCTACTGCGGTCATGTGACCTTCCCACAGCTTCTGGGTGTTTTTAAAGCGTTTTTACCGCGGTACTCATTCATTTCAATGGGGATAGGCGTTTTTACAGCGCTATTTTATGCGCCCCAAAGATGCTCCAAAAAAGCTGTTTGCAGGATTTTTTCCAACGCACAGCCAGAAAAACGCCTCAGTGTAAAAGCCCTCAGGGTTTTCACATTGAGAATGCGGGGGCAGGATTATTTCAGGCGTTTTTACAGCGCTATTTTTAGTGCTAAAATGCCTGAAAAACGCCTCAGTGTGAAAGGGGCCTAAATGAGTTGACTTAATGCAGTAAAACAAACAAAACCAAAAATGTAATATATTGCAGCTTACCAATCCTTAGGCTCCATTCACACTAATGCGTATTTTGGTGCATTTTGCACTTTGCAGAAATGCATGGAAATTTTTTAACATGGGTTCCTATGGAACATGTTTACATCAATGCATTTTTGTACCTCTGCGTTTTTGGAAAGGGTTGGGGACTTTTTTTCATGCAAAAAGCAGCGTTTTGCATGTAATAGAAGTCAATGGACCTGCATCAAAAACGCAAGTACCAAGTTTTTGATGCGTTTTTACCGCGATTTTGCTGCGATTTGCGTTTTTTTTATTTTTATGGAAATGTATAAAAAATAAAAATTAATTTATAAAAGTTAATAAAAAAAAACAAAAAACGCAAAACGCAAATCGCGGTAAAAACGCATGTTGAAAAACGCGGCAAGCACCGCAAAAAGCAAAGCAAAAACGCTCAAAAGCAACATGCAATAGTGTGAATCGAGCCTAAGATGTGGTGGCTGCATTTGTTTTTGTCTTTCAGGCCTGATTCCCACCTATGCAGGTTGCAGTTTGCATATTCCAGGTGCATTTTGCGTTTTTCAATACATGCTTTTCATCCATTGAAGTCCATGGAACCAAAAACCAGAAAAAAGTCCCTGGCCCTTTCCATAAAATGCACAGATGTGAACTACATCCATAGGAAACCATGTTATATGGTCTGTAATGTGTTTCTGAAAACGCGCTAAAAAATGCATAGGTGTGAACCAGGCCTGTTGCCTCGTACACACGACCATTTTTCTCGGCAGGAAAAAAAAACGAAGTTTTTCCCGACGGGATTCCTCTCAAGCCTGCCTTGCATACACACGTTCAGGCCAAATACCGCCCGTCCAAAGCGCGGTGACGTACAACACGTACGACGGCACTATGAAGGGGAAGTTCCATTCCAATGGCGCCACCCTTTGGGCTGCTTTTGCTGATCTCGTGTTAGTAAAAGTTTGGTGAGAGACGATTTGCGATTTTCAGCCTCGTGCTTTTCAGTCCGTTACAGCGTGACGAATGTGCTTTCTCCATTACGAGCGCTAGTTTTACCAGAAAGAGCGCTCCCGTCTCATACTTGATTCTGAGCATGCACGTTTTTTTTCCCCTCGGAAAAACATACACATGACCGGTTTTTCCGACGGGAAAAAGTCAGCCGGGAATCTCGACAGGAAAAAAGAAAGCTGGTTCTCTTTTCCGGCAGTTTTCTCATCGGGAAAACTGCGATGGGGCATACACACGGCCGGTTTTCCCGGCCAAAAGCTCTCATGGCAGTTTTCCCGACGGGAAAACCGGTCATGTGTACGAGGCATTAGTCTTTTTTCTCACAAAGCCAAAATTAGAGCGAGTCAAGATGTGTCAAGTGTGAGACTGTTGGAGTCGCTGTATATACTAAAGTAGCAAAAGTATTGGGACACCTGCCTTTACACGCACATGAACTTTAATGACATCCCAGTCTTATGCGGCGTACACACGATCGGACATTCTGACAACAAAACCGTGGATTTTTTTCCGACGGATGTTTCGCTCAAACTTATCTTGCATACACACAGTCACACAAATCTTGTCTGAAAATCCGAACGTCAAACACGCGGTGACGTACAACACGTACGACGAGCCGAGAAAAATGAAGTTCGATAGCCAGTGTGGCTCTTCTGCTTGATTCCGAGCATGCGTGGAATTTTGTGCGTCGGAATTGTGTACACACGCTCGGAATTTCCGACAGCAAATGTCCGATGGAGCATACACACGGTCGGATTTTCTGACAACAAGCCCACATCGAACATTTGTTGTCGGAAATTCCGACCGTGTGTACGCGGCATTAGTCCGTAGGGTTCAATATTGAGTTGGTCCCCCCTTTGTAGCTATAACAGCTTCAATTCTTCTGGGAAGACCGTCCACAAGGTTTAGCAGCGTGTCTATGGGAATATTTGACCATTCTTCCAGAAGCACATTTGTGAGGTCAGGCACTGATGTTGGATGAGAAGGCCTGGCTCGCAGTCTCCGCTCTAATTCATCCCAAGGGTGTTCTATGGGGTTGAGGTCAGGACTCTGTGCAAGCCAGTCAGGTTCCTCCACCCCAAACTCGCTCGTCTATGTCTTTATGAACCTTGCTTTGTGCACTGGTCCAAATCATTTAGTGGAGGGGGGATTATGGTGTGAGGTTGTTTTTTAAGGGTTGGGCTTGGCCCCCTTAGTTCCAGTGAAGGGAACTTTTAAAGTGTTTACTAAACCTACAACAGTAAAATCAGTCTGTATATGCAGTAAAGTATGCGTGTTTTACTCACTATGGAACTTAAGGGGTTAATCCTCTGCATTGTATAAAAAGGTTGTTTTATCCTGTATGCACAGATCCTCCCCTCCTGCAATGTCTATCTGGGGAAGCCAGCTAACCTGCACATGCTCAGTTGTGTTGTTTATGCTGGAGAGAACAGTTACTGTTCTCAGAGATAGCCAGGTCACATGATATACATATACAGAGATAGACATCACACATGTGGGCGTGTATACAGGCTGCAGGGAAAATCTCCACCTTCCTGAGCTCTCAGCACTGGAGAAACTCTGCAGTTTATCATGTAATCGTGGTATACAGATCATCCAAAAAGGTATATAGTGGCAGTATTTTAATGAAAAAATAAGATTTATAAGCTGTGGGCACTGTGGGGGGGGGGGGGGGAGATGAGCTATTTTCCTATTACTGGGTTTAGTAACAGTTTAAGGCATCAGCATGCCAAGATATTTTGGACATATTTGTGCTCCCAAGTTTGTGGGAACAGATTGGGGATGGCCCCTTCCTGACTGTGCACTAGTGCACAAAGCAAGGTCCATAAAGACATGGATGAGCAAGTTTGGGGTGGAGGAACTTGACTGGCCTGCACAGAGTACTGACCTCAACCCGATGGAACACCTTTGGGATGAATTAGGCAGAGACTGCGAGCCAGGCCTTCTCATCCAACATCAGTGCCTGACCTCACAAATGTGCTTCTGGAAGAATGGTCAAACATTCCCATAGACACTCCTAAACCTTGTGGACGGCCTTCCCAGAAGAGTTAAAGCTGATACAGCTGCAATTAGGACTAAGAGAAAATAAAAGAAAGAAAACCTAAAAAAACAAAAAAAACTAACTCAGCTTGCTTTTGGGTTTAATACAATAAAAAAATAAAAAAGGGGGCTGCACAGTGGCTTAGTGGTTAGCATGCCTGCCTTGCAGCACTGAGGCCCTTGGATTGGATCTTGAGCCAGGATACCGTCCACATGGAGTTTGCATGTTCTACCTGTATTTGCATGGTTTGTAGGAATAGTTGGTGTTAATCTTTTTTTTCCACTTTACTAAAAAATATCAGAATGTGCAAACAATGGGTGTATGTGGGGCATGTTGCTGCAGCTTTATGCCTTTTCACTTTTCAGCATCCTCGCTGCAGGTGCACATCTCTTCCTTAAGGGGGGTGGTGCACATCTTTTCCTGTGATGTAGCAGCCAGTCCATTCTGCAGGAGCTTCTAGTACCCCAACAGGCAGAGAGCTCTCCTGCAATGGTTTAATTCTTGTGCAGCACATGGTGACAATGTTCTCCTGCAGGACATCTGCTGGCTATCACTGGCAGGATAACCAGGTAAAACTACAACTGCATTATGGCCACTAGATGGAGCTGATATTCATAGGAAATAATTTAACATGATCGCCAGCTCAATATAGTGGCAAGGAAGTGTTTTTTTTACTGGTTCATGCTATTTTTATGAATGAAGAACATCCGACCTGGAGAGAAAATAGCCTAGTAACATTTGTTTATGCCGGAATTAGTACAAACAAATGTATATGACTTTTCAAATACAAATAACTCCGATTTTTTTTTCAGAAATACATTGTATTTCTCTGGCAAATTGTCCAGCATATCTTTAAAGTTAACCTCCAGTCAAACAGGAAAACATACACAGATCCTGCTAAACCTGGCGAGATTTGAACTGTGTATGGCTGGCCTTATACAGCTCTGTCACACAACACAGCCCTGTCTGGCAGTCCAGTTGACCTAATATTTCTCTACTGCAGTTAAACTGATTGCAAAGCTTTTTTTTTTTTTTAATAACTAACATGTTATATTTACCTCCTCTGTGCAAGGGTTTTGATCCTCCTTTTTCTGGGGTCCCTCCGCGACGCTCCTGGCTCCTCCTCTTTCCGAGTGCCCTCACAGAGAGCCGCTTTCCATGGGGTCACTCATGCAGGTGCGCTCGTCCTGCTGCTGCGTCCATTGACACAGACAGCAGGACTCGGCCCCGCCCCCCGGGGTCACTAGATTTGATTGACAGCAGCGAGAGCCAATGAGGACTGCTATCAATCTATCCAATGAGGACCCGAGGCAGCGGCTGGAGCTTCTGTGCTCGTCCCCATTGCTGGAATGATCGGGCTGAGGTAAAAAAAAGGGGGGGGTCTGGGGGGGTGCTGCAGCACAAAAGGTTTTTCCCCTTATGCATTAAAGGAGTTGTAAAGGCAAAATGTTTTTTTATCTTAATGCATTCTATGCATTAAGATAAAAAAACTTCTGTGTGTGGAAGCCCCCCCCTAATTTCTTACCTAAGCCCCATCACTGTCCAGTGATTCCCTCAGCTGTCAGGGACACTCTTCCTGATTGGCTGGGGCACAGCCACGGCGCCATTGGCTCCCGTGGCTGTCAATGAAAGTCAGTTAGCCAATTGGGAGAGAGAGGGGGCGGGCCTGAAAGGCAGCTGCGTGTCTGAATGGACACATGGAGCTGAAGCTCGGCTCGGGTTCCCCCATAGCAAACTGCAGGCTGCTCTGTGCAACACCAACTTCACAGAGGAGATAAGTAGAACATGTTTGTTATTTTTATTTTTTTTAAACAAGACTTTACAATCACTTTAAGGCCCCTTTCACACGGAGGTCCGTTCAGGTCCGCCTGTCAGTTTTTTAGGCGGACCTGAAACGGATCCTCCATGTACCCCTATGGAGGCACGGATGTCAGCGGAGACATGTCCGCTGACATCCGCTCCGCCAAAGTGTGACGGAGGAAAACCCTATTTTTCCTTCCGTCGGCGGAGCGGATCGGATGACAACGGACTCTACGGTCCGTCATCATCCGATCCCCCATAGGGGAGAGCGGCGCTCTGACAGGGCGGTCCCTGCACAGTGTGCGGGGACCGCCCAGTCATCCGTCGGCTCAGCGGGGATCAACGGAGCGATCCCCGCTGAGCAAGCGGAGCTTCACGGGGCGGATCTGCACGGATCCGCCCCGTGTGAAAGGACCCTAAGGTGAAAAACCTGAGGGTTTACAACCCCTTTAAAGAGGAGGTCCAGCCCCCCCACGAAAAAATTTAAAGTCAGCAGATACAAATACTGTAGCTGCTGACTTTTAATATTAGGACACTTACCTGTCCTGGAATCCAGCGATGTTGGCACCGCAGCTGATGTTTCCATCGGCTCTCGGGTGCTGCCGTCACCATTGCCTGTAAGGGAAACCAGGTTCCCTACTGTGCATGCGCGAATCGCGTTTCGCTTTGTGAATGGCCTGGTGGCGGGGGAAGGAGGAGGGAGGCTGACCTCCCCAGGGGCCTTGTCCGCATCTCGCTGCAGCCAGGTCTCCCGGAAGTGGGGACGGGTACCCGTCAAAAACAGGTACCTGTTCCCCCCCTCCTCCCCGTAAGGTGCCAAATCTGGCACCGGGAGGGGGTGGAGCAGATCAGTGGAGCTTCCCCTTTTGGATGGAGCTCCGATTTAAGTAACACTAATGCCCTGTACACACGATCGGATTTCCGATGGAATAAAATCCGATGGAATTTTCCGTCGGAATTCCGATGAAGCTGACTTCCATCAGTCTTGCCTACACACCATCAGACAAAATTTCAACCGTACAAAACGCTGTGACGTAAAACACTCAGAAGAGCCGAGAAAAAGGACGTTCAATGCTTCTGAGCATGCGTCGACTTGATTCTGAGCATGCGTGGGTTTTTTTCTCCGTTGGAGTTCCACACACATGAACGGAATTTCCTATTGTTTTTTTTTCCATCGGAAAAATTTAAAACATGTTTTATTTTTTAACACCGATGGAAAAAAGTCAGATGGGGCCCAAACACGATCGTTTTTTCCGATGAAAACAGTCCATCGGACTGTTTTCATCTGAAAAACCGATCGTGTGTACAGGGCATTTCTGGTCTCTTTATATCCCCCCCCCCTGGAGCCTGATACTGGACAGGCATCCTCCCAGTGCCGGGATAAGGTCATCTAGCGCCCAGGGCACCCTGCCCCCAAAATCTATGAGCATTTTGTGCCAGCATGAGTCCTCTCCCTCCCTTCCATAAACATTTGAGCACTAATCTGCACAATTACCCCTCAGCATAAATTCCCTTTGCAAGACAAAATTCTCCCCAACCAGTACTCCTGCCAGCTTGTAGGTAGTCACTCTCTATGCAACCCCCCACCTCACATGATATCACAGCACCCAGGGCAGCCGTCCCTCCTGCCCACCCCTTGTCCCAGACTAGGGTGACCACGTGTCCCGGATTGCCCAGGACAGTCCCGCATTTTGCAGGTCTGTCCCGGGCACCTTTGTTCCAGGACAATACAGTGTCCCGGAATGAAACTGACACAGCCACCCCCCGGGCCAATCGGATGCCCCCAAAAAAGGCCGCCACATCACTGCTTTACTCACTGAAAGTACTTGTCCTGGCCGAGAATGCCTGGAGGAGCACAATCCCCGCCCCCTGCTTGTGATTGGAAAAATCATAAATCCCGCCTCTTGTGTCCAATCACTGTGCTGTGATTCGTTACAGCCCAAGCTAATTTTTGGGAAGGGGGGTGTCCCTGAATGGTGGTTTTGAAATGTGGTCACCCTATCCCAGACCTGCCACCTCTTACCAGCATGCTCCTTGCACTGCAGTACAAGTTTGTATCCTTGTGCTGCTTCTTTTTCACTAGTTTGAGCTCTGCTGTACAGGTACTGCAAGAGTCCAATATCAAGCCAAAACTTGCTCTGCTTACACAAAATAAAAAAAGGTGCAATAATGAATACAGAGCTGACTTATTGTGTTTGTTTTATATCTGCCTGGAGTTCAGCTTCAAGCAGCCTTATAAATGTGATCCGGTATGTGTCCTCTGCTGCCGAGTCGAGTATTGGGTGTCAGTGGCATTTAGCATGCAGAATTTGTGCTCCCTTCCGACTCCTAAGTACTGTACAAATGATAGCAGTGGTTGGCTAAATGTAAAAATGTCTTCATTCTCGTCGCTCAGCGATTAGCGGAAGGTGATTGTAAAGATTTCAGGCGGTGGGGATCACAGTAAATGCAGAGCCACTTTGGCAGATTGTTAATGGCATGTCAGGTCACAGGACGGCCATTTAATTAATGTGTGCGCTGCGTTCTGTCTACATTCAAATTCAGAACCAACAAAGGCATGATTATTGTAGAATAGAAATTCATAATAAAGAAAAGATACAACATAATCTTCTGTATCCGCTCAACCGGGAGCTGTTTATTTTTTAACAAGACTGACTTTGTCTGAATCAGGAAGCTTGGCCTGTCTGCGTGTGAGTCATTCCCGCTGGAGAGAACAACAAATAAATTGTGAGCTCTTCAGAACCAGGAGATACTTTTCCTGGGGAGTTCTGTATAATAGCAATATAGGCCCCCTGTATGGAGGAGGAACTCTGAGAAGCAATACCTGCACCTTCACTGGCCACACAAAATAATCCCAGAGCATCTTCAATACCAACCAACACTTTTGATGGTATCCCAATGACTCTAGCAATCATAGACATACACTATATCACCAAATGTATTGGAATGCATGCCTTTACACTAGGGTTGCCACCTGTCCAGGATTCAGTCCATTAGATCCTGTGTCCGGGTTTCAGTCCATCTGAAACCCGGACACATCAGTGGCAGCCCTGCAGCACCAGTCTTCCTATCCCCCTCTCCCCTCCTGTGAGCTACCAGTGCTTTAATTATATTGGTGGGGGAGGCACTTTAACTGGGGTACAGACTGGCCTGGGGGGATTATACTGGTGGACAGACTGGCCTGGGGGGATGTACTGGGGGACAGACTGACCAAAGAGGGATAATACTGGGGGACAGACTGACCTGGGGGGATTATACTGGGGGATAGACTGACCTGGGAAAGATTATACTGGGGGACAGTTGGCCCTGGGGGGGATGTACTGGGGTACAGATTGACCTGGGGGGGACTGTACTGGGGGACAGACTGACCTTATTTGATTTATATAACGCTCCTTAAGCTTCTCCCATTAATAACACAATTTGGCCACACCCACTGTTCATCACGGATGCTACATGCGGTGCAATACTGCTCTTATTGGGGCACCCAAAGGTGTCCCAGGTCTTTTACAATCCTATAGTGTAAACTGCAAAAAAAAACTGCATTGTGCCACTAAAGTGTTCGGGTTTGGCTTGATGAAAAGGTGGCAACCCTACTTTACACCCACGTGAACTTTAATGGCATCCCAGTCTCATCCATGTCTTTTTGGACCTTGGCTTTTTTTTGCACTGGTCCAAATCATTTGGTGGAGGAGGGATTATGGTGTGGGGTTGCTTTTCAGGGGTTGGTCTTGGCTTCTTAGTTCCAGTGAAGGGAACTCTTAGGGTCCTTTCACACGGGGCGGATCCGTGCAGATCCGCCCCGTGAAGCTCCGCTTGCTCAGCGGGGATCGCTCCGTTGATCCCCGCTGAGCCGACGGATGACTGGGCGGTCCCCGCACACTGTGCAGGGACCGCCCTGTCAGAGCGCCGCTCTCCCCTATGGGGAATCGGATGACGACGGACCGTAGAGTCCGTTGTCATCCGATCCGCTCCGCCGACGGAAGGAAAAATAGGGTTTTCCTCCGTCACACTTTGGCGGAGCGGAGCGGAGCGGATGTCAGCGGACATGTCTCCGCTGACATCCGTGCCTCCATAGGGGTGCATGGAGGATCCGTTTCAGGTCCGCCTAAAAAACTGACAGGCGGACCTGAACGGACCTCCGTGTGAAAGGGGCCTTAAAGTGATTTCAAAGGCTAGATTTTATTTGTATTTTTTAAATAACAAACATGTCATACTTACCTCCACTGTGCAGCTCGTTTTGCACAGAGTGGCCCCAAACGCCGTCTTCTGGGGCTGCATTTGATGGGCACAGTGGCTGCATTTGATGGGCACAGTGGCTGGATTTGATGGGGCACAGTGGCTGCATTTGATGGGCACAGTGGCTGCATTTGATAGGGCACAGTTGCTGAATTTGATGGGCACAGTGGCTGCAGGCAGTTCACCGCTGTGGGTGTCAATATTTGTATTTTGTTTAATGACACCCCCAGATTAATTTGGCAGATCGCAGTGCGAACTGTTAATTCAGACAGGAATCAGATCATATGGGGGTGAACACCCGTGCGATCCGATTCCAGTGTGAGGGAAAAAGAAGGTTCCTGAACCTTTTTTTTTTGTGCAATTCCAATGCGAGTTCAGCCATACAACCGTAAGGCTGAATTTGCATTGCACAGACATCGTGTGGTGTGAATCACATGCAATGTCTATGTTCGCAATAGTGTGAACCCAGGCTGAAAGACATTTGTATTGGGGTTCTAGAGTAATTGTGTGCTTGAATTCTAATAACTGTCATAATATGAAATATTGTGATGGTCCTTATTGCATCAAAATCTTGTTATAGGGCCCAATGAATGATCTATAGTTTTGCATATGGGTCCACTTTAGCAAAACAGCAGATGTTTAAACGAGGCATGCCATTGACTCCGCAATCTACGTAAACATTACCCGCTGCTCCCCCCAGGCAGAGGTATTCGGGATTCCTGGGCCGTGTGTCACGTCTGTGTACAGTAATGCAGTGTATGCTCCACTGGGTGTGTTTTGTAAATGCGGGTGTATTTTATATATTTCTGCTTTGGGGCAAGAGAAGCAACAACACACTTTATAGGCTTGTCTCTGTGTCTGTGCTCAGTGATCCTTCAACAGTGCTACTTACTAGAGTTTTGTCCGGCTCCCTTGTGATCAGACTAAATGTAATGGCCGAACAGGCCTCAAACCTTCAATATAGGCCCTATGCACAAAGCCATATATTATTTACATAGGAATAAAAAGGTAATCCATATTGCATTTCAACTCATATGAATATACACTATATTACCAAAAGTATTGGGACGCCTGCTTTTGCACTCACATGAACCTTAATTGCATCCCAGTCCTAGAACCCCATACACACTATTGGATTTTCTGCAGCTTTTTGTCTTCAGATTTACCAAAACCATATAATATGAGGTCAAACCTTAAAGCCCTGTACACACGATCGGATTTCCTATGGTTTTTAAACCGATGGATTTTTCCATCGGAAAACCGATGAAGCTGACTTTCATCAGTCTTGCCTACACACCATCAGTCAAAAAAACGACCGTTCCAAACGCCGTGACGTAAAACACTCCGATGAGCCGAGAAAAATTAAGTTCAATGCTTCTGAGCATGCGTCAACTTGATTCTGAGCATGGGTGGGTTTTTTATCAATTTAAAACATGTTCTATTTTTAAACACCGATGGAAAAAAGACCAATGGGGCCCACACACGATCGGTTTGTTCCGATGAAAAAAGTCCATCGGAGTGTTTTCATCGGTAAAACCGATCGTGTGTACACGGCTTTAGAGTTTCAATTTGTATGCAAACTGTCATATGGAATTTTAAATAAATAAAATTTAAATATGAAACTGAAAAATGAAAAAGAAACAGTCCTTATAACACTATATACAAAAAAATGTACAAAGTGACTGGTGCTCTACAGAGGTAATTACTTTTCTTGTCCTCTTAATTGTGGTGATGCTAGTGCTGGTGCTCTTATCTGTGTTTCTATTGGAAATGCACTCACCAGATTCCCTTACCCCACACAGGGGTATTGCGCAGTCACAGTATATGCAACTGTGCAGCACTCTGCGGATCCTCGATCTATTAGTTCCTAATGTGATCCTCCGTTATTATCATATATGGAAGAAGAGAATGCCTATAGCATAATACCGCTTTTAAAATTTTATTTTATCAGAAAACAGTGGAGATATACTCACATTTGTTTAAAAAAAACACAGACAAATTGAAAACACAGGCGCCGGGATGATATCCTATCCACAGCCCTGACCGTAAGTGACGCAAAGACGTTCAGTAACTCCGCCCTACGCGTTTCGTCGTTGAAGATGACGCTCCAGATGACGTCTTCAACGTAGGATCCTAATGACATCCCAAATGCAGATCTCAAACCTAGCCCATTTGCCTGCACCAGACTGCATGGTACCACAGTACCGTGCAATCCGGATGAAATGCGTTTTTAAAAGTAGTGCATGCATTACTTTTGGTGTGGTCCAGTGCAATTTCATCCTATTCAAATTAATCGAGAAAAAAAATCGCATTGCAAGCAGCTTGCACTGGGGGTACCCAAACAGGTTCGCTGCCCAGCAGTGGCTCTATGTGTCCATTTACACACAGAGCCGTGCCTCGGCCCCACCCCCTTCTCTCCTGATTGGCTTAGTGCCTGTGATTGACAGCAGCAGGAGCCAATGGCTTCTGCTGCTGTCTTAGCCAATGAAGAGGGAGAGTTCCCAGAGAGTCGAGGCACTCGTGCACATCACTGGATCGAAGAGGGGGCTCAGGTAAGTATTAGGTGGGCTGGGGGGATGTTGCACCGGGAAGTTTTTTTACCTTTATGCATTCTATTCCTTGGGCCTTCACAACCACTTTAAATAGACACTAAACTCTGGTTTAAGAAAACAAATGTCCTTAAAAAAAGGTCCCTTCTATTGCTTTCAGCCGCCTCCAAATCTCCAAATTCCTTTTTGTTTTTTTGCTGTTATCTGACTTCCTGTTAGAGGGTGGCTACATTCATTCTCTTTGTTCCCAATGTATATAGGAATGTAGCCCCCCTATCTTGCTCACTCCAAAGATGGACTAGGAAGGGACATGACTGCAACTTATGTTTACTGCTCATTCCTGACACACAGAAGTGAGGGGGGTGGGGTGGAAGTAAAGGTTCAGGAGCTCACAGAGGACATTAAAAAGCTTCAGAAAAACACAATTTCATGAAAAATAGATCACAGGGCCATTAAAGATGAACTGCAGTCTGCTCACATAATTTGTAATAAAAACATCTTTGCCATTTTGAAGCTTCCCTCCAACCACTTTGCATATTACTTTATATATACTGTGATTCTGTACTTGCCAAATATGCTGCAGAAATCCCCCTCCACTGAGTCTGGCTGCAACCATTTTAACTGTGGGCAGCTGAAGCTGCTGCCTGTTCACTTCCTGGATTTACACAGAGACACACCTCCAGCCTTGCAGCTCTCATTGGCCCTCTTATGACTCATTCCTCCTCCCTTCCTGGCAAACTCTCAGGAGAGTGAGAGAGAGAGAGAGAGAGAGAGCTGTGCATAATGTCATAAGCCTAGGCTAATGACCAGACAAGAAACAGGAAGTGGGCTGTATAAGAGATTTACTGGCAGAAAAAAATAGTATTACTATCCAAAGTTAAAACAACAAGAGCAGAAGATTTAATAGATCGAAAATGACTAAGTGCCGGTTCACACTACAGCGACTTGGGATCTGACTTCAAGTGAATGAGAGCCGTCTTAATGTACACTACTGAAGTCGCTCTGACTTCAGAAAAGGTTCCTGTATTACTTCAAGGCGACTTCTACCCATTGATTTCAATGGAAGTCGCCTCCAAAGTCGGATCTCCATCTTAACTGAAGCAACTTTACAGGAAAAGAAAATAGTTTACTCAGGCAAACCCCTCCCTCCCACAGAGCTGATTATTCTGTGATTGGCCACAGCCAAAGTCACCTGTCCTGGAGGCAGCTTTAAGTCGCGTTGTAAGTTGCTGCAAGTCGCGCTGAAGTCACGCTGTCGGGATGCCCCTGTGTGTACCGGCACTGAAAGTTCGCTTTAAATAGTGGATGTGTATGGAAGATTTTTAAATAATAAGGATATTGTTTAGTGTACCTTTACTATATAAAGTAGTTTCTTAGTGTCCACCTCTATCCTTTACTATTCACAGCAGCTGCAAATCTCACAGCAAATCAGCAAAGCCGCCCCTCGCACATGGCTCGACTAATAGACATGCTGCGACGTCCATATGATATTTCCTTCACAGTCGGCTGATCTGTTCCCTGATTTTCCACATAATTAAGTGACTGAGGATTGTCACTGCAGGAAACGTCAGCTAAAATCTACCAGCACATTCCAGGGATTCCTTATGGCTGGGGTCTGTTATTGAAAGTACAATGCAAAAATAATGAGCGCGTAGGAAGGCACGAAAGCAACAAGTCAGCAAAAAACTAATACTGTGTAGGAAAACAATAATAATAGTAGTAATAAAAAGTTCTGGTTTAATAAAGAAGTTTATGAAGGCACATGTAAGTCATTCAAATATATTACCTGAAATTTTAAAACTAATAGGCCTGATTTATTCAAATGCTTGATATACTGTTTGTCTAGGTCAGCGTATTTTAACCAGGGTGCCGTTTGGGTTCTGCTGGGGTGCCGCGAATATAGTTTGTTTCACACCACATAATGGATTGCCATGGTGCGGATGGGATGGTTGGCAGCACAATAACAACAAATGAAGGTCTAGTCTAGGGCCAGGATGAGCAGTATCATTCATTGCTATGGTGCATCAGGGCAATGAATGATACTGATCCAGATCAAGCAACATGCAGGGCCACCTCTAGAATTAAGGAGAGGACAGACGTGCACCTTTGCCCACCCTCTGCCATACTTCTGGAGCCGTGAAGAAAGGCTCTGAAAGGAAAAAGGGGCATTACTCTTTCGTCCATGGACCGACACAGCTTCTCTATTGACAAAGTGGGTATTATCCGTTAATTAGGAGTGACTAGGCAGAAAAACTTGTAAAAAGTGTTGCATCACACCTTCTACAGTACCGCCCAGGGGGCGGACCCTCTGGGTATACCCTCTCAGTCTGCACATCGCAGATCAGTTTTTTTCTGTCTAGCAAGGAGTAGGACATGGCTCCCTTCGGGCTCATTGGTCCGGGGAAAAAAGATATGTATATTTTTTATTTTTTTGCTACATTTGTTGTTTCCTGCGATCTTCGATCAACTGCCGACTGGGTGACAGGCTGGATCCTCGATCCTTGTAGTCTCCCCAGTTTCGGCCATCGAGCGTGTGCCGACCCTAGCTACGCGCTGGGTTTTCCACGACATGCCCGTCGCTCCACGGGTGGCCGGTGAGCCTACGCTCCAGGGCCTGCATCGGACCGCTCAGCTTCGGCTGACCTTACGGCCGAGTCGCAGCAGCCTGGCCGGTGAGCTTACGCTCCAAGGCTTGCATCGGACCGCTCAGCTTCGGCTGACCTTACGGCCGAGTCGCAGCAGCCTGTCCGGTGAGCGTCATGCTCCAGGGCATACATATGATCGTCCCTTCTGGGTCCAATCACAGCATGCCTGGCCAACAGTTACCTTCCGTGCGCGGACGATGATCTGTTTGGAATGTCTTCCAGCAGAATACATGCAGGATAGGTAAGTAAAACTCCCCTGCCTCGGCTGGGTGATTTAGCTGGACATTCCTGGAGAGATCAAGTAAGTGGTTGTGGCCCCTTTCTTCCCTCTCTCCCTGCCTTTCCCTCCTCCCTGGGCTTCTAGCTAAAGGTTGCTGGGTGCTGGGGGTCACCTAGGGGGTCCCACTGGAGCGGGGCTGGCTGTAACTAACATTTAAAAGAAATTTTTGCTTACCTGTGTTTCTGTGTCTCCATGCTGTCGGCGGCCATTTTGAGGTGGTCCATGCCAAGTTTGGCCTCTTGTAACTGCCTGGCGGCCATCTTCCTGTAGTTCGGCCACACCCACTGGCCCCTATCAGGTGATCGGCGGCCATGTTTGTCCACCCTGTATGCAGATATTGCCGTTCGGCGGCCATCTTTTTTGTGGGCTATGGCTGCCTGACCTCTATCTTCTGTCGGCGGCCATTTTCTTAGAGCCCACATTATCTTCCATACAGACGGTTTTGGCAACCATTTTGCGAGAGCCTCCGGCCTCTAGGGTGCATTACACTGGCGCGAAAATTCACACAGGAAGTGCTGATAAAAGGAGCAGACTGACACAGCAGCAAGGGGACAGCATCACAGGCGCAGCATAGCAGTACCTATCCAGGGTGGTGAGTCCTCTGGGTAACCCAGCATCTCTGCAGCGCAGGAGGGTGGCCTAGTGATATCTTGCCTGGAGCCCTGTGAGTGTCAGCGTGTGGTCAGCATGGCATCTGAGCCAGATGTCTTCTCCCCTGAAACACCAGATTTAGCAGCTGGTGTCCCTGAGGTGTCTATGGACGCTATGTCGGCAATCCTAGAGGCGTTTGCTGCCAGGGTGGAAGCAGCACACAGGAATACAGGGGGTAATAAACGCCCCCGTCCCCTGCAATCTTCTGGGGATATTTCTGATGCAGAACCAGGTCCAGCTACGGCTCATGGCCCAGATTCTGATGCATCAGAGACTGCAGACCGTGACCGATCGGACAGTGAGGAGGACTCCAAGTCCAGGTCAGTACGCGAGACGGCTTTGGTATCTGACCTTATTACTGCAGTGCGGGATACGCTAAAGTTGGAAAGGACTGAAGAAGTAGCAGATACTCCAGTCCCCTTTGGGTTTCGTAAACCTGCCCGCACTGCTAAGGTGTTCCCTTGTGTGTCTTATTTTGACAAACTCTTATACAAGGAATGGGAGAACCCACTGAGGGTCTTTACAGCCCCAAAGAGGTTTGCAGTACGGTACCCCTTTGAGGAGAGTTTTCTGAAGATATGGACCTCTCCCCCTATAGTGGACCCTTCGGTGTCCAGACTTAATAGAGCCACCACTATTCCAGTAGAAGGGGCTCCTGTTTTCAAGGACCCTGTGGATAAGAAGGCTGAAGCACTCGCTCGCTACCTATACTCAGTGGTAGGCTCAGCAGTACGCCCGGCATTGGCGGGGGCCCTAGTGTCTCAGACACTTACTGAATGGGCAAAATTGCTACTCCAGGGGTTAAAGGAGCGAGATGCTCCTCCTAATGAGATAACTTTGGCCGACCAGTTGGTCCAGGGCCTTAAGTTTGTCTGCGAGTCAGACATGGATACTATTCCCCTGCTGTCAAGAGCTTCGGTTTATGCAGTAGCAATACGCCGCCTGATCTGGCTAAAGGGCTGGTCTGCGGACCAGACTTCCAAGAAAGCCCTATTGGATCTGCCTTTTAAGGGCGACAGACTTTTTGGGGCTTCTCTGGATGACATCATCAAGGATGCTACAGGAGGTAAAAGCACTTTGCTTCCCCAAACTAGCAAGGGTAGGGGACCACGCCAAGGGCAAGGGCCCTCCTTTACTGCACGTAAGCGGTTTTTTCGCCCTCTTAAGGCGACAGGGAAAAGACCCCAGGCCGATAAAGCGCCTGCCCAAGGACAAAAGCGTCCTTGGTCCCGCAGACCCAACAAGCCCGTGGACAAATCTGCGTCCACATGAAGGTCCGCCCCCACCCAGCTCTCGGGTGGGGGGACGTCTTCGCAAATTCGCGACTCAGTGGACTGCTCTAGTCTCCGACAGGTGGGTTTGCGAAGTAATCTCCTCAGGCTACAAGATAGAATTTCTCTCTTGTCCACCAGACAGATTCATCACCTCCAATCTCCAGCTACTACCGACCCGTCGGGAGGCCCTGTATGGGGCGGTCCAGGGTCTACTGGAACGCGGGGTAGTTATTCCAGTTCCAGAACAGGAACGGGGTCAGGGTTTTTACTCAAATCTGTTCATTGTGCCAAAGAAGGAGGGGGTTCGTCCAATCTTGGATCTCAGAGCCCTCAATTGCTTTGTGAAGGTACAAAGATTTCGGATGGAGTCGGTTCGATCCGTAGTCACGGCTCTCCATCCGGGGGACTTTCTGGCCTCCTTGGACATCAAGGACGCATACCTGCATGTCCCCATATACTCCAGACACCAGAGGTTTCTGCGATTTGCTATCGGGAAGAACCACTACCAGTTTGTGGCCCTCCCGTTTGGCCTTGCCTCAGCACCCAGGACGTTCACCAAGGTGCTCGCTCCGATTCTGGCACTTCTAAGACAGCGGGGTATCGCTATCACAGGTTACTTGGACGACCTTCTGCTGAAGGGCCCTTCAAGCTCAGAATTAGAGGTAAGCGTGTCCATTACCTGTCAGACTCTTCGAGACTGTGGTTGGATACTAAACACGCAAAAGTCAGTATTGGTGCCCACTCAACGCCTAGTGTACCTGGGGTTGATTCTGGATTCCTCAGAGGCAAAGGTATTCCTCCCTGTGGAGAAGTTGCAGACCCTCCGGGCTTCAGTACGGCAGCTGACTTCCAGGAATTGGTCGTCACTCCGTTTTTGCATGCGAGTGTTGGGCCTCATGGTAGCCTCCTTCGAGGCGGTCCCATATGCTCAATACCACACTCGAGTGTTACAGAGGGAAGTTCTGTCCAGATGGAACAGATGCCCTTCATCTCTGGATTATCAAATCCGAGTGAGCCACCTAGTCAGGAGATCCCTGGTATGGTGGCTGACAGCACCGGCTCTAATGGCCGGGAAGTCATTTCTTCCGGTTTACTGGATAGTGATCACGACGGACGCCAGCCTTACAGGTTGGGGGGGAGTCTGGGGTGTCCAGTCGGCGCAAGGTCGCTGGACCCCAGAGGAAGCCCTCCTGCCGATCAATGTCCTGGAGATCCGGGCGATCAAGCTGTGCCTCTTCAAATGGTCTCAGAGACTGCAAGGGCGTCCAGTCAGGATCCAGTCAGACAACGCCACAGCAGTGGCATATGTCAATCATCAAGGAGGAACAAGAAGCTCAGCTGCAGCATCGGAGATCGCTCGCATCCTGAAGTGGGCAGAGAGGAGCGTACCGGCACTGTCGGCCGTGTACATTCCGGGTGTGGAAAACTGGCAGGCGGACTACCTGAGCCGCCAGATGCTGGACCAGGGAGAATGGTCCTTACACCCGGAGGTGTTCCAACTCCTCTGCCAAAGATGGGGCACACCAGACGTAGATCTTCTGGCTTCCCGACTCAATCGGAAGGTATTGAGGTTTGTGGCCCGGTCAAGAGACCCATGGGCAGACGCAACGGACGCGTTGGTAGCATCGTGGGGCCAGTATCGGCTAATCTATGCCTTCCCTCCCTTAAGGCTTCTTCCTCTTCTGCTCCGCAGAGTGGAGGCAGAGGGAATTCCAATGATCCTAATCGCTCCAGATTGGCCTCAGCGTCCTTGGTACGCCGATCTAGTACGTCTGGTAGCAGACGTCCCCTGGCGCCTACCACTACGGAAGGACCTGCTGTCGCAAGGTCCCATATTCCATCCTGCTTTACAGTCATTGGCTTTAACGGCATGGCTGTTGAGAACCAGGTACTGAGAGACCGGGGCCTGTCAGACTCAGTAATTTCTACTATGAGAAGTGCTCGGAAACCGTCCTCTAGGAAGGTCTATCACCGCACTTGGAGGGCCTACATCTCCATGTGTGAGGAAATGAAATGGCATCCGCGTACCTATTTGGTTTCCAGAATCCTGCTGTTTTTACAGCATGGGGTAGACCAAAGGCTTGCCCTAAGTACGATTAAGGGACAGATATCTGCCCTGGCTGTCTTTTTTCAGCGACCCCTGGCGACTCACTCTCTCGTGAGTACATTTGTGCAGGGGGTTCGACATGTGGCCCCTCCGGTCCGCCCCCCGTTACCTCCGTGGGACTTGAACCTGGTCCTCTCGGTGCTTCAGAAGGCACCGTTTGAGAATATTAGAGATATTCCCCTGTTGACACTTTCTCAGAAGGTGGTCTTTTTGGTGGCTGTTACGTCAGTTAGACGAGTCTCTGAGCTGGCAGCCTTGTCCTGCAAGGCTCCCTATTTGATTTTCCACAAGGATAAGGTGGTGCTGCGGCCGCAGCCTTCCTTTCTTCCGAAGGTCGTTTCGGCTTTTCATCTCAACGAAGACATTGTACTTCCATCCTTGTGTCCTCAGCCGTCGAATCCTAAGGAGTCGGCGTTGCATTCCTTGGACGTTGTCCGAGCTTTGAGAGTATACATATCTGCTACTTCCCTGTTCCGGAAGTCAGACTCACTGTTTGTTTCGGTGGCTGGTCCCAAGAAGGGCCAAGCAGTCTCATCGGCCACCATCTCTAGGTGGATCCGACAGATAGTAATCCAGGCTTACGCCTTAAAGGGTCAGGCGCCCCCCTTTCCTGTCACGGCGCATTCGACCAGGGCAATAGGTGCCTCTTGGGCTTTCCGACATCAAGCGTCTGTTTCCCAACTATGTAAAGCGGTGACTTGGTCGTCCGCTCACACTTTCACAAAATTCTACAAAGTTGATGTAGGTGCATCTTCGGATGCCTCTTTCGGCCGCAAGGTTTTGCAGGCGGCTGTTTAGAGTTGCAACTCCTCCGTTGGAGGAGTGCTGTTTTGTGTTTTGGGGTGAAGTTTGTTTTTATGCTGTTACCACCCCTCGTTTTTTCTCTGACACTGCTTTGGGACGTCCCACTTTGTCAATAGAGAAGCTGTGTCGGTCCATGGACGAAAGAGTAAATAGGATTTTTTACTCACCGTAAAATCCTTTTCTCTGAGTCCATGGACCGACACAGCACCCACCCCTCCTTTTAAGTTTGTACTGCTTTTTGACGAACTGATCTGCGATGTGCAGACTGAGAGGGTATACCCAGAGGGTCCGCCCCCTGGGCGGTACTGTAGAAGGTGTGATGCAACACTTTTTACAAGTTTTTCTGCCTAGTCACTCCTAATTAACGGATAATACCCACTTTGTCAATAGAGAAGCTGTGTCGGTCCATGGACTCAGAGAAAAGGATTTTACGGTGAGTAAAAAATCCTATTTTTGTTGGGGGTCTCTGATATTATGGGGATACTCTGATGTGATGGTGGGGCTTTCATGTAAAGGGGGGCACTGATGTGATATAGAGACCTTTAATGTGATGACGGGCAGACTGTGATGTTGTGAAGGGGGGGGCTGTGATGCGATGAAGGGGGGCGCTGTGATGCGATGAAGAGGGGACTCTGATGTGATGGAGGGGGGCTGTCATTTGATGGAGGGGGGACTGTGATGTGATGAAGGGGGGTCTGTGATGTGATGAAGGGGGATCTGTGTTGTGATGGGGGGTCTGTGATGTGATGAAGGGGGAACTGTGATGTGATAGAGGGGGGACTGAGATGTGATTGAAAGGAAACTGTGATATGATGAAGAGGGGACTGTAAAGTGATGAAGGGCGGGGGACTGTAAAGTGATGAAGGGGGGGGGGCTGTAAAGTGATGGAGGGGGGACTGGCATATGATGAAGAGGGGACTGAGATGTGATGAAGGTGGGACTGAGATATGATGAAGAGGGGACTGTGATGAGATGAACAGGGGACTGTGATGTGATGAAGAGGTAACTGTGAAGTGATGGAGGGGGGACTGTGATGTGATGATGAAGGGGGAGTGTGATGTGATAGAGGGGGGAGTGTGATGTGATATAGTGGGGACTGTGATGTGATAGAGGGGGGACTGAGATGTGAGGAAGGGGGGACTGAGATGTAAGTAAGGGGGGACTGAAATGTGATGCAGGGGGACTGTGATGTGATAGAGATGGGACTGTAATGTGATAGAGGGGGGGACTGTGATGTGATAGAGGGGGTGACTGTGATGTGATAGAGGGGGGAGTGTGATGTGATAGAGGGGGGACTGTGATGTGATAGAGGGGATGGCTGTGATGTGATAGAGGGGGAGACTGTGATGTGATAGAGGGGGGTGACTGTGATGTGATAGAGGGGGTGACTGTGATGTGATAGAGGGGGGGACTGTGATGTGATAGAGGGGGGGACTGTGATGTGATAGAGGGGGGACTGTGATGTGATAGAGGGGGGACTGTGATGTGATAGAGGGGGGACTGTGATGTGATCGAGGGGGGACTGTGATGTCAGTTTCATAAAGGTGGTTGTGTGCATTGTGTTTGGCTCAGGTTTGCCATTAATGATGGGTAACTTTTAAGTTTTTACATTTTAGACTGTGGTGACCCAAGACTTTGCATATGTAGCGGCCTCACTCTCTCTATAGCTTTATCAGTTATACGGCTGTTGTCTAGTGGTACCTGGGAGAGAGAGTGCAGGAACACTACGCCAAGCTCTTACCTCGTATGCGTATGAGGGTTGAGCAAAGTCACTTAAATTACCTTCGGGTCTGTTCTCTGCATACGGAGCCTCTGTTTCTTCCGTGGAGATGTATCTACCAGTAATAGAGCCCCACACCATTAAAAGTCCAACACTCTTTTATTTCTCCATTTGCCAGGATGAACATAATCAGTTGAACTCTTGTAACAGACAGACAGGGGTGTGGATGCGAGTAGGCCCAGGCACAAATGAACTCTCCTATTCCTTTTGCGTTCGAATAGGCTTGGCGCACGGTCTCTGCCACCGACCGTGAAGTTGGTAGCTGCCACCCACCGAGTGAACTGTTGCAGCCCCTGCCACAGGCCTGAATGTAACGGTCTCTGCCACCGACCTTAGAACATGGACCACCTTCCTAGTGAATACAGCCCCTGTTTGGAAAGGACATCCATCCCAACGGTCTCCGGAGGCCCTGTCTCGGCACTGGTAATATGCTGCACCAGATCTACGGGAAGGTCACCTGCACGGTCCGTTACGCCTGGATTCAGGTACCCGATACTGTGGGCACCTTAGGACGATTCCTCCCGGGCAGGACCCAGTGGAAGAAGCTGGGCCCCAGGCCTGAATGATGTACCTCACCCCAGACTGAGGGTGTCTGGGGTGACTTCCGAACTCCACGTGTCCAGGCCTAGGCCGCCTGGACACCGACCGCGGACAGCAGCCCTCAGGCTGAAGGTGCCTGGGGCTCGGACTTTGTGGCAAAGATGTCCGCCCCCTTTATACCCTCTCCCAGCAAGCACTGCGGGTTCCCCGCCCCGCCGTACAACTGCTGCGAGAGGTCACAAAGGGTACGGCACTGCAGTGATGGTTCAACCCCGGCCCAAAGCGACAGCGCCACCTTCTGGGTCGGCGGGAACTAGACATCACTGATGTCCTCACCCAAATTAAACATTCTGAAAAGTACATACCCGCTTCACTCTCCCCCTGGTTATTTGACAATGGTCCCCAGTGTCTGGAGCAAACTATTGCCCAAAAGAGGCTGACATAGCCCGATCCAGAAACCGACTAAAAATTTCAAAAATATAAAAAGTTTTGAAAAAAACTCACTAAAACAGTTATGCCTGAACCCGACATGAAAGGGGAGGGAAAGGAAACAAACAACACATAACAACAAGAAAAACATTTTTGCAAATCACACATTCACATTAACATTTTTCCCCACCCATCCTAACTAAGACCCGCCCCATTCTTAGCGGTCTTGATGGGACGCTCTCCTGCAGAGGGGAAAAGAAACGTTAAACACACATATCCCTGACACAGATGTTCGTGTGAGAACGAAAAACTTCTCCGCAGAGAAATCCTTTCCTTCTATAAGTGTGTGTGTGAACAGTGAATATCGGTGCGCAACACTGCCACCTGGCGACAGCGTCGCGGTAACTGCACTTGTTGAAGACTTTTCCCCCATCTTCTTCTGTGGCTCTAACTACCCCAAAGTCCATTATCACTTTGCGGGATGGAAGAATAAAGAACAAACCACAGCAACAGTCCTTCAATTCCTCCAAAGAGCACAAACACCCGATAAACTCGGGTACAGTTTCTGGGTTTCCGAAAAAAAAAAACAACACCAGAAAGTTCAACAGCAGTAGAATAAAGCAAGAACGGAGTCTTTTTTTTCCTCCTACAGATAGAATTTTGGGTGCGGCAAGACAAGGGGTTTTAAGTGCTTGTCCATTGTCTCTAAATGGTATTCGACATCCTCCCCTTCTTTGCGTCGAATCAATACCTTGTCTGCGTGGATGTGCCGACCCAGCATCCATTCTGCCTTGCAGTCCTTGAACCGTTGAGATGCTTTGGCGGAACACGCAAGGTACCTGCGGGCGTGTGGGACCTGAATGTGTGTCCACACAAAATCGTTGTACCAGCGTTCCTGGCAGACTTCCACTTCATACAAAAGTTCCTTGGGTAAGTACGGGTATTCCCACCCATACTCGTTGGCAACTTTTTGGCAGAAGAGGCGTTGTAGTCTCGCCAGCGGAGGCATAGTATTGCGGTCTCCCTCACCCGGTAGGACGGAAGTGCCTGGGTGGCGAGGTGCCTTGATCACCTCCATTCTGGGCATAGGCGCCCGCAGCAACAGTCTCTTTTCTCCGGTGCTAGATGCAGGTGGCACCGGAGATAGAGGGGCAGGCTGGGGACGGGATCCCTCCTCAGGCGCTGGTGCCTCCACCCGGGGTGTACTATGCCTTGTAGACATGGGTGGACCCCTGACTCTGCGGGATGAGGAGAGAGGCATCTTGTCCCAGCCCTTCTCAGCAAAAAGTTTGTCCATGACGACGTCGTCTCCCGGATCGGAGACCGACTCCAGGTCGGAGGTGTCACACTCCTCCGCGGGCAGGTAGTTTGTAGTGGAGACTGAATCGCTACCTCCCGCGGGCACACAGGGCCGCGAATCCCCGACACCTCCGCCCCAACACCAAGTCTCTCCACCTGGCTTACCTCGGCCCAAAGTTGAGAAGGGATGTCCGGGACTCTTCTGACCGGATCCATCCGGGCCAGGCGTAGGCGGGCAAGATGATCCACCGCGACCGCTGAACAGGACTACCAGACCAGTCTTCCTCTTCGGCGGTAGACGCTGGGAAACAGTGGTGACCGAGTCAGCATCCTTGGATTTCTCCCGCATCTCAGTGATCCCCTGCGGTTGCTGCAGTGCGCACAGGGATGGCTGTCAAAGCAGTGATTCCTCCTTCCTGAGTGGTGTTGCCTGTCATGCGGTTGAGGTGGATGGTTTTGGGTTTCTCGATAGGTGGTTCCACCTCAAATAAGAACTCTCCGCAGGCCTCGCAGCGCCCAAATGGCTTCAGCTGACACACCAGTCACGAACAGCCGGGACAAATCAAACCCCGGGCCTCAATGTCCATGCATGAGTACAGGGCGAATCGTCCCCGGGGCTTTAGCCGGATCCCCGTATCGGTTATCGGAGCAGCAGTAGTCAGACTCGTGGTAGGAGGATAAAGTGGAATCCACGATGCATTACCGAACATGGTGACTCTCTGCTGATCCATTGCGCACTGCATGGTTGGCGCCAAAGTCCCCACGTGTAGTCCTTCACACGATTGGACTCCTCCCCTGTTGCGCCCCAGTTCGCAGGCTTTCTCCTTGCCTGGGTCATGCCCACGAACTGAGCAGGGGGGGTGTGCCTCGTGGCGCAGTGGCCAATATGGCCGACCTACTCTGAACTCTTCCTGGGCAGACACATTCAAACTCCGACAACTTCAGCTCCATCGTAGCACGAACACATCCCGGACCCGGAGCCCCCACGTGTAGCGGCCTCACTCTCTCTCTAGCTTTATCAGTTATACGGCTGTTGTCTAGGGGTACCTGGGAGAGAGAGTGCAGGAACACTACGCCAAGCTCTCACCTCGTATGCATATGAGGGTTGAGCAAAGTCACTTAAATTACCTTCGGGTCTGTTCTCTGCATACGGAGCCTCTGTTTCTTCCGTGGAGATGTGTCTACCAGTAATAGAGCCCCACACCATTAAAAGTCCAACACTCTTTTATTTCTCCATTTGCCAGGATGAACATAATCAGTTGAACTCTTGTAACAGACAGACAGGGGTGTGGATGCGAGTAGGCCCAGGCACAAATGAACTCTCCTATTCCTTTTGCGTTCGAATAGGCTTGGCGCACGGTCTCTGCCACCGACCGTGAAGTTGGTAGCTGCCACCCACCGAGTGAACTGTTGCAGCCCCTGCCACAGGCCTGAATGTAACGGTCTCTGCCACCGACCTTAGAACATGGACCACCTTCCGTGTGAATACAGCCCCTGTTTGGAAAGGACATCCATCCCGACGGTCTCCGGAGGCCCTGTCCCGGCACTGGCAATATGCTGCACCAGATCTACGGGAGGGTCACCTGCACGGTCCGTTATGCCTGGATTCAGGTACCTGATACTGTGGGCACCTTAGGACGATTCCTCCTGGGCGGGACCCAGTGGAAGAAGCTGGGCCCCAGGCCTGAATGATGTACCTCACCCCAGACTGAGGGTGTCTGGGGTGACTTCCGAACTCCACATGTCCAGGCCTAGGCCGCCTGGACACCGACCGCGGACAGCAGCCCTCAGGCTGAAGGTGCCTGGGGCTAGGACCTCGTGGCGAAGAGGTCCGCCCCCTTTATACCCTCTCCCAGCAAGCACGGCGGGTTCCCCGCCCCGCCGTACAACTGCTGCGAGAGGTCACAAAGGGTACGGCACTGCAGTGATGGTTCAACCCCGGCCCAAAGCGACAGCGCCACCTGCTGGGTCGCAGGGAACTAGACATCACTGATGTCCTCACCCAAATTAAACATTCTGAAAAGTACATACCCGCTACACATACTTTTAAAGGGTTGAGGAATGCTGGTCTAAATAACCAATAAGATTCACTCCTTCTGTGAAGGTCTGCAGTAGAATGATAGAAATATATCATTTTTTTGGGGCTATATGACTTTTTGTGATTGGTTGAAGTTCACCAGATAAGGTTCCTCTAGAGATGTTTTTCAAATGTTGGCAGCTATGTGAAATCTAAGGCCATGTTTACACCTGGGTGACACCAAGCAATGCTGTCACGCCGTTTTTTTTTCTCACATTTTTGGAGCTGCACCATTCATTTTTATCCACAATGATACGATTCCTGGTGGGAAACTCAAATAAGAACTGGGAGGCCACCATTTCCATAGCCTCTGGTAGAAGAGCTAGCAATTTCTCTTTCTCTCGGTTTAATTCAAACAGGCTTTATTGGATCAGGCCAGCAACAGACCATTTTAGCATTGCAGAAGCAATTGAGGAATTATTAGGGGTTGTATTGGAGGGGTGCTAGCAGGAATGAGTTTTAGGACATTATCAGGAGTAGTAGATCATATAAAGTGGATAGAAAGTTGCACAGTTACATTTCTCTCATTTAGTTCCCAAGTGGAGAAAATCAACCAATTTCTTCATTAACACTAAACATCTTAGATCAGGGGTCTCCAAACTTTCTAAACAGAGGGCCAGTTTACAGTCCTTCAGACTTTAGAGGGCTGGGCTGTGGGCATTGAGAGTAGTAACAGTTCCGATGGTAGTGGGAATAAACAATGCCCCATCTTTGGTGTCAGTGGGTGGAATAGCGCCCCATTGTTGGTCTCATTGGGCCCCAATTGTTGGTTTCATTGGGAGTAAATGTGCCCCACCTTTGGTGTCATTAGGAGGAATTCTACCCCTTCATTGGTGCCAGAGGGGGGTGGGATTATGCCCCATTGTTGGTAACAGTGGATGAAAATAGTGCCCCAAGGGCCAAATAAAAGCAAGCAAAGGGCCCCGGGCCGCAGTTTGGGGACCACTGTCTTAGATCAAGGGATCTCCACTGTTGACTATTGTATTTAGCAGTCGTGACACAAGTGGCTGCATGAATACCTGAACAGTGACTTCATCAGTCACTGTTTGGCCAATATTTTTTATTATTTTTCATCGATTTTGTGGAGTTGGGTGGTGATTTAGCAGGAACGTGCTGAAATTCTAGCAGTGTATGCTAGCTTAAGCAATAGAATAATGGAGGCCTTAGAACAGTGGTTGTCAACTTGCTAGATATATGGGGCCTCAAATGCAAGCCTTGATATCACCAAAGGGCTGCATACAATATTTATTATATGTATTGCTACAAAAGACCGTCCAAGACTGAAGACTTACAAGATGAGATGGTCATAGTCATAGACTGTGCTACAGGAGTTGTTGGAGACTGGAGTCAAGCTGTCAAAGTCTGGGGACATGCTATATGAAACAGTTAGCAATCACAGCTATAAAGGACCAATTACAAATCAAAACTCTCAGTGCTGACTGTTGGGTCCAAGGGCCGCACTGCAAACACCAAAGGGCTGCAGTTTGGGCACCAAGGCCTTAGAAGGTGAATCCAGGGAGGGAATTTCTCATGTCCCTCTCAGTCTATTACATGCTGTAATGTATTCATACCTTCCAATATTTTGAGATGGGAATGAGGGACACCTATTAGCAAAAGTGTGTAGGCATAGCACACACCCCCAGTCACGCCCCTTTAAAAGAGAATTCTACAAAAAAAATATTAGTTAAACCCATGTGGTTTTTTTTTTTACCACTACTATTCCTTTAGGCTCGATTCACAGCTATGCATGTTGCTTTTGAGCATTTATGCGGTGCTTGCCGTGTTTTTCAACACGCTTTTTTACAGCGATTTTACCGCGATTTTGCAGCGATTTGCATTTTTTAACACTATATATATATAGCTGGTTGCTAAGGAGGGGGCCGGAAGCTGGCTGCCGCGTCCTTAACAACCGATGAGTCATCAGTTGTCAGCGGGCTTCCCGCTGAATGTAAAAAAAAAAGAATTGCCAGCAAAAAAAAAAAAGAGAAAAAAAAACAGCGTGGCCCCCCCCCCCCCAGGTCCATACCAGGCCCTTGGGTCTAGTATGGATTCGGAGGGGACCCCCTACACCAAAATAAAAAAAAATGGTGGTTGGGTTCCCCCCAAAATCCAGGTCAGGAAAGGGAGGGGACGAGCGAGCGCCCCCCCTCCTGAACCATATCAGGCCGCATGCCCTCAACACGGGGGGGATGGGTGCAAGGGTCTCTTCCCGACAACCCTTGCCCGGTGGTTGTCGGGGTCTGCGGGCGGGGGGCTTATCAGAATCTGTGAAAGTGAATGAGTATGGGGTACATTGTACCCCTACCCATTCACTAAAAAAAAAGCAGTGTAGTGTTAATAAATACAGTAAACAGTTTTTGACAAGTCTTTTAAAAATCTTCTTCTCCGCTTCTTTTTCCATCTTCTCCCGCATCTTCATTCTCCGGTCTTCTCCTCCCCCTGCTTCTTCTTCCGCTGTTCTTCTGTCTTCTTTGTCCGGTGTTCTTCTTCCTCTGCAGCCGCTCCTCCACCAATGCTTAGTCCCACTGATCTGTCGGCCCCGATGTCCTGCATTACTTAAATAATGGTGGGGGCGTGGCAATCTGATTACGTCATCTGGGGCCACGCCCCTTGTGACATCACGGGTCCACATGCCCCGGGCGGTGACATCACAAGAGGGCGTGGCCTCCAGATGACGCAATCCGATAGCCACGCTCCCGTCGTTATTTAAGTAATGCAGGACATCGGCGCAGACAGATCAGTGGAGGAGCGGCGGCGGGAGCGGCGGCAGAGGAAGAAGAACACCGGACAAAGAAGACACTTTTTCAACGTTAAAGCGGAGGTCCCAAAAATAAAAAATATTAAAACACAGCAGCTGCTGACTTTTAATATATGGACACTTACCTGTCCATGGTACCCGCAATGTTGGCAGCCGAAGCCGATCTGTCGCTCGAGGATCGGCTGCTGCCGCCGCCATGCTCAGTAAGGGAATCAGTTAGTGAAGTGTTGTGGCTTCACTTCCAGGTTCCTTACTGCGCATGCGTGAGTTGGGCTGCGCGTCTTCAGTGGTCCCCGATGTGTTTTGGGAGCTGTGTCTCCCAGAAGACAGCGGGGGTACAGAGTAGGCACCGGAAGTGGCGTAGATCACAGAGGTGATCTATGCCAGGAAGTGGGAGTAGTATTACACAGGTATCTGCTCCCCCCTGAAAGGTGCCAAAGCAGACACCGGAGGGGGGGAGGGTTCCGAAAAATGTGGAAGTTCCATTTTTGGGTGGAACTCCACTTTAACTGTATTTTCAGAATATGACATAACAGGGTTTGACAAGCAAACTGAAAGAAAAAATACACAAGCTGCTAAATAAATATGTTTATAAAATGCAATCATCACCTCCTTTTATGATGTCTGGCAGCCTTCTACATATAAAGGTTTGCATACTGCCCGCTAATGTGATGTTATGTTTTACATATTTTTCAGGTCAGACGAAAAACAGTTCATTCAGCGGCTCATTAGATGAAACAGAATGTCACCAGTCTAAAGAGAACCTGTCTAATGGAAACATCCCACCTAAAGCTGTACGGAATATTCCTCGGAGACACACAGTAGGTGGGCCCCGCAGTTCAAAAGAAATCCTGGGAATGCAGACCTCCGACATGGATCGGAAGAGGGAGGCATTTCTGGAGCATCTGAAATACAAATACCCTCATCATGCCACAGCAATAATGGGTCACCAGGAGCGCCTAAGAGAACAGGTAGGACAATGCACCTTCTAGGCACAATGACTCTTCCAATGACTCGTCTTTACTGTTGAAGATATGACAATGTCTAAGGACATCAATATTAATATCTGGGACCTATAACAAAATAATTATAGGAGGGGCATTCCTTGTGTGATAATGATATCATCAAGGGTGAGCATTCTTGTCCCTTGCAATAGTGAAAGCAGATTCCCTATTGTTTCTCACTGGAAAAACCAGGGATCCCCAAGGGGAAGGGAGACTGTGCTTTATTTTAGTTACTCAATGTAGTTTATTTACTAAAGGCAAATCCACTTTGCACTACAAGTGCACTGCTAATACACTTGGAAGTGCAGTCACTGTAGATCTGAAAATAGATGCAAGGAAATGCAAGGAAAAAAACAGCATTTTTGCTTGTACATGATTGGATGATAGAAATCAGCAGAGCTTCCCCTCATTTCAGATCTTCCCCTCAGATCAACAGCAACTGCTCTTCCAAGTGCACTTGTAGTGCAGAGTGGATATGCCTTTAGTAAATCAACCCCATTGTGTGAGATGCCACATTTCCTAAACCACTTTTTACTAACTCACTAATCGGGTGAATTAAATATTCACCCAGCAGAGTGAGTCATTTTCTGTTACTTGCTCATCTGTAGTTGTATTGTATTTTGGAAGTTCCTCATAGATGGCCTACAGGGCAGGTGCCAGCATAAGGCTACTTAGACAGCCGCCTTGGGGCATCAGGTTGGAGGGTGGAAAAACCTGAATCACTGGTCACGTGCTGGGGATTCAGAGTTTTAAAATATCTGCCGTCCATTTCCCTAATGCTGCCAATTCTCTCCTACCGGGTGCAAAGTGGAGTTTGTAGTATGCCTCACCTACCAGCTGCCTGTAGCTAGTGAGGGGAAGCAGGGAGTGTATAACCCTGCCTGCCCCCTCATTGCCGTTTAGTGACAGCTCAAATTTTCAGTGCTGTGTGACGTCCTTCATGCTGCGCCCCACCACATTACAAGCGCAATATGAAAGAGGTACCAGCGCGGCTGTGGACAGTGAGGGGGTATGGGGAATGAATAAACCCTCCTCCTCATTACACATGCCATTCAGGGGCAGTTTTATTTAAATTTAACATCCTTCACGCTGCGCCCCATCACATAACAGGTGCAAGGTGATATGAAGGAGCTCTACTTTATGAATAGCACTGACCTGTGGAAATTAAACTGTGTTTTATTACATATTAGTGCACTTATCCATACAATCCCTTAGAGTGAAAAAATGCCAATACAAAAATACTATACAAAAACAGTCCACAAAAGAGGTGCATTCAGCAAACTGCGAAGTCTGTACTATACAGGGCTCAGCGGTCCTTCAAACAGGTACCAACATGCTGTACATGTAAAGTGCTATCCAAGACAATGCAAAAAGTGCTTCCAAAAGTGCTTCAGTGCTCCACCAACTTTTCCACGCTAGAGAACTCACCAGATTGCCATGACCACTCACTACGGGTAAGTGATATAAATCATTACGCCTCTTGATAACGTTGATGTGGCGAAACGCATCGGGATGGAACCGGACGTGACGTCATCATGCAGCATACACCCGGAAGTAGCCTTCAGTACACCTGGGAGAATTGGGAAATGAGACACTGAGAATGCTATGCATACTGCACAGTCGACATATTGAGGATATCGCTTTACACTGCAATGATTTTTATGTATTTTGTGGCGAAAATCCCTCGTGCGAGGTATAGCACCAAATATGAGTAGGAGGAGAGGAAGTGTTTTTATTTAATAAACGTTTAAAAGGTTTTACACTATTTCGATCCCACTTGCTGTTATATGTAACACCAGAATAATCCATGTAAAAGCGATACTAACCAACAGTACAGAAAGGAGTAAAATACCCTGATGGAAGCTGAGAAATAGCACAGCTAATGGAAATCCCCTGACATAGTCATCCTGTATAGTACAGACTTTGCAGTTTGCTGAATGCACCTTTTTTTGTGGACTGTTTTTGTATAGTATTTTTGTATCGGCACTTTTTCACTTTAGGCCTCATGTACACTGCTGCTGGTAAACGGACATTTAGGAGCAGTTGGCCATTTTTTTTCAGCTGCCCCTGAACTCTCCCCTATGTTATCTTATCAGTACATGTACACAGGGTTGTTTATAGTCATTTCTAGGCAGTTGAGTTTAGAAGCATTTTTTGGAACGCAAAAAAAATGGGTTCAGATGGATGTTCGGTAACTCGTGTTTAGCAGCGTTTCAATTACAGACGTTTTTCATTTTAACAAAAAAAAATAATTATGGTCGGAGCCCTCTGTCTGAAGAGATATGGATCACATAAAAACGTCACAAGACCAACAACACAAATAAGACCTGAAGTGTGGCCTGGCCTGCTGTACGGTATGCCAAAGAAGGGGCCATACCTGAGATAGAAGTAATAAATAATTCTGTTGAGAATTGTTTGTAGAGGAGTGCTCTGTAAAGGGGGATATGGGTGGGTGGGTACCGCGCACTAAAGCCGACACTGACCATCGTGGATGGTCTGTTTAAGTACCCTTCGAACTCCTCCCATAATTTCAGGCTAGCCTTCCTATATATATTATTTTCTTTTTTAAACGCGGTATATAAACGGGGCTAAACGGACATTTTTAAACGTCGGATTCTAGCTGTCAAGTTAAATCGGTCAGGAGAGTTTAAACAATGTCCCGTGTACATGAAGCCTTAAGGGATTGTATGGATAAGTGAACCAATATGTAATGAAACACAATTTGATTATCACAGGTCAGCGCTGTTCATAAAGTAGAGTTACGTCATAATACACCTAAACTAGGGAGTATAGCCCAGCTGCTTAACCTGTTATAATATTCTTAGAACTTTTTTGCTTATCCTAAGCACTGGTGAAATTTATGGTTTAGTGATGTGAATGAGGTTTCACGCAGGGCGCCTGCCAGTAGCCAGTGAGGGAAGCGGGGAATAGAAATCCCCACCCCTCATCATACATATCTGCTGGCCGAGAGTCCTTTTGCCAAATACTTGTCCTGGCTGCTGAAGCAAAGTGCTTAGTGACAGAGATTTTATTCATGTTAAAGGTAAAAAAAAAAAAATGAATGAAATTTAAATGAATGACTATTGTCAGTGATTTATTACATTGTTTGCAGTTACTAAAACCAACCTAAACACTTTATAAAGCCCCCAGTTACACATTTATAAATACATTTTAAAAAAGTGTTAATTTTTTTTAGTAATATGTGAATTTTTGTATGAACATGGGTGATGGGGATGGTCAGAGCAGAGGACATGGGGTTGCATTGTGGAGGGAAAGGGGTGGCGGAAGGATGGATGGGGGAACATCAAAATGCACCTTCGCCTGTGTAGACAAAAATCCTTACACCAGCCCTGATGGCCTACACAAGGCCTCCATCAGTTTCTGCTACATAACTAATCAAGCATCTTGGTAAATCTTCTTTTCTATGTGTAGCCCTACCATAAGCAGAGGTGATGACTAGTACATTTGGTTCTACTGGGTAGTAATTTGCCCATGCTAATTTATAACTTTTGACTTGGCTCTCCCTAAATTCAGGATTGCTGCTGTTCCTGGCTGCTGCCACTGGGTGTCATTGACAGTTGGGGTAATAGACATAGCAAAAACAATTATGGGTTATAAATATTTATGTCCCCCCTGGTCAACCACAAGGAGGTTCATGGCCAGTGATGTAAACTTCTAGAGGAGCTTAAGAAGATACATGGCCACTCAATGAAGTTGGAGGAGAATTGGTTTTACCTTCAGTTGCGTAAGGGGTTTATCACTGTAAGGATGTGGAACTCCCTTCCACAATCGGTGGTGTCAGCGATAATATCAAAAAACTCTTAGATGGGCATCTTACCGAATGCAATATCAGGGATATGGGTAATGATTTAGACATAAACACATCCACACCCACACAGGTTGAACAGGATTGACTGGTGTATTTATTCAACCCTTACCAACTATGTAACTAAGTAGTATATAAACATTTGAGAAGTGGCCTGGTGAGGTAGCTTCCTCCCTGGGCTGCAGTTTGTGTGCTAATTAGGCCAGAAGATTGTTTGGGCATAACACAGAATCCTCAAGCTGCCGCGCCTGGTCGAGGCGGTTACAGCACCCAAGGGTGAGAGCCGGGGAAAGAAGTCATGCTAGAGGTTGATGTCACATCATTTCCTCAAACTCAATCTATCCAAAACTGAGCTCATGATATTTCCTCCCCCAGGTGCCACTTCCCCTGATTTCTCTGTCAATATCAACAGCTCAACTATCCACTTGTCCCCCCTCGCCAAGGTCCTTGGTGTAATCCTGCACTCTGAACTGACCTTTTGGTCCCACATCCAATCGCTATCCAAAATTTGCCACCTCAACCTCCGCAACATCTCCAAGATATGCCCTTTCCTAACCATATCACCACAAAGCTTCTAATCCACTCCCTGGTCATCTCTCGCCTCGACTACTGCAACTCCCTCCTCATTGGCTTACCTCGAAATAGGCCATCCCCACTTCAGTCCATCATGAATGCTGCTGCCAGGCTCATCCACCTCACAAACCGCTCAGCGTCTGCTATACCCCTCTGCCAATCGCTTCATTGGCTGCCACTCAACCAACTAATTAAATTTAAGATACTAACAATAACTTACAAAACCATCCACAACCTGGCCCCCGGCTACATCACTAACCTAGTCTCAAAATACCAACCTAATCGTTCTCTTCGCTCCTCCCAGGACCTCCTGCTCTCAAACTCCCTCTTCACTAGGGATGAGCTTCGAGTTCGAGTCGAACTCATGTTCGACTCGAACATTGCCTGTTCGCCCGTTCGCCGAACAGCGAACAAATTGGGGTGTTTGCGGCAAATTCGAAAAATCTATGGGAGAAATCTAAAGTGCTAATTATAAAGGCTTATATGCAAGTTATTGTCCTAAAAAGTGTTTGGGGACCCGGGTCCTGCCCCAGGGGACATGTATCAATGCAAAAAGACGTTTTAAAAACGGCCGTTTTTTCGGGAGCAGTGATTTTAATAATGCTTAAAATGAAAAAATAAAAGTGAAATATTCCTTTAAATTTCGTACCTGGGGGGTGTGTATGATATGCATGTGAAGTGGCGCATGTTTCCCGTGCTTAGAACTGTCCCTGCATAAAATGTCATTTTTGAAAGAAAAAAATGCATTTAAAACTGACTCACGGCTATTAATGAATTGTCGGCTCCCGGCAATACATACAAAAGTCATTGATAAAAAAAAAAAAAAAAAGCGTGGGGGTTCCCCAGAATTCAATTACCAGGCCCTTCAGGTCTGGAATGGATATTAAGGGGAACCCCGCCGCAAATTTAAAAAAAAATTGACGTGGGGTTCCCCCAAATATCCATTCCAGGCCCTTCAGATCTGGCATGGATTTTAAGGGGAACTCCACCCCAAATGTAAAAAAAAAATGGCGTGGAGTCCCCCTAAAAATCCATACCAGACCCCTTATCCGAGCACGCAACCTGGCCGGCCGCAGGGGAAAAGGGGGGGACGAGAGAGCTGCCCCCCCTCCCTCCTGAACCGTACCAGGCCACATGCCCTCAACATGGGGAGGATGTCCCCATGTTGATGGGGACAAGGGCCTCATCCCCACAACCCTTGCCCGGTGGTTGTGGGGGTCTGCGGGCGGGGGGCTTATCGGAATCTGGAAGACCCCTTTAACAAAGGGGACCCCCAGATCCCGGCCCCCCCTATGTGAATTGGTAAGGGGTACATTGTACCCCTACCATTTCACGAAGAAAGCGTAAAAAAAGTTTAAAAAAACACACAAACACCTTGAAAAAGTCCTTTATTTAAAAAAAAAAACCAAAAAAACATTCCAGCGGTGAAATCCAGTGTCCCGCGGCGATCCCGATGTCCAGCGCTGTCCTTCATTGGTTGCGCCTGAGCGGACCTGATGGGGAACTCCCTCTCAGTATTTTAAATGTATAGACCCGCCCCTTCTAAAGTTCCCCATCAGGTCCGCTCAGCGGACCAGATGCGGAACATGAGAAGGGGCGGGTCTATACATGTATTACCAAAGTGAGAGCAGTTCCCCATCAGGTCCGCCCCCTCGGTATGTCGGACCCGCCTACGTCATTGGCTTGAGCGGGGAACTTCCTTCACTGTGTAATTTAAATTTACATAGTGAAGGAAGTTCCCCGCTCAAGCCAATGACGTAGGCGGGTCCGACATGCCGAGGGGAACTGCTCTCACTTTGGTAATACATGTATAGACCCGCCCCTTCTCATGTTCCGCATCTGGTCCGCTGTATTAAAATACTGAGAGGGAGTTCCCCATCAGGTCCGCTCAGGCACAACCAATGAAGGACAGCGCTGGACATCGGGATCGCCGCGGGACACTGGATTTCACCGCTGGAATGTTTTTTTTTTTTTTTTTTAATAAAGGACTTTTTCAAGGTGTTTGTGTGTTTTTTTTAAACATTTTTTTACGCTTTCTTCGTGAAATGGTAGGGGTACAATGTACCCCTTACCAATTCACATAGGGGGGAGCGGGATCTGGGGGTCCCCTTTATTAAAGGGGTCTTCCAGATTCCGATAAGCCCCCCGCCCGCAGACCCCCACAACCACCGGGCAAGGGTTGTGGGGATGAGGCCCTTGTCCCCATCAACATGGGGACATCCTCCCCATGTTGAGGGCATGTGGCCTGGTACGGTTCAGGAGGGAGGGGGGCCGCTCTCTCGTCCCCCCTTTTCCCCTGCGGCCGGCCAGGTTGCGTGCTCGGATAAGGGGTCTGGTATGGATTTTTAGGGGGACTCCACGCCATTTTTTTTTTAAATTTGGGGTGGAGTTCCCCTTAAAATCCATGCCAGATCTGAAGGGCCTGGAATGGATATTTGGGGGAACCCCACGTCAATTTTTTTTTAAATTTGCGGCGGGGTTCCCCTTAATATCCATTCCAGACCTGAAGGGCCTGGTAATTGAATTCTGGGGAACCCCCATGTTTTTTTTTTTTTTTTTATCAATGACTTTTGTATGTATTGCCGGGAGCCGACAATTCATTAATAGCCGCGAGTCAGTTATAAATGCATTTTTTTCTTTCAAAAATGACATTTTTTGCAGGGACAGTTCTAAGCACGGGAAACATGCGCCACTTTACATGCATATCATACACACCCCCCAGGTACGAAATTTAAAGGAATATTTCACTTTTATTTTTTCATTTTAAGCATTATTAAAATCACTGCTCCCGAAAAAATGGCCGTTTTTAAAACTTCTTTTTGCATTGATACATGTCCCCTGGGGCAGGACCCGGGCCCCCAAACACTTTTTAGGACAATAACTTGCATATCAGCCTTTATAATTAACACTTTAGATTTCGAACGTTCGAGTCCATTGTATTTAATAGGGTTCTAAAGTTTACACGAACATTTTGTCTGTTCGCAGGTTCTGGTGCGAACCGAACAGGGGGGTGTTCGGTTCATCCCTGCTCTTCACCTCATCCCATGCCTGCCTTCAGGACTTCTCCACAGCCTCTCCCATCCTCTGGAATGCTCTACCCCAATCTGTCCGACTTTCTCCTACTCTGTCCACTTTCAGACGTTTCCTGAAAACTCATCTCCTTAGAAAAGCCTATCTGGCCCCCACCTAACAACTGTACATTTATTTTCTCCATCAGCACCCCCCCCACAATCATTACCTCTTGTATCTCTTGACCTTCCCTCTTAGGTTGTAAACTCTAAGAAGCAGGGCCCTCTGATTCCTCCTGTATTAAAGTGGATTGTATTTGTAGTGTCTACCCTCAAGTTGTAAAGTGCTGCGTAAACTGTTGGCGCTATATAACTCCTGTATAATAATAATAATAACTAATAGAGGTTATCTGCCCAGTGGATGAAGTCACTCTGCCACGTTGGCTGTTTTAACACATATTACTCACACAGGGTCCACTGCTATCACAATCCACATCCATTGCAATAGTGCATGTAGAAAGGAAGTGGCTGCAAAGAAGCTGAGAAAAAAATGAGCAGATGGTGAAAGCAAATATTTCATTTACAAAAAAAAATGGCTGCTTTTTATGGTACATAGGGCTATTAGGGTGTACATCTACTTCCAGCAAACCTAAGTGAAATCAAATTAATCGCTCTACACATACTTGTGTACACACACATTTTTCTGTCTCACAAAAAATCAAACGGTAAAAAAAAAAAAAAGAGAAAATGCGAAGCTTATTATAAACCGCATAAACACAGAAATGGATTGTGTTAACGATTAACCATATGTCTAGTCATGAGCAGAGAGCTCTGTCTTCCTGACGGGAGGACAAATGAATTTGAGAAGCTTTTCTAAACATGCCATCAATTTCCATTTTCATTTTTATACTTGCTATGAGAGGATGGTGCAGGTAGCGTTAGGTTTCGTGTTCATTTTGCTATGCTATTTATTATCGCTGACGCTGTGTTGGCATTCTGCAGTTTGATAACTGGCACTATTATGCAGACTGTACAGGTTACAATACGATTATAAGGATAGATCTAAAAAAAAAAAAAGAATATTTTAGAAACCTACTGTGCTGAAGCATTGTTTCAATTAGGATCTGTTCACACTGTGGCTTTGCGGTAAAGTGCGCGTTACCGCGCAGTTTACTACAGAGCATGTTAAACGTGTCACTGTGATACGGTGCTGTACATGGCACCCTAATGCACCTTCCAATGGACATGGGTTGCAGCACTGCTAAAAAATGATGTAAGCAAAAAAATGAGTGCATGTATATGTGGTGCACTGCCAAAAAATGCTGCATGCACACCCAATGCATGTGTTAGGTTGCGCTGCCAAAAAAATGCTGCAGGCATGCGCCATGTGTGTGTAGCACTGCCATGCATATTTTGGCAGTTTGCAGCACAGCAACATACATTAGTGCATTGAATTGTGATGTAAACCATGTCTATGGAAATGGATGTTAGGGCGCTATTCCATTAACCACTTCTGCCCCGGAAGATTTTCCCCCTTAATGACCAGGCCATTTTTTGCGATACGGCACTGCGTCGCTTTAACTGACAATTGCGCGGTCATGTGATGTTGCACCCAAACAAAATTGACGTCCCTTTTCCCCCCACAAATAGGGTTTTCTTTTAGTGGTATTTGATCATCTCTGCGTTTTTTTTTTTTTTTTGAGCTATAAACAAAAAAAGAGTGACAATTTTGAAAAAAAAAACTAAATTTTTTACGTTTTGCTGTAATAAATATCCCCAATTAAAAAAACAAACAAACAAATCTCTTCATCAGTTTAGGCCGATACGTATTCTTCTACATATTTTTGTTTTAAAAAAAAATTGCCGTAAGCGTATATTGATTGGTTTGCGCAAAAGTTATAGCGTCTACAAAATAGATTTATGGCATTTTTATTATTATTATTTTTTTTTACTAGTAATCATGTGACATAAAAATATGCAACACCCACCATTTTATTCTCTTGGGCCTCTGTTTAAAAATATATGTGGTGTTTGGGGGTTCTAAGTAGTTTTCTAGCAAACAAATTATGTTTTTTACATGTAGGAGAGGAATATCAGAATTGGTCCAAACTGGAAGTAATCAATAAAAAATCTATTTAATTGAAAAGAAACAATACATTTTTACATAGTTAGTCTGGTTGAAAAAAGACACAAGGTCCATCTAGTTCAACTAATAAAAAGGGGACAACAAAACAAATAAAATCCTATATACACAATTCCATACCCACAGTTGATCCATAGGAAGGCAAAAAGAAAAAAAAACAGCAAAGCACGATCCAATTTGCTCCAACAGGGGAAAAAAATCCTTCCTGATCCCCCAAGAGGCAATCGGATTTTCCCTGGATCAACTTTACCTATAAATGTTAGTATCAAGTTATATTCGGTATATTTAGGAAATTATTATTATTAAAGCATTCTACTGGGTTGGACAGAACCAGCTCTTGAGGGAGTCTATTTTCACAGCTCTTACTGTAAAGAAGCCTTTCCATATTTGGAGATTACATTTTACAACAAAACAGAACCAGAGTCCTATTCCATTATTCCCAGCTGAAGTATTCAGGCGACCGGCCTGCTTTGAACACTCTAATTTTTTCAAAGTAAACGCTTCGGGCCCCCGGGACACTCAGTCAAGAGCATCGGGAGGCGCCGAGAGGCAGAGGCTGGGACAGGCGGTAACTCGCCTCCCAAGATCCAACTACGATCTTTTTAACTGCAGCAACTTTAATATACACTATTGGAGCTGGAATTACCGCGGCTGCTGGCACCAGACTTGCCCTCCAATTGATCCTCGGTAAGGCTGCTTTCACACTGGGGCGGGGGCAGCGTCGGCAATAAAGCGCCGCTATTTTTAGCGGCGCTTTACCGTAGTTTTTGCGGAGGTATTCGGCCGCTAGGGGGGCGCTTTGCCGGCAGTTCGGCCACGCTGCCCATTCCATTCAATGGGCAGGAGCTGTGGATTCCATTCAATGGGCAGGAGCGGTGAAGGAGCGGTGTACACACCGCTCCTTCACCGCTCCAAAGATGCTTCTTGCAGGAGTTTTTTTAACGTCCTGCCAGCGCATCGCCTCAGTGTGAAAGCACTCGGGCTTTCACACTGAGACTGCAGGGGAGCCGTTTTTCAGGCGCTTTACAGGCGCTATTTTTAACCTGAAAGCGCCTGAAAAACGCCTCAGTGAAAAAGAGGTCTAAGGGATTTAAAGTGTACTCATTCCAATTACAGGGCCTGAAAGAGTCCTGTATTCTGAAGAGAATTACAGTAGAATTAGGCTAAACTGGTATTTTCTATGTTATGTTGGACCATTTTTGAGCAAAAGATTGTTTAACCACTTGCCACCCGCCCACCATCAAATGACGAAGGGACAGTGCGGCGATCGTGGTTGCACTTGAATAGGCGCTCCCACGCGCATCTGCGGGGGTGCGCGGTGATCGTGGTTGCGCTGTGTTGCTAGGACACGGTGCGACCCCAATCTCTGTAAAGAGTCGCTGACGCGGCTTTTTAACCACGTGATCGGCTGTATCCAATCAGCTGGTCACATGTAAACACACGGAAGTGCCGGTAATCGGCTCTCATTGCCTCACACTGACAGACTGTGTGGCGAGGAGAGCCGATCAGTGGCATCTCCTCGCAGGCGACAGCAAGACAGGTAATCAGGGCACTGATTACAAAAAAAGCACCAGCAGTGCCAGCAATCAGTGCCCACCAGTGCCAGCAATCAGTGCCCATTAGTGATGCGAGTCAGTGCTGACTTTCAGTGCCCATCAGTGCTGCCCATCAATGTCCATCAGTGCTGCCCATCAGTGCCACCTATCCGTGTCGCCTATCAGTGCCCATCAGTGTCACCTATCAGTGCCCACCAGTGCTGCCTATCAGTGCCCAAAAGTGCAACATATTATTGCCTCCTCATCCATGCCACCTAATCAGTGCCCATAAGTGCCCCCTCATCAGTGCATCCTATCAGTACCCGTCAGTGAAGGAGAACAATTACTTATTTACAAAATTTACTGACAGAAACAAAGAAAAACGTATTTATTTATTTTTCAACATTTTCAGTCTTTTGTAAAAAATAAACAACCCAGCAGTGATTAAGTATCGACAAAAGAAAGCTCTATTTGTGTGAAGAAAATGATAAACATGATAAACATTTCACATGGTTACAGTGTAGCATGTCCACGCAATTGTCTTTCAAAGTGCAACAGCGAAAGCTGAAAAATGGCCTGGGCAGGAAGTGGGTGAAAGTGGCCTGTATTGAGGTGGTTAAGGGCCCATTCACAACAGAAATTGCGCCTTTGCTACATGTTTTTGCATTTGCATTGTCGTGCATTTGACTTGTGTTTTTATCTATATTTACATGCATTTTTATGCATTTTTTCCTAGGCGTTTGTCCCATGAGGTTACTTCCTTCTTCCTTCTATCATTGGGCTTTTATGTGCACTGCAATGCGCTGTGGTGCAGACTGACTGTTCAGAGGCACTGTGAAAGCCCTGCTTAAGGGAACCTTATATGTTTATGTAAATGTCAACATGATGGACTTTCTCACTAGCACATTCTTGGAGTGCTTCCTAAATGACATTAGTAGTTTGCTGGTTACTTTTACTTGTTGCCTGAAGATGCCCTTAATTCTCCAGCTTGGCACTGGTTAGTCTTCATTACCTGGCTGACATTCAAATTTATATACTTAAAGTGGAGTTCCACCCTAAAAAAAAAAAAAATTACACCAAAATGCTACAAAAAAATAGAAAAAAAAATAGAAATTTTTTTTTTTTTACTTACCAGAAATTGCGGTTGCTAGGCGGATCTTCCTAATCTGCCTCTTCCTAGTCCGCGGCAGGTCTTCATACTCGCGTGATCTTCTGGGGAATGGGGTGTGCTGCCTTCTGGGAACTGTGTGTATCCCAGAGAGCAGCCGCCCATTCATACAGTGCCGCGAGACTCGCGCATGCGCAGTAGGAAATGGGCAGTGAAGCCGCAAGGCTCCACTGCCCGTTTCCCTTAGTGAGGATGGTGGTGCTGGGACCTGCAGTGTTTGTAGCTGCTGACTTTAAAAAAAAAAAAATTGCGGATGGAACCCCGCTTTAATACAATAACAAAGAGTGGAAGAACACGAAGGTAAAATGTCACATCAGATATTAGCTTTAAATGACTTTAAATGTAATAGTGCAACAATAACTCCAGCTATGTGTTCATTAAAAATACACTATAGAGGAGATTTTCTAAAACTGGAGCACACAGAATCTGGTGAAGCTGTGTATTGTAGCCAATCAGCTTCTAACCTCAGCTTGTTCAATTAAGCCTTTACAAAAAAAATACCTGGAAGCTGATTGGTTTCTTTGTAGAGTTGCACCAGATTTTGCACTCTCCAGTTTTAGTAAATCTCCTCCTGTATTACACTATATTTTCCCTTGAGATCGGGACCCTACTTATTGCGGTAGAGAGCACAGTGACAGCCTGAACTGATCACCTCTGCACTTGACTACCCTGTATAGACTAACATGTCTGCAGAGCTTTCCAACTGAGAGGAGCAAGGCAATATTCCTCCATAGGGGTCTGCTGCGCTTGGTCATGTGATTAGTGACATCACATGACTGAGTGCAGCGGACTTATGGGGCAGCGTCACTGTACCCACTGTCAACCCTGCCTTCTGCAAGCATAACCCAGCTTGGAAGCACTGTGTATTTTTAATGGGGTAGTAAAGTGTGGGGGGGGGGTTTGAGGGGTACGGCAATAACAGGAAAGGGGATGTCAAAAGGGAGCCCAGATTCTACATTTGCAGCAGGAATTGTACAAGCCAAGCTACACCACTGACTATGCTAAGGATGTCCTCACCATGCATGATATAATCTTTAATACTGGCTCCACCAAATATCTTATCTACGGCATCACATGATTATAGCCAAAAAATAAAAACAATGTGCTGAGAAAAGACTTTGATTTGTATATGAAGCCCAATCCAATTGGCCAACCGAGCATCAGATTTTTATCTTAAGGGCGTGTGCCTGGATCTTGTCTTGCATACTAACGGTACACAATTTTCGTGCAACAAACACGTAGAGACGTACTACGAGGAATTTAAGCTCTTGAGCGCCACCCTTTAGGCCCTTCTGCTAATTTCGTGTTTGGTGAGCATTGATTCCGAGCATGCGTGTTTGTACTTTCAACTTTTGTGTGATGGACTTGTGTACTGACCATCAGAAAATCTGACAACCAACCGTTGTCTGCCGAAAATTTACTAGCCAGTCATCCAACATTTGTTTGGCGAAAGTTGGACAACAATTGTCAAAAGGAGCGTACTAACGGTCAGATTTTAAGACAGCAGTCTGTCAACAGACGATCCCCTGCCAACAATCGGATTGTGTGTACGAGGCTTTAAGGCAGGCCATAGGTGAGTCATTATTGTGCCATCTGCTAAACAAGTTTTTTGTGCTGCAGTCCAAAGGTCCTGATCCTACATGCTGGATTTTGTTTAGAAAAATGAAACAAAAATTAAACAAATGATGGCACAAAGTATGCGCCATTTTTGCTTTTCGATCGGCAGAATGTTCGGCTTTTGACTCGTCTATGGCTGGCCTTAGTCTTGTGCGTATCCTACCATTAGGGATGAGCTTCAAGTTCGAGTCGAACTCATGCTCGACTCGAACATTGCCTGTTCGCCCGTTCGCCGAACAGCGAACAAATTGGGGTGTTCGCGGCAAATTCGAAAAGTCTATGGGAGAAATCTAAAGTGCTAATTATAAAGGCTTATATGCAAGTTATTGTCATAAAAAGTGTTTGGGGACCCGGGTCCTGCCCCAGGGGACATGTATCAATGCAAAAAAAGTTTTAAAAACTACCGTTTTTTCGGGAGCAGTGATTTTAATAATGCTAAAAGTGAAACAATAAAAGTGAAATATTCCTTTAAATTTCGTACCTGGGGGGTGTGTATGATATGCATGTAAAGTGGCGCATGTTTCCCGTGCTTAGAACTGTCCCTGCAAAAAATGTCATTTTTGAAGGAAAAAAAGTCATTTAAAACTCACTCACGGCTATTAATGAATTGTCGGCTCCCGGCAATACATAGAAAAGTAATTGATAAAAATAAAAAATAAAGCGTGGGGGTCCCCCAGAATTCAATTACCAGGCCCTTCAGGTCTGGTATAGATATTAAGGGGAACCCCGCCGCAAATTAAAAAAAATAAATGCGTGCGGTTCCCCCAAATATCCATACCAGGCCCTTCAGATCTGGCATGGATTTTAAGGGAAACTCCACCCCAAATAAAAAAAAAATTGGCGTGGAGTCCCCCCAAAAATCCATACCAGACCCTTTATCCGAGCACGCAACCTGGCAGGCCGCAGGAAAAGAGGGGGGGACGAGAGAGCGCCCCCCCTCCTGAACCGTACCAGGCCACATGCCCTCAACATGGGGAGGTAGTCCCCATGTTGATGGGGACAAGGGCCTCATCCCCACAACCCTTGCCCGGTGGTTGTGGGGGTCTGCGGGCGGGGGGCTTATCGGAATCTGGAAGACCCCTTTAACAAAGGGGACCCCCAGATCCCGCCCCCCCCTATGTGAATTGGTAAGGGGTACATTGTACCCCTACCATTTTTACAAAGAAAGTGTCAAAAAATGTAAAAAAAAAACACACAAACACCTTGGAAAGGTCCTTTATTAAAAATAAAAACATTCCAGCGGGGAAATCCAGTGTCCCGCGGCGATCCGATGTCCAGCGCTGTCCGTCTTAGGCTGAGCCTGAGCGGACCTGATGGGGAACTTCCTCCTCAGTCTATTACATGTATTGACCCGCCCCTTCTAAAGTTCCCCATCAGGTCCGCTCAGCTAATGACTAGGTGAAAGGCTGAGGACCTGATGCGGAACATGAGAAGGGGCGGGTCTATACATGTATTACAAAGTGAGAGAAGTTCCCCATCAGGTCCGCCCCCTCGGTATGTCAGACCCCGCGTACGTCATTGGCCTGAGTGGGGAACTTCCTTCACTGTGTAATTTAAATTTACACAGTGAAGGAAGTTCCCCATCAGGTCCGCTCAGGCTAATGATGTAGGCGCAGTCTGACATACCGAGGGGGCGGACCTGATGGGGAACTTCCTTCACTGTGTAATTCATGAATAGACCCGCCCCTTCTCATGTTCCGCATCAGGTCCTCAGCCTTACACCTAGTCATTGGCTGAGCGGACCTGATTTCAATGACCCATTTTAGAGGTGCCGCAGTTAGGGGGGCAGCCCGTCCATTAGGGGCGCCTGGGTTTACATACACGTTAGAGTATTGTATTCACTTATCTCTACATGGTTATGTATGTGCAGGGTTGCCAGTTAGGGGAAGGGTGAGCTGGGAAATTTTCTTTGTTGTTTAACATGCGTTTCCCTTCCATATGCCTTTGCTGTTAAGGCCAGTTATAGGTTGGGGCAGTTGCCATTTGTTTGTAGTGCCAATGAGGGGGTAGGACCCTGTCAGTTCAGGTAGGGGGTAAGGAGCAGACAGGGACTCTTTAAATAATTTAGGTGTGTAGCAATACCCCCAGTTAAGAGGGCTGCTGAGATAGTTTTGGGCCTGTAACACACTGCTGTCAACCCCCAGGAACTGGCTCTAACCTCCCTTGGCACAGCTAGCACAAATGGAAGTGTGAAACCCGTTATGCTATAGGAATCACCACTCCGCAATAAAACACACACAATCAGTTAACATCAAGTTACCTGAGCTGACTGCTTCAGCTGGAATAGACAGTACGCCACACAACGTGTTTGCTTAACCACAAATACTTTTACTGAGTAGAAGATATAAGGTTAGACAATGGTACATTTACCTATGCAGAGCCCTGCAATATTCAATGTCAAGCAAATAAACAAGGACTATGTTCTAACAGTTTTATACACACTGAATGTCTTTTAGTAAACTACGCTCGCGAGCTTCCCCCTCGTGGGCCAATATGGTGCCCAAACAATATCTCCCTGCTGAACAGTCAGGCCTGACTATCTCACACACAGTTATTCCGTTTAGAAGGATCTTCGCTAGCAATGGTGGTGCACTTTATAGGTTATTTGTAATCCAAAGGTATTAAGTGGTTAGTTACTCGGCATGCAGTAAGAAACTTAACTCCAGGTGCACAACACCCTGTTCCTCTGGCGTGCAATGTAATACTCTGGTAACGGTGGGCCCTGACCAAGGGATGCTGGGCCTAAAAGATAGTCAATAAATCCTGAGCAAGTGCTCTCTCACGCGACCGGACCCGTCCGTACAACCGACTTCCGTAGCTGGGGCTTCAGCACACAGTCTCACGACACCCGTAGTCTCCGATCCTCCCGACCATCCAACAAGGATTGATGGATGAATCGACTCTGGGTTCTCCCGTGAAGATCAGCAAGCTCTTCGGATTCACTAGGCCCAGGCTCTCCGGCCTAGTCCAGAGCCACAGGCCCCAACGTAGGCTCCACTGGCTAGGAGGGCGGTGTCCAAAGAGACCCACGTGTTGCTCCTCCCTGCTTAAATAGTCCTTCCCCAGCAGACCTTGCGCCGGGCAATGCACTGTGGGTGTCCTGCTGCATACTGGGTATAGTAGTCTTTGTACTCATTAAAGTGACACCCCGATACAGGTGTATGCACAGTAGCACATAGGATGACATGTCAGGCAGGTTGTATGGAAGGGGGCCCTGTCAGGCAGGCAGTATGGGGCCCCATGACTTCCATTGGCGGCTTTAATAAAAATAAAAATCTATTGAGCAAAAAAAAAAAAAGTTTGGGTTGGGATGAATCGCGTTTTTCTAACATAAAATAGACACATTTTAGTCACATTTTACTGTAAATGAATCCACACACACACAGGTGTGATGGGCCGTTGGCTGCACTCAGTTAAACGCATGGTTCAGTTTGTGCTCGGCTGTACAAAGGTTGTTATTAGGAGGAGCTGTCCCTACAGATTCCAGGCATGCTCCCTGCTCTATTTATATCACTGCTGGACAGCTCTGAATGTGGCTCTGGAGCAGGAAGTCTGCGTGAAATCCTGCCCTGGCACCCGGTGACCCCGGAGAAGACAATTAACTGCCACACGATTACCTCCTGCAACATCTGCTTGTTAATCTGGACGCCTCTGGCGGGATGCATTCACTGACACATACACATTTCCTAGTCCCTTTTGGTCTTTTCCTCCCTTTTTCCTCCACCTTTCATAACTTCTCCTGGTTTTATTCTCAAAGCCTTTTACTTGGACCAGGAGAGATGGACTAAAACCTTTTATTTTTCCTCTTACAAAAAATTATCATTTTTTTATACTAATATTTTTTTTTTTTCTTTCGTTCAATAGATTTTTTTTTTCCAAATCAGATCTTGTACAGATATAACATAACCTATATGTAAATCATGACAAAGGGTAATATCACAATTAACATATCACATTTTTCCCCTCATAAAACATAGACTCAGCATCAAATCCTCTATAGATATTTCAGAAAGCAACTATGTGATGAGGATGATTAAATGAGATGTTTGTGGAGTAATGTAACATCATGATCTGTCCAGGTTGGTTACAAGTAAACTATTTAGAAAATTCAAGCTATTCTTGCTCTTTCACATCGTTTTATAATAGCAGATGAGTCACAAGTAAACACAAAGTAACTTGTGACTGGTGTCATTTTTATAACCTAAGGGACCTGAAGTAAAATCTTGATACATTTTCTAATGTTGGAGCTGTTTAGATCACTCAAATGAATATAAATTCTATAAACAAAAATGCTAATCCATCTGCCGGTCCAATGAGAGCGCCATTACTGGAAATTGAGGCAGTCTCATTGGACAGTGGAATGGCAGTTCAGGGAAAGCCGAACCTCCAAAAAACTAGGACAATTTTTACATACTTACATTGGTCCAGCTAGGACCAATGTATGTATATATGTGACATATTTGGGGGATCCCTGTGGAAGCTGACAATCAGTGTAGTAGACACCACTACTACAGTAATCAAGTCAAAATAAAAAAAGAAAATAATGTGGTTGCATAAGTGTGCCCACCCCCTTTTAATTGGGGGTGTAGCTGTGTTCAGAATTAAGCAATCACATTCAAACTCATGTTAAATAGGAGTCGGTACACACCTGCCATCATTTAAAGTGCCTCTGATTAACCCCAAATAAAGTTCAGCTGTTCTAGTAGGTCTTTCCTGACATTTTCTTAGTCGCATCCTAAAGCAAAAGCCATGGTCCGCAGAGAGCTTCCAAAGCATCAGAGGGATCTCATTGTTAAAAGGTATCAGTCAGGAGAAAGGTACAAAATAATTTCCAAGGCATTAGATATACCATCGAACACAGTGAAGACAGTCATCATCAAGTGCAGAAAATATGGCACAACAGAGACATTACCAAGACCTGGACGTCCCTCCCAAATTAATTAAAGGATGAGAAGAAAACTGGTCAGGGAGGCTGCCAAGAGGCCTACAGCAATATTAAAGGAGCTGCAGGAATATCTGGCAAGTACTGGCTGTTTGGTAGATGTGACAACAATCTCCCATATTTTTCATATGTCTGGGCTATGGGGTAGAGTGTCAAGACTTTTCTTACGAAGACACATCTGAAGCCTCCAAAAAGCATGTGGGAAAATGTGTTATGGTCGGATGAAACCAAGGTTGAGCTTGTTGGCCATAATTCCCAAAAATATGTTTGGAGCAAAAACAACACAGCACATCATCAAAAGAACACCATACCCACAGTGAAGCATGGTGGTAGCAGTATCATGCTTTGGGGCTGTTTTTCTTCAACTGGAACAGGGGCCTTAGTCAAGGTAGAGTGAATTATGAACCGTTCCAAATACCAGTCAATATTGGCACAAAACCTTCAGGCTTCTGCTAGAAAGCTGAACATGAAGAGGCACTTCATCTTTCAGGATGACAAGACCCAAAGCATACATCCAAATCAACAAAGGAATGGCTTCACCAGAAGAAGATTAAAGTTTTGGAATGGTCCAGCCAGAGCCCAGACCTGAATCTGATTGGAAATCTGTGGGGTGATCTGAAGAGTGCTGTGCACAGGAGATGTCCTCGCAATCTGACAGATTTGGAGTGTTTTTGCAAAGAAGAGTGGACAAATATTGCCAAGTTAAGATGTGCCATGCTGATAGACTCATACCCAAAAAGACTGAGTGCTGTAATAAAATAAAAAGGTGCTTCAACAAAGTATTAGTTTAAGGGTGTGCACACTTATGCAACCATATTATTTTATTTATTTTTATTTTTACTGCCCTCCACCTAAAAGATTTCAGTTTGTTGTCTAACTGAGTTGTACAGTTTATAGGTCACATTAAAAGGTGGAAAAAGTTGTAAAATGATTTATCTTTGTCTCATTTTTTTACATCACAGAAACCTGACAATTTAACAGGGGTGTGTAGACTTTTTATATCTACTGTATATAATTTTTGTGGTTATAGTCTAACCATATCTACCATCCAATTAATCTGATATATTTGAATGTCATGTAAACCCAATACATAACGCAGATCATCAGTAAATTAGCCACAGCTTAGTGGTTAGTGCTTCTACCTTGTAGCACTAGGGTCATTGGCTTGTATCTTTCAAAGTCCCAAAATCCTTTCTTTTTTTCTTTGCTGCGCAAACTCGGGATGGAGGCACTCCTGAGTCACGTTTCAGAGGCCTCATATAAAGTCCCAAACTTCTCTTTTTCGAATTGGCTTGTATCTTAACCATGACACTACCTGCATCAAGTTCTCCCTGGGCTTGTTGGGTTTCCCTTTGGTATTCTGATTTCCTCCAACACCCTCCAAGAAATGCTGGTAGATTAATTGGCTCTAGTTTGTGTATGTGTAAGCTCTTTGAGGGTAGTGACCAATGTGAATGTACAGTATATGTAAATTAATAAATAAAATTGTACAAATGACCACTGACGGCAGCTATAGCCGCAGGTAGTGATAGCACATAGAAAAATCAATCAATGGATCTACTTCAGTTCAACCAGCCTGCCCATAGATAGATTGAAATTCAGCTGGTTGTGGCTGAATTGGTCACATTTTAATCCATCTATGACATTACTATAGAGAAAGAGTTAATCTAACTACATTTGAACAGCCTATGTAAGTTCAAGTGTAACTAAAGGCAAAGCTTTTTTTAGTTTTGGATAGTTTACAGAGGGATTAAAACCCCTCTCAGTTTTTAATGCTGTCTGTGCCCACCATTAGGGAGATTCACCTTCTCTATTTGTCCTGTTTACTGTTATCATCAAAAGTGAAAGAAAATCTCATATTTTGGGTTGACATCATAACAGTAATAGAGAGAAAATCTTCCAATGGGGACAGTAGTTCCCTAGTGACATCCCAGGATTACTTTTGGAGGGATTTTCTCTCACTTCCTGTTTTGGCTATTATTTACCAGATATAGTGTGTTGCTGTGCCTGTTTAACCACTTAAGGACCGCTCACTGTATATATACGTCGGCACAATGGCACCGACAGGCACAATCACGTACAGTGTACGTGATTGCCTTTGTACAGTTGGGGGGTCCAATCGGACCCCCCTTCTGTACAGTGAGCGGTCAGAATTCGTTGGGGAGCGATCCGACATGAGGGGACGGCCGTTCGATTCCGGCCACCCCCCCCGCGATCGCTCCCGGCGAATGGAAATGCCCCCTCTGTCTGTGGAATGTACAGACAGGCAGAGGAAGCAGGAGGAAGTGATGTCATCTCTTGCGCGGCGCTCACATATACCGAGCGCCGTACAAGAGAAGACATCAAGGTTAGTGCACAAACACTACACTAACACCAGCACACATAGGCACATAAATCGCCCCCCCAGGCCCCCCCAGATCACCCCCCAGCCCCCAGTCACAGTGTCACTGATTGCAGTGACCATTTATTTACTGATCACTGCAATCAGTGACATTTGTGACTGTAAAAGTGTCACTACATTTAGTTTTAGGTCCAGTGTAGCTCCCTAACCCCCCCTAATAAAGGTTTAACCCCTTGATCACCCCCCAGATAACCCTTTCACCCCCTAGCAGCGCCGTCGCTAAGCGATCATTTTTCTGATTGCTGTCTTAGCGTCGGTGATGCAGATCGGTAGCCAGTAATTTTTTTTAGGTTCGCCGCAGGTTTTTATAGCGTCAGGTACCCCCATAAATTATCTAATAAAGGTTTAACCCCCTTGATCGCCCCCCAGGTAACCCTTTCACCCCCTATCACCACTGTCGCTAAGCGATCATTTTTCTGATCGCTGTCTTAGCGTCGGTGATGCAGATCGGTAGCCAGTAATTTTTTTTAGGTTCGCCGCAGGTTTTTATAGCGTCAGGTACCCCCATATATTATCTAATAAAGGTTTTAACCCCCTAATTGCCCCTAGTTAACTCTTTCACCAGTGATCATCATATAAGTGTTACGGGTGACGCTGGTTAGTTAGTTTGCTTTTTATAGTGTCAGGGCACCCGCCGTATATAACCCAATAAAGGTTTAACCCCCTGATCGCCCGGCGGGTGATATCAATTAGGTTTAAGCGTCAGAGAGGGTCTGCGTCACACCCCAGGCAGCGTCAGGTTAGTGCCAGTAACGCTAACACCCACGCGTGAAGCATACACCTCCCTTAGTGGTATAGTATCTGAACAGATCAATATCTGATCTGATCAGATCTATACTAGCGTCCCCAGCAGTTTAGGGTTCCCAAAAATGCAGTGTTAGCGGGATCAGCCCAGATACCTGCTAGCACCTGCGTTTTGCCCCTCCGTCCAGCCCAGGCCACCCAAGTGCAGTATCGATCGATCACTGTCACTTACAAAACACAACACACATAACTGCAGCGTTCGCAGAGACAGGCCTGATCCCTGCGACTCCAGTGCTGTAGGAGGTGATTTCACCACCACAGTTAAAAAAAAAAAGCAAATATGCCAAAGCATTGGGGCAGCAGGGGCGGAGGAGTGATTTTGCTCCTAATGCCGCGTACATACGGTCGAAATTCCGACGGAGGCTTGCCCGTGGAAAAGTCCGACCATGTGTGTGCGGCATAACTTTTTTGCGGGAGGATGCCCCCATGCTTCGGCATATATAAACGGTGCATGTATGCCCATCATTAGAAGTGGGTGGATGAAGGGCGGTATTCTAATGGTGGGCATACCCACCGATCAATCTCTTTTTTCGTTCAGCCAACTGGCTGCATGAAAAAAAAAGATTACAATACATGTCCAACAAGGACCAGCAACGTACTGGTATGTTGCTGGACTTTGAATGGTTATACCAGATTGATGCCTGCGGGTTTAGGTATCATCTTGGTATCATTCTTTTCAGCCAGCGGCCGGCTTTCATGTAAAAGCAATCCTAGTGGCTAATTAGCCTCTGGACTGCTTTTACAAGCAGTGGGAGGGAATGTCCCCCCCCCCCCAGATATAAAAAGCGCCATTGGGAAATTGGGAAAGCATTTTATCACACCGATCTTGGTGTGGTCAGATGTTTTGAGGGCAGAGGAAAGATCTAGGGTCTAGACCCCAGTTTTTTCAAAAAAAGAGTACCTGTCACTACCTATTGCTATCATAGGGGATATTTACATTCCCTGAGATAACAATAAAAATGATAAAAAAATAAAAATATGGAAGGAACAATTTAAAAATAAAATAAAAAAGCAAAATTAATAATAAAAAAAAAAAGCACCCCTGTCCTGCCCTGCTTTTGCCCAATGGCGAACGCAAGCATCGGTCTGGCGTCATATGTAAACAGCAATTGCACCATGCATGTGAGGTATCACCGCGAAGGTCAGATCGAGGGCAGTAATTTTAGCAGTAGACCTCCTCTGTAAATCTAACGGGGTAACCTGTAAAGGCTTTTAAAGGATTTTAAAAATGTATGTAGTTTGTCGCCAATGCGCGTTTGTGCGAAATTTTAAAGCGTGTCGTGTTTGGTATCTATGTACTCGGCCTAAGATCATCTTTTTTATTTCATCAAACATTTGGGCAATATAGTGTGTTTTAGTGCCTTAAAATTAAAAAAAAGTGTATTTTTTCCCCAAAAAATGCGTTTGAAAAATCACACCCACCATTTTATTCTGTAGGGCCTTTGCTTTAAAAATATATATAATGTTTGGGGGTTCAACATAATTTTCTTGCAAAAAAAAATATGTTTTTATGTAAACAAAAAGTGTCAAAAAGGGCTTTGTCTTCAAGTGGTTAGAAGAGTGGATGTAAGCTTCCTAATGTTGTATATAAAATGCCAGAACAGTTCAAAACCCCCCCAAATGACCCCATTTTGGAAAGTAGACACCCCAAGCTATATACTGAGAGGCATGTTGAGTCCATGGAATATTTTATATGTTGACACAAGTTGCGGAAAAAAGACAATTTTTTTTTTTTGCACAAAGTTGTCACTAAATGATATATTGCTCAAACATGCCATGGGCATATGTGGAATTACACCCCAAAATACATTCTGTTGCTTCTCCTGAGTACGGGGATACCACATGTGTGAGACTTTTTGGGAGCCTAGCCACGTACGGGACCCCAAAAACCAAGCACCGCCTTCAGGCTTTCTAAGGGTGTAAATTTTTGATTTCACTTCTCACTGCCTATCACAGTTTCGGAGGCCATGGAATGCCCAGATGGCACAAACCCCCCCCAAATGACCCCATTTTGGAAAGTAGACACCCCAAGCTATTTGCTTAGAGGTATTGTGAGTATTTTGCAGATCTCGCTTTTTGTCACAAAGTTTTGAAAATTGAAAAAAAAAAAGAAAAAAAACATTTTCTTTCTTCATTTTCAAAAACAAATGAGAGCTGTAAAATACTCACCATGCCTCTCAGCAAACAGCTTGGGGTGTCTACTTTCCAAAATGGGGTAATTTGGGGGGGGGGTTTTGTGCTATTTTGGCATTTTATGGCCTTCGAAACTGTGATAGGTAGTGAGGAGTCAAATCAAAAATTTGTGCCTAGAAATCCTGAAGGCGGTGCTTGGTTTTCGGGGTCCCGTACGCGGCTAGGCTCCTAAAAAGTCCCACACATGTGGTATCCCCATACTCAGGAGAAGCAGCAGAATGTATTTTGGGGTGCAATTCCACATATAACCATGGCATGTGTGAGCAATATATCATTTAGTGACAACTTTGTGCAAAAAAAAGGTCAGCGGGAGAAATGCTCCACCTGCAGTGGTGATAAGAATGTTATCTTCACCGGCTCTGCCAAAGGTGTTGTACCTGGAACTATGAAGGTCCCATCAGATGGGAGGTCATTTAGCCACAGCTGAAGGAACCCCTAGCCAACCAAGGAGGAACCATAGGGTTCAACAGAACCCTGGCTGAGAATGGCTGGTCTAGATGTTAGCGTCCTAACAACCAATGATGTCATTGGTTAATAAGGAGGACACTAGGCGCCTGCAGAGCATCCTTGTTTGCCCCACCTCTAACCCCTCTGTATGCACTGGGGTCACATTAGCTTAGAGTGAGGAAGAGAAACTGAGGGAGAAGAGAAACCCTGGAATACTAGTCAGTACCAGTGTGCAAAGATGTATTTGCCTTGGAAGAATAAATCACCTCTAACGTTGGGTGTCCTACATGTATGTATGAATGTTGTTGCATTATGTAAAACTATTAGATTAGTTTTTTACATTTTTAAATGGGGTGCTTCGAGATTATGCATCATTTTAAAGGGTGTCTTGCTCTATGCATTGTACTAGACCTATTGTCACCTACCAAAAAAAAAAAAAGAATTAAAGAAAAAAAGATCCCTTACTCCGGGCGTCACTAAATGGCGGACCGCGGGCCGGATCCGGCCCCAGTGGCCATTCTGTCCGGACCGCAGCCTCGCCAAGTAGCGTCCTCTCCCTGTCGCCGGCTCACCTGGCTCGCCCGCCTGCCGCTGCCGATGCTGCTATATACACAGCATGGCAGGCGCGGCGGGTCCGTGCCTTCTCTAATATCTCTGCACTGCCCCTCCCCACACTGCCTGTCTAAAATCACACAAAACATGAGGCGCGGCCGCTCTGGACAAAGGGCGGGACTTTTAAGTTAAAAAGTGGGTGATTGGTTGCTAGGCAGCGGGGCGGTCCCAGCAATAAATCACTCACTTTTAACGTGAAAAGTCCCGCCCATGGTCCAGAGCGCCCACGCTTCATGTCCTGTGTGAAAAAGGTAGGGTTTTGTGGGGAGGGGAGAAGTGCTGTGCTGTGCTGTAAAGGACAGTGTTTTTTGATATCGAGAGAGGTCTGTGATGGGGGGTCAGTCTGTGATGAGGGGTCTGTGATGGGGGGTCAGTCTGTGATGAGGGGTCTGTGATGGGGGGTCAGTCTGTGATGAGGGGTCTGTGATGGGGGGTCAGTCTGTGATGAGGGGTCTGTGATGGGGGGTCAGTCTGTGATGAGGGGTCTGTGATGGGGGGGTCAGTCTGTGATGAGGGGACTGTGATGGGGGGGTCAGTCTGTAATAAGGGGTCTGTGATGGGGGGTCAGTCTGTGATGAGGGGTCTGTGATGGGGGGTCAGTCTGTGATGAGGGGTCTGTGATGGGGGGTCAGTCTGTGATGAGGGGTCTGTGATGGGGGGTCAGTCTGTGATGAGGGGTCTGTGATGGGGGGGTCAGTCTGTGATGAGGGGTCTGTGATGGGGGGGTCAGTCTGTGATGAGGGGACTGTGATGGGGGGGTCAGTCTGTAATAAGGGGTCTGTGATGGGGGGTCAGTCTGTGATGAGGGGTCTGTGATGGGGGGTCAGTCTGTGATGAGGGGTCTGTGATGGGGGGTCAGTCTGTGATGAGGGGTCTGTGATGGGGGGTCAGTCTGTGATGAGGGGTCTGTGATGGGGGGGTCAGTCTGTGATGAGGGGTCTGTGATGGGGGGGGTCAGTCTGTGATGAGGGGACTGTGATGGGGGGGTCAGTCTGTGATGGGGGGTCAGTCTGTGATGAGGGGTCTGTGATGGGGGGTCAGTCTGTGATGAGGGGTCTGTGATGGGGGGTCAGTCTGTGATGAGGGGTCTGTGATGGGGGGGGTCAGTCTGTGATGAGGGGTCTGTGATGGGGGGGTCAGTCTGTGATGAGGGGTCTGTGATGGGGGGTCAGTCTGTGATGAGAGGTCTGTGATGGGGGGTCAGTCTGTGATGAGAGGTCTGTGATGGGGGGTCAGTCTGTGATTTGGGCGGTCAGTCTGTGATGGGGGGTTTGTGATGAGGCAGGGGAGATGTGACGTAAGTGGGGGCTGAGGACACTGATGTAAAGGGGGGGCTGTGATGTGAAGTGGGGGACTGAAGACACTAATGTAAAAGGAGGTCTAATTTCTGCACTAGCAAAACACGTCTCTGCAAGGGCAATAGAAAACAATTGTTTTCTATGTGTCCTGTTCACACAGAAACAGCGCCCCTGCGTACTGAGCAGTGTGGTGCAAAATGCATACTGTTTCTATGCACCGCAACTGAGCTGTGGTGCATAAAAATGAATTAAATGTATTTTGACATTTCAATAAAGTTGAAAGGAAAAAAAGCACAAATTGTGATGTGTGTGGATCGTAATGGTGTGTGCATGTGTGTGGTGGTGGGAGGCGCTGTGAAGTGGAGGACATCATGTGGAGTCATAGCACCAATATGGCATTCGGACCTCCGCTGGAACAAAATTTTTCCGACCGGACCCCCGTGAATTTTAATTCAGTACCCCTGCCTTACTCCTTCAAAAATGAAAAAAAAATTGTCTTTAGTTATATTCTAATAAAAACGTTATGCCCACTTTTGCATTACTTTCGGTACCGCCCTCGTATACCTTTTCTATAATAAATTACATTTTCATTTGAAAATCTTTGTATGTATCCGTTCATTTGGAAGCACAGCAAGCATGCTTTGCTCCAGTGAATGGTAATTTCACACGTTTGCAATTACTTCTTAATTTTTATACTTACCTGTTTAATCAGCTCTTTGTACCTGTAAGTTCATAAACATTCTTACTAACTCTTGCAAACCAGCTTATATTTTTAAAGTTTAGGAACACGAAAACATGCTGAATGGTGGGAAAATAAAAAACAGCAAGAATATTAGCCACAAGGCGTAAAAAAGAGAAAAACCTGCTGGAGCAGAAAAGCGGAGCCCTCATCCTGCCAGCAAAACATAGTGGCACTGTTCAGCAGATATCAGCATAGTCAGACAGGGAGGGGCAGATAGCAAGAGAGGCCATTGTTCTATTCAAGACCGGTGGCCCTCTGCAAAACTCATCAGAACTCTTCACTAAAGGAAATGCTCGCTGTGAGCCTGCAACCGAGGTGCTGACAATTCAGGAAGGGCTACGTGCTAAAAAAAAGAAAAAAAAAAAAGAATAGAAGATTTAAAAAACAAAAAAACTTTTTTGCATTGGCCACTTAGAACTTTTTCAAGCCGGCTGCCAGGTGGGGTTAAGGTAACCATAGAGACATTATGATGTCATAATTGGAGGAGCATGTCAAGGCAGCCAAACCAACATGTTACAGCGTTAAAAAAAAAAAAAAAAGAGTCTCATAAGCTGCAAGCAATTTTCCAGCCAGTACAGGAGGTAGATGTGGCTAGTTTGGACCTGACTTTGCAAAAGGATTACAACTTTCTGTTCATGGTCACACTCAGGACGTCAGGTTGGATGGCTTAAGGATTTTGCTGGATGTCTGATCACCAACACTCAGGTAACCAACATACCAATGCATGCCAACTTCTGCCAATCTTTTCTTTAATGTGACTGCATTCTGGGCATTCTTATCGAGCAAACATGCGAGATCTTGTTTGCAGAATGAAAGTGTTGCTGTTGAATTTGCTACTTTTGCAGCTTCCATGAACACCAACGACCTGAAAGGAGGAAATCTGTCGTTTTAGATGCACAATGCCGTGTGGGTTTAAATTTATACCACCTTTAAATAAATCCTTGGAGGCGTGTAAACATAGGTAGTGTCTTGTTCAACAAGGTGAATCATTTACTGTGAAAGAAAAGCAAAAGGTTATTTTATACAAAAAATATTATAATGATGTATGTTGGTCTTTTAGTCCCGTAAATTTCATTATTTTTTTTTCCTGATCATTGTAAAGGTAGAATGGCTAAAAGTTTGTTTTCTAGAGTTTAAAATCTTGTCCCTGGTATTTTTTGTCATGGGGGGCGTGCATGTACGTCAATGTCACTTGCCCTTGAACCGATCTGTAATGTCATAAAGTTTTTCCTGGTTTGTTACTATTTGGATCAGCGTAACCTTTCATTACTGTGCTGACTGCACTATCTCTAGAATTCAGGCATTGAGTTCTGTCCATAGCACTCTGTACAGAGTCAGACATGGAAAGGACTGATTTTCAGCTGCTGATTGCATAATGGAATCAAGAATTGAACCACTTCGGCTCTAGAAGATATACCACCCTTCATGACCAGGCCATTTTTATTTTTTGGCGCTATAAATAAAAAAAAACTAACAATTAAAAAAAAAAATAATAATTTGACTTGCTATTATAAAACATATCCAATATCCAATAAAAAAATATAAAAAAAAATTCTTCATCAGATTAGGCCAATATGTATTCTGCTACATATTTTTGATAAACAAAATCCCAATAGGCGTATATTGATTGGTTTGCACAAAATGTATAGCGTCTACAAACTATGGGATATATTTATGGATTTTTATTTTTTTTCCATAATTTTTCTTGTTTTCTGGATAATTTGGTTATCATACACCATGTGTCAAATAATGCTTATATTGGAAGAATTAATTAATTTATTTATTTTTACTAGTAATGACGGTGATCTGTTACTTATAGAGGGACTGCGATATTGCGTTGGACAAATTGGACACTAACTGACACTTTTGACATGTTTTTGGGGACCAGTGACAGTAATACAGTGATCAGTGCTAAAAAATATGCATGGTCACTGTACTAATGACACTGATTGGGAATGGGCTAACATCAGGGGCGATCAAAGGGATAACTGTGTGCCTAGCCTTTGTTTTTGTACAGTGTGGGAGGTGCTTTTACTAGGGGAAGGCATGGATCCATGTCACTGCTTTGCAGGAACACAGGATCCATGCCTTCCCTACTGACAGAACGGCAATCTGCCTTGTTTACATAGGTAGACTGCTGTTCTGCCTGTGTACCAAATGATTGGCGGGTGCCGGTGGACATCGAGTCCATGGTTCCTGCTGTGTATAATCACAGCAGGAGCAAGCCGGCGAATACTCTGCCCGTATTCGCACCTGCTACCCGGAAATGCCTGATCACGTATATATATATATATATATGTGATCCAGCGCACAATTGCCACCCTTTAGCAGTAAAACTGCTATGGGGTGGTCAGCAAGTGGTTAATATAGGTAAAAACGCCTGCCAATTACTCTGTGGGGTGATTTACTAAAACTGGTGCAAATGCGAATCGAGTGCAGCTGTGCATAGTAACCAATCAGCTTCCAAGTTTTATTGTCAAAGCTTAATTGAACAAGCTGAAGTTAGAATCTGATTGGCTACCATGTACATCTGCACCAGATTGTGTGTGCACCAGTTTTAGTAAATCTCCCCCTATGTCTTGGATCCTTCTGCAAATTCTTACTTATACACAGTGTTATTATAAAGTAGTATTTAAAGGATAATACAATTCAATTCAAGCCAGCTGTTGTTTTGGCTTACAGTATATATAATAAAAATGTTTGTATATGAAACATTCTGGTTGTGTATGTATTGATAAAAATGTATTGACCATTACTATGTGATCAGTGAACACATTGGTGTGGGTGTGGCCATGAGTAAAGACAGTGTCAGGCTGACTGAGTAAAGCTGGCCATACGCCAGTAGAATTTCAATCAAAAATGTTCATTTTTGGAATGTTGGTTCAATTTCTAATGGTTTCTAATGGTTAGTGGGGTCACATCGACATTTGTTTTTGACTGTACTGATGAGAAAATTTGAAGGGCTGGGATGAAAAATGTATCTCAAACAAAAAAATTTCTAACTGTGGTTTTCATTCAGAAAAAAAAATCATACATATTTTATAATGAAACCTTTTATTATGCCTGGGATTCCATTAAAATATTAGTTTTGGGAGAACTTAAAGGAGTAGTAAAGTTACATGTTTTTTCACCTTAATGCATCCTATGGGATAGATAGGGGATAGATTTATAGCTTTTTTATTATTATAACATTATGGCGGACACATCAGGGAATAGGGACATTATGGCGGACACATCAGACACTTTTGACACATTTTTGGAACCATTGGCCTGTATACAGCGATCAGTGCTATAAAAATGCACTGATTACTGTAAAAATGTCACTGGCAGAGAAGGGGTTAACACTAGGGGGCGATCAAGGGGTTAATTGTGTTCCCTAATGTGTGTTCCAACTGAAGGGGGGATGGGAGTGACCTAGAGGAAACGACAGATTATGGTTCCTAGCTATTAGGAACTCACGATCTGTCTTTCCTCACAGAACAGAACAGGGATGTGTGTGTTTACACACACACACGTCCCTGTTCTGCCTCTCGTGCCCGCGATCGCTCGCGGCCAGCGGTCATCGCGACCACCGGTCACAAGCATCAGCACCCCCGCGATGCAGTGGGCATGCGCGCCTGCTATCCCGCTTAAAGGGACCGACGTACAGCTACGACAGTTTGCGGGATCGTGCCGACCTGCCGCCGTATAAGGACGGCGGCTGGTCGGCATGTGGTTAAATAACAAGCTCCTTTCAACTACCTTGTACCTAAGAAAAGCCATAACCCTAACTCTAGCATTAACCCTAATTTTATTTGTATTTATTTCAGGTACTTATATAGTGCCGTCAATTTACGCAGCACTTTACATACATATATTGTACATTCACATCAGTCCCTACCCTCAAGGAGCTTACAATCTAAAAACCCTAACTCACATTCCTACATACACATACTTGGGCCAATTTAGACAGGAGCCAACTAACCTACCAGGAAACCGGAGTACCCAGAGGAAAGCCATGCAGGCACTGGGAGAACATGCAACCTCCAGACAGGTAGTGCCATGGTTTGGATTCAAACCAATGACCCCAGTGCTGCTAGGTGGAAATGCTAATCCATACACCAGGAGTCTACAAACTTTCTAAACAAAGGGCTAGTTTACTGTCCTGCAGACTTTAGGGGTCTGGATTAGGGCCAGTGGGAGTAGAAAATGTCCTGGAATCCAGTGGGAGTAAACAATGCCCTATGTTTGGTGTCAGTGGGAGGATTAGTGCCCCACTGTTGGTGTCAATGGAAAGAATTCTGCCCCATTGTTGGTGTCAGTGGGAGGAATTTTGCCCTTTCGTTGGTGTCAGTGGGAGGAATTGCGCCCTTTCGTTGGTGTCAGTGGGAGGAATTGCGCCCTATCGTTGGTGTCAGTGGGAGGAATTGTGCCCTTTTGATACTGTCAGTGGATAGAATGATGCCCCAAGGGCCAGATAAAGACAAGCAAAGGGCCACAATTTGGAGACCGCTACCTTACACCAACTCTAATGCTGCGTACACACGATCAATTTTCTCGACGGTGAAAACACCGTCGAGAAAATCGACGGGAAAAACGAGGAACGGCTTGGTCCCCTACACACGGCCGTTTTTCCCGACATTTTTTCTCTTGGTCGAGAAAAACGACCGTGTGTAGGTTCCCCGGCAGTGTTTCCCTATGGGAAAACTGCCGCGGAAAAAAATGCCGTGAATCACAACGAGAAAAATTAGAGCATGTTCTATTTTTTCTCGTCGTGATTAATGCCGTTTTTCTCGTCGGGATAAATTATCAAAAGCCCACACACGGTCGTTTTTCTCCTCAAAGAGAAAAAATTTAATTTCTCCCGACGAGAAAAATGGTCGTGTGTAGGCGGCATAACCCTTTCTTTATGAACCAAATCATCTAATTGCCATAACAGTGCTAACATGGTGATTGTATGGCTTTGTTAATAGTCAAAACTATGCCAGTGATATGACTTTGTTTAGCAACAAACCTAAGCCACGAGAAATCGGGTGAGACAGGGCTTTTAGTTAGGAGCACTGCATGTTTCTAGGTTTAAAGTGCAACTTTTTTTCGCTTTGTGGTTCTAAATTTTAGCAAAGGCAAAATAAAATATTTCACAAATATATCAAGCTAAAGGGAATCGTCTATTAGTCCATTGTTAGTACCAGTAAAACAAGAACTTAATGAATACTGTGGAAAAATTGTGTTCTGCATAATACACACCAGTGACTGGTATCTGGTCCTGTCAACAAGGCTATTTTTTTGTCAACTTCAGTGGCCATGGTTATAAGAGAACTAAGCTAGTATTTATTTTTCTAATGTAAATGGGAAGGACCCTCTTATGAGTTACAGCTTAGGCCCCTTTCACACTGGGGCGTTTTTCATGCGGTTTAGCGCTAATAATAGCGCTGTTATACCGCATGAAAAAATCCTGCCCTGTGTCTTCAATGTGAAAGCCCGAAGGCTTTCACACTGAAGCGGTGCGCTAGCAGGACCGCTCCAAAAGTCCTGCTAGCCGCTTCTTTACAGCGGTAAAGGAGCGGTGTGTTCACCGCTCCTTTACCGCGGTCTCCCATTGAAATCAATGGGACAGCGCGGTAATACCGCCCGCAAACCGCGGCAATAGCCGCGGTTTGCGGGCGGTATTAACCCTTTTTCGGCCGCTAGCGGGGGTTAAATTAACCCCCCTAGCGACCGCATACCGCGGTAAGAACGACAGTATAGCAGCGCTGAAAATCGCGCTGCTATACCGCCACCGCACCTGCCCGCCCCAGTGTGAAAGGGGTCTTAAAGTGGATGTAAACCCAATTCATGAAATTTGAGCTGGGCACATATTTGCAGTATTTTGTCCCGTAGCTCTCTCCTGACCCGTTCCTCTGTTATCAGACTGATAACTCCTGACAAATTCTCTGACACATCAGATAAAAGCAGTCTGGAATTTCTGTCAGGGAAGGTTGTTAAAATAGATTAACAGGGAGCTGGCCCTATTATAAAACACCTCTGAGAGTCTCTGCCTATGATGAGAGGGGGTGTGTGCCTTTCCTCCAATCAGGAATTTTAGCTATCTTGGCTGTATGCCCAGACATCACACTGTGTTAAACAGAAAGAGAACATTTCCTAACACGATCTGAACTTTCTAAACAGTATATAAATGTGAAGACAGCAGATATACATGTAAAACCAATGTAGGGAGATTTGGTTCATCCCTGTGTATCATCTGAGGCTGTTCACTTCACTGGGTGTATGGAGGGTTTACATCCACTTTAAAGTGATATGAAACCCTCCGTTTTTAACCACTTCAATACCAGGCACTTACGCACCTTCCTGCCCAAGCCAATTTTCAGCTTTCAACGCTGTCGCAATCTGAATGACAATTGCGCGGTCATGCTACACTGTACCCAAACAATTTTTTTTATCATTTTGTTACCACAAATAGAGCTTTCTTTTGGTGGTATTTAATCACCTCTGCGATTTAAATTTTTTGCGCAACAAATAAAAAAATACCGAAAATGTAGAAAAAAATAAAGTTTTTCTTTGTTTCTGTAATTTTTTTTGTAAATAAGTACGTTTTCTTCTTCAATGACGGGCACTGATATGGCTGCACTGATGGGCACTGATAGGTGGCACTGATGGGCACTGATAGGTGGCACTGATGGGCACTCATAGGCGGCACTGATGGGTACTTATGGGTGGCACTGATGGTTACTTATGGGTGGCACTGATGGGTGTCACAGATGGGTACTGGTGGGCACTGATAGGTGGGCACTGATGGGCATGAATGGGCACTGAGAGGTGGCACTGATGGACAATGATGGACACTGATGGGTGGCACTGATGATACTGATGGGTGGCATTGCTGGGCATCACATGTTTTTTATTGACCATAATGTTGCCAGTCAGTGCCCATTTGTGGGCACTGATTGACATCTATTGTGCTTATTTTTATTATATGCGGATGGCCATGGGGTACATACCTGGCCATCCACATGTTGCCCCCTTCTCTGGTGGTCCTGGCGGCTTCCCTGGTGGTCCAGTGTGGGCATCTACGGGGGGGCTGTGCTGATAAACAATCGGCGTGAACCCCCCCCCCCCCGTCAGGAGAGATGCCGATCGGCTCTCCTCTACTCGCGTCTGTCAGACGTGAGTGAGGAAGAGCCGATCAACGGCTCTTCCTGTTTACATTGTGATCAGCCGTGATTGGACATGGCTGATGACGTGGTAAAGAGCCTCCGCCGGAGGCTCATTACTGAGATCGGTGTAGCGGTGCGTCAGACTGACACACCGCACCACCGATCGCCACGATGCGCCCCCCCCCCCCGCAGGACGTAAATAGACGTCCAGTCAGGATAACGCAACCACTTCCCGGACGTCATCTGCTATTGACAGGGCGGGAAGTGGTTAAGCACTTTCAGCAGCTGAGTATGCAGCTTCTTTATTTTTTAATCCTTGCCTATATTCCAATTTACGATGATGCCATGACCACTGCCCCAGGTTTCCTGTTTCAGGGTGGCTCCTTTCTCTTGCAGCATCCAATGGAGCCACCCTTGCATGCAGGGACTGGAGTTGTGTCTCCATACACTGTGTGCATCAATAGAAACACACAGCCTAGGATGGCAAGGCACTACTCTGCTTCTTCTTACACCCCCCTCCATTCTTCAAACTAACAGACTGATTGGAGACTACACTGCCCACAGTTAATTCTGTCCTGTAAAGACCAGAAGTTCAGGGAAGCAGCATTGAGAGAGCAGCATTCAAAGTTTAAAATGCAGGTGCTGAGGTACAAATTTTAACAGATCGTTTACTGAGGAATATTTATTTTATTGTATTTAATGCGTCTAACTAAACAACGCTGAGGATTTAATGCTACTTTAACTTAAGTTAAATAAGCCTTTGTGCCGTTTACTGATTTTTATTTGTGCCTTACATGAACTCATGTTGGTTTTTTGGTGGAAAGCCGGAGATTGGGGTTTTAAGGTGAGGCTGAGTGATGCATTGTGATCTGTTGATAATGAGCAGGATGTGAACAATACAAAAATGACAGCCTCGGGTACTGTTCTCAGAGGAGCTGTGAATAATACACATTTTAAAGGCATTAAAAAACCTGGCTTGTTTTCACAGGATTATGAGTTTGTTGGTTTTCGGCTAAACGTTTTAGGATTTCACAGTAAACGGCATCATGCCTGGCCCGATCATTAGTTATCCGCTGAATGGAATGAAATCAAGCAACTTTGCAAAGATGGTTAATGGTATATTTAAAGGACAATCGCGTTCTGTTTTTGTTATTTGACATTTTTTATTACAGTTCTATTATTTTTCGAGAAAGTGATGTTTAACCACTTACAGAACGGAAGATTTTCCCCCTTAAAGCGGAGTTCCTCCCAAAAATTTAACTTCCGCTTTTCCGGTTCCCCCCCTCCGGTGTCACATTTGGCACCTTCCAGAGGGGGGGGGGGAGCAGATACCTGTCTAATACATGTATTTGCTCCCACTTCCGGGAATAGATCACCGCAGATTCCGCAGCGATCTACGCCATGTCCGGCCCCTTCTCCATCCCCCCCGCTGTCTTCTGGGAGACACACAGGTCCCAGAAGACAGCAGGGACCACTCAGAGTGCGCAGTGCGGCTCGCACATGAGCAGTAGGGAACCAGGCTGTAAAGCCGCAAGGCTTCACTTCCTGATTCCCTTATTGAAGATGGCGGTGCCTCCACCCGGGAGCGGAGGGACAAATCAGCTTCGGGTGAGGACATCGCGGGCTCCCAGGACAGGTAAGTGTCCTAATATTAAAAAGTCAGCAGCTGCAGTATTTGTAGCTGCTGACTTTAAAAAAAAAAAAAATCGGCGGAACTCCGCTTTAATGACCAGGTCATTTTTTACGGCACTGCGTCGCTTTAACTGACAAATGCACGGTCACGCTGTTTGACATCCTTTTTTTCCCCTACAAATAGAGCTTTCTTTTGGTGGTATTTAATCACCTCTGCAGTTTTTATTTTTTGGGGGGAAAAAAAAGAATTTTTTTTTCCTCAGTTTAGGCCGATATGTATTCTTCTACATATTTTTGGTAAAAAAAAAATTCGCAATAAGCGTATATTGATTGCTTTGCGCAAAAGTTATAGCGCCTACAAAATAGGTAATAGATTTATGGCATTTTATTATTATTATTTTTATTTTTTTTACTAGTAATGGCAGTGATTTGTGATTTTTAGCAGGACAGCGACATTGCGGCGGACAGATCGGACACTTTTTTTTTTGTTTACAAACTTTTTTATTGTGTACAAAATAATGGTACAAACATTATGTCATGACATCAGAGAATTACAGTATTTTCAATCAATAATTATAATGATTTATGACAGAGTAACCGCCTTTATTTATTTATGACAACATCTATTACATATAAAAAATAAATGATTCAGTAGTGTTTTGAAATGCAGGGTTGTTTTTGTGTATAAAAGAATTGGATGCGAAAAGGGGATTCTAATATGGGTCTAAAAGGTAGTCTGAATATTTGAACCATAGGTTCCATTTTTTATCCAGTAGGTGCATGGTATTATGCAAGGTATGCAAAAAATTTTCCATAAGGTAAATGTCGTTTATTCTAATTTTCAATTGGGAAATTGGTAACGATGGGGATTTCCAATGATAAGCTATCAGCCAGTGGATGGATACACAAATTGTATGGACTATTCTTAATTGAAACGTGTTCAAACCCAAAATCGGGGCGAACAAGAGACAATTGGGAAGGGTAAGGGTTATAATTTTGTTTGAAATTTTAGAAGAAAATTTCTCTAGTCGTTTCCATAATTGGGCTGCTTTTTCACAGTCCCAAAAAATGTGAGAGAAGGAGCCGATTGAGGTGCAATCTCTAAAGCAGGTATTGGGAACTGTGGGAAATATAGAATGGAGTTTGGCTGGAGTATAATACCACCTGGTAAATAGTTTAATTGCAGTTTCCCTAATTGTGATAGATTTAGTGCATTTAAGAAGATTGTCAATACATTCAGACCATTTCTCGAGGGGCAATACGAAATCGTATTCCTGTTCCCATTTGAGCATGTATGGTAATTTATCCTGGTTGGTGTTATTGATCAAGTTTAGATATATCTCTGATATTAGGCCTGTTCTTCTTGGGTATTTAGTACAGATATTCTCATAGAATGTGGGCGATGTATTGTCTAACAGTGGAAAATTTGAATTATAGAAGTTTCTAATTTGGAAAAATCTTCTGAGTTCTGTATTGGGAATGTCGTATTTGGTTTTTAGTATCGAGAACAAAGTTAATGAAGTATTCTCAATAAATCTATTAAGGGTGATTAGATTATTGTTAATCCACCAAACAAATTCATCAGTGTTTTGGTAGTTTTTTAGGAACTTAGGGTCGCCTAAAAAAGAAGCAAGGGGTGGTGTGGGAGAGGTCAATGTAAATTTTTTATTATGCAGTTTCCATAATTGGTATGAATGGGCCACTAAGAGGTTTAGCCTTTCCAAAGTATGATTGGAAACTTTGTTGCCCCATAGTAATCCTGATATAGAGTAGGGTAGTATTGAATATTTTTCAAATACTACCAATGGGATTTTCGGGTTATGTAAATGCCATTGAGCAATCTGTGCCCATCTTGCAGCTAATAAACAGACAGATCTCCGTTCTGACAGGGGAGTTAGAGAGAGATCTGCTGTTCCTAGTGATTAGGAACAGCGCTCTTTCTCCTCCTCCAGTCAGCCCAGCCCCCATACAGTTAGAAACACCTCCCAGGGAACACACTTAACCATTTCATTGCCCCCTAGTGTTAACTCCTTCCCTGCCAGTGATATTTATACAGTAATAAGTGGCTATTTATAGCTCTGATCACTGTATAAATGTCAATGGTCCCAAAAAAGTGTCAAAAGTGTCCGATCAAAGAGGTGGATTGGGACTCCCAGATCGGACACTTTTGACACTTTTTTGGGACCATTGACATTTATACAGTGATCAGAGCTATAAATAGCCACTTATTACTGTATAAATATCACTGGCAGGGAAGGAGTTAACACTAGGGGGCAATGAAATGGTTAAGTGTGTTCCCTGGGAGGTGTTTCTAACTGTATGGGGGCTGGGCTGACTGGAGGAGGAGAAAGAGCGCTGTTCCTAATCACTAGGAACAGCAGATCTCTCTCTAACTCCCCTGTCAGAACGGAGATCTGTCTGTTTACATTGACAGATCCCCGTTTTGGCTCCCGTTTCCGCAATCGCGAGTGGCTGGCGGACATCGCGGTCGCCGGCCACGCGCATCAGGTACCCCGCCTGCTACGGCTCCTTCCAGGAGTCATAGTACACCTACAGCGATTTGCGGGAATGTGCCAACCTGGTCGGCAAGTGGTTAAAGCAGTATTAAACCCAAAACCAAAAATTGAATATATTGCAGCTTACCAATCATTAGATGTAGTGGCTGCATTCGTTTTCTTTTCTTTGTTTTGTTTTCCCTCTGTTTTCACCTGGTGATCTGTCCAGTAACTCCTGTATTAGAGTGCCTCCACTCTGCATAAAAGGGGCACAGGGGGCACCTTAGCACAGCAACATTGTCAGTCTGGGGGGGGGGGGATATGTACTAGCAGATTTAGATACAGTGACAAATTGAAGCCAAACTCCAGCTAATATAAGCAGTTACAGAAACAGTTTTTTACCTTTTGGGATAAAGGTTTTACATAAATAAAAGCTGATCATTGTAAGCTCTCCTGTTGGTGGTAAATGGTTTGTCTCATCCTTGTAACTGTTACATCTTCAGAACAGCTTGTTCTGTTGAAAAACAATAGACTCGCTGGATAGATCACCGGAAATAAAGGAAAGAAAATGAATGCAGCCACCATGTCCAGGAATTGGTAAGCTGCAATATAATAAATGTTTGCTTTTGGGTTTAATACGCCTTTAAGTCTATCTTTCACTTTCATACCTGTTTGTTGTGTCATATTTCCATGATTGTTGTACACATAAAGGTTTGTACTAGCAGAGGACAGCAGGGAATGGGAAAGGTAATGAAAGACAAAAGAGGGAGACATTAGGTAAAAGGTACAGGCGACCCTGTATGGCACAAGGGGCCAAGAGAGAGATAAAGTATAGCCGGCCCCCCCATATTCTACAAGCGCTGCAGTTACCAATTTTAAAAGCAGATTTCGTTCCTAAGGAGGAAACACTGCAGGGGCCCCAATAAGACCCACAGAAAGGGCTCCCAGACTATAGCGCATTTTAGCAGCCTGAGCACTGGGACTTCGCACTGGGAGAGGCTCAACCCAGCCGGATGCTGCACAGAGGCAGAGGGGGGGGGGACATAGTACTGCTTACTCTTTACTGGTGCGTTGAGGTATGAGGAAAAATTTAAGAATGGGGTGGGGCCTAACTAGGCCTTTCATTTATGCTATTCACTGGTCCTGAGGGAGTGGTCAAGAGGCGGAGCTCTTTCACTAGTGTGCTGCCATGTTGGCGTCAGGAAATAGGGTTTTCAGTGTTATGTCGAAAGAAAAAAAAAAGTGCAGATAATGGCTGCAGAAACGAACCACTGGACAAAAACGAGCAGTTAACCCATGCAGTGCGGGCACTGCCCCATTGCATGATAAAGAGAAAAAAAATGCCTGAGGTTCTGCTCTAAAGAGGAAGTGAACTCTGGAAGTTGTACTAAAAAAAAAGGCAACTTTTCTCTGTATCCCTGAGTCTCAACTACAAAAGTTAGGAGGTATGGTAGATCAGTGTGGCTTAGGCCTTATGCACACTGGGCGTTTAACCAAGGTGCACCGGGCTATGGTGTTTAGTTGTGGGTGGAGGCCACAGATGCCCCTTTCAGCCCCGCTGCTAGCAACCTGTCAAACTCAATGAGAGGCTAACAACTGCTGCAGCTGCATGGTGCACCTAGCAGTGCTAACATTTAGGGCAGTATGTACCCATGCCCGCCCATCGGTGCCGCCTATCAGTGCTAATCAGTGCTGCATATCAGTACAGCCTCATCAGTGCCCATCAGTGCTGCCTCATCAGTGCCGCCTATTAGTGCCCATCAGTGCTGCCTATCAGTGCCCATCAGTGCAGCCTCATCAGTGCTCATCAGTGAAGGAGAAAAATGACTTATTTACAAAATTTTATAACAGAAACTAAGACATCCATTTTTTTTTTCAAAATTTTCGTTTTTTTTGGTTTGTTTAGAAGAAAATTAAAAACACAGTGGTGATTAAATACCACAAAAAGAAAGCTCTATCTGTCTCAAAAAAAAAACGATAAAAATTTAGTTTGGGTACAGTGTTGCATGGCCGCACAATTGTCATTCAAAGTGCGACAGCGCTGAATGCTGAAAATTGTCCTGGGCAGGAAGGAAGAAAAAGTGCCCTGTAGGCAAGTGGGTAAAATACAGTTATCCATAACCACCAACCACAATTCATTCTTTGAATTGGAATGAATGTCGCAAAATGCTGTGATTCATTTTTTTCATTACGTCATTGCTGTCCATAAAAGTAAAAAAAAAGCATTGTTAGTGATATTTTGTACTATGGCTCAGCTTCACCTAAGCTTTGGAAGTTTATAGTTTATTATATTGTAATCCCTCTCATAGCAGACCTACACAGTACATGAATTGTTAAATTCTCAGTAATATCATATGATGCCGACTTAGTATATTATGATAAAGGCTGTGGAGAGTTCAGATGAGGGAGGATGTGGGACAAGTGTCCTTGTGGTTTTCTATGATGTACTATGTGAAAACTTCAGTAGATAGAATAAAAAAAAAAGAAAAGAAAAACAGGTACACCCCATGGAAATTGTTGACTTTTTCAACATTTAAACAGGCAAACATTAGACCTTCATTCAAACAATGCCTACAGATAACACATGTAAATTTGTCTTTTTCAATCATTTATCCCCCCAAAAAATCATAAAAAAATGTAATAGTGAAATTAATTCAAGAAAATGTAAACCCAACATCTCTTATTCCTGGTATGTGGCTGCTGTACCATGTACCTGTATGAGAAAGTCTCCAGTTCTCTTTGAATTGCTTCCTTTATGTGAAATCCCAGGTGTTCTGCCGGTCCTTCTGCCCTCCTATTAAATCTGACCACGTTAGGCATGAGAGCACAGCCCCCCCCCCCACACACATCCAGTCACTGAAAAGATGAGTGTACTGCTGTTTCTCCTCCCCTAGCTCTTATGCAGTACACAGTCCACAGTGGATTGCTTATCAGTGGGCATTTGGCAGGCAGTGAGGAGGCCTGTTATTTAAAATCTTGCACAAGCATTGCACACTGTTGCAGACCAGTTACTGGGTGGCCCTATTTACTTAACAAGGGGGTGGGTGACATATGCTGGGTGGTACTGCCCACAGAATGTGGCAGCATGATAATTTTTGCCTTGGGGGGGGGGGGGGGTAGAGGGGGGTTCGGTTGGGTGATGTAAAATCGACCACGCACCTAGCCAAACAGAGTACCTAATACTACAAAGTATTTAATGGCAAGGAGTGATTGAGGGTAAATTGATGCTGGCTGCTGGGGGGATATATTGTTGCTGGGAGGTCTATTGTTGCTGGTGGGGGATCTATTTTTGCTAGTGGGAAATCTGTTGTTGCTGGGGGGGGTCATATGTTGCTGGGGTTCAGTTGTTGCTGGGAGGAATCTACTATTGAGGGAGGGGTCTATTGTTGCTGGCTTCTGGGAGAAGTATTGTTGCTGATGGGGATCTATTATTGACGGGAGTATATTGTTGCGGGGGATCTGTTGTTGCTATATTTTACTGCTTTTCTTGTTATCATTAAAGTGTTACTAAACCCACAACAGTAAAATATGTTGTTATACTCACTGTGGAACCTAAGTGGTTAATTCTCTGCATTGTGTAAAAAGGCTGTTTGATCCAGTCTTCTCTGATCCTCCCCTTTTTCCACAGTCCCCTAACCATCTCCTGATAAGACAGAGCCTTAGGAGTCACTCTGCACATGCTCAGGTGCATGTGATCATCACAGGGCCAATCATCACTGTGCAGACAGAGGGTCAGGTTTCCTGCAGCCTCATTGGACAGTAAAAGTTAAATGAAAACTCCTCCTACAAGTTTTAACCAGATGCTGATAGAAGTCACAAGAATGCTATATTCTGCTGAAAGTATTTAGCAGTTTATATTTACTAAAATAATTGCATTTCCAAGTTCTGTGTACTGTGGAAGACCAGATATAGTGAATGCAGGGTCCTGGATTTAGTAACACTTTAACAAATTCCATACAAATTACTTAGCATCCTAAAATACTTGGTGCTGTATTCTCTAAAAGGGGCAGTACTGGGAAGTGAGTGGGGGGGACCAAGGGACAGTGCTTGGAGGTAGGTAGGAGGTGGAACCAAGGGATGGTGCTCGGAGGTGGGTAGGGAGTGGAACCAATGGACCGTGCTTGGAGGTTGGTAGGGGGTGGAACCAAGGGACGGTACTCTAAGGTGGGTAGGGGTAGCACCAATGGACAGTGCTCAGAGGTGGGTAGGGGGTGGAACCAAGGGACAGTGCTCAGAAGTCGGTAGGGGGTAGCACCAAGGGACAATGCTCAGAGGTGGGTATGAGATGGAACCAGGGGATGGTGCTCGGAGGTGGGTAGGGGGTAGCACCAAGGGACAGTGCTCGGAGGTGGGTAGGGGGTAGCACCAAGGGACAGTGCTCAGAGGTGGGTAGGGGGTAGCACCAAACGACGGTGCTTGGAAGTGGGTAGGGGGTGGAACTAAGGGACGGTGCTCAGAGGAAGGTAGGAGGTGGAACCAAGGGATGGTGCTTGGTGGTGGGTATGGGATGGAACCAGGGGACGGTGCTCAGAGGTGGGTAGGGGGTAGCACCAAGGGACAGTGCTCGGAGGTGGGTAGGGGGTAGCACCAAGGGACAGTGCTCAGAGGTGGATAGGGGGTAGAACCAAGGGACAGTGCTTGGAGGTGGGTAGGGGGTGGAACCAAGTGACAGTGCTGGGAGGTGGGTAGGGAGTAGCACCAAGGGAAAGTGCTTGGAGGTGGGTAGGGAGTAGCACCAAGGGGCAGTGCTCGGAGGTGGGTAGGGAGTAGCACCAAGGGACAGTGCTTGGAGGTGGGTAGGGAGTAGCACCAAGGGACAGTGCTCGGAGGTGGGTAGGGGGTGGAACCAAGGGACAGTGTTCAGAGGTGAGTAGGGGGTTGAACCAAAGGACGGTGTTTGGAAGTGGGTAGGGGATGGAACCAAAGGACGGTGCTCGGAGGAATGTAGGAGGTGGAACCAAGGGATGGTGCTCGGAGGTGGGTAGGGGATGGAACCAGGGGACGGTGCTCAGAGGTGGGTAGGGGGTGGAACCAAGGGACAGTGCTCAGAGGTGGGTAGGGGGTGGAACCAAGGAACAGCATTCGGAGGTGGAACCAAGGGACGATGCTAGAAGGTGGGTCAGGTGCAGAGACAAGGGGAGGTTCGGAAGGTGGGAGTATCTGCACCTATTCTCTGAGAGAAAACAAATCCTAATGCTAAGACAAAACGAGGGAATTCTGCCGAAATATTTTTGGCATTTCTCCTCTCCATCATAGAGAGTTGGGAATTATAATTCCCAGGTTTTACCAGCCAGCATGCAGGGGAGGCTGAACAGTAAAAATGGAAACTCTTAACAATGGATCATTTATGTCGGTCTCGGAGAGGTATGTGGTCTCTTTTGGAACATTCTGTTTCAGTGATATCTGTTCCCATTTCAGGTCATTACACCGGGGGATGTGCACATGAATATATGTATTTGAACTGTTCCTTTGAAAGACGGGCCCATTTCTACAGTGAAATAGTAGAATGAGAAGGAAATATGTTTTTTAGCTGATGGAATACCCACAGTGCTTTGCACGTGTCATCACTTTGAAAATCTTCACAGTTCGCCAATGTACCGAATTCTGTAGTGATTGACTGCACAGCCCGCCGCGGACCTCTGACATTGTTAGCCTACAGCTGTGCTGTCTGCTCTCACCTCGCCGCATTAATTGAAAGGTGCGACGGCCTTTATACATCTGACACATCCGAGCGGGGCTCCAAGTATTATATGTTATGACACATTTTGGTTGGGTTTAATTTGGGAACTTTTTGTGGTTCAGTGTAGGACCAATGTGCTAACCTAGTGACTGCTCTCACCGCCATGGATTAATCATTGTCCACAAGCAATTGCAATTACTAGATCTGTTTTACGTTTTTTACACAACCTTAGCAGAGAAAAATTTAAAAAGGAGGTATTATCCAGTGCGACTTTCATGCGACTTTACACTCTATGGCACTCAAGTCTCATCAAAATCGTGCAGGAACCTTTTTTTAACAAATTCAGTCCCGGGCACTTTCACCCTCTTCCTGCCCAGGCCAATTTTCAGCTTTCAGCACTTTTACAATTTTAATGACAATTGTGCGGTCTGGACGCAGAGCATTGCGTCTAGAGCCCACCCAGGTGTGTTGCAATAGCGAATGAATATCATCCTGGCGGCCAATCAGGAAGCGGGTCTGAAACCTGTCACCCGATTGGCTGAAAGGACAGGCGATCCTATTGCATGCCTAGGAGGAGGGGAGGAGAAGACACAGGAGCCCAATGCCCGCTGCTGCCTGATGTCCACCGCTACCTGATGCCCGCCACCTAGAGGAAGTAAGTGCCGGAGGACCGACCGGCAGACAGCGAGCGGGGGGGTGTTGGTGGTTGTAGTTTGCTACCCCCCCCCCAAAAAAAACACCAGCCGCCACTGGATTTGTCATGTGACTTTGTGTCCAAAGTCGCATGACAAGTGGCACTAGTGAAAACGAAGACTGTGTATTCAACGTGCATTTTCATGTGCATATTAGGGCAATAATGTCACAAGCATTCCTGTGTATGTCAGCTCATTGGTCCACCAATGACAGCTATCTTATGGGTTCGGATGAGTGTGGGTTCGGACCAAACCTGAACTCGTCACTAGTCAGCAGTCATTTTTCTACACCTGCAGTGTGTTTGAGCCCAGGTTCACACTGACAGCGGGCTGCGGGAACGAAATTGTGCGAGTTCAGCTATCTCTCCAGGAGGGTAATCTGGAAGGTTAGCACAGGGACACATGACTGCTGACAGCCATAATTACGCTGCAGACAAAGCTGCCTGATAATTGAGCCATTTAAAGGTTAATTTGTCTTTTTAACCCATTGTGCTCCTTGCTGAGATTTTCTAGAGAAGGCGTTAATTGCTACATTCTGTCCGCAGACCCTGCATGCCGTCAGATGTCATTCAGTGCACTAGGTGGAACAATATACAGTGGAACCTTGGTTTACGAGTAACGCGGTTAACGAACATTTTGAAAGACTAGCAACTTTTTAAAAAAAATTCTGACTCGGTTTGCGAGTGTTGTTTCGCAAAACGAGCAGAATTCAAGCTAATGGGGTGTGCAGTACCGCATTTGGCCAGAAGTACGGGGGCGCAGGAGCCGAGCAGAGCCAAGCGGAGCCATTCGGAAATACTCGGAAAAACTCAGTTTCCAAGTGTTTCCAAAACTTTCCGAGGGTTTCTGAGGTCAGCCGAACTGTCCCATTGACTTCTATGTGGAAACTCGCTTTGATATGGGAGTGCTTTGGATTAAGAGAATTCTCCTGGAACGGATTATGCTCGTAATCCAAGGTTCCACTGTATAATGAGAAATAACAGGAATGCTTGTTAGTAATATCACCCCTTTATACTGATCCCTTGTGTCCTGGTACCTCAAAAAGCAACTCTAGACTTTTTATTTGACATCCTAAAGTAGACATCCTTTCATTTTTGGTAGAGTAAGAGAGGTCTTTAAACCCTGTCAGTTTTTTTTTTTGCCATCTGTGTCCCATTGAGGAGATTTCTCTTCACTTCCTGTCCCATATCCAAAACAGGAAGTGCGAGTAAATCCCTCCAAAGTGAGGAAATCCTGGTTGTCACTGGATCTAGTGTCCCCATTGGAAGATTTCCCCTCTATTCCTGTTCTGGGAATAGCCTAAAATGTGGGATTTTCTTTCACTTTCAGGCCTGGTTCACACCTATGCATTTTTAGTGCTTTTTGCATTTTGCAGATTTGCACTACAGAACGTGTTCCATAGGAAACCGTGTACAATGGACTGTAGTGCAAATCTGCGAAATGCAAAAAGCACAAAAAATGCATAGGTGTGAACCAGGCCTCACTCTCGTTGATTACAGTCACCAGGACAAATAGAGAGGGGGAATCTCCCCAATGGGGGGCACAGACAAGAATTAAAACCTGACAGGGGTTCTAACCACTCTCTTCTTTATCTACATTATTAAAAACAAAACTTTCCTTATCCAGACATGTGAAAGAATATTTTTTGGATATGGTAGGGAATGGATAACCAGTTTAGAGCTGTGTTATAGAGATTTTCCTTTACTTCCTGTTAAGACATAACAGGATGTGAGAGCTCTAATAAGGAAAGGGAAATCTTAGACAGTTGCCCCCGGATCAAGTGTCTCCACTGGAAGATTTTTCTTTATGTATGTGTGTGTAGGGGTATAGAACAGGTTTCCAATAACTTGATCCAGACTTCCATGAAGAAAAAAAAAACATACATCATTATTATCCCTAACAGTTATGAAAGAAAGGCCAACGGCTGGTGACCTCTCCTTCTGAAAATGTTAGCTGCCTGGCTGCCTTTCCATCATGTTATGACCCTCTTGCTTCAATACTGTAAGTCCCTGACATGGAAAAGTATGCAGATTAGGACCCGTGATTTTTTTCTGACTTTACTGATCTGCATACTTGGTCTGGGTCAGTGGCAAAGTTCCGCATAACAGCCAGGCTACTAGCATTTTCAGAAGGAGAGGTCACCAACCGTTGACTCCATGGGGGGGGATTTACTAAAACCGATGCACACAAAATCTGGTGCAGCGGTAGTAACCAATCAGCTCATAACTTGTTCAGTTAGGCCTGATTCACACCTATACATTCTTAGTGCTTTTTGCATTTTTCAGATTTGCACTGCAGTCCATTTATCATGGTTTCCTATGGACCACGTTCTGTAGTGCGAATCTGCAAAAAAGCACTGAAAATGCATAGGTGTGAATCAGGACTTAAAGTGGATGTATAGATGCCTCCTGCATGTATCCTTATCTGTCAATTGTCTCCCCTCTGTCTGTTACGAGACCTGAAAAACTGCAGGTGGATCTGTTGTCTGGAGCTCGGTGGGTGGAGTTGTGATGTCAGTAGACTCCCCGCCCACCTCTACACTCCCCTTGTCAACATGCATTTTCTCCTGTGTATTCCTTCTGCTATGATCACTAACATCCAGTCAAAATCCAGAAAAGTAACCACATGACTTCAGAAAAGGAGTGGGGGTGGGAATTAAAAAATAATGCCTGTCTAAAGCTAGTGCACGAGATATGTAAATAACCTGTCACTCAAAGCAAGGGGGCGGAACGGACAAAGGTAACTCTGTTTGTCTGTTTTATCTCACTGAACAATAGAACAATAAAGCTGGATTAACTCTTTGTGGCAAGACCTGGCACAAATGATAGGAAATCTTATACTCTACATTGTGACAGCATTATGTTTCTCTCATTATCAGTAGGGATACTAAAGCTGTACATTTTTCTTCTTCATAAGAGTCTGGATCAGGTTAGTGGAGACCCGCTTCCCCCTCCCCCTTCATATATGTATACTAGTACAGATACATTTTTATAGTGATCAGCCAGCAATAGATCACTGTAGCAATGATCTATTGCTGGCAGTGGAGGGAAACGTTGGACAGACCTGCAACTTGTATTTGTATCTGCTACAAGTGCTCCTATGGACAGTTGTGTAGCAAGATCAGAAGCCCAGGAGCTGATGGGCTCACATATGGCTATTCCAGCCCTCACCTGTGCCTGGACCACTGATTCCTGGTGCTGTTTTAAAATAGTGATTGGACAATTGGCCACTCTCCCTGTGCCATTTAAATAGGTATCTGGGACTCCATGGTTCAGGAATACTTATCACATTGTCTAATTTACAAATGACCAGTAGATGGGGCATTTACAAATCTGTATATGCAATACAGAAATCAAAATATGGAACAGCATGCCAAGTTAACTTTGGCTATGTCAAATTTTACTTTTACTTTATTTCAAATTTTTACTTAAAGCGGAGGTTCCGCGGTCCCTAACTTTTTTTTTTTTCTATGCTTTAAAATGTGTCTTTTATTAACTCACTTCTCCTGTGCTTCCATGCATCCCCCGTCCATTTTGCGAAGAAAAAACACTTTATAAAAAATTGCATGTATTTCCCATTTTGCTTGTGGGCATCTTGAAGCCCACAAGCATATTCTTCCGGGTAGCGATGAATGCTTGTCTCCCGACATTCATCGCTGGATCTTATTTAAAATGGCAGAATTAGATCCGCCCTCGTCACGTGACCGGGTGGACGAGTCACGTGACGATTACATTATCGATCTCAAAGGAGGGCGGTACAATATTACTCCTGGGAAGCAGGACAATTTGCTCCCAGGAGGCATTGCGGAACAATAGCCCAGCGAAGGACACGCCTACTGTCGCGGGAGGAAATCCCGGAAGTAGAAGCAAAGAAATTAGAATAAAGAAAACTACAGAGAAAAAAAAAAAAAAGGTTAGTGTTCTGTTTTTATTCTTACTAAGACAGACAGCTGAAAGGAAACTTAAAAATGTGGGTGAACCTCCGCTTTAATAGAGTAAATGTTGCAATAGTAACTTTATACTATATAATTCTTATTGGATTCATTTGGTACCCATAATATGACTCTAGCACTCATTTTCCTCCCTTCCTGGCTTTTCCTCCTTTAAATGGACTTCTCCCGAGCATCTCCCATCCTCTGGAATACCCTACCCCAATCTGTCAGACTATCTCCAAATCTACTTTTAGGAAATCCCTGAAAACGTTTATTTTCGGAAAAACCTGCCCTTCTTCCACCTAACAGTACTGTTAACTTTTATTTTCTTCATCAGCTCACCCCCCACAGTTATTACCCTTTTGTATCATTTGACCCCCCCCCCCTCCTCCTAGATTGTAAGCTCTATAGAGAAGGGCCCTCTGATTCCTCCTGTACTGAATTGCATTGTAATTGTACTGTTGTAAATCGCTGCACAAACTGTCAGAGCTATATAAATCCTGTATAGTAATAATAATAATAATAATAAATGTCCATCACTGTTCTCTGCATCAGATCTGTCAGGAAATTAAAATAAAGTTCATTCACGATTTCCTCAAAATCTAACTCCAGTTTTTGTTTTAGTTTAAAATTCTAGGGGTCAGCATGATTTAAAAAAATAGACCTTTCAGTAACCTTGCAAGTCTGAAGTCTGCATGAATAAACTCCTTTTTTCACAAAAAAAAAAAAAAAACTGCTACCCTTTATAAATAAAATGTAGTCATTGATCTCCAGGCAGGATGAGTTTGGCTGGGCTGGGATGATGTCAGGCAGGAGGAAGCATTTCCTCAGTCTCCTCTCCCCCATTCATCACACAGCAGCAGAGGCTGATCTGCATAGCCAAGAACTGCACAGGCAGGGCCAGACAAAGGGGTGGGCGAGAGGGACGCCTGCCCTGGGCGCAATGCTTTACTGCGGGGATGGGGGCGCCTTCCTTCTGTTACAAGGCTGACAGAAGTAGTGACAGCAGCTCTGATCTTGACAAGTAACTGCTGGGAAGCTTGCACATCATGAACGGGGCGAGGGGAGGGGGCGATTGGGCATCTTTGCCTTGGGCGCTGGACAATCTTGTCCTGGCACTGTTCACAGGCACCAGGATTTGTATCATCTCTGAGCCAGCATCTCAGTCCAGAAAGTAGATGGGTGACCCTGGGTGATGCATAAACAAAGATGGTTCCGTCTGCGGGGAAAGAAAATCAGATGAGGACCTTGTCAGGAGGAGTACTGTGATCTCTGCGGAAGGCAATAATTAGACTCAGCGTGCATGTAATTATAAATCTCAGAAAGTTCTGTAGGCAAAAATTAGACAACTATAGAATATTCCGGTCAACCTTTTAGTGGATAAGTTCGAACCTCAAAGTCCGTAAAACATTCTAAGCATTCAGTTTGCATTGTGATATAAACTATGTTCTTGTCTTTATTGCATGGTATGTACATCTCAGGGGAGGAAGCTCTGTGATTTCCTATCTCGCCCTTCCCGCACAATTGAGTTAAACTCACACCAACATGAAAAACCAGTTTTCGGGAAGGTTTCTGCAGTAAATAACGAACCTCCAAGGCTGATTTAGTGTTGCAGAACGTGCTGAGTGACATTTGGCGCCTCCAGCGTCTGCCAGTGTGAAGAAATCCAGACCAGCTGCTCTGCCAGAGATGACATTGCCATCTACAGGGAATGGAATATGGCTGATCGCTGGACATTGTCACTGTCTACAAATAGATTTCTAATAGCCCAGAACAGAGGTATTGAATTAAAAGGTCCAGTTAGTAAAATGTTCTTCCAGCAGAGATCCGAATCACATTTGTGTGACGACTCAGATCCGTCACATGACAGCCCCCCATATTTATATCACAGTTCCCTTCTTACATCAGTGTCCTTAGTCCCCCCTGCACATCACAGCCCCCCCCCCTTTACATCACAGCCCCCACCTCTACATCAGTGTCCTCAGCCCCCCTTTACATCACAGCCCCCATCTCTACATCAGTGTCCTTAGTCCCCCCTGCACATCACAGCCCCCTTTACATTACAGCCCCCACCTTAACATCAGTGTCCTCAGCCCCCCCTTTTACATCACAGCCCCCTCTACATCAGTGTCCTCAGCCCCCCCCTGCATATCACAGCCCCCCCTCTACATCAGTGTCCTCAGCCCCCCCTTTACATCACAGCCCCCATCACCTACATCAGTGTCCTCAGCCCCCCTGCACATCACAGCCCCCCTTTACATCACAGCCCCCACCTCTACATCAGCATCCTCAGCCCCCCCTTTACATCACAGCCCCCACCTCTACATCAGTGTCCTTAGTCCCCCCTGCACATCACAGCCCCCCCTTTACATCACAGCCCCCCCACCTTAACATCAGTGTCCTCAGCCCTCCCTTTACATCACAGCCCCCCTTTTACATCACAGCCCCCCTCTACATCAGTGTCCTCAGCCCCCCCTGCACATCACAGCCCCCCCTACATCAGTGTCCTCAGCCCCCCCTTTACATTACAGCCCCCATCACCTACATCAGTGTCCTCAGCCCCCCCTTTACATCACAGCCCCCCTCTACATCAAAGTCTCTCTTCACATCACAGTTTCCCCCCAAATCAAAGCCCACCCTTTTTGCCACAGTCACAATTCCCCCCCCTTCATAGCAATGTCTTAAGCCCTCTTCACCCCCCCCCCCCATAGCAGTGTCCTTAGCTCCTTAACCCCCCTTTATAACAGTGTCCTTAGCCTCCATCACCTCCCCCCCCCCTTCATAGCAGCGTCCTTAGCCCCCTTCACTCCCCTTCATAAAAGTGTCCTTAAACAAACATAGAAAAGGAATGCAGCAACCTCATCCAAGGACTGGTAAGCAGTATATTCAAATTTCAATTTTAGGTTTAAATGCTTGTTACAGTTGGACCTGGATAGACCGCTGCCCTTTTTTAGATTAAGACATTTTCAGAGGGAGTAGTTTGATCTCATCTGCAGTTGTTACACTTATGTCGCGTACACACGATCGGAAAGTTCGACAACAAATGTCCGATGTCAGCTTTTTGTCGGAAATTCCGACCGTGTGTAGGCTCCATCATACACTTGCTGTCAGAATTTCCGACCACAAAAATTTGAGAGCTGGTTCTCCAATTTTCCGACAAGAAAAGTTCTTGTCGGAAATTCCGATCGTCTGTATGAAATTACGACGCACAAAAAAACACGCATGCTCAGAATCAAGCAGAAGAGCGAACTGCCTATTGAACTTCATTGATCTAAGCTCGTCGTACGTCTTGTACGTCACCGTGTTCTTGACGTTCGGAATTTCCGAGCAACATTTGTGCAACCGTGTGTATGCAACACAAGTTTGAGCCAACATTCCTTCGGAAAAAAATCCACGGTTTTGTTGTCGGAATTTCCGATCGTGTGTACGCGGCATTACACATCATTTAGCATGTATGCACTTCACACGAAAGACATGTTAACATACAAAAAAAATCTTATGCTAGATCCACGTTAAGGAACAATATTTCACGCAGTCTTTTTTCCTGGAGGAGTCTTTCTATGTGTGTTTTACTTTCTGTACATTTTGATTATTGTGCTGATTGGGGCATATTTAATCCTGCCCGTAGTGCATACTTATTACTTGTTATGACACGCGCATACCCTGTACTGGTAGAAGGAGAATGCATTTGTTCTGTACGTCACTATGTTGTGAAGTTTTTGCAGGAGATCCTTTCTGCTCCTCCACTTTGATGCTGGCAATCTACAAAGAGGATTAGTGTGGTTTGTATCTGATACAAGGAGCGGCATTAGAAATTCATTATAATGTATCATTTATAAAGACCTTAACTGGAGCAGGAAGACACAGATACAATAGATCCAAGTACAACCAGGAATTGCAACCTTGCATTAGTTGTCATATTTTATGGCATGACCCTGGATCAGTATTCACTTTTTATAAAGTGAACTGTCAGTTTAGTCTTATGAATATGTTATGTTTTGTCAGTGACATGCATGTTAATATATGAGTGCTACACTGTGTGTGTGGGTGTATATATATATATATATATACACACACAGTTGTGTTTAAAAGTTTTCATACCCTGGCAGAAATTGTGACATTTTGGCATTAATATTGAAAAAATTACTGATCAGGCCAAAAAAACTTTCTTTTATTTAAGGATAGCAATCACATGAATCTGTTTATTATCACATCATTTTTTGGATCCTTTTTAACCACTTGCTGACTGCTCACGGTATATATACGTCGGCAGAATGGCTCGTACAGGCACAATCACGTACCTGTACGTGGCCCTTTAACTGCCAACGTCGAGGTCGCACGCACGCCGCCGGCGGCACGCTCGCGACCCCCCCTGCCTTCCCCGTGAGTGGGACCGCGGGTCCCGCGGACTCGATCGCCGCGGGGATCCTTGCGATCGTCTCACGGAGGCTCGGAGCGGGGAGATGTGTGTGTAGACACAACATCTCCCCGCTCCTCTACTGACAATGTCAGCGATCTCCGCTCTGTGTAATCAAAGCGGAGATCGGTAATGTGTCAGTGGTAGCCACGCCCCCCCTCAGTTAGTAACACGCCCCTAGGCACACTTAACCCCTTCAGCGCCCCTAGTGGTTAACCCCTTCACTGCCATTTTCACAGTAACCAGTGCATTTTTATTGCACTGATCGCTGTGAAAATGACAATGGTCCCAAAAATGTGTCAAAAGTGTCCGATGTGTCCGCCATAATGTCGCAGTCATGAAAAAAAATCGCTGATCGCCGCCATTACTAGTAAAAAAAATAAAAAAAAATAAAAATACCTTAAAACTATCCCCTATTTTGTAAACACTATAATTTTTGAGCAAACCAATCAACAAAGTCCGATTGCGATTTTTTTTTACCAAAAATATGCAGAAGAATACGTATCGGCCTAAACTGAGGGAAAAAAATGTTTTTATATATATTTTTTGGGGATATTTATTATAGAAAAAAGTAAAAAATATGTAATTTTTTTCAAAATTTTCGCTCTATTTTTGTTTATAGCGCAAAAAATAAAAACCGCAGAGGTGATCAAATACCACCAAAAGAAAGCTCTATTTGTGGGGAAAAAAGGACGCCAATTTTGTTTAGGAGCCACGTCGCACGACCGCGCAATTGTCAGTTAAAGCGACGCAGTGCCGAATCGCAAAAAGGGGCCTGGTCATAATGGCTCGTATTGGTCCGGGGCTTAAGTGGTTAAATCACATTGATAACAGAAATCACCCAAATGGCCCTGATAAAAAGTTTACATATCTTGGAATGTTTGGCCTTGGTATGGACACAGAAGGTGGCACACACAGGTTAAAATGGCTATTAAAGTTTAATTTCCCACGTGTGGCTTTTTAAATCACAATTAGTGTCTTTGTATCTCCTGAAGTTTCCTGTGGGTTTTTCTTTGTATCCCGAACAGTTCCTGTGGCAGTTGTGGCTGAAATCTTTCTTGGTCTACCTGACCTTGGCTTGGTATCAAAAGAGCCCCTAATTTTCCACTTCTTAATAAGTGATTAAACAGTACTGACTGGCATATTCAAGGGTTTGGATATCTTTTTATATCCTTTTCCATCTTTGTAAAGTTCCATTACCTTGTTACGCAGGTCTTTTGACTGTTCTTTTCTACCTCCTCATGACTCAGTGTCTAGCTTGCTTAGTGCATCCATGTGAGAGCTAACAAACTCATTGACTATTTACACACAGACACTAATTGTGATTTAACCACTTAAGGACTGCCGCACGACGATATACGTCGACAGAATGGCACGGACAGGCATAAGGACGTACAGGTACGTCCCCTTTAAGATGCGAGCTGTGGGTCACGCGCGCGCCGCCGCCGGCGTGGTCGCGACCCGGTCCAGAGCTCCGTGACCGCGCCCGCGGGACCCGCAGACCCGATCACCGCCGGTGTCCCGCGATCGGGTAACAGAGCTGAAGAACGGGTAGAGGTAAGTGTAAACAAACATCTTCCCGTTCTTCACTGTGACACTGTCATTGATCATCTGTTCCCTGTCATCTGGAACAGCAAACAGTGACGTGTCACGCCAAGCCACGCCCCCTAACAGTTACAAGCACTCCCTAGGTCACACTTAACCCCTTCAGCACCCCCTACAGGTTAACCCCTTCACTGCCAGCGTCATTTTTACAGTAATTAGTGCATTTTTATAGCACTGATCGCTGTAAAAATGACAATGGTCCCAAAATGGTGTCAAAAGTGTCTGATGTGTCCGCCATAATGTCGCAGTCACGATAAAAATCACAGATCGCCGCCATTACTAGTAAAAAAAAAAATATTAATAAAAATGCCTAAAACTATCCCCTATTTTGTAGACGCTATAACTTTGGCGCAAATTGCGATTTTTTTTTTTACCAAAAACATGTAGAACAATACGTATCGGCCTAAACTGAGGAAAAAATATGTTTTTTTATATATTTTTTGGGAATATTTATTATAGCAAAAAGTAAAAAATATAGCATTTTTTTCAAAATTGTCACTCCCCTGATGAAGTCACGTGGTCTATGACGATACGCGTAGGGACAACACAAGCACCGGAGGTGACGCGGACGAGCTCAGCGCTCGTATTTTGATATACCTGTAAACTTATTTAAAATGTGAGTACTTGCAAATCTTATTGTTGAAATTAAAGCTCTTTGCAAAAACAATATTACACTATCCTGGGATTCCTTCACTCTTCCCCTCCATATATGTACAATACTCTGGAGTTACCAAGACTAGAGGATTCGCCCCCCCCCCAACCCCCACCCACATCAGGCAGTAAAACCACCCCAGGTTCCAAGGTACCATCCAGGCAGGAGGAGGTCGGACCCACAGGAGGTTTTTCTCACAGCAGTGAGGTAAGGGGCCGTCCATATATCACAGGAGTCACAGTGTGGAAGGCACAAAAGTTAAAACCACTCAGCACCTAGCACCTTATCACAGCATCGGTTTTAGTCCATAAGGAATCTTTGTTTGGACTTTCTTGCAGCAACAAAATTGCCCTGCTGCATGTCTATTTGGAAGCTCTCTTTTCTCATAGTTTTTAAAAAAAGACAGTCCTTTTTATTGTATGAACACAGTAATTACTGTTTAGTAACTTATCTTTGTGTCACGGATTCATGCACTCTTGCACTTTACCTTTCTGGTAATACAGGTACTGCTTAGTACCATTCCTTTCCACGGATATATTGCACTTTCTTTTACTGTCTTATATATTTTAATTTCACTTTTTTCTGTGTCACGGATTATTTGCACTTTACCATTGCTCCAGCATTTGCTGGCAATATTAGCACCTTACTAATACAGGAGTATTTTAAGGCACTATTTATGTTTTATGGTTTCATGCTATCTCAATTAAGTAGTTTTGGATGTCAATTTCAGTGAATTTATATTGGATAATTGAGAACCAGCAAGACTGACACAGAATATCACAATTTAATTGCATCAGCTCAGCACTACTTCTTTATATTCAAGATATGGAAGATTTCGCATCCTCATTTATATATACAGTGGGAAAATTATTATTTGATCCCTGGCAGATTTTGTATGTTTGCCCACTTACAAAGAAATGAAGGATCTATAATTTTTATTATAGGTGTATTTTAAATGACAGAATATCAACCAAAAATCCAGAAAAAAACACACACTACAAATGTTATAAATTGAGTTGCAGTTCAGTGAGTAAAATAAGTATTTGATCCCCTACCAACGAACGATAATTCTGGTTCTCACAGACTGGTTACAGCAGGCATGTCCAAAGTCCGGCCCGCGGGCCAATCACGGCTCGCGTTCCGGTTTCGGACGGCCCGTCTGGTAATTTTGACATATATATCTTTTGTGGCCCCCACGAATCCCCGAGCGCCGGGGGCCACAAAAGATATAAATGCTGGCTGCCTTGGAGGGGACGGGACGAGTGCCGTACAGGATACAGGAGTATTTCCTGCTTACACGGCGTCCTGTGTAAAAGGAAGTCCCGTCTCCTGCACTGCCATTGGACAACTGTTCTGTCCATCATAGGAGGTGGGACTCTCAATTAAAGAGGCAGTTGAGAAAACAGGAGTTTCTCCTGTATGTCTGTCGGCGCTCGTCCCTGCTGCATTCATGGCAATGGAGTGGGTGCTGCATTCATGGCAATGGAGTGGGTGCTGCATTCATGGCAATGGAGTGGGTGCTGCATTCATGGCAATGGAGTGGGTGCTGCATTCATGGCAATGGAGTGGGTGCTGCATTCATGGCAATGGAGTGGGTGCTGCATTCATGGAAATACGGTGGGTGCTGCATTCCTGGCACTTGTGAGGCTGCAGATGGACACCGATTAGGCTGCATTGATGGGCACTGACCCTTATTTTGATTCACAGTTCTTTATTTAAAATGTAAGATTTCTTCCTGAAACTTCCTTTTTAAAGTTAAGGTGCGTGTTTTAAGCCGATAAATATGGTATATCCAAATAACACGCCCAAGCTCATCTCTTCACCACACTCAGCCAGTCAGCCACAAAGGCAAGATAATTCTTGTTGGGCAGTGTATTAGTGCTCGAACGTACACACTTAGACCGAATTTTAATGGTTTAAAGGATGTCAGGCAAAATGGACGGCCCTCAAGCATGTTCACTTCATCAAATCTGGCCCTCATTGAAAAAAGTTTGGACACCCCTGGGTTACAGTATGTGCTCATGTGGTACACAAATTAGTCCTGTCAATGTAAGAAGGTGCTCCTAACGGCAACTCATTATGTGTATAAAATACACCTGTCCACAGAATCTCTTTCTTCCATTCAAACCTCACCATCATAGGCAAGACCAAAGAGCTGTCAAAGGATGTCAGGGACAAGATTGTAGACCTGCACAAGGCTGGAATGGGCTACAAGACCATCAGCAAGAAGCTTGGTGAGAAGGAGACAACTGTTGGAGTAATTATACAAAATAACCATCAATCGCCCTCGGTCTGGAGCTCCATGCAACATTTTCCCTCATTGTGTAAGGATGACCATGAAATAAGTGAGGGGTACGCCCAGAACTACACGGGAGGAGCTTGTGAATGATCTCAAGGCAGTTGGGACCTCAGTCACCAAACAAACCACTGGTAGCACATTACACCGCCATTTATTGAAATCCTGCAGCACCCGCAAGGTCCCCCTCCTCAAAAAGGCACATGTACAGGCCCGTCTGAAGTTTTCCAATGAACATCTGAATAATTCAGAGAATTCAAGAATTGGGATTAAGTGCTGTGGTCAGATGAAACCAAAATTGAGCTCTTTGGCATTAACTCAACTCGCCGTGTTTGAAGGAAGAAAAATGCTGACTATGACCCTAAGAACACCATCTCTACAGTCAAGCTCGGAGGTGGAAACATTAGGCTTTGTGGCTGTTTCTCTGCTAAAGGTATAGGCTGACTTTGCCGCATTGAGGGGCCAATGGATGGGGCCATGTAGTGTAAAATCTTGGATTAGAACCTCGTTCCCTCTGCCAGAACACTGAAGATGGGTCGTGGATGGGTCTTCCAGCATGACAATGACCCAAAACATACCACCAAAGCAACAAAGGAGTTGCTCAAGAAGAAGCACATTAAGGTCACAGAGTGGCCTAGTTAGTCTCCAGACCTTAATTCTATAGAAAATTTACGGAGGGAGCTAAAACTTAGAGTCAAGCAACAACCAAGAAACCTTAAGGATTTAGAGAAGACCTGTAAAGAAGAGTGGACCAAAATCCCTCCTGAGATGTATGCAAACCTGGTTACCAATTACAAGAAACGTCTTACCTCTGTGCTTGCCAGCAAGGGTTTCTCCACCAAGTACTAAGTCATGTTTTGCTTGGGGATCAAATACCTATTTTACTCACTGAACTGCAACTCAATTTATAACTTTTGTATAATGTTTTTTCTGTTTTTTTTGGTTGTCTCGTGGACCTAACTGTATATATAAATTTTTTACTGCATTCACAAACATAAATATCACATACAGTAGGTAAGGAATGGGTATTTTTCAAACAGAACAGATATCTAAGCCCAATTAAATTTGCAGTTTAAATAATCTAAATACATCAAAATAAAAGTTGTGGAAATTCTTAGTGTATTCTCTTTAGAAAGCAGCCACAGCCTGAGTAGAAAAGCCAGCATGTTGCAGAATGGGACCTTTGCTCTCTTTTTGGAAGCAGTGGTTTCTCTGATGTGCCACTGTCAAAACCAGAGCTCCCTAATTAACCTTTAGGTTTGCTGATTGCAGAGCTATTGGTTTGACCCAGCAGGGGGCATATCAGCGGTCTGCAGAGAGGCCACTGCTTCACCACAAAGAGCATGGGGTCTTACTCTGCAGCTGCTGGCAGGAGACAGGCTTTTCCACTCAGGAAAGTTGAACTGTCTGTGTTTCTCATGTGTGCCAATCATTCTGGTACACATATCTGCACAGCCCCCTCCTTAAAGTGGTTCCAAAGGCAGAAGGTTTTTTCACCTAGGTAAAAAAAAAACTTTGAAGTGCTGCTCCCCTACCCCCCCTGATACTTACCTAAGCCCCATGTAGATCCAGCGCTGTGCCCCTGTAAGGTACCTGTGATAGGTAGTGTCCGAAGTGGAACTTGTGTGCTGAGGATTCAGGCGAAAACGTAGTCAGGCAGATTAGGTTGACAACAGATCAGGCAAAACGGTACACGATCGAAATCCAGAGAGTGGTCAGGCAGGCAAAGGTCATACACAAGCTGGCAGTGAAGCACAAAATCAGCAGGCTAGAGAGTAGTCAGGAATTCAGGCAGAAGTTCAACACGAAAATCAAGATCAAAAAGCAGTCACAACACCCAGGAAGCTATTCCACACAGACAGGCGCTGAGAGATAGCATCACTTCCTTTTTATGGGCTGCTTTGATTGAACATTGTCCACAGCTAGCAGCAGGTGGGGCTAGTGAGTCCAAGGTAATGCTTAATACTGAGAGGACATTTCCAAAAGTCTAGATCTGCTCCGTAGCACAACAGGTAAGGCTGCAGCTGTGGGACCAGGAAGATCCCGGTTCAAATACACCCAGGTACATGACAGCCCCAGAACAGTATCATTACTCTCTATCCTTACTGGCTCAGACACAGCAGCGGGAGTCATTGGCTGTCAATCACAACCAGTGAGGCAGTGTAATAGATTAATCCCTGGTCCAATTCCAGGATGTATGTTCTATTCTGGCTCTGACCCAAATTCAAGGGGATGTGAATGCATGCATGCAAAAAGGATCACACTGGGACACACTGGTCAGTATGAGCTTTCTCTCATCAACAGAGCTTTATACAGGGTTACAGCTCCTTATATAAACAAAGCATAAGCATAACATAAGCAAACGTCATCACATATGTGTGTTGTGGGGGGGTTTGTTCGGCAGCGGGTGTGTGTGATCCCCTGGATGGGCTCCCCACACAAAAACAGGCCCAGCAGACGGAGGTTGTGGTTTTCAAGATCAAAAAGGTGCGGTTTATTTCTCTATTTACAGTGACAAAAAACACAGCAAAGCAAAAAGAAACATAAACAAAATAAACCCTGGTCAGCTTGACCTCTGACTAAACATGCAGGTTTCCTAACTAACAACTGGGATCAGCCTGGTGCTGTCCTAGTCCCTAAGTCCCTGGTTTAGTAAATGTCCAAACAAATAGCCACACAGGCTTTGTCTCACCGCACAGGGGTTCACTCTCCCTAGACAGTCCACACAGGTCTGGGTCCAGGCATGAGCAAACACCTAATGAATCTGGGAGTTTTTATAGAGGCCTTAAACGAGCTGACAAGCTTCAGCTGGTCTCATCAACTCCCTGCCTGCACGACGCCCAGCCCTCTCCCTAGAGGTATGAATCATCCATGAGCCCACTAGCCTCAGCTGGGCTTCATCAACTCTCTCCCTAGTTGTATAAGTCGGCATAAAGCCTGAATCTGGGAGAAATATACCTACCCCCCTGGATGCAACCAGGTGACTTTACCTTCCTGCTGTCACATACCCCCCCCTCTTGTTTTAACCTTGGGGTTGGAACACCAGCAATCAGGCATTCATGTACTCGAGACAAAGCATCCACATTCCCCATTTGAACGCCAGGGCGATGCTTTACTGTGAAGTTGAATTCCTGTAGGGCCAGGAACCACCTATTCACTCTTCTATTTGTCTCCTTGTTTTGAGCCATCCACTTTAACGGAGCGTGATCCGTAACCATGTCAAAGTGCCTACCTAGCAGATAGTACCGAAGGGAATCTAGAGCCCACTTCACCGCTAAACACTCCTTTTCAACCGTGGCGTAATTTACCTCATGGGACTTCAACTTCCTGCTGAGGTAAATGACTGGGTGCTCTTCCCCGTTCCAGACCTGGGACAATACTGCTCCTAACCCCACATCTGACGCATCACTTTGTACGACAAAGTCTTTAGAGAAGTCGGGTGAGTACAACACTGGCTGGCTACATAAGGCTTGTTTCAAGAATTGGAATGCTGCCTCAGCCTCGGGGGTCCATTTAATCATGACCGACCCTTTCCCTTTCGTCAGGTTGGTTAGGGGCACAGCCTTAGAAGCAAAGTGGGGAATGAAGCGCCGATAATACCCCGCTATTCCCAGAAAGGCTCGTACCTGCTTCTTGCTGTTGGGACGTGGCCAACTCTGGATGGCCTCGACTTTGTTGAGTTGGGGTTTTATTACTCCCCTCCCAATGGTGTACCCAAGATATTTGGCCTCCTCCTGCCCAATGGTACACTTCTTGGGGTTAGCCGTAAACCCCGCTTCCCGGATAGAGTCTAGGACTGCTTGCACTTTTGGCAGATGTGAGGCCCAATCTGTGCTATGGACAATTACGTCATCCAGGTAAGCCGCAGCATACTTCCGATGGGGCCTCAGTATCTGGTCCATTTTCCGCTGGAATGTGGCCGGCGCATTCTGTAACCCGAACGGCATTCTCTTATATTGGAACGCCCCGTCTGGGGTTACAAATGCGGTTTTCTCTTTGGCCGACTTGGCCAGGGGAATTTGCCAATACCCTTTTGTGAGGTCAAGAGTCGTCATGTATCGGGCTGTTCCCAGCCGGTCGATCAACTCATCTATACGTGGCATGGGGTAGGTGTCAAATTTTGTAACTTTGTTCAACTGACGAAAATCGTTACAAAATCGCCAGCTCCCATCCGGTTTAGGCACCAGCACAATGGGACTAGACCAATCACTTTGGGACTCCTCTATCACCCCTAAGTTCAGCATTTTCTGTACTTCCTCCCGTATTGCCTCCCGTCGGGCCTCTGGGATCCGATAGGGTTTTAACTTCACCCTTTCACCGGGCGGGGTAATAATATCATGCTCTACCCCAGATGTTTGTCCCGGCAGCTCAGAGAACACCTCCTTGTTGCGAAGCACAAACTCCTTAACCTCCTGTTGTTGGGGTTGTGACAAGGTGGCTGCTATTCCAACCTCCGGAATCACGCAACCAGTTTGAGCTGGTGACCAAGTTTCTGCGACTAGGGACTCTCTATCCCTCCAGGCTTTCAACAGATTAACGTGATAGATCTGTTCGGGCTTTCGCCTTCCTGGTTGTCTGACCTTGTAATTCACTTCGCTCACTTTTTCCATTATCTCGTAGGGGCCTTGCCATTTGGCAAGGAATTTACTTTCAACCGTAGGGACAAGTACCAATATCCTATCCCCCGGGGAAAAGGTACGGGTCTTGGCTCCACGGTTGTACACTCTCTGCTGTGCCAACTGCGCTTGGGCCAAATGTTCCTTCACGATGGGCATTACCTGTGCAATTCGATCTTGCATCAGGGCGACATGCTCAATCACACTCCTGTGGGGAGAACTCTCACTTTCCCAAGTTTCCTTGGCAATATCCAACAGCCCTCTTGGGTGTCTCCCATACAGTAACTCAAAGGGGGAGAATCCCGTAGAGGATTGGGGCACCTCCCTAATAGCAAACATCAAATAAGGAAGTAGACAGTCCCAATCCTTTCCATCTCTATCCACCACTTTCTTCAACATTTGTTTTAGGGTTTTGTTGAATCTTTCAACCAGCCCATCGGTTTGGGGGTGATACACAGATGTACGCAATTGCGTCACTTTGAACAATTTACACAGCTCTTTCATAACCCGGGACATAAAGGGTGTACCTTGGTCTGTAAGCAGTTCTTTACAAATACCCACCCGGCTAAAAACAAGAGATAGCTCTTTGGCTATGGTTTTGGCCGAGGTATTTCTGAGAGGGATCGCTTCTGGATAACGGGTGGCATAGTCCATTATAACCAATATGTACTGGTGCCCCCTAGCGGACTTGATTATAGGACCTACCAAATCCATTGCGATTCTCTCAAACGGGACCTCAATGATGGGTAGAGGGACCAGCGGGCTACGGAAATGTGGCATCGGGGCCGACCTCTGACACACAGGGCAGGAGGAACAATAATTTTCTATGTCCTTCATCACCCCAGGCCAATAGAATCTCTGTAATACCCTCTCTCGGGTTTTCTCTGTCCCCAGATGACCTCCAAGAATGTGCCCATGGGCCAACTCCAACACCAACTTCCTGTAAGGTTTGGGCACCACAAGCTGCTCAACGGTTTCTTCTGCCCTTTTTGCCACCCGATACAGTAGGTCCTTCTCTACGCTGAAGTATGGGTAAGTGCAGGTATTATCTGGGTTCACTAACTCGCCATCTATTTCCACTACGTTTTCCCGTGCCTTTATTAGGGCGGGGTCTTTTAACTGTTCTGTGGCAAAATTTTCCCTGTGAACCTCAAGATCAGAAAACTCCACAGACGGTAGGTTTTCGTCTGAGGAGGTGGGCTCCTCTCCAGTTTCTTGAGTCTCCCCTGCCAATACTGACAAGGGAAATTCTGGAGAGTCCTCACCACTCTCAGAGGAGTTCTGGCTATCACATTCCTGGTACATAGGGGCACCAGTGGGGGGCTCAGGATCATCCCACAGTTCCCAGAATTTCGGAAAATCCCTTCCCACAATGGCATCATGCGGTAATTGAGATACTAACCCCACTGGATGAGAGAGGGTACCTTTGGGGGTCTCGAAACACACTGTAGTCACTGGATACTCTCGGGTGTCCCCATGCACACAAATAACAGCTACCTTGCTATTCCCAGAGACCTCTGTTTTAACTAATTCAGCCTTTATCAGGGTCACAAGGCTACCTGAATCCAGCAATACCACAACATTTCTACCATTAATACACATTTTGCATAAATGTTTCTCAGTTCCCCGAATGGCAGTGCATGCGACTGTCGCACACAGCGACTGACGTCGGTCCGTCAGAAAGTCACATTGCATGGGTTCCTCCACAACCGGGCAATTTGCTGCAATATGTCCCGCTTGCCGGCAGCGGTAGCAAACAATCCTTTTGGCTGCCTCTTGAGCACCTGACTTCCCAGGCTGTTCTCGCCAAACTTTGGGTAGAGCTCCCACCCTCTCACTCTCTCCACCCTCACCCCTTGGAATCCTCTTATCCGCCCCTGGGGATGGTCTGGTCTTAGGGTGGAAAGTCCGAGAGTCTCTGGAAGAGGCCGTCAGGTTCTCTGTAGCCAAGTATTTCTCTACACGATCCACAAGACCACCGGCCGTCTCTGGGTCTCCATGGCTTACCCACTTTTGGATGGCAGTAGGAAGAGCTCTCAAAAACCGATCCATTACAACACGTTCCACAATCTCTGGTGCGGACAAAGTCTCTGGCTGTAGCCACTTCCTGCTCAGGTGAATGAGATCATACATTTGAGACCTGGGGGGTTTTCCAAGCTGGAAAGTCCAGTTATGCACACGCTGAGCCCGGACAGCCAGGGTGACACCCAGCCTTGCCAATATTTCAGCTTTTAGCATCACATAGTCTTTTGCTTGGTCAGGCTCTAGGTCATAGTAAGCCTTCTGCGATTCACCAGTTAACAGAGGAGCCACCAGTCCAGCCCACTGCTCCTCAGGCCACTTTTCTCTTTCAGCAGTCCTTTCAAATGTGGTCAAAAATACCTCTGGATCATCCTCTCCAGTCATTTTTGTCAATCAACGACTCACCCCAAAGGACGCGGTATTAGTGGGACGGCTTTCCTCACTGGTCTGCGGACGTTGCTGCATTACTGCTTCCATTTGTTGTAGTCTCTGCTCTTGCTTCTGTAACAGGTCTATAAAGCGGGCCTCAGATTGCTGCTGGGCTGCAAGGCTCTGTTGATGAGCTTGCTGCTGGGCTGCGAAGCTCTGTTGTTGAGCTGCAAGGCTCTTTTGCAAACCTGCATTTGTCTGCTGTTGATTGGCATTTGCTAGAGCCAGCTGTTTCAGTATCTCCTCCATGCTGGCTTAAAAAAAAACTGCCACTGATTCTCCACCAACTGTGGGGGGGTTTGCTCGGCAGCGGGTGTGTGTGATCCCCTGGATGGGCTCCCCACACAAAAACAGGCCCAGCAGACGGAGGTTGTGGTTTTCAAGATCAAAAAGGTGCGGTTTATTTCTCTATTTACAGTGACAAACAACACAGCAAAGCAAAAAGAAACATAAACAAAATAAACCCTGGTCAACTTGACCTCTGACTAAACATGCAGGTTTCCTAACTAACAACTGGGATCAGCCTGGTGCTGTCCTAGTCCCTAAGTCCCTGGTTTAGTAAATGTCCAAACAAATAGCCACACAGGCTTTGTCTCACCGCACAGGGGTTCACTCTCCCTAGACAGTCCACACAGGTCTGGTTCCAGGCATGAGCAAACACCTAATGAATCTGGGAGTTTTTATAGAGGCCTTAAACGAGCTGACAAGCTTCAGCTGGTCTCATCAACTCCCTGCCTGCACGACGCCCAGCACTCTCCCTAGAGGTATGAATCATCCATGAGCCCACTAGCCTCAGCTGGGCTTCATCAACTCTCTCCCTAGTTGTATAAGTCGGCATAAAGCCTGAATCTGGGAGAAATATACCTACCCCCCTGGATGCAACCAGGTGACTTTACCTTCCTGCTGTCACAGTGTATATAACTGGTTCATCTGTATATGGTCCTTTTCCTGTCGACATCTGTTCTGGCCACGATGCTGCATTCCAGAGCTTCGCCGCCATCTTTTAGTAGACGATGGGAGGGGCAGAAAGGAGGGGGTAAGGAGTGAGGAGTGGATAAAACATCTGTTTGTCATTTTTATGTAAGGAAACTACTGCTGTCTTGTTATAAGATTACTAAGATATATATATATAATATATATATATATATAGCAACAAGAAAGAAAAGAAACAATAAAAATAATAAAGAAGAAAAGAAAATAACAATATTTGAGTGGTTAAAAGAAACATAACATAGTCAATTTATTAGTTCCATCACAGCGGGAGCAGGGCCAAGCCGCACTGTGTGTCAAGGGACACACAGAGCGGCTCAGGAGCAAGCCCCCCTAGTTCCCTCATAACAAGTGGCTTGGGGGAGAAGCCAGGAGCGCCGGCAGGGGACCGGAGAAGAGGAGAATCTGAGCTGCTCTGTGTAAAACCCTTACACAGAGCAGGTAAATATAACATGTTTGTTATTTAAAAAATAAGTTTCACCTTTACAAACACTACAAGCAGGTACTATCCCGATTTGGCTGCAAAGCTGGAAATACGATTTAACTTCCTCAGTACTGGATGTTGTCAATTTTTGGTCTTTTTCCTTTTATATAGTAAAAAATAGAAAACCAAGTGTTTATACTACCAAAGAAAAGCTTAATTTTTCTAATTATAATGATATAAAATTAATTTAAGTACAGTGTTTCTGACAAGTTCATTGTCAGTCAAACTATTAACATCACTGAAAACTAGAAAATGACCTGGAAAAGGAAGAGGGTATAACATTGCTGCTATTAAGGTGGATAAGTAGCACGATCAATCACTGCTCATTTAGAACAAATATCTCCATGTGGAGTGACGTACACAAGTAGCATGTTCTGTGCCTTGGAAAAGTATTCATACCCCTTGAAGTTTTCCAAATTTTTTCATGTTACAACCAAAAACGTAAATATATTTTATTGGGATTTTATGTGATAGACCATCACAAAGTGGCACATAATTGTCAAGTGGAAGGAAAATAATAAATGGTTTTCAATTTTTTTTTACAAATAAATATCTGAAAAGTGTGGCGTGCATTTGTATTCAGCCCCTATTACTCTGATACCCCTAACTAAAATCTGGTAGAACCAATTGCCTTTAGAAGTCACCTAATTAGTAAACAGAGTGTGTCATTTAATCGCAGTATAAATACAGCTGTTCTGTGAAGCCCTCAGAGATTTGTTTGAGAGCCTTATACCAAACTAGAACAAAATCAAGTGGGACTTTGCATGTACCTTGTAGGGTCTAATAAATGCACAAACTAAGGAGATTTTAAAAGTAAAAATTTACAAAACTTTATTCCATACATACAAGTGGTTAGGTTAAAAAACATTTTTTGAGACAGACCTGGTTAAAGTCACAGTAATGCCGCGTACACACGGTTGGAATTTCCGCCAGCAAAAGTCCGATGTGAGCTTTTGGTCGGAAATTCCGATCGTGTGTATGCTCCATCGGACTTTTGCTGTCGGAAATTCCGCCAGCAAAAGATTGAGAGCAGGTTCCTCAATTTTTCTGATGGAAAAAATTCCGATCAGAAATTCCGATCGTCTGTAGCAATTCCGACACGCAAAATTCTGGCGCATGCTCGGAAACAATTTGACGCATGTTTTACGTCACTGCGTTCTTGGCGGTTGAAAGTTCAGAAAACTTTTGTGTGACCGTGTGTATGCAAGCCAAGCTTGAGCAGAATTCTGTCTGAAAAACCATCCAAGGTTTTTCCCACGGAATTTCCGCTCGTGTGTACGGGGCATCACAATTAGGTTGTCAAGGATGTTGTTGTCCTGGCTGAGAAATCCGAAGAGTCGGCCTACGCGTTTCGCGGAGTGACCCGCTTCATCAGGACCTCGGATTATAGTACAAATTATGCATATATTGTAATGATATACAAACATGTTATTAACAACAAATTCTTATGAAGGTTGAAAAAGTTTGCATTGAATATTGGAACAGTGTTGACTAATAATATCACATTTCCTTTTAATTAAAGTTTAATAATTTGAGAAGTCTACCCACTGGATCATAATAAAGCCTGTTGCATGCGCTGTGACAAACCATGGGGTAGTCACCTAATTAGTAAAAAGAGTCCACCTGTGTGTAATTTAACCACTTCAGCCCCGAGCCTCTTTCTGAGATTTGGTGTTAAAAACTGTTTTTATTTTTGCTAGAAAATTACTTGGAACCCCCAAACATTATATATTTTTTTTCTAACACCCTAGAGAATAAAATGTCGGTCGTTGCAATACTTTCTGTCACACGATCTTACAAGCGCGCTTTTTTTTATTAAAAAATAAGACAACAGTAAAGTTAGCCCAATTTTTTTTTTATATTGTGAAAGATAATGTTACGCCGAGTACTGATACCGAGAGTTGATACCCAAACATGTCACCCTTCAAAATTGCGGCCACTCGTGGAATGGCGACAAACTTTTACCCTTAAAAATCTCCATAGGCGATGTTTAAAAAATTCTACATGTTTTGAGTTACAGAGGAGGTCTAGGGCTAGAATTATTGCTCTACTGACCGTGGCGATACCTCACATGTGTGGTTTTCATATGCGGGCGCTGCTCACGTATGCGTTCGCTTCTGCACGCGAGCTGGGCGGGACGAGGCGTGTTTAATTTTTTTTTTATTATTTTACCTTTCATTTTTTATTTTTACTTTGTTCTTTTAAAAAAAAAATGAACTCTTTTATTCCTATTACAAGGAATGTAAACATCCCTTAGTAAGGCCCCTTTCACACGGAGGGTCTGTTCAGGTCCGCCTGTCAGTTTTTTAGGCGGACCTGCACGGACGCTCCATGTATCCCTATGGAGGCACAGATGTCAGCGGTGACATGTCCGCTGACATCCGCTCCGCCAAAGTGTGACGGAGGAAAACCCTATTTTTCCTTCCGTCGGCGGAGCGGATCGGATGACAACGGACTCTACGGTCCGTCGTCATCCGATTCCCCATAGGGGAGAGCGGCACTCTGACAGGGCGGTCCCTGCACAGTGTGCGGGGACCGCCCAGTCATCCGCCGGCTCAGCGGGGATCAACGGAGCGATCCCCGCTGAGCAAGCGGAGGTTCACGGGGCGGATCATGACTGATCCGCCCCGTGTGAAAGAGCCCTAATAGAAAAAAAGCATGACAGGACCTCTTGAATATGAGATCTGGGGTCAAAAAGACCTCAGATCTCATATTTACATTAAAATGCAATAATAAAAAAATAAAAATGTAAAAAAAAAAAGTCTCTTTAAGAGCTATGGGCGGAAGTGACGTTTTGACGTTGTTTCCGCCCTGCAATGGTATGGAGACAGGTGGGGGCCATCTTCCCCTCACTCGTCTCCATACCAAGCCAGGAAGAGGACGCTACCGACGGCTCCGGTAAGCGGCAGAGATCACAGAGCTTGGCAGGACGGGGGGCAGCCCTCTCCCGCCACTGATAAAAGTGATCTTGCGGTGAATTCGCTGCAGAGACTACTTTTATCTAAAAGCTGACCGTCCGCTGAAGAACAGGATACTGGGGTTATGGTAGCTAGCTGCTGCCATAACAACGATATCCCTCTTCAAAGTACCGACGTATAATGACGGCAGGCGGTCCGTAAGTGGTAAATCTCAGTATAAAAACAGCTGTTCTATGAAGCCCTCAGAGATTTTTTCAGAGAACCTTAGTGAACAAACAGCATCATGAAGGCCAAGGAACACACCAGACAGGTCAGGGATAAAGTTGTGGAGACATTTAAAGCAGGTTAGGTTATAAAAAAATATCCCAAGCTTTGAACATCCCATGGAACACTGTTCAATCCATAATCAGAAAATGGAAAGAGTATGGCACAACTGTAGTAGCAATTAAAGAAATGTTTGGAACATTGTATGCCCATTAGCAATTAATTGCTACAACACGCTTTTTTGTTTGTCACTTTATGGGGAGTCATTTGTTACGTATGTGTAGCAATCACCAATTAGTGATTTAAAAGCAGTAGTAAACTCGAATTTAATAGCTCTAATTTTAAGCTTATGATAAATCTTACCTGTAGGGACAATGAATATCTCCTAAACATGTGCTGATTAGGAGATATTTACATCAGCAATAGCCAATGACATCACCTGCACATCTTCAGTGAAGCTCTGCATTCAAGGCACACAGGCTGTGCCATAGATTGCAGAGCGCCATGCCACGATCGTGACTCCCACCCTAACCCTGAAGCCCCGTACACACGATCGGATAACCTATGGATTTTCGTCCGATGGATTTGTCCATCGGAAATCCGATGAAACTGTTTTTCATCAGTCTTGGCCACACACCATCAGTCAAAAAACCGACCGTTCCAAACGCTGTGACGTAAAACACTCAGATGAGCCGAGAAAAATGAAGTTTAATGCTTCTGAGCATGTGTCGACTTGATTCTGAGCATGCGTGGGTTTTTTAACCGATGGAATTGCCCATAGACGATCGGAAATTCCCATTGGTTTTTTATCCATCGGAAAATTTTAAAACAAGTTCTATTTTTTACAACCGATGGAAAAAAGACCGATGGGTACCATACACGATCGGTTGGTCTGATGAAAATCATCCATCGGACGGTTTTCATCAGTCAAACCAATCGTGTGTACGGGGCTTGAGTGACATCATAGCAGCCCAGCCATTCAAACGGCCGGAGAGCACGAACCCGAAAGTATGACCGGGTGAAGATGGAAGCGCCGGCAGAAGGGACAGTACACCGCTGGAGGGCATCATTTGAAAGGTAAGTCTAGTACAGTATAATGTGCTAGTATGCAGTGCATACAAGCCTGAGCTCCACTTATGCCCCGTACACACGACTGGTTTTCCGACGAGAAAACTGCCATTTTTTAGATTGGTTGGGAAAACCGGTCATGAGTATGCGCCATAGCAGTTTTCCCAACGAGAAAACTGCCCGCAAAAAATTTAGAACCTGCTCTATTATTTCCCGTCGTGTTTCCCGTCAGTCTTTTTCTCGTCGCGAAAACCGGTCGTGTGTATGCTTTTCCGAGGGAAAAAAAATGTGCATGCTCAGAATCAAGTATGAGACGGGGGCGCTCGTTCTGGTAAAACTAGCGTTCGTAATGGAGATAGCACATTTGTCACGCTGTAACGGACTGAAAAGCACGAGGCTGAAAAGCGCGAATCGTCTCTCACCAAACTTTTACTAACACGAGATCAGCAAAAGCAAGCCCAAAGGGTGGCGCCATTTGAATGGAACGTCCCCTTTATAGTGCCGTTGTACGTGTTGGACGTCACAGTGCTTTGGTCGAGCGTTTTTTTTAATGAACGTGTGTATGCAAGGCAGGCTTGAGAGGAATCACGGGAAAGATTTATGGCTTTTTTATGGCGTTTTTATTATTTTTAATTTTTTTACTAGTAATGGCAGTGATCTGCGATTTTTAGCGGTATTGAGACATTGCGGCGGACAGATCGGACACTTTTGACACATTTTTGGGACCATTGACATTTATAGAGCGATCAGAGCTATAAATATGCACTGATTACTGTATAAATGTCACTGGCAGGAAAGGGGTTAACACTAGGGGGTGATCAAGGGGTTAACTGTGTTCCCTCACTGTGTTCTAACTGTGTGGGGATAGGACTAACTAGGAGAGATGACAGATCATTGTTACTGCTTTGTATAAACACACGATCCGTCTCCTCTCCTCTGACAGCACAGGAATTTGTGCTGTCAAATCCCCATGCTGGTTCTCGTGCACGCCCGCCGGCCACGCGCATCGGGGATACCGCTGTGCAGCGGGCACGTGTGCATTCCTACGGCAACGCTTGCGCACCCTCTGGTTGCTCTCCTGGGCAAAGCAGTATATGTATGGGATTTTGCCCAGGAGAGCCATTCTGCCGCAGTATATCTGCGTGAGCCGGTCTGGAATCGGTTAAGTAGTTGAAATTTCAATTTGCAGACTCTGAGACTTTAATAGGAAAACAGCCGTACAGGGAAAGGCCCCAGCAGGGTGCCACTTCTGCACATGCAGGTTTGCATTTTCCAATGGCAACAGTATATAACAGTTCCTAACACAAAGTTCAACAGTTCTCTCAGCTTCACTATAATGTCCACTTGTAAACTCCTAGTCTCTCACTGAACTCTATGATTCACTGACTCTGAATCCTGTGAGCTCCTTAAGGCTTTTGCGGTGGTATCTGCCTCAAGCGTCACCCACGCTTCCCTGCTGGGTCCCTAGCTTGGCACTCCGGATAACTTTCAAGCTTTACCGCTACTAACCAGCTCGGCCCCTGGCTTGACACACAAGGCTGCTCTGCAAGCGTCACCTCCGCTGGTTGGGTAGATCACCGCCTGAAGATTCTCCATCGTGCCCGTACGATGAGAATACTGCTCCGATACTTGCTTCAGCTAATCACTGTGGTCCCTGGTAAAGGTGGTTGGTCCCTTAGTGGCAACAGCTTTCCTTCTACCTCCGACCACGACAGGTTCTCCGGCCGGCAGAACCGTCACTGTTGGTTGCACTGCAAGCCGCAGTCCCAACCCTGCACTGCCCTCCTACTGCTGGATAGGCCCTCACACAACCTGGAAGACAGATGCCCCTGGAATAGGCCCAATCTCCGGCCTAGCAGCCCGAGGCGTATGACACATGTCCACCCAGACGGCGGTCCGGGTGGCACAGAACATAGATCACCTGACTCCACCCAAATATATAGGTTCTCCCAGCAGGCTAAGGGATTCAAGAACACCCCTGCCCATTGGCTGAGATGTCCCATATACCCATAACTTGACCTTGAAATGTCCTTCTCACATCTAATGCCACCAAATGCCCGGCCATCTAGTGGCAGAAGAGAAAAGTACAACAAGGCCAAACTAAGACCTGATTCACACCTTTGCATTTTTAGTGCTTTTTGCATTTTGCAGATTTGTACTACAGAATGTGTTCCATAGGAAATCATGTTTAATAGACTGTAGTGCAAATCTGCAAAATGCAAAAAGCACTAAAAATGCAATAGGTGTGAATCAGGCCTTAGGGAGAAATCAATGGATCTCTAACAAGTAACAATTATCTACAGTAACTACCCCTGACAAGGAATTTGGTGAGGAGCTCCCTGACTAAACCCCAGGGCGCTACATCTCCATTCTAGTAACAGGTTCTCTTTATGTACCTATTACTGAACAAGCAAAAAGTTCAAACTCAGCTTTAAAGTCACTTCTGTGTGCAAATTGCAGCAGTTTTTTTCTCTTTATTAAAAATTCCGTAACTACTTTGATGAAAAATGAAAATGTTGAATCGCTGACAAACAAAGAAGCAATTTGAAGCTGTGTAAAAATCATTAGCCGAAATCCGTGTGAAGAAGAAGGGTTATTTATGGGAAGCTATTATATGACTACGGGGACTGTGTATTACATAAAACTAACAAAGCAGAGCTTCAGAAACATTGTTTGGGGTTTAGGGGAATATCCAATGGCTGTAATAAATCTGTTGTCTTAAAAATATAGAAAGTATATGTAGAATCAATTTAGAGCTATAAAAATGGATGCCGAGAGGATAAAAAGAGTGTCAGCCGACATCTGGAATTTGATTGGGTGTCGTTTATAACGCCATTAAGTAGGATGAAAACACAGAGGATTATCAATTGCAAGGCAGCCTTCTGCCTGAGATAAACGCATGTTGGGCTGGATCCAGACAACGCTGAGGGCAATGGAGGTGACTTGTAATTTATGACATCACAAAGTTAGATAAATTAAACTGAATCTGAATCTGCACCTAACAATGACTCCAGTTTTGGATGGCCACCCAAAGGGTGAATCACAAACCGGCTTTTATACTGTAGCTCTCAGAACACATTATTGGATTCTTTAGATCAACGATTGACAATGTATGAGCTAAAGGGGGCTTCAAATGTGGCCCCTGAAATCACCATAGGGCCTCACATAATATTCAATATATGTAATGCTTGAGAGGACTGTCAGAAACTGTAGACCTATAAGGGAAATAAGGGTTAGAGAATGTGGACATGCTACATTTTTGGCTGGGGGTTTGCTGAAGAAGGCAATATGAAACTGGGAACATGTTACATGAGGCTAGTAGAGATCAATGCTATTACCCTAATTAGTGTTCCCACTATAGACTGCTGAAGTCCAAGGGTCGTACATCAAATACCAAAGGGCTGCAGGTTGGGCACCAGGGCTTTAGATCTACCAACAACTGCGTATTACAAAGGCAACAAGATACAAATTACAAGTATAATTTTGGTAGACCCCAAAGCTGGCCAAGTAAAGATCTCCACGGATTCCTCATCCACACTAAGCAGTGTCGATGGATGAAGCCCCAGCGTGCCACTATTGTATTTTGACATCTGCAATGGTGGCTGTTAAAACACCCAAACAGTAGCACTATGGATTTGAGACCCCACTAAGTGAAACTGCACTAGGTCACAATACCAAAGCTTTTTTTCCTGCACTACGCCTCATGAGCAAGGCTCTTTAGCCGAGACCAGGGTAATTTCTGTTACCAGGCTACAAGGCCTAGCTATTGCACTGGCACCTGAAGTCTAGTGGGAGGATGTGTGGTCTTTAGGTTACTTCCTCCCATGCCTTAGAGGGTGTCTCTTCGGGAGAGCCTCTCACCTAGTACTCGTTGATTGGCTTCGGCTGATCACGAGAAGCAGGGTCCACCAGGTCTTTTGGCTAGGTGAATCTACTGTAAGTGTGCCTTGCCCCTGTCACAAGTCTTGTGCCCTGAGGGGTCAGAGAAAGGGCCTTTCTCTGGAAAAGGGGACCACATGACACAACCTAAGTGCACTTTTTTGTTTGTTTCAAATGCTTTTTTTTTACACTCCTGAAGAGACACCCTCTAAGGCATGGGAGGAAGTAACCTAATGACCACACATCCTCCCACTAGACTTCAGGTGTTTTATTTTTGCGCACCAAACTACAGACTCAAAAAAGAACCCAAACAGTGACTGATTGGCTACAGTCACAGTATGACCAATTGTTTCTGAGCACTTTGTCACTTTCTCAATTGAGATTTGTGGAGCCGGGTGGTCTCTGCAGGATCACCCATGGCTCGAATTTCGGCTGATTCGTAGGAATCTGCTAAAATTCAACCCATGCATGGCCAGTATTGCATTGCAGGACATGGCTCAGGGATTATACAAACTGTAGTTTACATGACCTGTTGGAGACTGCAGTGATGAGAACACTTGACAGCAGTTTGTATCTCCACATATAGAAGATACAAACTATCACTTGACCGATGTGTGACATGAGATTGCGATAGAACTCAAGCACAGTCGCTAAAGAAAAGTCCATCAGCTTAGCCAGATTTTTTTGTGCACCCTTCATTGCACATGCATGCAAGCCTTACATGATAGGGTTGATCTTTCCACAAACAGCACATGTTGCAAAAGCAACAAGTATAATATAGACAGAGACCCCGTTCACACAGGGGCGTCTCGTCAGGCGACTCAGCCGCCTGACAAGTCGCATCCCGTTCTGTACAATGGAACCGTTCTAATAGGAGCGACTCAAGTCGCTCCGACTTAGAAAAAGGTTCCTGTACTACTTCAAGGCGACTTCAGGGCGACTTCCATTGACTTCAATGCAGAAGTCATTTTTGAAGTCACCTCTGAAGTCGTGTTAGGATCGCCCGGCACAGTCGCAGGACAAGTCGTGCCGCCCCTGTGTGAATGGGCGCTTAAAAGATATCTAGATTATAACATATCCAGTCTTACTAAAGGATCCATAGCAATACCACAACACATACATCTACGCTTTGTCTTGGAATTAGTCACCTAATAAAATGCATGTAGCTTTCAGATGAGTAAAGGGAGAAATAGTACGATTAGTAAAACAAATAATTATTTCCGCCTTCGAATGCCTAGCAATTGAGCACACAATTAAAGGATCTTCTGTTGTTGTCTTAATTGGAGGAGGATTGACTGTTTGTAGCCAGGTTGAGTGACTGTCTGCAGTACTGTAGTAAAATCTGGGAAACAATGGTCCATATAGGCCAGTAATAGCTAGAAAGCTACTCTGAGGGTGACACAAACTGCATTGTATAGTCAACATGCTCAAAGCAAAAGGAAGACCTGTCACTTTTCCAATATTGACCCTCACCACACGTGATCAAGAAAGTATTTATCCCTGTTCAAGCCTTCGCCATCTTGAGACATAATATCTACTGTTTGAGTTTTGGCCAAAGCAGAGAATTTGTTTTGTGTGCCTCATTGGAAAGATCTTTCTTTTTGACCTGTAGGCACAACAGGTAAGCCGTACACAGAAAGAATTTCAGCTGGTTAAAGCCACAGTTGGCCTGTGGACACCCTCTTGCTTGATAACTTTCGATCTGACAATCGAAAGAGCTAGGCAGAAAACCATTGGCTGAACAACAGCTGTATCCAATCAGATGCAGTCACTGTTCAGGTATTCTGACAGCCACAGATGCTGGATGTCAAGAGTACAAAAGCTGGTAACGCGGATTCATCCATCCATGCTGAGAAAATTTGTCTCACTTTAGGGGTAATTCTTCTCACTATGGCCTTGTTCACATGGGCATACTTAAGTATGCATCCAAACGAGGGCCATGTTTGCCCTCATAGGACACAGAGGCGTTCCATGCATTTGCATGCAGGCAGTCCTATTCATGTCCATTAGGACGCAGTTGCTGCCTAGACACAACCGCTACTCCCAATTAGACTTCCATGTGGGTGCAGATCCATGAACCCAGACACAGGGACACACACCTGCACCCACATGGATGCCAAGTTGGGAGCAGTGGTTGTGTCTGTCCAGCCGCTGCATCCCAATAGACATGAATGGGACTGCCTGCACATGGATGCTTGGAACAGCTGTGTGGGCAAACATGTCCCCTCACACGGGTGCACGCTTAAGTACACCCATGGGAATGAGGCCACACTTAGAATAATTCTCCCTAATATGAGACATATTCCCTCAGCATGTATGGATGAATGTATGGATGGCTATTGTGCACTTGACAGCCGGCATCTCCGGCTGTCAGAATACCTGAACGGTGACTGCATCTGATTGGATGCGGCTGCTGTTGAGCCAATGGTTTTCTGCCTAGCTCCCTCTATTTTCAGAACAAAAGATGTCAGGCAGGAGGGTGCCGGCAGGGCCAACTGTGGCTAGAACCGGCTGAAATTCTCTTTGTGTATTGCCAGCTTTTGCCAGTTGTCATGTGTCCCCATGGGAAGATTTTCCCCTCTTTTTCTGTTCTGGGGACAACTCAATATTTGGAATTTGCCCTCATGTTTAGTTCCTGTGACAATGGTCACCAGGACAAATAAAGATAATAAATCTTTACAGTGGAGACACAGAAAGCAATAAAAACATGACCCGTGTCAACTCCAAAACAAAATAAATTGGCTTTTAAAACTATTTTAAAAATGTTTTGGTCCGCCAGCCTGTTTGTGGAGCTGTAGTCCTGCAAGGTTATCTGCACTCACTTTCAAACCCCATAGACAACATAAGTGATGTTGAGATCCGTCCCTATCCGTCATAAGCATTGGCAGGTACACAGCTAAGGTCTATGTATGGTTAATTGACAGCTTTTGCAGACAAGCGGCTTCCTGCTTCCAGTTGTGGTACAAGCCCTCCTCCAACTTCTGTTCAGCAGCACCATTTATTGTTATTGTAGATGTTTGTAGACAGGAATTTCACACCAGGGGGCACCACTACCTACATCTGCCATATGGAAACTGTCAACGAACATTAGCTCATGAAAAGCCGCTGGTGGGATCATTCTGGTAATTGTATGAGACGCAATTACACGCAGCTCCTAGGCAGTTCACAGTTAATTTTAAAAAATTTGCTTTAATTATTTACTCCGTATTTATCCTTGAAGCCACAAAACAGGGAATTAATGCTGGCCTAAGACTATTGTGTTTTCAGTAACAGGTGGTGAAATACGCCCATTAACAAAATGCACATTAGTACACACCTGCCCTGCAGGGCCACACAACCCACCCTGCCCTGTATTGTGGTCACTGTGTTGAAGGTCCATTTTTTCTCCATTACCGTGCATTAGCAAGCTTCTCCAAAGCAACGCATGTTCATTTGCAATTGTTATTTTTTTTTACTTAACCCTCTCACCGCTCATGGATTACAAATCGGCATGTGTTGTCTATTGTGCTGTTTCTATTATTTGTGCAGCATTCATTACTATATGCTTCTGATTCAGCACGCTGCCATTGTGACTGTGGGCATCTGAAGCCCGCTGGTACTCTCTTCCGGGATTAGGTGCAGCTGGCTACCCAGTATGCACCTCCTGATCTTGCGCATGCACAGTGGGGACGAATTGTGGCAATGCGAAATAATGCGATGCAAGCTGTGGGGGATGCCCATTGACTCCTGGGATCGATGACACAGCTGTCCCAGGAGCCAAAATGATGTACCTCACCGTGGCAAGGTAGGACAGAGGTGTAGCCTAAAGACTCCAGAAGAAAAATGAATGGGGGTGCGGTCATCTATAATTAACCACTTCACGCCAAATCACGTACCTGTATGTTATTTGGTTGAAGTGGTTATACCGGGATGATGCCACCCGGTACCGATTTTTTAGAGCTAGCGGTCGGCTCTCTCATGATGACAACGGATGCAGCTAATGAGCCGTTATTGTAAGGAGCGGGAGGGGACAATACCCCCCTCCCGCCGCTCTTTTAGACCCCAGATCCCTCCATAAAGAATACCTGTCACTGCCTATTACTGTCACAAGGCATGTTTACATTCCTTGTGACAGCAATAAAAGTGATCAGATTTTTTTTTTCTTTTTTTTTAAAGGGACAGTGTTAAGTAAAAAAATTAAAAAATGTTTAAAGCGCCCCCGTCCCCGTGTGCTTGCGCATCAAAGAAAACACATACATAATTTGCACCTGCAAATGTAAACATGTGAGGTAATAACACATGTAAGGTATCGCCACGATCGTTAGAGCAAGAGCAAACATTCTAGCAAAAGACCTCCTCTGTAACGCTAAACAGGTAACCGTTAACATTTTTTAAACCTCACCTATGGAGATTTTAAGTACCGTAGTTTGTCACCATTCCATGAGTGCATGCAGTTCTAAAGAGTAACATGTTAGGTATCTATTTACTCGGCGTAAGATCATCTGTCACAATATGTAAAAAAATTGGGCTAACTTTACTTGCACTAACTTTCCCAAAAAATTGTGTTTGAAAGACCGCTGCGCAAATACCATGTGACATGAAATACTGCAAAGATGGCCATCTTAATCTCTAGGGTCTTTGCTAAAATATATATATATATATATATATATATATATATATATAATGTTTGGGGGTTCTAAGTAATTTTCTAGCAAAAAATGCTGATTTTAACTTGTAAGCAAGTGGTTAAAGCATTGTTGTGATTTAGGCTGGAACTCCGCTTTTTAATGAAACATTTTGTAATTCTAGGTTTTAGCAGTCTCTTGGGTCGCATTTCAGTTATATTTAAAGCAAATCTGAAAATAAAAGAAAAAACGAAAAGAAAAAACATTAGCCCAATAAAAGACAAAATAAAAATAGTAGCATTTGCTGTAATATTCATCCTCACTCCCAATACTTCTTGTCCACCACTAGATGTCCTCAGCATCATTCAACCTACTTTCTCTGGGTCTGAGTTATCCTAGATCAGTCCAAGCCTGTGACTGGACAGTGAAACAAGAAGGAGCACAGCGACAAGCTCACCTTTGTCACTCTGCTTTCTCCTCCTATCAGCATATGTCTTGTCAGCACATGAACTGATTTTCTCCTTCTATTGCTTATTACTCTCACAGTCTGATCTCTGTTAACCACTTGAGCTCCAGGAGATTTTACCCCCTTCATGACCAGGCAATTTTTTGCTATTCAGCACTGTGCTTCTTTAACTGGTAATTGCCCGGTCATGCAACGCTGTACCCAAACAAAATGTATATAATTTTGTTACACACAAATAGAGCTTTCTTTTGGTGGTATTTGATTGCCTGTGGGTTTTTATTTTTTGCAATGTAAATGAAAAAAAATACAGAAAATTATGAAAAAAACAAACAAAACAATATTTTCTACTTTTTGCTACAAAACATATCCAATATAACATTTAAAAAAATCGAATTTCTTTATATATTTTAACGAAAATGTATTTTGCTACATGTCTTTGATAAAAAACAAATCCCAATAAGTGTATGTTTATTGGTTTGTGCAAAATTTTTATAGCGTCTACAAACTATGGTATATATACTACATTTTTTATTTGTTTACTGCTAATGGCAGTTATTAGCAACTTATAATGGGACTGTGATAGTGAAGCGAGCAATCTGACACTGGGGACGGGGGGGACGGGGGGGACTGACTAACTGCCACTGACATCTCCAGTGAAATGAATACAGTGATCAGTGATAATACTATACACTGTCACTGTACTAATGACACTGGCTGGGAAGGGGTTAACATCTAGGGCGATCAAGGGGTTACATTTTTGCCTAACTATGTGTAATGTGTGTACAGTGTGCTGCTTTTATTAATAGATCTCTTAGTTTCTCAACCCCCGGCTTTGCACTGATGATAAACAGAGAGATTGTTCCCTCTGTGCAGAGTTCTGTGTTGATTGTCAACAACACAGTATATAAATATTAGAGCTGCACGATTAATCGTCAAGAATCGTTATCGCAATTTTTTCCCCGTTGCGATCTTGACAAAGTATTGCCCGATCTTTCTATGCAGAGAATACTCTGCTCAAAAGATAGGGAAAAAAAATCTGGGCAGTCTGACAAGTATCAGAACATTCTTTAGCAGTGGAACATTAAGTCTAAACATTGTAACAATTTGTCCTTTACATCAAAGGAATAGACTTCGGTGTGTAAATGAGGAAAGTTTAAAAGAGAAGTATGGGTTTCCTTTTTTTTGCTTACATCTATTCTATGTGAGCTGCTGATATCTATAAACCCTCCCAGCCCTCTCAGAAGTGCCCCCATTCTGTTCAAATCGAGATAAATACCTGTGGGAGGTTCTACAGTCTTTCATACAGCATCTTTCAGACAATGGTCTGGATATGAAGTCTGGATCCACCCCCTTTCCTGTAATTTTGCTTAATTGATGTCAGCTCTCCTCCCTCTGCTTGTTTCTGAGACTTCACAGAGCGTAGCTGCTCCCCCCTCCCTTCTCCCTCCTCCCCCTCCCTATCTATCAGCACAGACACGTCTCTTAGGGGAGGGGGGACAGAGGCAGGGGGTGTGTTGGTGTGTTGGTGGAGAATTGTTCACACCCCCTGAGAACTTTTCAAACTGAAAGTGGACCGTTTTTGCCAGCTGAAGGAAAGTTCATGTGCAAATGCTGTAAAAACTAAAAGAGGTAGGGAAAAAAGATTAGCTGATATGTGACTAATGTGATATGCACTAGTTATTTAACCCATCCCATACTTCTACTTTAACCACTTAAACATTAAACCTTTTTCTGACATTTGTTGGTTTCAAGTTAAAATATTTTTTTTGCTAGAAAATTACTTGTAACCCCCAAACATTATATATATGTATATATATATATATATATTTTTTTTTGTTAGCGACCCTATTGGTGGTTGTTGCAATATTTTATGTAATGCCGCGTACACACGACCGTTTTTAATGTCATTGAAAAAAACGGCATTTTTCTCGACGTGATTTTTCGTGTTTCCTCTCAAGCCTGCCTTGCCTACACACTATCGTGGAAAAAAATGTTTGAGTAAAGCGCGGTGGCGTCCAACACGTACGACGGCACTATAAAGGGGAAGTTCCATTCGGATGGCGCCACCCTTCATGTTAGTAAAGTTTGTTGAGCGACGATTCGCGTTTTTCAGCCTCACGCTTTTCAGTCCGTTACAGCGTGACGAATGTGCTATCTTCTTTACGAACGCTAGTTTTACCAGAACGAGCGCTCCCGTCTCATACTTGATTCTGAGCATGCGCGTTTTTTTCACGTCGTGTGTGACATTATGTCCAATTTGCTTTTTTTCCTCCCTTTTTTTTGATTTGTTCCAATAAACACAAAGGGAATAAACATGTGTATAGCAAAACATGTGTTACTGCAAAACTTTTCTGTGAGAAATACTTGATTTTCTGGAAATATTTCTGGGGTGCCAACAATTTCGAGCATGACTGTATATATATAATTATATATATTTTTTAAATAGTATATACGGTACCTCTGCATAGGATCCATTTCAAAATTCAGCACTGCCTATGAAATCTTGCAGAACTGTGTCATAAACCCACGTCAGAGGCAAAATACAAACGTCTGTGTACCCTGACCCCTAGGGCTCATTCACACTTTAGAGCCATATTAACAAACGCATGTTAACACGCGTCGTTTCATGCATTTACAATTGTTTTGTGGATGCCAAAAAAACAGACACGCAACATTTTGTTTTTAACACATTGGAGGGCTGCTGTGCATAGATCTGAATAGGTCTGTATGCATGATCCAGTTAAACTGGCTGGTGGTGGGGGGGGGGGGGTTATGAAAAGAAATTAACCTACGGTACAATTAATCCACCACTGCCCCCCCCCCCCTTCAAATAAAGTGAATTCTAGCAAGAATAATTTTTTTCACTTTTCATCTGAGTTAATTTTTAACTTTCACAGTTCACTGATGATTTTACAGCCTGATATTGATAGCGTGGCAAACAAAGCTCTAAGGTTACAATAAGGTGGTGCTGTGAAGCTGCAGATAAAGTTACAGCATGCCTTACAGCCTCTGGCAGTGTTCTTAGTAACTCTGGTTGTACAGGTTTTATTTGTCAGAAAATACCTTCATTCATTTGCATAAAAGAAAAAAAAAAAAACAGAGCAGGGTGTCTCCCTGTTGCGTGACATTATGACCCCGGGCAGATTCACATGACTGGAGTTGTACAGTGCTTGCTGAGGATTTGTTTTATATTGTATGCTTGTTTAAAGCAACCCTGTCACTAGAAAAAAAAAAATAATAATAATTAAAGGGCCCCATACAAAGAAGTGTGTTCATACTTACCTCTCCCACTATCCATCCCACCCATTGGAAAGATTCAAATGCCTGAAGATTCTTCAGAATCTGACACTTCCTGAAGTGTCGGTTTTTTGGTTCCCCATTGCACTCTATGGTTCCTCCTGCTGGCCACTACAGGACACAGGAGAGCCAAAGGATAGACCCACTGAGTACTGAGGGGGATTAGGCTCCCAGAATGTGCCGGATGCTAAAAATTCATTAGACAAACTCTCCGGTACAGGGCAGAAGGGTGGGGTGGGCAGTGGGAGAGATAGGTGTGAACCGACTTCTTTGTAGGGGGCACTTACTTATTTTTATTTTAGGGACAGAGTCGCTTTAAGTTTTTCTTTAAATCCCTCCCACCTTTAATAGTAGGCAGTAAATATTCACCTTTCCCAGCCAAACCCCAGTCCGATCAATAGAACTGGTCCCTCAAAGTCAGCTGGAAAACTGACACTTCCGGGAGGGTTGATCTACTGGGTCCCCCAAAGGTCAGCACTCTCTTCTGCAGTCAGAGGGAGGAGCCACTGAGGGCCTCGGGGGACCCAGAAGATCGACCCTCCCAGAAGTGTCAGTTTTCCAGCTGACTTCCAGGGACCAGTTCTAGTGATTGGAGCAGGATTTAATGGAGCGGACACTGGGAAAGGTAAGTATGTACTGGTATCAAGTATGTACTGGTATGCCAACTTCTAATGTGACATACTGAAGCAGAGCATGATCCCCTCCCCCCCTTGGAGACTGGGCCGCAGGGCAGTATTCCAACATGATAACAACCCCAAACACACCTCCAAGATGACCACTGCCTTGCTGAAGAAGCTGAGAGTAAGGCCCGGTTCACACAGGGGCGACTCCTCAGGCGACTTGGTCGCCTGAGGAGTCGTGTCCCGGTCTGTGCTATGGAACCGTTCTAATAGGAGCGACCTGAGTCGCTCCGACTTAGAAAAAGGTTCCTATACTACTTTTGGGGGTGACACAGGGCGACTTGCATTGACTTCTATACAGAAGTCATTATGCAAATCGCCTCGGCGGGCGTCTCAAGTCGTCTTGAGATCGCGCCGCCGAGGTCGCCCCCGAAGTCGTGCCGCCCCTGTGTGAACCGGGCCTAAAGGTGATGGATTGGCCAAGCATGTCTCCAGACCTAAACCCTATTGAGTATCTGTGGGACATCCTCAAACCGAAGGTGGAAGAGCGCAAGGTCTCTAACATCCTCCAGCTCTGTGATGTCATCATGGAGGAGTGGAAGAGGACTCCAGTGGCAACCTGTGAAGCTCTGGTGAACTACATGCCCAAGAGGGTTAAGGCAGTGCTGGAAAATAATGGTGGCCACACAAAATATTGACACTTTGGGCACAATTTGGACATTTTCACTTAGGGGTGTACTCACATTTGTTGCCAGCGGTTTAGACATTAATGGCTGTGTGTTGAGTTATTTTGAGGGGACAGCAAATTTACACTGTTATACAAGCTGTGCACTCACTACTTTACATTGTAGCAAAGTGTCATTTCTTCAGTGTTGTCACATGAAAAGATAGAATAAAATATTTACAAAAATGTGAGGGGTGTACTTACTTTTGTGAGATACTGTATATCTGTGCATAAACAATAAATAATATAAAGGGCCAGTGCAACAATCTTAATCCATATAGTCTATAAGTGCACACAAAGTGCAAGTACTGATCAGTCCTTTCAAGTGAATATCTGTGGTGCCGTGCTCCCCACCTGTATTCCACACTCACCGACAGTTAAAAGAGAAGTATGGGATTTTTTTTTTTAATTTTAGATTCATGCTTACCTAGGTGGATGCAGCATCAGACCGTCTCTACACTGAGAACGGAGCCACTAAACATCGCAGATGTCTTGGTTTTCACCGATCCCCGAGAGGAGAGCTGCTGCCTTTCAGTCAGCGTCTCTCCTCTCTGCTCCTCCACGCTTTTTGGAGCGATGAGCTGTGGAGTGGCGGGGAGTGGCTGTCTCAGTGGCTCGCTGAGACTGCCATCAATTAAGGCAGCTGGCGGATCCAGACTTGGGAAGTTGGGATGACGCGGTGCCTCGACTGATGGAAGTGATGTCAGTGGAGAGCGGACTTCAGAGCGCTCTCTGTTGAAAACGGGTCACAGGAGTGCAAAACGAATTGCACTTAGGTGGCAACCTGTCTGGGATTCACCCGGACAGTTCGGGTTTTGAATCATGTGTCCGGGTTTCAGTCCACCTGAAACCCGGACACAATATTCCAACAGGAATGTAGCTCAGAACAGGGCCTGATAAGAGGGTGAGGGGGCACTATGCACGCCACATTACTATTCTCTTTGGAGCGCCCAAAGGTGTCCCAGGTCTATTGCAATCCTATAGAGCAGTGGTCCCCAACATTTTTGGCATCGGGGACTGGCTGCGTGGAAGAAAATTGTGCCAAGGACCGGGGGGGGGGGGGGGGGGTTCACGATTTTTTGCCGGCAATGGCTGGTGTTAGCGCTTCAATCATCACGGCACCATGCTTGATATGGTGTCAGGGTGATGGAAGCGCATTAATTCTATTCTATAGTGAGAGCCCTGAGCATGTCACTTGCCACTGACGCCTGCTACCAGATGGGGATAGTCACTTGCCATGCAGCCTGTCACCAGATGCGGAATGTCACTTGCCACATCACCTGCCACGCTGCCTGCCACAAGATGTGGATTGACACTTGCCACGTTGCCTGTCACCAGATGTGGAATGTCACTTGCCACGCCACCTGCCACGTTGCCTGTCACCAGATGTGGAATGTCACTTGCCAGATCACCTGCTATGTTGCCTGTCACCAGATGTGGAATGTCACTTGCCACGTTGCCTGTCACCAGATGTAGAATGTCACTTGCCACGCCACCTGCCACGTTGCCTGTCACCAGATGTGGAATGTCACTTGCCAAATCACCTGCCATGTTGCCTGTCACCAGATGTGGAATGTCACTTGCCACGCCACCTGCCACGTTGCCTGTCACCAGATGCGGAGTGAGTGGAGCGCCCCTTGTGGTCTATCAGGCAGACAGCTGAGGGGGTGAACTACAAGTCCCAGCACACCTCACCTGTACTCCCACATACAGCTCACCTTTCACTGATGATGTCACATCTCTGTGGGATCGCCCCTCTGGATGTAGCAGGGTGTCTCCCTCCTCATGCTGCAGCCGGTCTCACCTGGCAGAGGGAGGGTCCGGGACTCCTTGTCAGTCTCTGGCTCCACCCTTTTGCCATTCCTGATTAGCTGTCCGGGGGGGGGGGCAGGCAATCTGCCCCACTGAACAAGGAATCTAAGTTTCACAGCGAAGAGCTGCAGGAGAGTGGTGATGCGGGGCGGGCAGTGTGAGATGATGTCATCTCTCTGCTTCCCGCCGCACCTCCGACACTGAGACAGAGCACTGGCTTTGAGGGCGGAAGAGCGGTGATGGGGGGGGCAGAGAGAGATGATATCATCTCTGCTTGCCCGCCCGCTTGCTTCTTCCATCCATCCAGCGCTCTCATGCCAGCGGCCCAGCATGTCTCTTGTCGGCCAGAAATAACGTCACTACTCATCCCTGCTTGACACATTTCGCCCCTCCCACTGGGCGTCTTCAGAAGTATGTACTGGCACCTTGTGTTGCCTTCTTCCCCTTAGGCCAGATTACATTGTACATAGTACAGTATGCTAGCACTATTTTCATTTTTTTAATTTTTTTAAGATATTTTCATTTCTTTGCATCTAATACAGTATAACATCATGCAAGTCAACAAATGACTTACAAAAATAAAACAACCTTTTGCATGCGTCATTTTTATAGGAGTCGTTATGAACAGACATAATAGGGCCACATATGTAGCGGAAGCCTGCATAAAACATTACCAGCGGGTACCCTGTACATTGTAACAGAAAGAGAGATTATGCAACACCAGCGTTCTGAGTAGGAAGCGTACAGTGTGTGATAGTTTTATTTTACATTTGAAGAACTTTAGAAAGTTTATGAAAACCGTTTTAACATGTCATTAAATATTTTTAAATGCTATTTGCATAATTACCTGAAAGTCCCTGCATACCAGAAAGCAGGTTGTGATTGGACGTGCCGGTGTCAGGCTTCTTTTTTCATTGTATATTGCACTGTCAGTGTAACATGTTTCAGACACCGGGGACCAGAGGGGAAGGTATATGGACAGGCTTACAGGTGGGGGAAGGGATATTAATTGATTATACAGTCAGCAGGCTGAACAAGCTGTACTGCCTATTTGTTTCGGAGAAGAAGGTGGGGGTCGCTCTTCTAGCTATGGAGGGCGACAGTAAGGTGGTAATTACAAGCAAACAATCTGAATGTGCAGCCTTCAATTACTATTCAGAAAACTGATTTGAAAAAGTTCCCTGCAAAATAAGATTTTTTAAATACTAAAGTCCCGTTCACGCGGTCGGACTTCTATCAGACTTTTCCGTGTTTTTTTGTCCGAACGGAGTTGGCCAGGCACACCCATAGCATACACACCACAGGACTTTTCTGCAAACTTTCCCAAAACTTTTTGCAACATCATGTGGTTTTTCAGCTCTTTTCTGCTCTTTACCGCCACCCTTTGGTCAACTTCTGCTATTGTTGGTTGATTTTAACATTAGTTGTTTTGTCCATCGGACAAAAGTCCTATGGTTTTCTGTACACACGGTAGGACTTTGCTCCATCGGACTTTTGTTGGGCATAAGTTTGTCCGTTTGCAGACCCAACTTTTGTCCGATGAAAACAAGAAAAAAGCAAAAAAAGTTTGTCTGATGGAGCGTACACACAGTCGGATTGTTGGTCCAACTTGCTCAAAATGAAGTTTGTTGGCCAAAAGTCTGACCGTGTGTACGGGGCTTAAGGCCCCATTCACATTTGTGCGACTTGCCGTGTGATTTTGGAGACCCCAAATGACAAGTCACACCACATGTTCCCCAATGAGTACCATTGATACCCGTGCGACTTTTAGTAGTTCCTGCATTACTTTAGTCCAACTTTTATGCGACTTAAGGGCCATAGACTTCAATGTAAACCCTCAAAAGTCACATGAAAGTTGCACCTGCATTATATATATATTTTAACATGTATTGGATATATGGTTTTTAGTAATGTATAATAAAAAACTTTATTTTTGAACATATCCTTATATATTTGAGTTGCCCTTAAAGAGGAAGTAAACCCTGATGGGTTTACTTCCTCTTTATTTCCCTGCAAAGGTAAAGCATAATGGGCTACTATGCATCGCATTATATGTCACTTACCTGCAAGAGAAGCCTGCGATGTCCCGGTCTTCCTCGCTAGTAGCGAGCTGCCATTCTTCACCCCTCTTCTTCCAGGGTCTGCGAACTCCGGCTCTGTGACTGGCCGGAGTCGCGTGACGGCGCGTGACGTCACTCTCACGCATGCGCGCGGGAGCCGACACTTACGGCATGCTGCCATTCAGAAAACGGCACGCTCAGTGCGCCTGCGCCATTGTCTACCGCGCACATGCGCCGTAGACATCGGTGCATTATTTATTGCAAATATCTCCTAAACCGTGTAGGTGTAGGAGATATTTCTTGCACCTACAAGTAAGCCTTAATCTAGGCTTACCTGTAGGTGAAAGTTCTCAGAGAGGGTCCCTTTGTATTGGGGGGTACCTTGTTTGTTTGCATGATATAAATGAGACTTGTGTGCAACTTTGTAGAGCACAAATAATCACATTAGTCAAAGCTAAAGTCGCACTCGTCCAAAGTCGCATCAAGTCGCACTGTAAAGTTGCAATGGAAATCGCGCGATTTTGACGTCGCACAAGTGTGAATGGACTCAGGTGGAGGTGAGCCCTCAATTTGCTGTTTTGAAGAGCTACGACCTCCGAAAGCATCTTCCCATCCATCACGCTTCTGGGTGTGTCAGTTGCTGCATCACTCACTGCATACTATGGTACCATCCGCCTGCCCCTATTTCATTACTGTGTCTGATAGTAAGGTAGATTCCAGAGGATGGAACCACAGAGCACGGCGGGGAAGCAAACATAAGACAAGGGTGAGAATCTTTGGGCAGTGTAGTTCTTGAAGATAGTGAACATCTGAGTCAGTACTTGCTGGAGACATTAGTATCCTTTGCAGAAGACGTTTTCATTAACTCCCTGATAGCAACAGGGTAACTTTGGAATGTGTCTGCACACTTACAGCACTAATAATCTCAAAACCAAAAATGTAATATATTGCAGCTTACCAATCATTAGATGTGGTGGCTGCCTTAGTTTTCTTTTATTTGGCCTTTTCCCCCTCTGTTTTCACCTGGTGATCTGGCAAGTAACACACCTTCTGTATTAGTGAGACACAACTCTGGAGGAATGAGAACAGGAGGCACAGCAGACAGCAGCATTGTCAGTCGAGGGGGGGGGGTGTTAAGCCTCGTACACACAATCGGACTTCCAGCGGACTTTTCCGTGGATTTTGGTCCAAAAGGCGTTGGCCATGAACTTGTTCTGCATACACACGGCACAACATTTCCAGCCAACATTCACCAAACCATGTGGTTTTTCAGCTCTTTACCGCCACCCTTTGGGCAACTTCTGCTATTGTTGTCTGATGTTTAGCATTGGTTCCGAGCATGCGTGTTTGTACTTTGGATATTAGTTGGACGGACTTGCGTACACACGATAAACCGACGTAACAGATTTATTGCCCAACAGTTGGGGAGCATGAACAGCCAACATTTGTTGTTGTTAATTCAGCCAACAATTGTCTGATGGAGCATACACACGGACAGATTATCCGACACAACGCGTCCATCAGACAATTATGGCCATAAAATTGGATCGTGTGTAGGGGCCTTTAGATGTATTAGCAGATTTATAACCACTAACAAATTGAAGCCAAACTCCAGCTCACACTTTATAAGCAACATTTTTTTTTTCCTTTTTGGATACAGATTTTGCATGAATAAATAAAAGCTGATCATTTAAAATACCCCTGTCAGTGTTAAATTGTCTGTCTCATCCATGTAAATTGATGCAGTCCCCTGTATCTGAAGCCTCGTACACACGACCGTTTTTCTCGGCAAGAACCAGCAAGAAACTTGCTGGCAGAGAGGTCTTGCCGAGTAAATCGGTTGTGTGTACGCTGCTAGCGGGTTTCTCGTCGAGAAAACCGACAAGAAACCTCGACGAGAAAATAGAGAACCTGCTCTCTATTTTCTCGTCGAGATTCTCCTCGGCATGTTTCTCGACGAGAAAAGTGAGTGTGTGTACACTTACCTGTCCTCCCGGAAGCCCGCGCATGTTCGAAATGACTTCGACGCATGCGCGGTAGCTTCCTAGGCATACGTAGGGTATACCAAGATGGCGGCGACGGCATCGAATGTGACGAGCGCATGCTCGACGTAGTCGATGACGTCACCGCGTACACTCCTTTCAAAGAACCGCGGGTTCTTTGAAACGAGCGTGTGTACACTCGGCCGGGACAAGTTTCTTGTCCAAGAATCTGGTCGAAAAAAACGACATGTTTTTTTCAACGAGAATCTCGGCCGTGTGTACGAGGCCTGAGAGTTTGTGCTGTGAAAACAGACTTGCTGGCTGGATTTCCAGATGAAAATAAAAGAAAGAAAGCCTAAAAAGGAAAACGAATGCAGCCAGCACGTCTAAGAATTGGTACTACTCTAAAAAGCTACAATATAATAATTGTTTGATTATTACCACTTTAACCACCAATTATAATTTAGGTTAAAGCAGACCTGTACTCAGTTTTTTTATTGTAATCATCACCCTTGTTGAGACTTAAGCCCTGTACACACGATCGGATTTCCTATGGATTCTAATCTGATGGATTTTTCCATCGGAAATCCGATGAAGCTGACTTCCATCAGTCTTGCCTACACACCATCAGTCAAAAATCCGACCGTCCCAAACGCCGTGACGTAAAACATTCTGACAAGCCAAGAAAAATGAAGTTCAATGCTTCTGAGCATGCGTCGACTTGATTCTGAGCATGCGTGGGTTTTTTCTCCGATGCAGTTCCCCACAGACGATAGGAATTTGCTATCGTTTTTTTTTCCATCAGTAAAATTTAAAACCTGTTCTATTTTTTTATACCGATGGAAAAAAGACCGATGGGGCCCACACACGATCGGTTTGTCTGATGAAAAAAGTCCATCGGTCTTTTTTCATCAGAAAAACCGATCGTGTGTACAGGGCATAAGGTTCCCTCTTTAACCACTTCAGCCCCAGAAGATTTTACCCCCTTAAAGAGCATTTTTTTTACGATTCGGCACTGTCGATTTAACTGACAATTGCGCGGTCATGCAGCGCTGTACCCAAACAAAATTGACGTCCTTTTTTTTCCCACAAATAGAGCTTTCTTTGGGGGTATTTGATCACCTCTGCGTTTTTTGGGGGTTTTTTTTGCATTATAAACAAAAAAAGCGACAATTTTTAAAAAACTGCAATATTTTTTTAACTTTTTGCTATAATAAATATCCCCAAAAAATATATAAAAAAAACAATTTCTTCCTCAGTTTAAGCCGATATGTATTCTTCTACATATTTTTGGTAAAAAAAATCGCAATAAATGTATATTGATTGGTTTGCGCAAAAGTTATAGCGTCTACAAAATAGGGGATAGATTTATGCCATTTTTATAATTATTATTAGTAATGGCGGTGATCTGCGATTTTTATCAGGACTGCGACATTGCGGCGGACAGATCGGACACTTTTGACACTATTTTGGGACCATTGACAATTATACAGTGATCAGAGCTATATTATATATTACTGTGTAAATGTCACTGGCAGGGAAGGGGTTAAACACTAGGGGACGATCAAGGGGTTAAATGTGTTTCCTCAGTGTGTTCTAACTGTAGGGGGGGTGGGCTCACTAGGACATGACAGAGATCACTGATCCTGATGACAGGGAGCAGTAGATCCCTGTCCTGTCACTAGGCAGAACAGGGAAATGCCTCGTTTACATAGGCATTTCCCCGTTCTGCCTCTTCTCGTCACGATCGTGGGCCACCGGCAGACATCGAGTCCGTGGGACCCGTGGGCACGCTCCCGCGGCGTGCGCGCACGCTAGCCCAGGATTACTAAGGGACTTACGGGTACACCCTTTTGCGCACCCGTGCCATTCTGCTGACGTACATCGGCGTGCAGCGTGCGGGAAGCGGTTAAGGCCCGATTCACACCCATTCATTTCTGTTGCGCTCAGGCTGCAGTGACATCTAAATGGTTAATACTGCGGTATTTTCGCAGTCAGTCCCCACAGTTAAAACACACACATAAAATTGTTATACAAATCATAAAACCAATCCAATAACAGCACTACAGTACGTGATGAAAAATGTAATTTATTGCATCAATATGCCTTCTGGGGACCATTGACATAAATGGTAACGCAGTATGATGCACGTATAAAGCATGTTAATGTAGTATACCATACAACCAGCAGACTGATTTCTTTGTATTTATTTCTTGCAGGTGAACACATGCATTATAATGCAGCAAAAACATGCAATAATGTAAAAAAAAACGTGAAGGTGGGGTGGGATGAAAGAACTTGTATTGAAATAATGCAGACAGTTCACAGTAAACCCAGTGGGAAGACGGCCCAACCGGGAACTCTCACAGGTCCAACAGCATGTAGAGAACAGGTTTTAGCCGAACTGACAGCGCCTGTTAGGAGGGGCTGAATTCAGCCTGACTGTCTCGTGCCCAAACAGGAAGATATCCAGAGAAGTTGTGAGCTTTCCCTCCTCATCATTTTCCCTGCAGCTAATTCTGTCCCTACCAGGCGGGGTACCTGTCCCTACTCTACCCACTTGCAAAATACATGCCAAGCCTGGGAGCCAGGGTCATAAATAGGCTCTGCCTGACCTAAGATGGCTGCTAGAGTTACATGGCAGCATCCAATTGGATAGCTTCCCAGTGACTCAGGAAACTATAGAGGAGTTATGTTCCTCTTGACTTCCTCTCCAACTGCTACACCGCTGCAGACGAGCTCCACCTACAGTGGGGAAAGTAGACTGCACCAGCCTACAAATGAATCTGATGATATACGATAATGCAGACTAACTACTTACAGAATGCCCACTGCACATATACTGCGGTAGGGCGGCCCGGCTGCGCGAACCGATGTACCTCTATGTCGGTCCGTGCATTAGATACAGCGGGCTTGCCGCGGGAGCTCACCCGTGGGTTCGGCGGATTCGATGTTCGCCGGCCATCCGCGATCGCGGTAAAGAGAGGCAGAACGGGGATCTGCCTATGTAAACAAGGCTGATCCCCGTTCTGACAGGGGACGAGAGAGAGATCAGCTATTCCTAGTGATCAGGAACAGCGATCTCTCTCTACTCCCAGTCAGTCCCATCCCTATGACAGTTAGAAACACCTCCCAGGGAACACCAAACTCTTTGATCACCTACTAGTGTTAACCCCTTCCATGCCAGTGCCATTTATACGGTGATCAGTGCATTTTTATAGCACTGATCGCTGTATTGGTGTTACTGGTCACCAAACAGGGTCACTTAGGGTCAGATTTGTCCGCCGCAATATCGCAGCCCCGCTAAAGATCGCCGCCATTACTAGTAAAAACAATGAAAAAAGTTCCTAAATCTTTCCCCTATTTTGTAGACACTAGAACGTTTGCACAAACCAATCAATATACGCTTATTGCTATATTTTTTTTTTTTACCAAAAATATGTAGTAGAATACATATTGGCCTAAACCGATTAAGAAATATATTTTTTTTTGGGGGGGGGGGTATTTACTATAGCAAACAAAAATAATTTATTTTTCAAAATTGTCAGTCTTTTTTTGTTTATAGCACAAAAAATAAAAACCGCAGAGGTGATCAAATACCACCAAAAGAAAGCTCTATTTGTGGGAAAGAAAATACATTTTGTTTGGGTACAGTGTTGCACGACCGTGCAATTGTCAGTTAAAGTGATGAAGCACAGTATCGAAAAAAATGGCCTGGGGGAAAATCTTCCGGTCTATAAGTGGTTAAAGAAAGCAGAAGTGACGTGGTTCGATTTTCTGCTGAGTTGCCTATTTTGTCAGGACACCGGTCCTTGCTGAACTGGCCGAATATCGATCCATCTATGGCCAGCTTAACCAGACAGGGCTTCTAAACCACCTCTACTCTATCCAAAAAAAAAGAAAAAAAAAAGTTATTTCTTTAAAGGAGAAAACCAGCCTGAGCGTTTTAGGCTGGGCTTCTCCTCTGGGTCACAGGAGTGCAATTCGTTTTACACTCCTGTGACCCGTTGTCAGCAAAGAGCCGGCTGAAGTCCGCTCTCTGCCGACTCTGGATCCACCAGGTGCCTGGACTGATAGCCGTCTCAGCCACTCTGCTCCCCGCCCCTCCACAGCTCAGTGCTCCAGTGAGCGTGGAGGAGCAGAGAGGAGAGCTGCTGATTGACAGGCAGCAGCTCTCTGCTCAGGGAGCCGTGAGAACCGAGCCATCAGAGATGTGCGATCGCTCAGTTCTCAGTGCAGACTGATGCTGCATCCATCTAGGTAAGTATAAAACTGCAATAACCCCCAAACCCATACTTCTCTTTTAAATACACAGAAGTATGTGCTGATGTAATAACTAGGCGAAGGAGTTAAAAAGTTTCCCTGCCATTGATAATGGAGATTTGTTGAGTGTAATATAGTTAGCAGAGGAGAGGATCAGACAAAGTGAGATCAAAGCAGAAGCAGCGATGAGGTTTGCATGCCCCTTAGCATCACTCTTCTGTGCATTAGTCATCTCTGTGGTTGGAGCATTTATCTGGATTTCTGTGCTCCGGTGGCGAGGAGGGGAGAGGATCCCTCTTCTTGTTTTGGTGATCTGGATTCCAGCCTTTGCTCTTTTATGGGCAGAAGTGATTTAGTGAATTTGCACACTTTAACTCCACCTCCTCCTATTCACTGTGTTTCACCCATGAAAAACCAGTAATGAGACACTCAGGAGAGCTCTGTGCTGTAACATCCGGCAACCTGCTATTAGGATCCAGCTGAACGTGTAGACACAAGACTCCATGGCTGTGCACTGAAGCCTCGGCCAAGGCTGAGGGTCCTGACATGGAACAACGGGTGCCCCTGGCAGAGAAGAAGCCAAGGACAGAGAAAAGATTTGTGTCACTCTGCTGTGCAGGAAGAGGACCCCAGACTGGCATCAGCAAGGTAGAACTTGGGCAATAAAACTTGTAAATGTTTAACTTGGGGAACATCTCACCTGATGCTTCAGTTATGGGTGGATATTGGGGAGCGGCCTTTGTGGTTCTCAGAGGGACTCCGGCAGAGAGAGATCTGTACATATCCCTGTATCCCTGTAGGATATTTATTTAGGGATGAGCTTCTTATGACATTTTAGAATCACGAGATTAACCGCTTCTTGACAACACCTTCTCATTTGTGAAATAGTTTAAGTCTCAATGGTACAGGTATGGCTACTGTCATCAAAATGTCAATCTGATCCTACTAGGCAAGAAGGAATGTGAGCCCAAAAAATGCAACTGGGGGAGTGAGACTCCCTTTATAATGGCTGGAGGACCAAGAACAAAGGTGCAGATATCTTGACCCTGGAGTCCTTATAGATAAGGTTTTAGGGAAGGGCACCCTACTAGTTTTGTGAGCATTAATGCTTTCATCCCACCAGAGCTCCTTTGACAATATTCTGACAATGTTTTGACATTATTATTATCATTCAGGGTTTATATAGTGCTAACAGTTTGCACAGTGCTTTACAATCTAAAGGGAGACAGTACAGCTGCAATGCAATACAATAGGGGTTGAGAGGACCCTGTGCATAAGAGCTTACAATCTAATAGATTGCATTCAGTTTATTTATTTTAAATATTTTATACCTGCAAAAAAAATAAAAAATTGTCCCCTAAGAGAAATGGACTTTCGTTTTTGGGGAACTAAAAGTCTTCAGTGTGCATTACTTGAATATAATCCTATGTACAGGTACATACATTTTTGCTAGAACATATTGTAAGTTTGACAGCTGGTTCAAATCAGAGTTGCACAGGAACGGCGTCCGCGTTCGTGTGCAATTTCTGTGCGATACCCTGCAGTGCGATTTGGCAGCCTATTCATTTAGCGCATGCACTACTTCTGAAAACCGCGCCGCACCAAATCGCATGGTACTGCAATTTGCAATCTGCGTTTGGGGTTGCCCCTAACAATGTATTGGCACCCGCAGCAGATCGCAAAGGCAGTGCACTTTGAAAGCGGTTTGGAAACCGCGTTTTGGTGTGAAGATAAGTTTCTATTTTAAATGTCCCACTGCTTAAAGAACCTACAAGTATACACTCTCCTCCAGGTAGTACCAAACCCATGATGTCATTACCAAAGTATTGTCACAATCCAATTTGCAATGCTAGAGATGTAATATAAGTACTTCTACTCGTCCACATATTTATATTGGCCCCAGATGTTTCAGTGTTTTTTCGACAGACCGGGACCTTTTATGTTTTATGTTAACTAAAGACATGCTAAATGAAGCATTCACTATCTTTACACTCAATCCTGAATTTCAGCAGAAATTCTTAAGCCTCGTACACACGGCCGAGAATCTCGTCAGGAAAAAACACGTTGTTTTTCCTGACGAGATTCTTGACAAGAATCTTGTCCCGGCCGAGTGTACACACGCTCGATTCAAAAGAACCGCCGTTCTTTTGAATGGAACGAACGTGGTGACGTCATCGACTACGGCGAGCGTGCGCTCGTCACATTCGATGCCGCCGCCCCCATCTTGCTACACCCTACCTATGCCTAGGAAGCTACCACGCATGCGTCAAAGTAATTTCGAGCATGCGCGGGTTTCCACGGCGACAGGTAAGCGTACACACTCTCGGGTTTCTCGTCGGGAAACAGGCCGAGGAGAATCTCAACGAGAAAATAGAGAGCAGGTTTTCTATTTTTCTCGTCGAGATTCTGGCCAGTTTTCCTGACGAGAAACCTGAAAGCCTCGTACACACGGCCGGTTTTCTCGGCAAGAAAGCTCTGCCAGCAGTTTTCTTGTCGTTTCTTGACGAGTGTGTACGAGGCTTTATTCCTAGATTCTAGAGAACTAACAAGTTCCTTCTTTAATAAAGTGGAAAATACCTGAATGTGGAAGAAAGCTATGAAAATGCTGCAGGGAAAGTTCAGATGGTGGATATTTTATTTGACAAATGGTTTTACCATTTGCTACATATAAACCAAGGAGTTTAGATTCTCATTAAAGTAGATATGAAATCTAATGAAAGTGAAAATTCGCTATAGAGTACATCTAAAAAATGTAATTGTGCCTATGTGGTACCCTTAAAGCTGAGGATTAAGTATGACTTTTATAGCACTTTTACATTGGTCTTGCTTGGACCAATGTAAGCCAGGCCATAGATTATTTTATTTGTTTATTTAAGGTACTTATATAGCGCCGTCAATTTACGCAGCACTTTACATATACATTCACATCAGTCATGCTATTTTCTTTCCATCCACCATGGATGGAAAGAAAATAAATTGTTTGATTCCTCCATCAACAGTCAGTGTTGATAGCAGAATCACTCCCACTGTGCTATTGTGCTATGCCAGCAGGGAGCTTTCCCTGCCTGCAGAACACAACGATTAGCATTCCCCCTGAGGAAGACATGTGACTCCCTGTGTCGACACGCGTTGGGGAGGGGACAGGACGGTGTTTGGTAGGAGTTTGAGCTCTGGAGCTAGCTGCGGAGACTGCTACACTGATCGATAGCCCCACGGGCATACACAGATACAGTATATATACCTGTTGTAGTTTGGTGCACTGCGAGCACCTTGTACATGTGAGTACCCATCTTGGGATTTTTTTTAAATAAAGTTTTTTTTTAAAGTGATATCACACTATCCAGCTCGTTTCTTTCTCCATTACTATGAGAATACCACTATAGGAGGATCCAGGACACCTGAGCAGTTTTTCCCAAAACCCAGGGGGTGGTGCGTCAGCGTGTATTGACTGTGGTGAGGTGAGGGTAACCACAAAGGGGCAGCACTGGAGTGCCGGCACTTACCCTAAAGTCTGGAGCACTTTTCTCTAGGATCTTCTCTCTATTTTTCCAATTTGGAAATTTTCAATATTGTGTTTATTATGGACTTTCACTATTAAGCATGTTTTGCACACTGTATGTTATGTAAAGTTTGCGCACATACGCCCTTTTTACATTGATATGGTATGAGTTTTTTATATATGCATTCATGAATTTACAAAGCAGTTTATTTATGTATATTTGCACGCTATTTATGATTGATTGCTTAGCGCGACACTTTTTTTGTTATTATAATTTTTGCACAATATGGGACTGTGAACAGTGTCAGCGGCTGAATCGTTATATGCATGTGTGGATACACATATATATATATATATATATATATATATATATATACATCTCTTGCTGATACACTGGTGGAATCCAAGATATAGCTCGCAAGACCCTCATTTTATGATTAGTGTTGCTGGCTGTTGCCGGCGACACTAATCATTCGGGAAAAACTCAAAAGCCTGGATGTACACAAGTCAATCATGTGTACAACCAGGGTGTCCATACATGGATCTAAAATTGGCCATTTCTGCTGAAGCGGGCAAATTCCGACCCATGTATGGTCAGCATTAGTAAGCATATCGCACACATAAACGATTGCTGTGGAAGCTGCAAATTGCTGAAGTAGTAACCACAGGAGGTCTCCCACTCGGTATGACTGCCATTCGGAAAAAGTTTTTTTTTTTCAGTGAATATACAGCACTCTCTCATTGGATGAAGCTTTCCACCTCATCCAATCAGAGACCATCTTGTATTCACTGAAAAAATACAATGGCAGCAGTGCTGAGCGAGGGACCCCCTGTGGTTACTATGCTTCCATAACACTGCTTTTGCAGTACTGCGTTTTCTAAAGTAAAGGGTATAGCAGTACCTGTTTCCTGTCAGACTGTCTCACTTTAAATAAAAGTCAGTACAGAAGGGTGGAGAAGTCACTGTTCTGACTTATTCAGGTGTAAGTTGAGCTTCAGCTATTGTGCTCTGTAAACAACAGGCTGTTTTCAGCAACACGGTTAGGATTAGCCTATTAAACATGTGAGTCTAGATCTCCAGCTAATTGGAACAAATTAAATTTTGACATCTGTGTTTGAAAGTGCCATGAATTTATTTGCTCAACATCACCCTGTGGTTTTTACAGAGGTCATATAAAAGTCTGTTTTTCTTTTCATTCTGGCTGCATGACATGAAGGCTTTTTGTGGAATGTAATTGAGTACTTTGTCACAGGTGTTTATGACTGTAAAAAACCTTTTTGGTTTTCTTTTAACTATTACCTACTGTATGTAATACGTATTATGTGTATTTACACTCATGGATTTTGAAAAGGGCAGCAGTAGTCACTGCTAATAGTAGGAATTATATATAACATTTCTTCATGATTGCAGTTTATATATTAATGTTCCCAGGGATGGTAGGCTTTGCTAAAGCCTCGTACACACGGCCCAGAATCTCGTCAGGAAAAAAATTGTCGTTTTTCCTGACGAGATTCTTGGACAAGAATCTTGTCCCGGCCGAGTGTACACACGTACCTTTCAAAAGAACCGCCGTTCTTTTGAATGGCACGAACGCTGTGACGTCATTGACTACGACGAGCGTGCGCTCGTCACATTCGATGCTGTCACCGCCATCTTGCTACACCCTACCTATGCCTAGGAAGCTACCGCGCATGCTTCAAAGTCATTTCGAGCATGCGCGGGTTTCCACGGCGACAGGTAAGTGTACACACACTCGGGTTTCTCGTAGAGAAACAGGCCAACGAGAATCCCGACGAGAAAATAGAAAGCAGGTTCTCTATTTTTCTCGTCGAGATTCTTGCCTGTTTTCTTGACGAGAAACCTGAAAGCCGCGTACACACGACCGATTTACTCGGCAAAAAAACTCTGCCAGCAAGTTTCTTGCTGGTTTTTGCCGAGAAAATCGGTCGTGTGTACGAGGCTTAAGAGAATAATCTTAGTTGTCAACTTGCAGCGTGCACCTCTGAATGCTGCTGGATCAGAGACCATGCTATCACCAACAGTCACAAGTCACAAGTACTTGAAAAAAAGTATCGGTATCGGTACTCGGTCTTAAAAAATTGGTATCGGTGCAACCCTAGTTGGCGCTATATAAATCCTGTATAATAATAATAATAATAATTAGAACAACGCATTGGCCTGCCTAAGGCCCCTTCCACACGGGGACGGATCCGTCAGCAGCATCCGCCAGCTCAGCGGGAGATTTCTCTGTTGATCTCTGCTGAGCCGGTGGATGACAGATCCCTCTCTGCTCACTGAGCGGGGAGGGGCTTGCTGAGCGCCGCTGCTTGTCTATGAAGAGATCGGACAAAAACGGACATCATGTCTGTTTTCATCAGATCTCACCCGATCCAATCCGCCAGGACGGATGGCGACGTATCGCCATACGTCTGATTTTAGCGGATTGGATCGGATGTCAGCGGACATGGTCTCCGCTGACATCCGACACTCCATAGACAACCATGGAGCGCCCGAATGGTCCGCCCGTGTGAAAGGGGCCTTACAGTGGGTGACTGCGAGATTGTATTTCCAGCACGATCCCATCGCGCTGGAAATTGGCACTGCGAGGCTGTACTTCTCGCGCTCGCCACCCCTACGAGATGCAGCGTATCCATAGAAATCACTTGCGGGCGGAAGGAGCGACAGAGCTCAGCGGTGGTCGCAGAGGGTCAATATCGCCGATGCAGAGCCGGGTCTTGGCACAATCTCGCGGTCACCTACTGTAGATAGAAGGAAGGAGAAAAAAATATATAACCAAAATATTTTTTTTTTATATTTTTGTTTGACAACTTATACCTTTTATTTATGAAAATAGTGAACCAAGTAAGTCTAATATGTCCAATGTGAAATTATTTGGATGGGCACATTAGTCACAAAACTACCTAATACACACTGAAACCACTGACTGGATTCATACCAGTCCGGTGCGAATTCCAGCTCCGTTCTCTGTGCGAAGAGAAAAAGCAGCTGTTTAGCACTTCCTCTCCATTGCAGCTGCGGAGCAGCTGAGCAGGAAGAGAGAGAGAGCTGTGCATGATGTCATAAGCCTAGGCTAATGACCGGACAAGAAACAGGAAGTGGGCTGTATAAGGTATTTACTGGCAGAAAAAAAATGTTTTACTGTCCAAAGTTAAAACAACAAGGGCAGAAGATTTAATAGATGGAAAGATGAAAAAATTACTGAAGTTCAACTTTAATGACACATCTTGAGAAATAAATATCAGCCAGGGATCCTGATCTGCACAGTTCTATTGCCATCTATGAGCACCAAACTTTATGGCTGCACCATTGTGTACATCTCATATAATGAATGCTGGCTACATGTGTTAGTTTCCTGTTGTTTTGTTCAGGATCCTTATAAGATACATTCTAATTCCACATGGTGAAATATTGTAACATTTTTCCTGTCATTGTTGCTTTGTCAAGGCACAAAATGTTCAATTCCGCGGCTGGGCCTCCATGCTGATTGGCTGCTGTGGACCAGAATGCCTAAAGAGAAACATTTTAGCTTTAGGGTACAGATATCTCCCAGATAGCATAGTCCGTTGTTCCCATGTACCTTCACACCCCTTTATTCTGCCATGGATGTGTAAGGGTCATTATCGCGCTCCTGTAGAAATGTGGTGGATGATGTCTTTCTTGCGGCGCTGATCCTCATGAAAATGTCAAGTAATTACCAGAAGCATCTCCAATAGTGGATGTCCTAAAATGTGACTCTGTTGTCTGCGCTGACTTTTAAATAACATTCATGTTTCATTGCAGTGGAAGATAATTGGCCGCGAGACACGGTCCAGGCGCTTTCTTGTCATTGTTTTTCCACAATTGACTTTGTATTATAAAATTAATGATTGTGCTTCTGTGTGTGTTAAAGGGTCAGTGTTCCCAATATTGAGATTTGAGGTCTGAATGTTGCCGGTGGATGTCACAAGCCCAGGCAATTCACGTGATGGGGGGTGGGGGGGAAGCAATGGTCAGCAGAGGTTTTCTTTGATGGTTAGATTTGGAAAAAGACAGCAGAAATTAGGTGAGAATGTCGACTTTTCTGCAAAAGTTAACCTTGGCTCCCACCAGTGGGGGCTGGTGGTTATTTTCTTTGGGGGGGGCGGCAAACAGTAACACCCCCCCCCCCATCAGTCATCGGCGGGTCTGGTGCACTGACTTACCCCATCTAATCTGCACTTCTCCTCTCCCGGGCTCTCTCTCGGCGGCGGCGGCTCTCCCTCAGTTTCCTCACTCCTGGCCCTGGCTTCTGTTTCCTCCGTCCTTCTCCTGCTCTCCATGGGAGGCTAACCTGGAGTCTTCTCTTTTCGGTAAGTCAGAAAACGGGTCTCAGACCTGCTTCTGATTGGCCGAATTGAGGATCAGTGTTACAACAGCAAATATTAAATTGCTGTTGTAACACCTGGGTGGGCTCGTAGCGCAGGGCTCTGCGCCACGAGTCCACCTTTTTTTGAAGCCTACTTTGTATGAACAGACGATAAGTCATTTCTCCCCTAAGAGAACCGGGATCTGTGTGTTTGCACACACAGATCCCGGTTCTCGCTGTGTCACGAGCGATCACGGGTGCCCGGCGGTCATCGCGGCCGCCGGGCACTCGCATCGGCTCTGGGGGCGAGCAGCGGGTGCATGCCTCCGGCGGCGCGTGCGCGCCCCTAGTGGCATCAGGGCGAAGCGAGGTAACATAATGTAGTTTCCCCCAGCCGAGCCATGGTGCCGCAGTAAAACTGCGGGGGATGGTCGGCAAGTGGTTAAAATAGAGATGAAAGGCAAACATTTATTTACAGTTAGGCCCATATATATTTGGACTCAAGCACAATTGTTTTACTTTTGGCTCTGTATGCCACCCTAATAAAATGAAAACAAAACAATCCAAATTAATTTGAAGTGCAGACTTTCAGCTTTAATTCAAGGGGTTGAACATAAATATCAAGTACAAATTTTAGGAACTGCAATCATTTTTATACACAGTCCCCCCATTTTCAGGGGCTTAAATGTAATTAGACAAATGAATATAATCATAAATAAAATGTTAATTTTTAAAATGTTGTTGAGAATCCTTTACTGGCAATGACTGCCTGAAGTCTGGAACCCATGGACGCTACCAAAGACTGGGTTTCCACCTTTCTGAAGCTTTGCCAGGCTCTAACTGCAGCTGTCTTCAGTTGTTCTTTGTTTGTTGGTCTTTCTGCCTTTAGTTTTGCTTTCAGCAAGTGAAATATATGCTCAATTGGGTTGAGATCAGGTGATTGACTTGGCCATTGCAGCATATTCCACTTATTTTCCTTCAAAAGCTCCTGGGTTGCTTTTGCAGTGTGTTTTGGATCATTGTCCATCTATGCTGTGAAGCGCCGTCCAATCAACTTTGCTGCATTTGGCTGAATCTGGGCAGACAGTATATCTCTAAATACTGCAGAATTCATCCGGCTGCTTCTGTCTTCTGTCACATCATCAATAAACACTAATGACCCAGTGCCACTGGAAGCCATGCATGCCCATGCCATCACACTGCCTCCGCCATGTTTCACAGATAACATTGTGTGCTTTGGATGATGAGCTGTTCCAAGCCTTCTCCACATGTTTGTTTTCATGTATTTACCTATATGGTGACAATCTTTGGAACTGTATATTTTAATTTAAAATTTCATTTTTTGAAAAATATGTATAATTGTGAATAAAAACTATTTTTTACTTCAATATCCCGTATATTTGGAATTAATACTATCAGTGCCTTAAAAGTACACCCAGGGGAACCCCCTTTTTCTTTTCTCATATATACTGGATGTGGCACAAGCATACATTTGCCATTCACCCCCCCCCCCCTCCTTTTCTCATCATTCTGGTACAGATTAATCTTAGTTTCATCCGTCCAAAGAATGCTTTTCCAGAACTGGTTTGGCTTTTTTAGATGTTTTTTGGCAAAGTCTAATCTGGCTTTTCTATTCTTCAGGCTTATGAATGTTTTGCACCTTGTGGTGAACCCTCTGTATTTGCTCTTGTGAAGTCTTCTCTTGATTGTTGACTTTGACAATGATACGTCTTGGGAGGCAGTGGATGGCCCCAAATTTAAAATATTTGGAAAATGTTAAGGCTTCTACCTTCAGCTGTCAGTATACTGAGCTGAAAGTAATGCCCAACTTATGCATTATTTCATCATAGTCATAGCCCCATAGTCTAGGATGGCAAGGCGCTCCCCTGCTCTCCCCCTTCTCCAAGCAAACACACTGACTGGAGACTACACTGTCCACTGTTAATTCTTTCCTGGGAAGACCAGAGGTTCAGAAAAGCAGCACTGAGTGAGCAGGAACCAGTAGCATTGAAGGTTGCAATCTGCAAGTGCTGGGGTAAGAAAGCAACTGAGGGTTTAATTGTACTTTAATTGTCGAGGTCTGGCCGCAAGCAATCAGTGCTAGTTGACCATGGCACAACGCTACATTGTAATTTATATGTATACAATAGCAAAAGATTATGGGAAGGAAAATTTGGTAATATCACAATATGACATTACAAAAAATAAAATGTTTTAAAATAAAATAAAATATACAAATAAAAATAAATAAATAACAAAATATACAAATAAAAATTCAATACAATTCAAGAAAAAAATAAAGAGCAGGTTGGCATTTCAGACTATGGAAAACCCCTTTGTTCCTCTTGGACAGTAATCATTTGTGATAACTAAAAAAACTTAAAGTGGAGTTCCACTCATTTTTCTGTTTAATAAAAGTCAACAGCTACAAAAAGTGTATCTGCTGACTTTTAATAAACACACACTTACCTGTCCCACGGTCCAGCGATACGGACGCCCGAATCCTCGCTTCTCTCCCCGGTTCCGGCATCACTAGTGTGGGCACCCGGCTGTGACAGCGGCTTCACAGCCGGGTGCGCACTGCGCATGCGTGAGTCGCGCTGCGCGTCTTGAATGGCCGAGCAATCTTCTGGGACCTGTGACATGTCCCAGAAGATTGCAGGGAGGGAGGGGGAGAGGGGAAGTCACCTAGGCAGCACGAGCGGAAGTGGGAGCTGGGTACCTGTCAAAACTAGGTACCAGCCCTCCCCTCCAAAAAAAATGACATGTCATGGGATTAGGAGTCCTTAAAGCGGAAGTTCCACTTTTGGGTGGAACTCCGCTTGAAGTGACGTCTATTAAGTGATTTTTTGCCTAGCTCATCTGTGTCCCTTTATTTTTTTTGCTTCCTCCTGCTGGCCTTCCTGCTGGTAGCTGCATTTGTTTTCTTTTATTTTCACCTTGTGATCCTGTCAGTAACATACTTCCAGTCCTCAGGTGACAACACTCACTAATCGCTTTGTATCTATGGAGGAGCAGTGTTGTCACCCTGGGACAGGACTACAGAACACCTTCTTTTCTCCATAACATGTAGTTCTTAGAGATAGTTGATAACAATATAACTGATAAGTGCAGGGCTGGTGCAAGGATTTTTGACACCCTAGGTGAAACCTCATTTGGCTGCCCCCCCCCATTGGCTCCACCCCTGACTCCACACCCTTTGCCCTTCCCATGTATACCCAATCTTTTTAATGATGCGCCCATCAAATGCAGCCCACCAGCGCCTATCAATAGAGCCTCACCAGCGCCCATCAAATGCAGCCTACCAGTGCCCATCAATGAATGTTTGCTTGCTTCCATTCATTTGGGAGTCGGGACACAGACACAGTCCTCCGCCGCTGCTGTGCCTCTGACACTATGTACGAACGGAGCGGCGGCTGCCTGCTGATGCTTAGTTGCTTGCTACAGAGAGAAGGATAAGTGTCACTCTGCTATAACTACAGCGATAGCTTTCTTCCGGGGGTACTATAAAGTCAGATATAAATATTAGAGCTAAGCGCAGGAGGTGTCATGCACCTCGCTGGACTTAGCTTATATTGTGCCTTCATTTTTTACAAAGGAGCTGAATTCCTGGAATTCAGCTTTAAATGTAATGCCAATGAAAAAGTTTAAAAGGAGAGTGAGCCTTAATTGACATTTGCTGGTGGTGGATAATACAAACATGGTGCACTGGGAGCCACATAACCCAAGACCTGTCAAATTCCGGCTGCCATTCTCTTGAGCAGGCTAATAAACTCAGTTAGCTCCCAGTTGTTCCAGACAGTAGGTCAAGCCTTTTTCTTTTTTTCTTTTTCTTGTTTTATTCCTAATACTTTCTTTTTCGATAATACTTTCTTTTTTTCAGTGATCGGTCCCTTTTGAGTTTAGTGGTCATGCATGCCATGGAGAGGTTACTGGGTTGTTCAGGTGATCTTCTGTACTGGGAGCTAATCCCACCTTCATTCTGTATCTGCAACCTAAGATTAAAAGAAGAAAGAAGTGAGTCTAATTGCAACTACCTATGTAAAAAGAAACAAATCCGCGCAATAAACTATAATGTACTACTAAGCAGCTGAACACTAAGGGTCAAATAATCAAAATCCCTGAGTAAAACATAAAAATAAATAGTGCAGCGCTTTAAAAGTCCATATATCAAAGATAGAAAAACAGCACAGTAAATCAGTATATAATCCCCGTGATCTTCATAGATGACACATGGACTCTTGATTGCATGCAGGTGGTAACAGACACACACACAGTGAGAGACCTCCACCAACAGATAAATTGGCCGCTCACCTTCCAACATGGACCCTTTAATTATAGAGGGTCACTGAAAAACTTTCCCTTACGGGTTAATCCAAAGCAGATGAAGATGTAAACTTCCCCAAAAGGATTAGGGTCATCAATTCCATATAACATCAGGATCATTCAAAAACTTCCAGGTATTAAGTTCATAGGGCAGTGTTTACATGTGGAAAATATAGAAGCAGACCATAGTGTTTCTCCGTAATAAAAAACAATTTAATGAAAAACGAAAGTAGTGCACTTACATTTAAAAGGCACTAAACCAGTGCCGAGGTACAACAGCGCGTCTGGTGAGACTGTGAATGAACTGCGGGTGACGTCACGAACTTCCCATCCGTACGCACGTTACGTCCCAGTAGGCGGGACTTCATCAGCGGATATGGGAAGAACGCCAGACACCCGCTCTTATAGCAACAAGGCGCCTGTGACTATGGAGACACGATGCAGCGTCACATGACGCCGATAGGGACGTCTGAATCACATGACATCAACCAGGAAGTGTCCCCGTGAGCCAGATATCCACACAAAGACTCCAAAGGCAACCAAAATACATGATAAAAACTTTGAAATAGAAAATATAAATATATATATATCTAAAATTCAACCAGTAAACCAGCCCAGTTGATTAATATAAAATATATGTATATTAATGCAGCGATCAACTCCTACAGTTACTACCGATATGGAGAAAGAAGCTGCTTATACATTGGATAAAAAATAAATAAACAAATCTGGACTGCAGACCTGAATATAGACGTGACATCAACCACAGCCCACAACAATCTCACCAAACCAAAATAAACATACTAAAACAATAATACATTAATAAATCACATATAATAAATGAAAAAAAAAAAAAAAAAAAAAAAAAACCATCTACGATCTAATTAGCGGTCAGTTATAAAACAATTTATGTCAAATTCGACATTTAACCCGTCAGGGCAAAGAACTCGTGTTTCATGAATCCAATGGGATTCTCTTTTGCTCAGCTGACGGATAAAATTGCCACCTCGCCAATGTCTAGTGACTTTCTCTATGCCCCAGAATCTCAAACCCTTGGGATTTTGTTGGTGGAACTGTTTAAAATGCCTAGAGACATTATGGGTTTTGACCCCCTTTTTAATATTATTAACATGTTCTGCCACACGAACATGTAGAGGTCTCGAGGTTCGGCCTATATATTGGAGTCCGCAATCGCACTCCAGCATATAGACGACCCCCACCGTGGCGCACGTAATCAATTGTTTAATATTGTATTCTTTATTGGTGGCAGATGCCAAAAAATACTTCCTTTTCTTAAGATTAACTTTGGAGGTCCTGCACGGGACACAACGGCCACATGCGTAAAATCCACCCAGGAATCTAAACATGCTGTTATCTGACGGTACAGGGGGGTTTAGGACACTAGGTGCCAATCGATCTCGCAAGGACGGGGCTTTCTTATAAATGAATTGGGGTTTCTCCGGTAGAACGGGACCAAGAATCTTATCTTGTTTTAAGATGGACCAATTTTTAACAATAATTTTCTCGAACTTTTTATACTGGACATTGTAGTCCAATATCATTCGAAAATTGTGAGAATCCCCATCAGAAGTTTTACTTCGATCAGTCAATAATGTCTGTCTATCAATCATCTTAACTTGTTCTACCTCTCGGAGCAGAACCTGTTCATCATAACCCTTTTGCACAAATCTAGTGGTCAACACTCGTGATTGGTTTACAAAATCAGATACTTGTGTGCAATTCCGACGCAACCTAATATACTGTCCCCTGGGGATGTTGCACAACCAAGAACGGTGGTGACAACTCCCCAGGGGAATGTACGCATTGCGATCGGTGGGTTTAAAGTGATTGATCAACTTAAAATGATCACTTCCCTTGGTGATGGTAAGATCCAAATAATCAACCTTCTCATTATCTATGGTCCATGTGAGGATAATATTTTTGTTGTTGTCATTAAGATGACTAATGAAAAAATCCAAAGCGGATCTATCACCCTCCCACACCAGGATCAAATCATCAATATAACGAAAATAACAAACTAATTCAGGGGGACGACATGCGAACACTGCCCGTTCCTCCCAGTGGGCCATAAAAATATTGGCCACACTGGGAGCAAAACGGGCCCCCATCGCAACTCCCCTAGTTTGTAAGAAAAAATCCCCATCGTACCAAAAATAGTTCCGGGATAAACAAAAATCCAAACAACTCAAAAGGAACTCCTGATGTCTACCAGACAGCGTAGAGGTGGACAGAGCCCATTCCACAGCCGTCAGTGCATCCTGGTGTCCTATAATGGTGTACAGGGACCCCACGTCTGCTGTCACCAATATACTTTTTTCAGAACACCCCAGAGATTGGAGGATCTGGATAATATGTTTAGTGTCTTTAAGGAATGCTGGCGTTTTAACTACCAGGGGTTGTAAGAATGAATCAATGTATTGCCCTAATCGGGCTGACACTGAGTCAATCCCATTTACTATGGGCCTCCCTGGAGGGTTAACACTGTCTTTATGTAATTTCGGTAGAAAATAAATGATAGGAGTTCTGCAAAACAATGGATCCAGGTAAAGAGCCTCTTTTATGGTCAATCGGTCCCTTTTGAGTTTAGTGGTCATGCATGCCATGGAGAGGTTACTGGGTTGTTCAGGTGATCTTCTGTACTGGGAGCTAATCCCACCTTCATTCTGTATCTGCAACCTAAGATTAAAAGAAGAAAGAAGTGAGTCTAATTGCAACTACCTATAATTAGTCACTTCACCGTAAACAAGGTTAAAGGGCATTTTCATGTAAGTTTAACAAACCTCACCTCTAATTAGATTGGACAGTAAGACAAGAAAAGCAAGATTCCAACAATTTCTCATTGTGTTAGCCAGTCTGTGATTATTTCATTTGCAGGAACAAGGGGCAATAAGTGCGCAGTTCTTATCCCTCTGTACATGGAGAACACTTCGGTGACCACTGAGGACACTTTTTAGGCAGGGTGCAGGTAGGAAGGCAGGCCTTGGCTCGGAGGTCGGGGAAGTCAGATATCTGTAATAAAATGATACAAAAGAGCATTTATCCTAATAAGATACCAACAGCACATTTCTATTAAAAGCTCAGTTACAGACAAAACTTTTTTTGAGTTTTGGATGTATTCAGGAATGATTGTAACCTTTGTCAATTTTATAAAGCTGTCATTAGGTAATTTGCCCTAACTCCGAAAGAACAGGAAGTGGGGAACATCTCCCTACCTCCTGCCTCTTTGGTGGGTATGAGACAGAACAGTGAATGATGGGACCCCCCTCCCCTACAGACAGCAAAAAAAATAAAAAAATTCCCGGTGCCAACATGACAGCATATGTGTGGTAGTATGCCTCCATGGATTGGTGCCAGTAAGTATTTGATACAATTTTCCATTTTCCTGGCGCCAACATGGCAGCATACTACCACACGTATGCTGCCATGGATTGGCACCAGAAGGGGGAAAATAATGGTAAGTATTTGATATAAATTTCTGTTTTAAAGCTGAGTGAAATAGTTAGAACCTTTATCTCTATCTAAAACTGGCCATACGTTAGTAGATTTTGAAGGAACATTCGTATGAAAATTTAATTTGATGACTTGATAAATGTACCGTATATACGCGAGTATAAGCCAACCCGAATATAAGCCGAGGACCTAATTTTACCACAAAAAACTGGGAAAACTTATTGATTAGAGTATAAGCCGAGGGTGAGAATGCAGCAGCTACTGTAAGCGGAAAATAGGGTCAACAATGCCCATTTGCACGCCTTACTGTGCCCATTTGCAACCTCACTGTGCCCATTTGCAACCTCACTGTGCCCATTGCAGTCTCAATGTGCCCATTGCAACCTCACTGTGCCCATTGCAGTCTCACTGTGCCATACCTCACTGTGCCCATTGCAGTCTCACTGTGCCCATTGCAACTTCACTGTGCCATACACATGTGCCATACCTCACTGTGCCCATTGCAACCTCACTGTGCCATACCCATGTGCCATACCTCACTGTGCCCATTGCAACCTCACTGTGCCATACCCATGTGCCATACCTCACTGTGTCCATTGCAACCTCACTGTACCATACCCATGTGCCATACCTCACTGTGCCCATTGCAACCTCACTGTACCATACCTCATTGTGCCCATTGCAACCTCACTGTGCCATACCTCACTGTGCCCATTGCAGTCTCACTGTGCCCATTGTAACCTCACTGTGCCATACCCATGTGCCATACCTCACTGTGCCCATTGCAACCTCACTGTGCCATACCCATGTGCCATACCTCACTGTGACCATTGCAACCTCACTGTGCCATACCCATGTGCCATACCTCACTGTGCCCATTGCAACCTCACTTTGCCATACCCATGTGCCATACCCCACTGTGCCCATTGCAACCTCACTGTATAATACCTCATTGTGCCCATTGCAACCTCACTGTGCCATACCTCACTGTGCCCATTGCAGTCTCACTGTGCCTGAGTACCTGAATTCTTGACAGGCGTCCATTTTTTTAAAGTCGCGGCTTCCTCCTGGCGTTCCGTTCCATGATAGGCATTTGACACTGCGTTCCACCTATCACGGAGGTCCTCTCATCCTCGGACTCAGTTTCCCAGCAGACACTGTGTTCAGTGTTCCGCCAATCACGGACATTCTTTCATCCTCGGACAAGAGGACATCCGTGATTGGCAGAACACTGAACACAGTGTCTGCTGGGAAACTGTCCGAGGATGAGAGGACCTCCGTGATTGGCGGAACACAGTGTCAAATGCCTATCATGGAACGGAACGCCAGGAGGAAGCCGCGACTTTTAAAAAAATGGACGCCTGTCAAGAATTCAGGTACTGACTTGAGTATAAGGCGAGGGGGGTATTTTCAGACCTAAAAAAAGGGCTGAAAAACTCGGCTTATACTCGAGTATATACGGTAATTAGAAAATTTATTAAATTAAAAATTTGTTTGCTTTTGACATTCAATTTTGGTATGAATGGACTTTCTTGAACAGAAAACACACTAGATAGATAATTATTCATTTCACAAACAATTTTCCATCTTGTTCATTCAAATTTTCTTGTCACTGCAGGCAAAAGCAAACTTTGATTTGACTGCGCTAACCATTAAAAAAATATGAATATCGATTTTTTTTTTTTTTAGTACTCGCCAATACCAATTACCGATACCTACTGCAACTGTTTTGTTTACACTTCAGCTGTCAGCAATGGTACAGAGCATTAAAACATTATTTACAAATTAAATGCATTTTTTTTTCTTTTACATTTTGCGCTTTTTTCAATGTAAAACATGTAAATATATGCTAAAGGTGTAAAAAAATAATGAACAAAGCAAACAAATATATTTTTTTTAATTATTAATAGATTTATTAAATAGAAGTGAACAAAAAAATAATCTACAGGAAAATAATAATTGAATGGAGCAGAATAAGGAGTTAATTAAGGCTTATTAGAGCAAATTAAGGGTTAGCAAGGGGTTAAACAGAGGAACATTTATTTAAAAAAAAATACTTTCCCCCCCTGGCAGGTTGCTTTAAACTGACTTCAATTGCAGATTGAAGTTCATCCCTTTGATCTGTAGATGAAGAAACAGAGAGATACAAAAAGAAACAATGTTTCTTTTTATCTTAGTGTTTGAGGCCTGGTTCACACTTGTCCGACAAATGCTCCGACATTAGGAGATCATGTCGCATGACGTGTGAAAATCAATGAATCCCTATGAGAGCCGTCTTAACTGGTCCGACACAAGTCGGTCCGACATTAAAAATGCTCCCTGTACTACTTCTGTCCGACTTTGATCCTACTTCAGCCCATTGACTATCATTGAAGTCGGATCAAAGTCGGATCCTTGTCCTAACCATCCGACATTTGACATCCGACATGGTGATTACAGCAGCAGTAAAAGGAATTTATCTCACCCTGGGATTGTTTTGATTGGTCAAAGGACAAGTCAGACTAGCACAATGTCGGATCAAAGTAGTATCCTGTTCATGAATGTCGGATGGATGTCGGACCAATGTCGGACCAATGTAGGACAGATGTGGCAGAGCAAAGTAGGATGAAAGTCGTGTCGTATAGTGTGAACCCAGCCTTAGCAGCTGAACAGTGAGTATTGATTTCAGGTTTCAAAATCAAATGAATGTTCCTAAAACAAAAAATTCTAAATTAAGTTCTATTAATGTATGGCCAGCTTAAGTCAGAATAACAGGCAAATAAAATCTGCTTAAACTAATAGCACGCAGTTCTTTTTTTAAACTTGGAAATAGCATGCAGTTTTACTCATCCATTGAACAATTCATGCTGAAAAAAAGTACATGAACTAAAGTTGCCACCTCATCCCTTTAAAGCTGAAGACATAAGAATTTTACTGATTCTGTGGCTGATTAAGGTGGTAATTAAACTCGCTTAGTGCCTTATCTGCATTTAATTAGCCTCAGAACCTGTGTAATTAATATGTTTTTGGTTTTAAAGGGATAAGGTGGCAATTCTTTGTGAACTCTTGTATTCTATAACTGGAAGAGCCACTTTTATCAGATGTGACTTCCTTCAAATGTTTTCTGCATCTTCTGATCAGACTTGCAAACAGTCGGATATTTAAGACCAATCACTCCATACAAAAGTGCTTTAGTTCATTGATGTTTCTGGGCTTCCATGATCTCTTCAGGTCATGAACCCTTATATTCTGTAACTGGAAGAGACACTTTTATCAGCAATGACTTCCTTTAAAAGTTTTCTGCAACTTCTGATCAGAGTTGCATAACAGATTAAGACCTTTCCTCCATACAAAACTCGTAAGTCCATCTTGGCTTCCATTGTCTCTTCAGGTCATGCGATAGCATCCCGTTTGGGCTGAGGTCTGGACCTGGCACATTTTCACAATTTTGTTTGGAGTCATTGCTTTGATGCATCACTCAGCTTCTGTTTACCCTCAGATAAGGTTTTTTGATAGTGGTCTAACTTGTTTCCCCATTATAACCAGCTATCCTGGCCCTGACCCAGCAAGCAGCCCCAAACCTGATATTCATTACACCACACTTCTTGATTTGGATGAGGTTTTGGGGTTGTGTCTGCGTATTGCTTCCAAAGAGTTAAACTCATTCATTCTAAGAAGACTTGTTCAGAAGCTTTGAGGAACATCCTGGTACAGTACTTTCTAAGTTAGAGGAATTATTTTTTGAAGAGCAGTTTTCCACTGTAATGTTTTTTCCATAAACATGATTTTTGCTCTGTGTTTCTCCTCCTTTAGGCACACAAGAGAGACTTTGGCCAGTTTAATAGTTATCTGCAGGTCCTTTACTTTTCACCTATTTATCAGGGTACGGTTTCGCTTTTTTTTACCCTCTTCAGCCTTTCGCTTTGTGCTGTTACAGTAATCTATGCCGAACGTTCCGTCCTAGGAAGGGTAGCAACAGCACCATGTATGGCCCAACAAACACTCAGCATGTTGTTGTGGGCTTCAACACCACTATACATTTCCACAATTCTTGCTTTAAGATCATCCAAAATGTATTTTAATTGGGCAATAGTTCACATGAATAGACCTTGTTTAAGAAGAAAAGTCTGAGCCAAATGTGTGCTTTCTTTTATGGGACAGGAGACCTTCAAACCATACTTCTAATGTCAACTGATTGATTGAAGTACCTGTGTACAATTACCCTCTTCTCAAGATGTCATTCTGCAAGAGATTTATTTACTCATATAATCAAGGACCTTCATTGTTTACACCATCTATTTGATAAAGATATAACCATGTAAATTGATGTGCGTATTTGTTGAAGTCAACCTGTCACTTATTAAAAAATACAGCTGATAGCAAGTACAAAGTGCAGGGACCCAGAAGCATCTGAATATCATTAGGCAGCCTTTATTGCTCCTCTACACTCTGGGTAGGGTGCAGCATGGTGCGCCGACGGCAAGAATGCACTAAGAAGCCAAGGAAACAGTATATTGTGAGAGTTCCAACAACGTGTAAACAGGCCGGGCACGAAGGCACAACCGACTGGGGCCACTTACAAGCAGTAGCGGAGGATCAAGATCCTGTAATGATACCATCAGTTTCTGCAGCGAGGAGTAGTAATGTGGCCTGGCTGGTTTCACACGCAGATGGGAGGCTTCTTATGAGGAGATGGCATAGTCCTTGCACTTTCCTGTTGGTAAGCACTGCCAATGCTGGACATGAAACCTGTCCCTATGCTAGCCACTCGCATAAAGCATTCAAAATCTAGGAGCCAGAGTGTTAAATAGATTCTGCCTGATCCAAGATGGTGGCCAAAGTCACATAGGGTGCCAGCATCCAATCACCTGTCTCCCTGTGATGGCAGGAAGTCATAGTGGAACCAAGTTCCTCACAATTTTCTTCCCCTTCTGCATTGTGGCTTCGGTCAAGCGCCACCTACAGTCGGGAATACAGACTGCACCTGCCTACACGTTGTCCCTTCCTGATAGGTAAAAGCTCTAACACTTTCTGGTGATGTGGGAGCTAGCTTGCCTCATACACTTTATTGGCCAATCACTATATGGGGGTTGCACTAGCTTCGGCACAAACTGAGACTTACCCTATTAAAATGGTCAATCTTAAGAGCATTGGAGGAGCAGTGACAGCTGCTACAGGTATGTTTATATGGAGTGCTATCTATTTATCTATCTGGCTTTCAATAATCTTTTCACCCAATTATTAACCTTGCCAATTAATGCTGAGTAAGAATGTTGCCTCTGGTGGTGCCCTCTAAGGTGGCTCCTTGACTCAGGACTCTCAATTGCCTCCCTCTAGTATAAATACTGGGGCGATTTTACAGTAATACAGAATTGTCATTTATGGTCTTGTTCCATGGCTATCACCACACTATATAATCAGAAGAGTGGAAGGAGGGGGTGTCAGTTTATTTGATGGCACAGACAGCTCTGAGCCTAAAACAATTCTGAATAGAAAGCTGGGAAAAGTTGAAATAGTTCAGATACGCTTGAGATATCAGTTCAACAAGACATTGTGTAACTGCACTTCTTGCAAAGGGAGTCTGTTGTCAAGCTGTTTGGCGTTGTTCTTGTTTATGAGCTTCTGTGTACATTGTTTAGTCATTTCACACTTCGAATAGTTTTATTTTTCTGTGAAAAATACAAAAAAGACGAAAAAAGTTTAGTAATCCCAAGAAATAAATTCAATGTGCTTTAGCAATTTTAGTTGAGCATCTGACCATTTTGTAAAGCGAGGCTGCTTACAGCTGGATCAATACCGCTTTGTGCTCCTTACAGAATTATTTAACACGGCTGCACCCAATAATCATAGGATGTGGGGCTATCATTGCTAGTAAGACAGTACATGTTGATTCTACAAGTAGAACCATTGGATAGGTGCGGTTTGAGAGGGTGACAACGCTTTTCCTTCTGAAGTGTTGTCACCTTTGCTGCTGCTGCAGCTGCTTAGATGTTGGTACTGTTGATTACCCTATCAGTGAATACCAATGCCTAACTCCACCCACAGCACTTTAGATTTACAGCACATTGCTGTATTTGCAGGAGCTTAGAGAAAATATGTAAAAGCCATGTCCAGTCCCTCCCACATCCACCAGCACTGACCAGCCGAGTGCAGGTGCAATCAAGATTCCCAGCTGCATTTACAATAAAAAATGTATATTATATTTATGTTAAAGGGTAACTCCACTTTTGTGGGGAAAAAAAATAGCAGATAAAAAAATAATAATATAGCATGTACAAATGCGACTTAAAGCGGAGTTCCACCCAAAAATGGAACTTCCGCTTTTCGGAACCCTTCCCCCTCCGGTGTCACATTTGGCACCTTTCAGGGGGAGGGGGGTGCAGATACCTGTCTAAGACAGGTATTTGCACCCACTTCCGGGAATAGACTCATGCGGCAGACACGTACCTACCCGCATGCCCCCCCCCCAACCCTGCTGTCTCCTGGGAAATACACTGTTCCCAGGAGAAAGCGGGGACCAGTGACGGCGCGCCGTGCTACTCACACATGCGCAGTAGGGAACTGGGCAGTGAAGCCGCAACGCTTCACTTCCCGATTCCCTCACCGAGGGACGAGCGATTGCTCGACCTCCGCTGCCGGCATTGCGGGTGCGCTGGACAGGTAAGTGTCCATATTTTAAAAGTCAGCAGCTGCAGTATTTGTAGCTGCTGGCTTTTAAAAGAAAAATTTGGCGGAGCCTCCGCTTTAAGTCATGTTGTAATCGAATGTTATTAAAAATGACCTTTGCTTTTCAATTTGCAGCCGCTGTTATTTTTTGTAAAAGGCAATATGGCTACCTGGAGGTCATACACAGATACAGAATGTGCACAGAATGCCCCCCCCAGAAACATAATTTCCTGTTTGTGTGATTAGCCCCCTGATTTTCCCAGAAGTCTGCTCTAAGATACAAGTCAGATTTCAGGCATCCCCTGCAACAAAACTGTAATTTTTTGTGTGATTCTCCCAAAAGGAAATCACGTCTAAACGGATGCAGACCCTGCAATTTTTCTCATTAGAGCCCTGCAGGTGCAGCAGCTGATTTATAATTATGAAAACTACTCCCATTAGATTCACTTACCACATGGACACAGACAAACACACAGGAATTTCTTCAGAATAACAAAAGGTAGCAAACTGCAACAAAGTTTGTTAAAATCCTTGTAATGTACACAGATCACCCAGAGCGGAATGTTTTTTTTTTCTCAACAAAAGTGGAGTTACTCTCTAACATATTTAACACACATACTTGTAGTTAATATGCCTAGAGATTTACTGTAATTTTCACTGCCACAGCAGCAATACTACCCCGCTTGCCATGACTGCACAAACATGCATAACTACACTCACAGCCAATGCATTGATTCGCACAACCCCATTTGCTGCCACTGCTCCGATGCGCATAACCTTACTCGCTGCCACTGTACTGACGCACAGAACCCCATTCACCAATACATTGACACACAGGGGTTAATTTACTAATGGCTAATAGACTGTGCACTTTGCAAAGTGCAATTACACTCTGCAAGTGCAGTTGTTCCAGAGCTTAGTAAATGAGGTAAAGCTTCACTTTGCAAAGAATACCCCAATCACGTGCAAGGAAAATGTAAAAAACAGCCTTTTTGCTTGCATATGATTGGATGATGAAATTCAGCAGAGCTTTTCCTCATTTACTAAGCTCTGGAGCAACTGCTCTCGCAGAGTGCAACTGCACTTTACAAAGTGCACAGTCTATTTTCCTTTAGTAAATCAAACCCACAGTATCCTATTATAGGATGACAGCCAGACAACTAGCATTTTCCTAAGGGGAGCACAGCAATGTCAGCTTTCATGTGAGAACACCCATGCGATCAGATTCCAGTGCGGGAAAAAACAAGTCCCTGCACCTTTTTCTATGCGAATCCAATGCGAGTTCAGCCATACAACTGTAATGCCCTGTACACACGATAGGATTTTCCGTAAAAAAAAGTTGGATGTGAGCTTTTGGTCAGATATTCCGACTGTATGTATGCTCCACCCAATATTTTCTGTCAGAATTTCCGCCAGCAAAATATTGAGAGCAGGTTCTCTATTTTTCCGACGGAAAAAGTTGTTGTCGGAAATTCCGATCATTTATATGCAATTCCGACGTGCAAAAAAAACCTGCATGCTCAGAATCAAGCCAAAGAGCCGAACTGCCTATTGAACTTCATTGATCTCGGCTCGTTGTACGTGTTGTACGTCACCGTGTTCTTGACGTTCGGAATTTCAGACAAGATTTGTGTGACCGTGTGTATGCAACACAAGTTTGAGCCAACAGTCCGTCGGAAAAAAAACACGGTTTTCTTTTCGGAATTTCCGATCTCGTGTACACGGCATAAGGCTGAACTCGCTTTGCTTAGACATCACATGCGATGTCTGAGATTGCACTAGTCTGAACCTAGGCTAAAAAACAACTTCATTAGTCCTGAATTCTTATGTTTAATAAACCCGCCTTGGTAACATGACTCCCATCATCTCCATATAGATCAGAATGTAGCATATGATGTTTCATTGAAATATCTACACTTGAATTGTGAGTGGCCCTGTAAAACAGGTATTCCTTCTGCTGGGTGTAATGAATTGTGCAATAACAGGATTATTATCAATTAATTGTAATGGAAAACATATATGAATGGCTTAATTGTGATAAGCTTTCAGTCATCAAGTTACACCTTTTATAATGCAGGACAGGAAGTCCATAACCTGACATCCTAACACGTCAGGACATCAGTATTTCATTATAAGCCGTTGTATTTAGATTTGGATTTTTCAGTGAGGGTGTGGGGTCAGAAAATGAGGTCAGCGGCAAACACTGTTGACCTTATGCAGTACTATGGTTCAAAATGTTGTAAGTTATGTGACTGATAGCAACCAATAAAAAAGATTACAGATTGGTTGCCATAGTCTTCTAGACATTTCTCTTTGCTTTATTATATAAACCCTTTTATTTATACAGCAAGCTTTGTGATTTACACACTCGGCCACATTGCATAGAGAAGAAGGTGATATGTAAGTGGGGTCTAACCAGTGTACCCGAGAATTGGTTTACACATGTGGATACTTAAATGTTGCTTATATTGTAGAAATTGAATAATCACAGTCAGTTTTCAGAAAAGACACTGCATATGTTGCAGGTCATACATTTCTTCATGCAGAAAATGGTAATGTTTATCCCAAAAGTCCTTTCTCTTATCCAGCTATCCAAGAAGCTGGTAGAAGAGAAACGCTATAAGAGAAAAATGACTCCTTTCCCTCCTATCACTGCTCCTCCCCCCACACTAACCAGTGGGGATCTGTCTCTAACTCACCCCCAAACTGCGGGTGGTCCGAGTGATGCAGAGCCTGCTGTTTAAGTACTTCTGTGTTAAGATGACCACCCAAATCTCACAGGATGTAGGTTGGAGATGCTGTCCTCCACCAAGATGGTCACCTGAAGCCCATAACAGGGGACAAATTTGTCCTCAGTGGTCTCCTGTTAGCATGAAGAAATGGCAAAGTGTCACCTTCAGGTTGGCAGATACACTGCAGCCTGACCCCTGCCTACAGAAACACTTTATTTCCAGGTTTAGCCGTTTAGCTTCTTATGTCACAGTCTGCTTGCTTATTGGACAATGGATCAGCATCATCATCCCTGTGACTGTCCAAAGAAGTAGCTGGACAAATTGACAAACTCAATGGCTTGAAAAAAAAGCAGTAAACATACTCTAGACGCCTAGGGTATCAGTATAAAAATATGTCCCGAACGCCGCACACCACCATGCCCGACAGAAGCTTAAGTAAAAACAGCCTCAGCCCAGCTCCGCCCTGGCCACGCCGATGCGTTTCATCCTGCCCATGAGGCTTAGTCATGACTAAGTCCCATGGGTGAGACAAAATGCGTCAGAGTGTGGCTTGGACAGAACTGGGCTGAGGCTGCTTTTACTCAAGTGACTGTGCAGCGTTTAGGACATCTTTTTTTATTTGTTTGTAAGTCCTTTATTTTTCCAAATATTGTTACAGTCAATAGCTAAAGTATACAATGATAACCAATATCACAGTCAAATAGCACAGAAAGGCCCCTTTCACACGGGCGGACCGTATGTCCGTTTTTCACCCATCCGTTTTCGGATGAAAAACGGACATACATGTATCCCTATGGGACAGCGGATGTCAGCGGATGAACATCCGCTGACACCCGATCTCACCCGTGTCCGCTACGCTCCGTTTTTCAGGATAGAAAAATTTCTATTTTTCTATCCGTCTGCGGAGCGGATCGGATGAACACGGACAGACGGTCCGTGTTCATCCGATCCCCCATAGGGGAGAGCGGAGATCTGACAGGGCGGTCCCTGCACAGTGTGCGGGGACCGCCCAGTCATCAGCCGGCTCAGCGGGGATCAACGGAGCGAACCCCGCTGAGCAAGCAGAGGTTCACGGGGCGGATCATGACTGATCCGTCCCGTGTGAAAGAAGCCAAAGGGTCACATAAACAGAGTTATGGAACAACATGCCCAGTGCTGAATTCTTCAAAACTGGCTTCTGCTCTGAGATAATGTTGCCTGGCAGTACAGTTCCCTGTGGCCTGTGGGTGGCACTGTCGCCCCAGGCTCAGGTTGAACCACAGGTAGTGTTGCAGCGCCATTGGGTGTCCTCTCTCGGCAGCCGTTCAGTGGGCATGGTCTACCCGCTGTGCATGCTGGGAGAGGATACATAAGGGGCAGACACCATTATTCGGGAAGCAGTTTGCGCCTCCCGGCCCTCCAGGCCAGGGGTGTGTGTGTGTGCCAGCCCCAGGCACCTTTAGCCTGAGGCTGCATCGCTGTAAGTAGGCCCAGCATCTTTGGCTGGGGTCTACACCCGAAGAGGAATCCCAGGGTACCCAAGTGAGGGGTGACCCGCTCTGAAGGAGAGGCAACCAGGGGAGGATCTACCCAAGGGGATTGGTGAGAGAAGTCACTGTCTCGGGAGAGGCCTGGTTACCTATCGGAGGAAAGGATTCCATAGTCCGCCACAAGCCCAGTAACGTGCCTCATTGGCACCTAAGGACTCAAGTGTTACTAGACTGGGAAGTTTGGGACTTAGAGATTGTCTCCTGATCATATCCCTAGGAAACCACAAGTAAATGTTCTGTGCTCCACACCGGCTGCTAGGACCGCTCTTAAGGGGACTATCCGGGTGAGCAAAACCAACTCAAGCCCGAGTGGCGGCGAGTGATAGTTAAGTGCCGCGTGCCTCTACCTACCTCCCTGTTCACTTCTCTTTATCTCCAACTTTTCCTGTCAAGTTCTCAACCAAAGCAAAATAAACCTTTTTATTGGGTTTGATACTGTCTGGACATTGGCCTTCCTTTAAAGAGAGAGAATAGACTTCTTCCTACACTCTAGGGTGAAGAACCAACGGAAAGAGGTAACTCGCTGCAGGACCCAAAATAGATAACACCGCTCACCCTCTACAACAAGGAGGATAATGGGCATGTGGCATGGTGTGTCCCACTTGCTAGCGGAGGTTAGCAAGCAAGGGATCTGTGTGCTACACATATATATATATTTGAGTGCTGAAAAAAAAATACATTTAGATACAATAAAGTGGAGTAACTTAGATTAGAACCCTTTTAACATAACTGGAGATAATGCTTCCCTAAGGCCTGTTTAGCCCAGTAATGGGATAATATTAAGTGCGAAATGTAGGCAGGGCTATACACCATATCTAAACAACATAGCCCATCACTGAGTCAGAATGATGGAGGAGAGAAAGCAGCCAGAGGGGGGAAGGATTAGGGGATTAGATGTCCCCATAACAAGAAAGGAGTGGGATAAGGGGGGGAGAGAAAGAAGGAATGCAGAGAGGGCCTCTCTATCAGGGAGTGGAGTTAAATCCAGGTAGGTCATCTTTTTTGCTGAATTTATTGCTCTGAACTGGGACAGCCTCTCCTCAGATAACCCCCACAGTGTAAGCCACCGGATTGCGATGAAGGAGCCTGGAGGGGCACCTCTAGATTTCTGAAGCAGGTGCCTAGAGTTCCACTTTAAAGCGGAGGTCCTGCAACCATTCAATTTTAAGTCATTCAATTACTTTCCCCATCACAAAAGAATACTCACTGTTTTGGTGTAATATAGCATCCGCTGTCCGTTTTCGTACGTAAGAACAACTTATAAAATGTGGATGATGGCCGTTTCCATTTTGCTTGTGGGCATGTGAAGCCCACAAGCACTAATTTCCTGGATGCGGTGAACGCTGAGGTCCCAGCATTCACCGCTTGTTCCCGCGCATGCTTAGTATTTACGGCGAGCAGCGCCGTAAACTTTCGGATTGCCATCACAACGGGCGTCGTCGTCGGAAGTTCCCGCCCTGTTGTGATGGCAACCAAAACAATAGGAAACAAAAAGTCACGTGGCCGGTGTCACGCCTCACTTCCTATTTCTAGATCTCTTGAGATTTCGCAGGGCGGCGTTCTGCACTGACTCTTGGGAAGCATGACATTTAGCTCCCAGGAGACAGTGCGGCGGAAGGGGGGGGGAGCTCTATACACGCCTACTCCCGTGGGAGTGATACACAGGAAGTAACACTATAAACTGAAATTACAAGGTATTTACAGCGCAAAAAAAATATTCTTGCGGCATTTGAACATCTATGCAATGAACTGAAGGGGATAGGATTACGTTGTGAATTTGTATGGACCTCCGCTTTAACAAATTTGGCTCTACATGACCAGTCATTCAGCTCCTTGGTTGAAAAAATCATTGTATTATTACCCTATTCACAGGTGGCCACTTTGAAAGCGGATTCTCCATTCCGCCTGAATGTTACAAGTGGATAATGATTGGACAAGTTATTGACAAATTCAAATCCAGATGATAATGAGCCTATGCACGTGTTAAAGAATTCAAATTACATTGCGGTAAATAATAATTGCATGTAGGTTAAGCTTTGGAGGTTAATGATTCCCCGGACAGCTGATGAGGTTATAATGTACACCCCGCATTTACTTCAACTGGGAGCTTTATTCAGGACAATTGTCTTGCTTGCTGGTACATAGATAACACAGATTTTGCCTGTCTGAATCACAAAACACACAATCACAGTAATTATGTTCTCTTTGTTTGCGATTCCAGCGACAGCATCCGTGGGGACCCCATGGAGAAATGAGATATTGCAGCTGAGTTCAATGATGATGAAAGCACTTTTTTATGAGTAGAATTTATTATCTTTCTGTATTACCAAAATTCACAATTTTATAAGGAAATTATTGTTTGCTTGTTTATTATTTATCATATTTATTTTGACTTGACTTTTTTATTGCTGGTTCACCTTGACCAAAAAACTGCTTTTTTCATATACAGACAGCCCTTATCTGCATAGGCAGGGCTTTCTTTTGGTAAAGGTGAACTAACCCTTTAAGAAACAAGTAGAAATGGTATTGTGCCCAAGCAGTACCCTGAAAAATCTACCTTTTGTCTTAAGATTGATAATGGCACTACTGTGCTGCTCATTGTTCTCCTTGCTGGGGAGGAAGTTGTACCTGAGGACCTGTAGTGCAAGGATACCTCTGCTTCTGCTTTATTCATCCTGGGGATCTGTGCTTCATCGACCTCCTCTGTTGCTTCTTGAATTTTAAGCCACCAGTCATCAGATGAACATTCATTGGGGGGGGGGGGGGGTAACTGTGATATTAGAAAGTAAAGTCCTGTATCTACCAAGATGGTCATCTGCACACAGAAATTCATTGTGGTATTAAGCATGATATCAGCAATGGGGAAAAGCTCTGCTGCCAGTAGACCCAGGGCAGCTGTTAGAAATCATGAGGCCCTATACAGCCTTCCTGATGCCCCCCCCTCAACCCCGCCTCCACCCCCTGAGGTACAGCTGAACAGAGGCACTGACTTTATCATCTTATGCCCTGAAAATGAAAAAAAAAATCCCCCCTCTGCTCCCACCTCTTGGGCCTGTTGATGTGATGGAGCCAAGGTCCTGGTGTTAATTAGGTCCTGGTAAGCAAATAGGAGTGAGGGTGTGGTCTAGTAAAATCTATTTTTTTCATTTGGGCACAAATGAACAATAAAGCTGCCCCAGCCCCCCTGTTTAACTGATGAGACCTGGACCCAGTATAACAGGACCAGTTGTACTGCCTTATCAGCAGCCCTGAGGAGACCACAGGCAGTACTGGGAACTACTTGCCTTTTTTGGCATAATTTTCACAGTCCAGGTCCTTTTTGAAAAAAACCTGTCACAGACTAGGTAAATTCAATCTGAGCACATTATTAAAAACATATGCTAAGGTTATATTTAATGAAAAACACATCCACGAGTAGATTTCTTAAGCCCTGTACACACGATCGGTTTAACCAATGAAAACCATCCGATGGATTGTTTTCATCAGACAAACCGATCGTGTATGGGACCCATTGGTCTTTTTTCCATCGGTTTTAAAAAATAGAACATGTTTTAAATTTTTCCGATAGATAAAAAACCGATCGAAAACTCAGATCGTCTATGGGCAAGTCCATCGGATAAAAAACCCATGCATGCTCAGAATCAAGTCGACGCATGCTCAGAGGCATTGAACTTCATTTTTCTCGGCTCATCGGAGTGTTGTACGTCACCGTGTTTGGAACGGTCGGTTTTTTGACTGATGGTGTGTAGGCAAGACTGATGGAAGTCAGCTTCATCGGATTTCCGATGGACAAAACCATCGGATTAGAATCCATAGGATATCCGATCGTGTGTACAGGGCTTTACTCTCCTTGACTTGTCTAAGCCCAGCCAATTACTAGAAAAATCAGGCCCCAATAATAAAGTGAAACTTAAACAAAGAGGGACATGAGGAGGTTTTCTTGCCTTTTTTGTGTCTGCGTTAAGGCACAACCTTTACTTTGTAAAGTTTAAACTGGAGTGCAGGTTCACTGCCAACACTCAACAGCAATCTACTGTTCAAGGCATGGACCATGCTGTATTGCCTAAGCAGTCCTATTGTCCAGCAGTGGGTCTCATTGGCTAAAACAAGAGGATATTCAAGCCCCTCTTCCCTCCATGCCAGCCAACACATAGTTTGTGTATGCGATCGTTGTGAATGGTGACAATGACATGATCTTGCCTTTTCCACAGTAATGAAGTTAAAGAGGTTTTTTCATTTTATTGAACTTTAAAGCCTTGTCTGAGTCACCCCACAAGAAACATCTTTCTAGTTAACAAATAGACAAAGGAGACATCTGACATTTACTGCTGACTAAGCAATCACAAGTGCCCAGTATCTTTTCAAGAGGTAGATTACTGAATGCTGATGTCACCCATGAAATGCCTAGTTTGTATTTTTATTAGGTCAAGTGTGTAAAGTGGTCATTTTTTAAGAATTCCTTCCCTTACAAACAAAGATCATTCTGTCTGGACTTCTTGTTTATAACACCTAGCTTTCCAAGGTGGGATGGAGGGGCACCTATTAGCACATACTGTCCTTGCTGTCACCCTTGATGTCCTTGCCACACCCTTAGTCACACTTCAATTATCCTACATAGGTCATCAACATGTAATGATGAGTTTCATGCATTTACGTACACAATGGTCTTCAACATGATTGGGATGGCCATAGCAATCAGACCTTGTAATGGTCAAGGAATGGTTTAGAAATGTAATTCTAATATCTGTTTGGTATGGACAAATTTACATTTTACATTTTATATTTGATAATAATCAAAAATTTTATTTTCGTGGTAAGGTGTAAGAAAACTAAGAGTTCTATGTTTTTATTAGTTAAATTATCTTGTGGTTGCTTTATAAAAGTTGGAAGAAATACAATACTGAATGCAGGCTTACTTTATTTGTCTCTCTCTGGCAAAGCTAGACCCACTGCCAGAATCACATGTTGGTGTGTTGAGTGTAGGCACCTACTGATGGGGTGCACAATATGTCATGTCTCTGTATTTCAGCATATTGTGTAAAGCTGGTGTTAGTGAGAGTTAGACACCAGGCTGCCTAGGAAAGTAGGAAGGGGTTAAGGTTGCTACTCCCAGGTGTTCATGGTCCTGTTTCCTGGTCCATAAATACAAGGAGAGGTTACCTTCAGGCGTCCTTCCACATGGGGAAAACTAGGAAGCCCAGCTGAAAGATGTAACCCTCCTGAGGAACCTATGGCCACCCTTTTGGGGTACCCAGTCGGGGTGCTGAAGCCTACACATGGACTCTAATAAGAGTACTCTTCCTTGCTTGGAGGTATGATATGGGCAGCCTGATCCAGTTTAGTTAGAGTGAACTGAAATGTGTCTCCAATGAACTGTGCAAGACTGAGAGCTTTTAACCTTATCTGTTCTAGGACCTTCAGTAAAGTTCTTAGTGCCTGGTCTGAAGTCTGTCGAAGGGGTGCATGTATGGGAGGTGTATCAAAAGAACAAGGGCTCACAACAGGGGATGTGTTCTACCAAGGTCTACGAGCAGGAAGTGCTGCATGGGAGATCTAAGTGCCATTGCCATTAGTAACCAGTAGCGTGTTGGTGCTCAAGCTGCCAGCTGGTGTGTTCAGTGTGACTGTCCAGAATGATGGTGCACTCTGGTTAGCGAGGGGGTGCCGTATGTGACCACCTCCCTAGCAGCCGGTGCCCCTCTGTACTGGACCGGACCTGCTTCATGGAGTTCCCATGTACCTAGCTGAATGTCAAAGGAGAGGATCCTCATCCATGTGTCACGGGGAGTGAGGGGACATCAAGGTTTGGCTGGAGAGTGGGATACAGGCTCCACATCCAAAAGTGCTGCATCATATAAGGAAGACAGTGTAGAGCTTGCACATAAAGTCACCAAACAGTTAACCATACCACCAAGTGTGCTTGCTTCTAAGTGGGAGCTCCCCCTAATGCCAACTTTTGCATGACCGTGGCCTCCGCCTGTGCAATCAGGCATCAGCGAGCAAAAGAGTTTAGTTCCCCTTTAGGGCGATGAGTCCCTCCCATATGTTGTGTCCACTATGCTCCCCGGTAGCTCTAAATAGGCGCACTAGTGATGTAGCAGCTGGAGAGGGAGGCCACAGTGAGCAGTAGGTTGATGCAGACATCTGACACACCCAGAAGCATTATTGAAGTAATGCTGTATTTGTTTTACTGTTTAACTCTTTAAAAGGGCAGAAAATATTAAAAACAAGCACCTATAGGTATCTGAATGGGTTCTCAGCAGCACCCCATGAAACTCAAGGGCACTCTTGTGACATCAGTTATGTGGTTGAGCGTTCAACCTACCCCAGCTCCTGTTCACCCCTATTAGCCTATAGCTTTAGGCTGCATTCGCGCCTCTGCGTTTTGAATCACGGGCAGATTTGCCGCGATTCTGCCCAAGATTTCAAAGCTCCGAGGTGTGAATGACAAATCGCAGAATGCACATATGATATGCGATTCATTCGAATGGCACCTAAAATCGCGGTGCAGTTCTGCATGGCAGTTGGGGCAACCCGCATCGCGTGAAGTATGTCGCCCAAAAATAACTCCTGAAATTTTTTGGGGCGACAAGCTTCACGCGATGCGCGTTGCCATTTTTAAGTGCCATTCAAATTTATGGCATCTCAAATTTGCGTTCTGCAATTTGTCATTCACACTTCGGCACTTTGAAATCGCACGCAGAATCGCGGAGAATCTGCCCACGATTCAAAGGGCTGAGGTGTGAATGCAGCCTTAATGGGTGGCCTTGTGAGCCATTTGAGGGCAAGACAAGCACATCACTGCTATACATTTACCTTTTTCTCAGATTTTATCCATTTAAAGACTCTGCAAGTACAGAAAAATGCCAGTTGATCTGCATTTAGCTCCGAAATCCTGTTTGGGGCTGACAACACACAAACTTTTTTGTGGACTGAGTGTTGTAAGTCCTGCCCAGTTTTCTCTTCCCAATTGACCTATCTACTGTCCCATCTCCACAAAATAAAGAATAATCATTCTGTAATCCCAAGACGGGGCAAGGAGGGCTGATTACACTCCTTGAAATAACACTGCAAGTGAGCACTGGACATGGGACAGCTCTCTCATTATCAGCAACATTATTTACATAAAAAATAAATAATAAAAAGTATTCAATGGTGTATTTAAAGCAGAACCTAAATCCTTGTTGCAATATTTTTCCGTTTTGATAATCCGTCGTACGAAAATGAAAAAAAAAAATAATATATGGATTTGTACCTTTAGGAGCTTTTTGAGCTGCAAGGCAGCACTTCCTTGTTTTCAGCCTAGGCCAGACCCCACTGCCTCCTGAGGTTGCTACGTCACAGCTATCCCAGGAGGAAGTGTGCTGTAACTCTGCATGAGCACAAATGCAGCCGGCAACTAGGGTGCCCATACATTAGAAATAGGGGGCATTTGTGCACATGCGCGTAAAAGTTTCAGCGTATGCGCAGATGCTCTGCCGTTCCTTCCCAAGTCCCAAATACCTGGCAGAAACCAGTATTGCATGTGTACATGCACTGAACCTTGCATGATGGCGTCACAGAAGAGAGACATGGAGGGTGCACTGAACCTTGCATGATGGCGGCACAGAAGAGAGACATGGAGGGAAGGAATGCAGTGGTTACGTTTCAATTTAATAAACCAAAACTTTGTAAATAAGAGAAGTTCATTGTTACGGACTACATACACTTTAACAAGTTCAATATTTCTGGCAAATACTTTCCTCATCTTTGAGAAAGGTGTGCTGTAATTTTATACCTGATTTTCAGGAAAAAGTCAGTAAAAAAAAAAAAAAAAGACGTTTTGTCAAACCCCAGGAGGCAAACAATTAAATGGACTGCCATTGTTTGTATGTCAAACAAGAGGATATTTGATAGGTCATTATTTTGTTGGGAGGGGCAGCAGGAATAAATGTTTTGGGTGAAATCTGAGTCAGACATGTCCTTTGTCTCTGTGACCTTGAGTGAGGTGCTTCCATATAGTGATTACACACCGCCAGGCATTTATATGATAATTATACATTTACAGCTAACAGCCATGCAGATTGGAGGAGCATGTTGCCCATTAGTAGCATATTTCATAATATCTTTTATATTTACCATTTACCTGTATAGCTTGTATTCTTCTCCAGTTGCCTAGCTTTGCTTTGACACCTGTTTTTGAAATGGGAAACTACAAATGAACGCACCCAAGTGCAGCATGCAGGACTTACAACACATTAGTGGGAACAGACAATGGATTTGCTCTTGTGATGTCAAAGCGTTAACATTTTACTTAAAGAACTATAAAATTTATGACATTGTATTTGGAAAATTTGAGCAACTGTTCCTTGTCTTCCTTTCCCAATAACCACACGAGAATGATAGGAAAGCTCCCCAACATGGACACTTATACCTGTAAACATATACTGTATGTTAGAGATCCTAACCCATCCTCATGATATTTCAAACTTGGTCCTCTGTTAAAGAATAATTATACCTTTAGTACAATTATCATTTAAAGTATATGTACTTTATATGTACTAAGCTCGAGGGGCAGAGTGAAACGTGTTGGGGGCAAGGCCTGGTGGGAACCCAGGCTGAGGTTGTCTCTCTCATATCACCATAGGACTCCATGAATGTATGGCACCAAGGATAGTTCCTCTCTTCCTTCTCATGATATTTCAAACTCGGCCCTCTGGTAAAGGATAATTGTACCTTTAGTACAATCATCATTAAAGTATATGTACTAAGCTCCAAGGGGCAGAGAGAAACGCATTGGGGGAAAGGCCTGGTGGGAACTCAGGCTGAGGTTGTCTCCCTCATATCACCATAGGACTCCATGGATGTGCGGCACCAAGGATCGTTCCTCTCTTCCTTCTCATGATATTTCAAACTCGGTCCTCTGTTAAAGGATAATTGTACCTACAATTATCATTAAAAGTATATGTAAACCCTAACAAAGATCTTCTCTTATTTTTGCCCTTTTGGTCTGTTAAATATACCATTGAAAACGTTTTATTATATCTGTTTTATAAGTGGAAAATAAACCTGTTGATCATGCCAGAAATTCAGTGCTGTCCTGCGTCTTGTGCATACTTCTAGTGCAGTGGTTCTCAACCTGGGGGTCGAATGACGATTTGCCAGGGGTCACCGAATCCTGGGCTGTTCCTGAAGCTCACACTGTTGTCCCATACTTATTGTGGCAGCCCAGCTGGGCTGTTCCTGGAGCCTGCGGCCACCCACTCAACCTCTTCACAGCCGCTCATTCAATTCACGGCATGGCTGGGGGCAGAGACTAGAGGTCAGCTGACTGGTGAGGAATGTGAAGTGGGAGAGGCTGTAGGAGACCCTATCCCCTGATTTTGGCATAGGTGTCACTGCTGCGAGACACCACAAAGTCGGAGACACAGTGAGGCCAGAGACACAGTGAGTAACACTACCTGTGATTAGAGTTGCCATTAAAAGTCCCCACTACAGTTCTCAGATCAGCAGATGACCTTGATCAAGAGCACCTAAGTTGGATGATCAGAACTCCCTCCAGCATTGCCACTCATCCCACCCCCCACCAGCACTGCCACTGATCCCACCCCCCACCAGCACTGCCACTGATCCCACCCCCCACCAGCACTGTCACGATCCCACCCCCCACCAGCACTGTCACTGATCCCACCCCCCCACCAGCACTGCCACTCATCCCCCCCCGCCAGCACTGCCACTGATCCCACCCCCCCAACACTGCCACTGATCCCAACTCCTTGCCAGCACTGCCACTTATCCCATTCCCCCCCCCCCCCCCGCCAAGGAGTAAGAAAAGGAATAAAAATAGAGAATACATGGAAGGGAGAGGAAAAGAGGGGGAGGAACAAAGAAAAAGGGAGAGCTAGAATAAGAGAAAGAACAAGAAAGGCGGCTAGAGAGAGGGATGGGGGGGGGGGAATAAAGAAATTAGGATAGAGAGAGATAAAAGGGAAAGAAAGAAGAACAAAGAGAAAGAGTGGTACATCCTAAAATGTACCATGAGGGGTTTTAATACTGTACGAGTGGAAGGGGCTCAGGGAGCACTAAATGTCCGTGGGTTAGGGGCGCAAATTACTTGTCTTGCCTTGGGTGCTGACAACCCACGCTACGAAAATAATTTTACTGTTAGGGGTCCCCACAACTTAGGGAATTTTATCAAGGGGTCACCACACTAGAAAGGTTGAGAACCACTGTTCTAGCGTTATCTCAGAGAGTCTGTTTAGCTCTCAAAGTTCTCATCATGGGACAACAAGTCAATTCATACCTATGCTTTGAAAATTAAGACACAGGGATGGATTCAGTGGTTTACAAAAAAAAAGCAGGGCTGACCTTACTTAGTCTACAAAAATCCTGCGTAGTTTCATCTCACATTAAAAAAATAAGAGCTGAGTGCTTTATTGGCAGATCAACATGTATTTTTCGGTACTTGTAGAGTCTTTAAAGGCAAAAACACATGTAAATGTGCATGTATTGCAGCAATGTACTGCATATTTTTATTTATTTAACCTTGAAATACACTTTAAATACCCCCTCACTCTCACCTGCAAACCCCCTCTCCCCCTCCGTAGGTCTAAAGCTGACCATAGTTGGATCAAAATTCCGGTGGTTCAGCAGGGACCCGGTGGATTTCATTTCATGTGCAGCCGCCCCAATGGTATGTTGGAAATCCTTTTATAATCAGCAGCTAAAGTGTATTCTGATCAGTGTATTCTAACAGCAGAGAGTCCTACTGTCATAATCGGAGGGTGGGGGGGGGGGGGGTTCCTCCATCCACCTTGCTTGAGTGGAGTGGATGTAGAAATACGATCATGTTCTTTCAGTCAACCTGCTGGCTGAACACTAAATTAAACAAAATCAACCCTTCTATGGCCAGCTTTACACTTACCTAGGTATAGAAATATGAGCTTGAGCTATTGAGCTCTGCCAGCAAACTTTTTTCAGGCAAAAGTCTGGTAAACATGTGGGGTTAAGACTAGAGCTCCACATTATATTACAATATATATTTGCAACATATCTAATAATGACCCGACTAAAAATATGAACACATTTAAAAAAAATATTGTTGTTTTTTATTCTTAAACAGAAAATAAAGACAATGTACAAAAACAATATTTATTACCATTAAGCTAAGTAAAAAACAAATACAGTTGACGTTGGGCATATTGCCATAGCCCACAGCACCAGTTAGTATTACAGCAGTGGCCATTTGGGTACCTTCTGAATGAAAGGTTTAGTTCTCATCTGTTTGTATAAAGGTATGTTTACCAAACGCACCTCGCTTGGTGGCTCCGCTTGCACTTATATAGGTATTTAATGGTAATTACAAAGATGCTCAATTTGGTGTCTCAGCAGGAAAGCCATAGGAGGCCCTGGGGCGACTGTTATGCTTTAACAATTAGCATTCGCATCATAAGCACCATTAAGAAGATATAATCGAGCTAGCACATGAGTTTTTATGAGGATCACCACCAGGCAACAAGACCCCCTGCTCAGAATGATTTGTAGGTAGATGACCTGTTTACGCCTAGAAGTTCTCTGGGAGCCTAAACTAGACAATGACAAGTTTCTCTGAGGAAAGCTATTAGTTCTTTCTTTAAAGAGTAAGCTAATTATCTCACAGTGACAAGCTAGTGTTCAATAAACTGACAGTAAAGCTGCCCACAGCCTGAGAATCATTGTTGTCTGATCTGGCCAGCTATGGCAGAAATTGTATGTTAGTGGGCAGCCTGGGACTTCTATGGATACCATCTGGATGAACAATGAAAACATTGGTTGTGATGAAATTTTTCAGCTGATCACCATTTTTTCCCTGGTGTGCTGATAATTAGAACATCTTCCTGCTCTTCCTGCTTCTTCAGTATATGAATGTTTTGAGAAGCGAGATCATGCCTGCTTGTCTGACTGCCCTCTATGAATTGCTCCTTCACAATAGACTATTGGCAAGGGATGCACCAGTTTCAAGCAGATGATTATAGGGTTTAGTAGTGCTTAAAGATCAACTCCACAGGTTTTTCCACAATACCACACATTCTTCTCCAACTATTGCCACAAGGTTGGAAGTGCAAAACGTCTAAATGTCTTTGTATGGTGTAGTATTAATTCAGAATTCAGTCTTAAACTTTTTAGCCCAGAGAAACTCCTCAACTATTTTCAAGTCTCCAAGGAACCCTCACTAAAACAAGTTAATCGAGAGTCATTGGCCCCTTAAATTAGTGGTCAGTAGGAAAAATGCAACTGTTATGCCGCGTACACACGACCGTTTTTCATGACGAGAAAACTGCCATTTTTTAGATTGGTCATAAAAACCGGTCGTGTGTATGCTCCATAGCAGTTTTCTCGACGAGAAAACTGCCCGCAAAAAAATTAGAACCTGCTCTATTTCTTCTCGTCTTTTTTCCCGTCTTTCTTTTTCTCGTCGGGAAAACCGCCCGTGTGTATGCTTTTCCGAGGGGAAAAAAACACGCATGGTCAGAATCAAGTATGAGACGGAATCGCTCGTTCTGGTAAAACTAGCGTTTGTAATGGAGATAGCACATTCGTCACTCTGTAACGGACTGAAAAGCACGAGGCTGAAAAGCGTGAATCGTCTCTCACCAAACTTTACTAACACAAGATCAGCAAAAGCAGCCCAAAGAGTGGCGCCATTCAAATGGAACTTCCCCTTTATAGTGCCGTCATAAGTGTTGTCGTACGTGTTGTATGTCACAGCGCTTTGCTCGAGCGTTTTTTTTCCTGAACATGTGTATGCAAGGCAGGCGTGAGAGGAATCACGACGAATCACGTTGCGAAAAACATAGTTTTTTTGCATGACAGGAAAAACGGTCGTGTGTACGCGGCATTACAGACAGCTAAACAAAGATAATTGATGTCATGTTTCTGGCAATATCAAATGTTGTTAATCCTGGAACTATGCAGGCACCCCCAAATGCAAGGTCAACCAGCTACAGCTCAAGCAACTCCTAGCAAATTCTGGAGAAACCATAGGATTCCACGTAACCCTAGTTGAGAATAGTTGTATTAAATTTTTTTTTTTCCGTTTTGGATGGGCATAGGGATGGGTTAGCACTCTCTGTCAAGTTTTTATTGTTGCATGTGTCCCCATTTGGGAGAATTCACCACTCTGTTTGTTCATATGACTTTTGTCACTGTAACAGAAAATAAGGGGGAAATCCGAAATTCTAGCGTTGTTCCCAGAAAAAAAGTTAAGGGGAAGTTTTCCAATGAGGAAAACTGTTTGAGGAACATCAACCTAAGGTTGAAATTTCACCTCATGGAAGGGTTTTAACTCTTCTGTACTCTATCCAAAACAAGAATTGGCTGTACATACATCTTAAAATAACTCTTCACTGGAAACACCTTAAAGATAAAGGCCAGTCAGAACCTAACCACTCCCACCCCCATTCTAATCCTCATACTAACTACCCTGTAAAGGAAAGATGTGTATACTTACTTAATCTAAGAGTGCTCTGGTCATGTGAGCTCCCCAGCGGCTGGCTTTAGCAGAGAGGAAATAGCAGCGACAACACTGCAATGCCTGGGTAGTGATGTCATCCATAGACATACTATGGGGCATTCGTCATCCACTGTCCCTCCTCTCTCCTGAAGCTGGTGCTGGGCATCAATCATGTGGAGGGACCTGAGCTCCCTTACATTTGTTAAGTATACACATCTTTCCTTTACAGGGTAGTTAGTGTGGGGCTTAAAATGGGAGTGGGAACAGGTTTAACCATAGATAGGTTTTAACCAGACTTCCTCTTTAACTCAATAATTTGGAGAGGTGTTCGCATACTTTTAGCCATATAGGTAATATGTGGTCATATGTTTGGCCATATTGTCTGTATGGAGTGCCCTTTAGGTCCTATGGGGAAATAAGTCTGTTTTAAATGTTTGTTGTAAGGGAAAAGCTCCCCAGATCACCAATAAGAGGAAATGTGTTGCACTGATCCGTGTTGACGGAAAATGGAATCTGTAAACTGGTAGACTGTGCTTTCTGTATGCATTTCCAGGCTTTACTTCCAGCTTTGACTTGAATGTACTTTAAAGTGGAAAGCGCTCCTGGCAGTCATCAATAGGTGAATATTGGCAAAGAGTGGGGTCTGCAGCCATGGGGATAGAAAAGAGATAAAGGCAAAACAGATGGCTGTTGTAGGTAGATGGTTTAGATGTATCTTGCCAAGACTGTGGATTGAATTGTCAATAGCAGCACAGATGGCACTCAGACATGTCAAAGATCATGATGATGCTACAAGACCATCAGAAGTTTGGAGAGGACAGGCTTGGGCACCCTCAATAAGATGACTGTACTTCCTCTGATCATTTTGTTTCTAACAGTTTTTTTATCTGTGACGCCAGGGAGCTACAAGCACAGAGGAAAACATCAGTGAAGACAGAATACGATTTATTGTGGCAGTGGAAATCTACTTTCCTTCTGGCCATTTCCACTCAGCTGTTTTAGTTTACAGCAGATGTGTACTATTTATGTGAAAGCTGTGAGTAAATGGTGAGGATTAACATGGGTCAGCAGAGAATAATAACAATAATACAGGAAAAGACTCCTATCATTACATAGGGGGAAGACACAGGATACAATTGTACAAATTGCCACTAATTGTCTTTTCTGTTATGCTTGTGCATATTATGTTTTTAGTGTAATTTCCCTTTTTTCAGTAACATAGGCAGAGACTAAGTTTCAAGAGATTAGTCAGTTATAGCTAAGATATAAAAATGTGTAGTACTGCGCCAATCCTATAATAGAAAACTAGTTATGTGCAGCCAACCACTCAAAATCAGACAGGAAAAGGTTAAATAAATATTTAAAAAGTGTGGCGCCAATGAATGATGAGGAAGAACCTCAACCGTGCAATATACTGAAATAAGTATATGTAAATTTTAAATTGAACACAATGTAGTGATAAATATACCCTGTGACATGTGCATAATATACAATTTACATGAAAATACCATATAGCATAAAACGATGCCTCATCCACCTGTCTCTACTGACAGTCAGCAGGTGGTGAACCAATAGCTATATCGTGCATATACAAACAAAACAAACAAAACTTTTATATAATGGGTGTCAAGTTCATATGGGGTAACTTTGATGAGTGTCTGCCAATATAATGGTCATACACTAAAGGAAAGTTCCAGCAAAGAATCTCCCGAAGAACTTTGGATAACCTTATCCGTATACCGGGAAGTATGTTGGATGTAGTAGACCACTAGGTATATACTTTCACCCGGGAGTGCCTTCACCATGGATCCATAAAGGAGAAAGGGATACTCTTACCAGCTATGATGGATCCAATGCGCTGTACGGCGGATGGATCTTTCAGGTTTTGTCTCTTCCAGAGACAGGGGAGCGACAACCGGAGTCTGTAAAACGCCTCCTCTTAGAGCTGGCAGCACTTCTATTTTATCAAGAACGATCCAATCCCAAATCGAAAAGCACCTCAATAGGTCATAGCCATGAAAAACAGGGAAAAGATTCTCCACATGGTGTAAATCCAAAAATGATTTATTAAAACATCCGTTTTAAAGTTCAAGCAATGTGAACACTCGATAAAAATTCTTAAAAAGCAAATATAAAAAGCAAAATATAAGAAAAGCCACGACACTCCAAAGCACAGCAGTACAAAAACAAAGACAGCGTGGTCAAGTCAGCTGGAGCTGGTGTATTGTCCGACCGGTTTCGTCTTAACAGACATCTACTGGGAAATACAACAAGCCCACTGACCTCCACGCTTATATATAAGAAGAGTAATCATAAATTTGAAACAGTTGTGATCTAATTTGTATCCCAAATCTCCGGGATCCCTCTGTCCAATCATAGAGGGTATTAGATATTATCACCTAAATGGTGAGCCAATAGGGAAGAGATTGCTAAAAAGGACCTCGCCACGTCATCCGTCATGTGACCATGATCGTCGGTGTGCAGAGGTATGTCAGCATCCCGTGACGCTCCGTCCCAGCGTGAGCGTCACTCATACGGCAGTCTGGGAAATGTAGTCTCACCCCGAGGCCGTACCACACTTCCCTATCACCGCCACTACGTCACTACGTCATGACGTCATGGCGGCGCGACCAGCCGCAAAGCAACCTGGGGCGTGTAGTGTACTGTGAGTCTAGCCATCATGATCACAGACTATCTCCCGTCATCCTTGCCCTCACGCAGCATCAGACACAATGCCTGACACGAGATCAGCGCCCTACCTGACATATATAGTGTCATAAATGCTATAAATGCTAATCTTCAAGGACGTGTATCAAAACAAGCAGTTATACTTATATGATACATCATATTTCTTAATGGATTGGGGAGAACATCTATTCATGTCAATATGGAAGAACTTTTCAGTATTTGGTGTAGTGCTTATTGGCCAAAACAACCTATTACAAAAACCAGTATATGTAGTTCATTATATGATAACTATTACTCCATATACGGTGATCAGAATAATAATTCTAATCCGTGCACAACATGGTGGTAAATATATAATAGATTAATATCAATATTTGGACCAGTATCCCGGAAATAAGGAACATATAAAGGTGTCGTCATGGTACATATATAGTACGCATAAATAACTTCTATAATCACAGTTAATATGGCGAAAATATTGCATACAAGGGGATATAGTCAATCTATATGGAATTAAGCTTGGTTAATAAAAGCATTAATATCCCAGTCAATGTTAAGGCCATACGGCCTATAACATTTGAGCTGGTAAATACAGTAAGTTTCTAGCTGGGAGACCCCCCTAATGCGGGACTCCCCCCTCCAACTAGGGATAAACTTGTCTATAACTTGAAATGTTGTACCTTTAGGATCTTTATTATGGAACTCCAAATAGTGTCTGGGAACACTATGGTTGGTCTTACCCTTTTTAATACTGGTAAGATGTTCCCCTACCCTGATAGAAAATGTGCGGATAGTACGCCCTACATACTGCTTCCCGCAAGGGCAGGTAAGCAAATAAATGATATATTTGGTCGCACATGTGGCAAAATGTTTCATTTGGTAACTAACACCGGTAGACGTAGATCTAAAGGTGTCAGTTTTACGTTTCCCACAGGTGTTAATCAAACAGACCTTACATTTTTTACAGGGATAATACGCCTTTAATTAAGGAAAGAAGGTAGGTATTATTGGGGGATCAGTAACATTAGGTGCGATCTGATTCCTTAATGAGGGTGCTCCTCGATATGTTACTCCGGCTTTATCAGGCAAAGACGGTCCCAACACCATATCATTTTTTAGAACTTTCCAGTGTTTCTGGAAAATATCTTTTATCTGTCTATGTTGGACAGAGTATGTGGTGAAAAAGGAAAACTTATATTTTAGTTCTTGAATGGGCTTATCCCGCTCTTTGACTAAAGAGTCTCTCTCAATCTTGGCTATATGTTGGATTTCATCCTCTATAGTCGAAACTTGGTACCCCTTCTCTACAAATCTGGATTTAAGTATATTGGCTTGATAAAAAAAGTCCGAAAGATTGGAACAGTTGCGTCTGACTCTTAGAATCTGGCTGCGAAGCACAGATCGCAGCCATGTAGAGTGATGGCAACTGTCGACCGGAATGTATCCATTCCGGTCTGTGGGTTTGAAAAATGTCCTAGTTTGTAATTGTCCATTATTGGAAAAGATTTCCAAATCCAAAAAATGGATAGACCTATAACTGGTCTCATAGGACAGAGTAATACCCACATTGTTATCATTCAAGGTGGACATGAAGGAAACAAGAGAAGTCTCGTCACCCCTCCATAGGAGGAGGATGTCATCTATGTATCGAACCCAGAGAATGATCTCGGGTCGATTATACGCATAGATGACATCCTCCTCCCATTTGGCCATAAAAATGTTAGCCAAGCTCGGGGCTCCCTAGAGGGTTAAGATGGGATGTATGCCCACAACAGGGGGATTTGGATACAGATGCTTGGTTCCGTTATTTTAATGAAGCCGGCATTTCATTTATTTCGTTCCTATTGGAGAAAAAAATGACCCGATTAACTAGCATAGACAAAGAAATTAAGGACAGTAGGGATAAACTTTCGCCATACAAATCCACAGCAGAATACAATTTATTATCTAATAACCTGAAAGGCCATTTAGAAAAAGAAGAGAAAGAACAAAAAATAAAGAAACAGAAAAAATACACTAGAGATGTTAATGACTATAAAAGTTGTTGTGTTTTTAGCTGGCAATCTAAGGAAGACTTGGGAGTTGAGCAAAACAATCAGACTATGGATACAACTGCTCCTCCATCCATGGATGTGTGATTAGTACCATCCACATCCAATCAGGTTCACAGTCGTCCTCCAATTGCCAGGGAATCTGACCAAAGACAACCTAGTGCACGTACCCCTAATGCACCATATAGGGGTCCACCTCCAATACCAGGAGGAAGGGGTAGAGGCCCTAGGGGTAATAATAGGGGTAGAAAAGATAAATCCCGGGAACATTGGAGACACGAGTCACCCCGGGGAAGGGGTGGTTACGGTCAACAAGATTCTGACTATTATGCATATCAGTATCAAAGAACACCTACACAGACCCACAATCGTTTCTCACCACTTAGAGACGATAGGAGTACGTATCCACCTCAATATAATTATAGAGATAGAGATGATGATTACGCACACAATAGATCTCCATATAATTATAACCAGAGCCATCCCGGTCCATCTTATTCGGGGTTTTTTTACAGAGAACAAAATGGGTACAACAAAAACCAAGACCCAAACGTGGGTGTAGAGGTGGATGGCGTATCCAACAACAAAAAAAGGGAGGATGGAATTTTTAATCTAAGCACAGCAACCTTTACGGAAGCTGAAAAAACTGTTCTAAATAAAGGTCTCAAATATGTTCCCCCTAAACATTTGAACAAATTTGCCACATTTATTGATGTGCATAAGTTTGTTCGAAAATTAAATATTCAAAGATATTTTATTTCTAACCCAACTAGACCATCAACACAGGATAATAGTTCACTTATGGTACATTCAGGGCTTTCAAACCCCTCTCTCTTCAATCCACCATGCCCCATAGCGCCCTCAGTTCAGGTATTCAAAGACTTGGTTCTGAGGGACTTGGAGGCATTACCTAAAAAAAGAATATACAGTGACCCTAAGATAAAAATTGGCTTGAAATCTTTGTGTGAGAGAAAAGATCTGACTATACGCCCCGCCGATAAGGGTGGAGGCATAGTTGTCCTAGAAAAACTGCTTATCATTTGGAAATGACTAGAATTCTAAGTGATACGGCCACTTATACGCGCCTTAATGGTAATCCTACTCAGAGCTATAAAACAGCTCTGATGGATCTGATTGATACTGGGACACAATTGGGAATCCTTGATAAAAAGGAGCAATGTTATTTGGTTCCTGTTGCTCCACGGATTCCAATATTGTATTATTTACCAAAGGTACACAAGTGCGTGAGCAATCCTCCGGGTCGCCCAATCATTAGCGGAATCGACTCCGTGACTTCACGAATAGGGAGATATATAGACTTCCATCTTCAGCCCATCGTGAAGTCTATACCATCCTATTTAAAAGACACCCGACATGTAATTTCTTTATTACAACAGGTAAATTATAGCGAGGACATCTTACTTGTGACAGCGGACGTTGCTTCGCTGTATACTAGTATCTCACACGACTTAGGTCTGTCGGCAGTAAATTTATTTCTGTCAAGAGTCAATACCCTTTCGGGCACGCAAAAACGATATATTATGGACCTCTTACAATTCGCTACACACCACAATTATTTCTGGTACAATGGGGACTTCTTTTTGCAACAAAAGGGGGTCGCAATGGGGGCAAAATTTGCCCCGAGCTTGGCTAACATTTTTATGGCCAAATGGGAGGAGGATGTCATCTATGCGTATAATCGACCCGAGATCATTCTCTGGGTTCGATACATAGATGACATCCTCCTCCTATGGAGGGGTGACGAGACTTCTCTTGTTTCCTTCATGTCCACCTTGAATGATAACAATGTGGGTATTAATCTGTCCTATGAGACCAGTTATAGGTCTATCCATTTTTTGGATTTGGAAATCTTTTCCAATAATGGACAATTACAAACTAGGACATTTTTCAAACCCACAGACCGGAATGGATACATTCCGGTCGACAGTTGCCATCACTCTACATGGCTGCGATCTGTGCTTCACAGCCAGATTCTAAGAGTCAGACGCAACTGTTCCAATCTTTCGGACTTTTTTTATCAAGCCAATATACTTAAATCCAGATTTGTAGAGAAGGGGTACCAAGTTTCGACTATAGAGGATGAAATCCAACATATAGCCAAGATTGAGAGAGACTCTTTAGTCAAAGAGCGGGATAAGCCCATTCAAGAACTAAAATATAAGTTTTCCTTTTCACCACATACTCTGTCCAACATAGACAGATAAAAGATATTTTCCAGAAACACTGGAAAGTTCTAAAAAATGATATGGTGTTGGGACCGTCTTTGCCTGATAAAGCCGGAGTAACATATCGAGGAGCACCCTCATTAAGGAATCAGATCGCACCTAATGTTACTGATCCCCCAATAATACCTACCTTCTTTCCTCAATTAAAGGCGTATTATCCCTGTAAAAAATGTAAGGTCTGTTTGATTAACACCTGTGGGAAACGTAAAACTGACACCTTTAGATCTACGTCTACCGGTGTTAGTTACCAAATGAAACATTTTGCCACATGTGCGACCAAATATATCGTTTATTTGCTTACCTGCCCTTGCGGGAAGCAGTATGTAGGGCGTACTATCCGCACATTTTCTATCAGGGTAGGGGAACATCTTACCAGTATTAAAAAGGGTAAGACGAACCATAGTGTTCCCAGACACTATTTGGAGTTCCATAATAAAGATCCTAAAGGTACAACATTTCAAGTTATAGACAAGTTTATCCCTAGTTGGAGGGGGGAGTCCCGCATTAGGGGGGTCTCCCAGCTAGAAACTTACTGGATTTACCAGCTCAAATGTTATAGGCCGTATGGCCTTAACATTGACTGGGATATTAATGCTTTTATTAACCAAGCTTAATTCCATATAGATTGACTATATCCCCTTGTATGCAATATTTTCGCCATATTAACTGTGATTATAGAAGTTATTTATGCGTACTATATATGTACCATGACGACACCTTTATATGTTCCTTATTTCCGGGATACTGGTCCAAATATTGATATTAATCTATTATATATTTACCACCATGTTGTGCACGGATTAGAATTATTATTCTGATCACCGTATATGGAGTAATAGTTATCATATAATGAACTACATATACTGGTTTTTGTAATAGGTTGTTTTGGCCAATAAGCACTACACCAAATACTGAAAAGTTCTTCCATATTGACATGAATAGATGTTCTCCCCAATCCATTAAGAAATATGATGTATCATATAAGTATAACTGCTTGTTTTGATACACGTCCTTGAAGATTAGCATTTATAGCATTTATGACACTATATATGTCAGGTAGGGCGCTGATCTCATGTCAGGCATTGTGTCTGATGCTGCGTGAGGGCAAGGATGACGGGAGATAGTCTGTGATCATGATGGCTAGACTCACAGTACACTACACGCCCCAGGTTGCTTTGCGGCTGGTCGCGCCGCCATGACGTCATGACGTAGTGACGTAGCGGCGGTGATAGGGGAGTGTGGTACGGCCTCGGGGTGAGACTACATTTCCCAGACTGCCGTATGAGTGACGCTCACGCTGGGACGGAGCGTCACGGGATGCTGACATACCTCTGCACACCGACGATCATGGTCACATGACGGATGACGTGGCGAGGTCCTTTTTAGCAATCTCTTCCCTATTGGCTCACCATTTAGGTGATAATATCTAATACCCTCTATGATTGGACAGAGGGATCCCGGAGATTTGGAATACAAATTAGATCACAACTGTTTCAAATTTATGATTACTCTTCTTATATATAAGCGTGGAGGTCAGTGGGCTTGTTGTATTTCCCAGTAGATGTCTGTTAAGACGAAACCGGTCGGACAATACACCAGCTCCAGCTGACTTGACCACGCTGTCTTTGTTTTTGTACTGCTGTGCTTTGGAGTGTCGTGGCTTTTCTTATATTTTGCTTTTTATATTTGCTTTTTAAGAATTTTTATCAAGTGTTCACATTGCTTGAACTTTAAAACGGATGTTTTAATAAATCATTTTTGGATTTACACCATGTGGAGAATCTTTTCCCTGTTTTTCATGGCTATGACCTATTGAGGTGCTTTTCGATTTGGGATTGGATCGTTCTTGATAAAATAGAAGTGCTGCCAGCTCTAAGAGGAGGCGTTTTACAGACTCCGGTTGTCGCTCCCCTGTCTCTGGAAGAGACAAAGCCTGAAAGATCCATCCGCCGTACGGCGCATTGGATCCATCATAGCTGGTAAGAGTATCACTTTCTCCTTTATGGATCCATGGTGAAGGCACTCCCGGGTGAAAGTATATACCTAGTGGTCTACTACATCCAACATACTTCCCGGTATACGGATAAGGTTATCCCAAGTTCTTCGGGAGATTCTTTGCTGGAACTTTCCTTTAGTGTATGACCATTATATTGGCAGACACTCATCAAAGTTACCCAATATGAACTTGACACCCATTATATAAAAGTTTTGTTTGTTTTGTTTGTATATGCACGATATAGCTATTGGTTCACCACCTGCTGACTGTCAGTAGAGACAGGTGGATGAGGCATCGTTTTATGCTATATGGTATTTTCATGTAAATTGTATATTATGCACATGTCACAGGGTATATTTATCACTACATTGTGTTCAATTTAAAATTTACATATACTTATTTCAGTATATTGCACGGTTGAGGTTCTTCCTCATCATTCATTGGCGCCACACTTTTTAAATATTTAGTTATAGCTAAGACAACTTTTTTCATTAGGAACCCAACAAACCTGTTTTTTCAATGTGGCAATATGATGTCCTTGTGGACATCGATTATTACCTTATAGAAAGTGTTATACCACTAACAGTAAGGTGTGAGTATTCATCTCCAAATATAAGTGGGAGTTTAAATGTACTTTCCTGACCATAAATACCACTCACACAATCATCAATGAGCCATAAAGGTATTATATTGAAGTTAACCTTTAAAAAAAAGAGTAGAATACATTTTTGTTGCCAATTTTTTTTTACAATTTGATTAAGGCTTGACAAACCCCAAGAGCCTGTAGGCAATGCACCTAAAATGACAGTTGCTACCTAACTTTTTCAAATTGAAGTTGGCTGATGCACACATCCCTTAGCTTAGCTTAGTGCTGCCATAGAGGAAAGCCTTTTTTATCCAAGAAGATTCACCAGACTTTTTTTTCAATAGATGACAACTGGTTCTATTCATGAACAGAAACATTCAAATTGAGGAGCTGGCAGATAAAGGATAAAAATGTTATTTTTAGCTGTCAGTACAAATGATCAGAGTGGTACAACACTGTCACTATCTTTGGAGGGATCTTACAGAGTTATTCGTACAACATTGTCAAATCTTTGTAGGTTTGATCAAAAGTCATCTTGCCTATGGCCAGCCTAATGCCCTGTACACACTAATGACTCCTTTATTTTCCCTCTTTTGAAGGGACTATCCCCCTTTTGAAACTAAGTCCCTTTGTTTCTCTTTTATCTCCAGGTTTCTTTTCTTTTGGGTCTGATGTATAGTTCTCTAAAAATATATACAATTTAATTACCAATTATTATAATGGAGCAAACTTTTATCCAACATCTAAACCAGGGGTGTCCAACCTGTGGCCCAAGATGGCTATGAATAAGGCCCAACAGAAAATCGTAAATTTACTTAAAGTGGTTCTAAAGGCAGAAGGTTTTTTTATCTTAATGCATTCTATGCATTAAGATGAAACATCTTCTGTTTTCAGCAGCTCCCCTCAGCCCCCCTAATACTTACCTGAGGTCCAGCGATGTTGGACGAGAGACTCGGCTGTCCAGTACTCCCCTCCTCATTGGCTGAGACAGCAGCGCCATTGACTCCCGCTTCTGTGAGTCAAAGTGTGTAAGCCAATGAGGAGAGAAAAGGGACCGGGGCGGCGCTCCGTGTTTGAATGGACACACAGAGCAGCGGCTCGGCTCAAGTGCCCCCAGAGCAAACTGCTTGCTGTGGGGGCACTCAACAGGAGGGAGGAGGCAGAAGAGAGACCTGAGAAGAGACTGCTCTGTGCAAAACCATTACACAGAGCAGGTAAATATAACATGTTTGTTATTTTTAATGAAAATAAATGTGAATTTAGTATCACTTTAAATATGTTGCATTTTTGGGGATTTTTTGTAAAAATGCGTTTACAGTACACTTTGCAAACACAATTTTACAGTGTCTCTTTACTGGACTTTTATACGTTTTTATCTTCACAAAGAAAAATATCCCACTCTTCACAATCGCGCCTTGTTCATGTCATCACCTGTATTTGTGAGCAACTATTTTAAAGGATGAAGCACACGAAGGGCAAAATTAGAACCAAAATATCTGATGAGCACCTTGAGAATTAATTGAGAATTGATACTACATCCAATCAGATATTGATGCGCTCGTTTATCAAAAGTAGTGTCAAATGTTGCACTCGTTTTATGTTGCCCTCTTTCATTTTTATAATAAAAAATCATTTAAAAAACATGAAGTTTTATTCCTCAGATATGTACAATATCTATATCAGTGATTGTTAACTGCCTGACTTTTCTGCTCATCGGCTATGTTAGTGTATTTTATGTGTGGCCAAGACAATTCCTCTTCTTCCAATGTGGCCCAGGAATGTCAAAAAGTTGGACACCCCTGATCTAAACTTTTGCATTTGTCCATTTTAAATAGCCGGTATAGAGGAAAAGTAATATTTTTTGGTATGTTAATCTTTTATGGTCTACTTTGTTTTTAACTGGGTCCCTCTTTCCAATCCCATAAAATTGGACGGCATGTTTTACACCTAGTTTCACTTCCAAAATGTTGCATTTTTTTTTTTTTGCGTCTTGTCCACTAGCTTTTATTTTCTTCTGCTGCCCCTTTTTTGTCATTGTGACAACATTTTTAGTACCTCGCTTTATATTTACTGATTTTCTTTTCAGTGCTTTTTCGATTGCTGGGAAGAGACTTGTGAAATCGGGCTATGTACAGGGGAAAGGCAACGCAGAAAAATTACATCTGTTATAAATAAGCCCCTTGGTAATCATTTGTGCCATATGTTGAGAGCTTAGTGATGCTTGCAGCAGAAAAGGAAGGTATTACAGCCTGGATGGACCTTTAAAGTGTCTGCAGCGGTTTCTCTTGTTGAGTCTTGGCACTAACTTTATAGAGGCCTCTGAGGTTGCAGTAAAATCGATGCCCTTGCTGCGCAGTATATTATATCTTGGTAATTATCCTGTTGTCAGTAGCGGGCAGGCCCTCCTAGTCATAATTTACTGCCAGGTGTCAAGCCCAGGTGAGAGAGCGCCATCAATCACCCGGACAGGACCTCTTAGCTTGTCGCCATCTATTAGAGCATTCAGATCCTCAGCAGGACAGATCCTCAAATAAATGCAATAAACAGTCAAGTACAGCGATTAATCTGGTGATTTCATCTTTTCACCTTAGGGATCAGTAGGCTGACTGGCACAGAGCTGCATCACCACTTCCTGTTCCCCCCCTGCTGTGGCGGACACGGTTGGAGATTAGAAAACAAGATGAATAATTTCAAAAGCTTTCATCTCTTAACCAAACAGAAAAGGGTTAAATACTTGTTCAGGATGGCAAGCTTTTATATATGTGTGTGTGTAGCAGAAAATAGTACTGTTGTGGGAAAATAGCCATGCTAAAGAGTGTCTAGAGATGAGGCACCTGACTTACTAATTACAGCTGTTTTCATATGGAAACTGACAGAGTGATTTACTAATGCTGTGCATTTATCTGCTGGGACTCAGGAGTGACGAGAGGTGTTAATTAGATGTTAAAGCGGAGTTGAGTTTCTTTTTTTTTTTTCTAGGGAACCTTTCACACCGGCCATGTCTGGTCTGTTCAGCGGGGGGGATCCATGAACAGATCTTCTGCTGAATCAGAGCAGAACAAGATGGGTGTGAGTTTTGTGACACCCATGCCCATTTCGTTTTTTTTATTTCTGCATTGTGACATCAGACCTTTCCGGCACTGTGTTCGATCCATTGGCATCCAGATGGAAAGAGCCTTGCATCCATTTATATCTGGAGATCTGCAATCCATCACATTTAGGTCTGTAAAAACCCCAAAAGTATGTAGTCTTTTTCCATTTTTTTTTCCAGACCTGAATGGACTCAGAGTTAGGCATCGGATGTAAACCAATGCATGGTTTGTTTACATCTACCTGCCCATAGACTTAAAGTTAAAGTCCATGCAAAAACTAAAATCCCTGCATCTATAGACACCACTGATCTAACACTAACCTCGCTGTCCCTGTAAAGGAAAAATTAGTATACATACCTTTTTGGAAGCTGATCTGACCCGCTCCGGCCTGGATCCCACACTAAGCTGTCAGCTGCAGCTCCACTGTAGAGGCGGGTGCAGAGGAGACGGGACAACAACAAAAGCCCCATAGTAACTCTATGGGTGACGTCACTTCCCATTCATTTCACAGCCAATGTCAGCCGTGTCCTCTGCGGAGATCGGGTTGGAGTGGGTCAGAACGGCTTCCAAAAAGGTATGTATAGAAAAAAATTTTCTTTTACAAGGATAGAGAGGTTAGTGTTAGATCCGTGGTGTCTATAGATGCAGGGATTTTAGTTTTTGCATGGACTTCCACTTTAGGGTGGCCATAGATGGATTGAAATCTAGCAGGGAACTAAGGGATGGGTAATCACACCCCTCCTGCTCCACTCAGCTCTGGGCCACCGTGCCCAGACATGTGTTGCCATTTCTGGGATCAGGTGCCGGATGATTTTGCATTTTTGTTTTGACTAACCCACCAAAAAAGTGTGCTTCTTCTATGTTTACATGTTCCTTTGCCTATTTCAATCCCCTTCCAATCCCCGTGTGGGATTTATATGCTCAGCTTGTATTTTGTTATGATGTTATTCTCAATAAAAAACATTGTACCAAAAATTTGGCAGAGAATTTCAATACAGGTGGTCAACCTCCCTGATGGATAAAAGCCAGGGGTTCAGCAGCTCCAGCCAATGGCTGCAGTGATGATCTGGTTATTCTGGCAGCAGGGGAGTCTCCCTGTTGTCAGAATACAATAGCGCAGCGGGTAGGATTTCCACCATGTACCTTGAGTGTGTGGATGCGGGAATTGGTTCAGTTTTTTTTTTTCATTCAGACTGCTGGCTGAATGAAAATAACTGAACCATGTATGGCTAGCTTTATATGAAGCTTCCTATAAGTTTCACCTGAAAAACTGACAGCTGGACCTGATCAGAAAGCCCATGTGAAATGGGGTAAGCACTAAAAATGTTAGCTAAAAATAGTGCATGCATGCATATTTGCAAAACTGTGTTTCTTGTATTTTTTTCAATATGTTTCCCCACTGATGTTCAGGTATTGCAGTAGCACCTGGAAATCTCCATAATCGCTGGTTTGATCTCTGCTAGATTTACAGCTCAGAGGTCATCACTTCCTCATGACGCGTGCTGGAACGCGAAATGCATAGAAGTTAGGTCTGACACGCACTCCACGTCACTTCCGCGGGGGGGAGGTTGCCTAATGCATAGCATACACTGCTGGTCAGATAGCGCTGTCTGCACAGACTTCCACTGCACTAGGTTGTTCCTCACATGCTGATGCACTCCCCTGCTGGAAATATTGTGAGTGACAATTTTTAGCAATAAACAAATGATACTACACTATATCTGCCTTCCCTGGCTCTTTTTGGCGGAGCTTGATTTTCAGATGTGGGAGATTGGAGCGGAGGATAGATAACAAAGATTTGATCTGGCTGTTCCCGGGCTCATTCGACCAAGTTCGCCACACATGTGAACGATTGATTGGAAAAAGATCGTTGAATGGTTTCCAGGATTTGAGGAGTTACTTCATGTCTTATGGACACTTGCTGGCCAGAGCCATCTGGTGAGCGCATTTTGTTGTCATTTTGGGTGAAAAGTAACGAATATTATCAGGAACACATATTTTATTTCTCACATGGTGTTGGAGTGGAATCATCTAGAAATAATTTTGGAGCTGTTTTGAACTTTTCATGATATATTTGTTTGAGCAATCATAAATATATTATTTTTTTCTGAAATATTTGTGCACATGTATAAAGTGAAGTCATTCACTAATACACCTTTATACACGGTTACGAGCGTATATATATATATTGTGAGGGGGTTAGCTCGGCAGCGGGTGTGTGTGACCCCCGGGATGGGCTCCCCACACAAAAACAGGCCCAGCAAACGGAGGTTGTGGTTTTCAAAATCAAAAAAAGGTGCGGTTTATTTTCTATTTACAGTGACAAAACACAGCAAAGCCAAAAGAAACATAAACAAAATAAATCCTGGTCAATTTGACCTCTGACTAAACATACAGGTTTCCTAACTAACAACTGGGATCAGCCTAGTGCTGTCCTAGTCCCTAAGTCCCTGGTTTTAAATGTCCAAGCAAATAGCCACACAGGCTTTGTCTCACCGCACAGGGGTTCACTCTCCCTAGACAGTCCACACAGGTCTGCTTCCAGGCATGAGCTAACATCTAATGAAGCTGGGAGTTCTTATAGAGGCCTAAATGAGCTGACAAGCTTCAGCTGGTCTCATCAACTCCCTGTCTGCACGACGCCCCACACTCTCCCTAGAGGTATGAGTCATCCATGAGCCCACTAGCCTTAGCTGGGCTTATACAACTCTCCACCTAGTTGTATAAGTCGGCGTAAAGCCTGAATCTGGGCGAAATATATCTACCCCCCTGGATGCAACCAGGTGACTTTACCTTCCTGCTGTCACATACCGCCCCTCTTGTTTTAACCTCGGGGTTGGAACACCAGCAATCAGGCATTCATGTACTCGAGACAAAGCATCCACATTCCCCATTTGAACGCCAGGGCGATGCTTTACTGTGAAGTTGACTTCCTGGAGGGCCAGGAACCACCTATTCACTCTTCTATTTGTTTCCTTGTTTTGAGCCATCCACTTTAACGGAGCGTGATCCGTAACCATGTCAAAGTGCCTACCTAGCAGGTAGTACCGAAGGGAATCTAGAGCCCACTTCACCGCTAAACACTCCTTTTCAACGGTGGCGTAATTTACCTCATGGGACTTCAACTTCCTGCTGAGGTAAATGACTGGGTGCTCTTCCCCGTTCCAGACCTGGGACAATACTGCTCCTAACCCCACATCTGACGCATCACTTTGTACGACAAAGTCTTTAGAGAAGTCGGGTGAGTACAACACTGGCTGGCTACATAAGGCTTGTTTCAAGAATTGGAATGCTGCCTCAGCCTCGGGGGTCCATTTAATCATGACCGACCCTTTCCCCTTCGTTAGGTTGGTTAGGGGCACAGCCTTAGAAGCAAAGTGGGGAATGAATCGCCGATAATACCCAGCGATTCCCAGAAAGGCTCGTACCTGCTTCTTGCTGTTGGGACGTGGCCAACTCTGGATGGCCTCGACTTTGTTGAGTTGGGGTTTTATTACTCCCCTCCCAATGGTGTACCCAAGATATTTGGCCTCCTCCTGCCCAATGGTACACTTCTTGGGGTTAGCCGTAAACCCCGCTTCCCGAACAGAGTCCAGGACTGCTTGCACTTTTGGCAGATGTGAGGCCCAATCTGTGCTATGGACAATTACGTCATCCAGGTAAGCCGCAGCATACTTCCGATGGGGCCTCAGCATCTGGTCCATTTTCCGCCGGAATGTGGCCGGCGCATTCTGTAACCCGAACGGCATTCTTTTATATTGGAACGCCCCGTCTGGGGTTACAAATGCGGTTTTCTCTTTGGCCAATTTGGCCAGGGGGATTTGCCAATACCCTTTTGTGAGGTCAAGAGTCGTCATGTATCGGGCTGTTCCCAGCCGGTCGATCAACTCATCTATACGTGGCATGGGGTAGGTGTCAAATTTTGTAACTTTGTTCAACTGACGAAAATCGTTACAAAATCGCCAGCTCCCATCCGGTTTAGGCACCAACACAATGGGACTAGACCAATCACTTTGGGACTCCTCTATCACCCCTAAGTTCAGCATTTTCTGTACTTCCTCCCGTATTGCCTCCCGTCGGGCCTCTGGGATCCGATAGGGTTTTAACTTCACCCTTTCACCGGGCGGGGTAATGATGTCATGCTCTACCCCAGATGTTTGTCCCGGCAGCTCAGAGAATACCTCCTTGTTGCGAAGCACAAACTCCTTAACCTCCTGTTGTTGGGGTTGTGACAAGGTGGCTGCTATTCCAACCTCAGGAATCACGCAACCAGTTTGAGCTGGTGACCAAGTGTCTGCGACTAGGGACTCTCTATCCCTCCAGGCTTTCAACAGATTAACGTGATAGATCTGTTCGGGCTTTCGCCTTCCTGGTTGTCTGACCTTGTAATTCACTTCGCTCACTTTTTCCATTATCTCGTAGGGGCCTTGCCATTTGGCAAGGAATTTACTTTCAACCGTAGGGACAAGTACCAGTATCCTATCCCCCGGGGAAAAGGTACGGGTCTTGGCTCCACGGTTGTACACTCTCTGCTGTGCTAACTGCGCTTGGGCCAAATGTTCCTTCACGATGGGCATTACCTGTGCAATTCGGTCTTGCATCAGGGCGACATGCTCAATCACTCTCCTGTGGGGAGAACTCTCACTTTCCCAAGTTTCCTTGGCAATATCCAACAGCCCTCTTGGGTGTCTCCCATACAGTAACTCAAAGGGGGAGAATCCCGTAGAGGATTGGGGCACCTCCCTAATAGCAAACATCAGATAAGGAAGTAGACAGTCCCAATCCTTTCCATCTCTATCCACCACTTTCTTCAACATTTGTTTTAGGGTTTTGTTGAATCTTTCAACCAGCCCATCGGTTTGGGGGTGATATACAGATGTACGTAATTGCGTCACTTTGAACAATTTACACAGCTCCTTCATAACCCGGGACATAAAGGGTGTACCTTGGTCCGTAAGCAGTTCTTTACAAATACCCACCCGGCTAAACACAAGAGATAGCTCTTTGGCTATGGTTTTGGCCGAGGTATTTCGGAGAGGGATCGCTTCTGGATAACGGGTGGCATAGTCCATTATAACTAATATGTACTGGTGCCCCCTAGCGGACTTGATTATAGGACCTACCAAATCCATGGCGATCCTCTCAAACGGGACCTCAATGATGGGTAGAGGGACCAGCGGGCTACGGAAATGTGGCATCGGGGCCGACCTCTGACACACAGGGCAGGAGGAACAATAATTTTCTATGTCCTTCATCACCCCCGGCCAATAGAATCTCTGTAATACCCTCTCTCGGGTTTTCTCTGTCCCCAGATGACCTCCAAGAATGTGCCCATGGGCCAACTCCAACACCAACTTCCTGTAAGGTTTGGGCACCACAAGCTGCTCAACGGTTTCTTCTGCCCTTTTTGCCACCCGATACAGTAGGTCCTTCTCTACGCTGAAGTATGGGTAAGTGCAGGTATTATCTGGGTTCACTAACTCGCCATCTATTTTCACTACGTTTTCCCGTGCCTTTATTAGGGCGGGGTCTTTCAACTGTTCTGTGGCAAAGTTTTCCCTGTGAACCTCAAGATCAGAAAACTCCACAGACGGTAGGTTTTCGTCTGAGGAGGTGGGCTCCTCTCCAGTTTCTTGAGTCTCCCCTGCCAATACTGATAAGGGAAATTCCGGAGAGTCCTCACCACTCTCAGGGGAGTTCTGGCTATCACATTCCTGGTACATAGGGGCACCAGTGGGGGGCTCAGGATCATCCCACAGTTCCCAGAACTTCGGAAAATCCCTTCCCACAATGGCGTCATGCGGTAACTGAGATACTAAGCCCACTGGATGAGAGAGGGTACCTTTGGGGGTCTCGAAACACACTGTAGTCACTGGATACTCTCGGGTGTCCCCATGCACACAAATAACAGCTACCTTGCTATTCCCAGAGACCTCTGTTTTAACTAACTCAGCCTTTATCAGGGTCACAAGGCTACCTGAATCCAGCAATACCACAACATTTCTACCATTAACACACATTTTGCATAAATGTTTCTCAGTTCCTCGAATGGCAGTGCATGCGACTGTCGCACACAGCGACTGACGTCTGCCCGTCAGAAAGTCACACTGCATGGGTTCCTCCACAACCGGGCAATTGGCTGCAATATGTCCCGCTTGCCGGCAGCGGTAGCAAACGATCCTTCTTGCCGCCTCTTGAGCCGCTGATTTCCCAGGCTGTTCTCGCCAAACTTGGGGTAGAGCTCCCACCCTCTCACTCTCTCCACCCTCACCCCTTGGAATCCTCTTATCCGCCCCTGGGGATGGTCTGGTCTTAGGGTGGAAAGTCCGAGTGTCTCTGGAAGAGGCCGTCAGGTTCTCTGTAGCCAAGTATTTCTCCACACGATCCACAAGACCATCGGCCGTCTCTGGGTCTCCATGGCTTACCCACCTTTGGATGGCAGTAGGAAGAGCTCTCAAAAACCGATCCATTACAACACGTTCCACAATCTTTGGTGCGGACAAAGTCTCTGGCTGTAGCCACTTTCTGCTCAGGTGAATGAGATCATACATTTGAGACCTGGGGGGTTTTCCAAGCTGGAAAGTCCAGTTATGCACACGCTGAGCCCGGACAGCCAGGGTGACACCCAGCCTTGCCAATATTTCAGCTTTTAGCATCACATAGTCTTTTGCTTGGTCAGGCTCTAGGTCATAGTAAGCCTTCTGCGATTCACCAGTTAACAGAGGAGCCACCAGTCCAGCCCACTGCTCCTCAGGCCACTTTTCTCTTTCAGCAGTCCTTTCAAATGTGGTCAAAAATATCTCTGGATCATCCTCTCCAGTCATTTTTGTCAATAAACGACTCACCCCAAAGGACGCGGTATTAGTGGGACGGCTTTCCTCACTGGTCTGCGGACGTTGCTGCATTACTGCTTCCATTTGTTGTAGTCTCTGCTCTTGCTTCTGTAACAGGTCTATGAAGCGGGCCTCAGATTGCTGCTGGGCTTGTTGCTGAGCTTCCAGACTCTGTTGGTGAGCTTGCTGCTGGGCTGCAAGGCTCTGTTGATGAGCTTGCTGCTGGGCTGCGAAGTTCTGTTGTTGAGCTGCAAGGCTCTGTTGATGAGCTGCAAGGCTCTTTTGCAAACCTGCATTTGTCTGCTGTTGATTGGCATTTGCTAGAGCCAGCTGCTTCAGTATCTCCTCCATGCTGGCTTAAAAAAAACTGCCACTGGTTCTCCACCAACTGTGAGGGGGTTAGCTCGGCAGCGGGTGTGTGTGACCCCCGGGATGGGCTCCCCACACAAAAACAGGCCCAGCAAACGGAGGTTGTGGTTTTCAAAATCAAAAAAAGGTGCGGTTTATTTTCTATTTACAGTGACAAAACACAGCAAAGCCAAAAGAAACATAAACAAAATAAATCCTGGTCAATTTGACCTCTGACTAAACATACAGGTTTCCTAACTAACAACTGGGATCAGCCTAGTGCTGTCCTAGTCCCTAAGTCCCTGGTTTTAAATGTCCAAGCAAATAGCCACACAGGCTTTGTCTCACCGCACAGGGGTTCACTCTCCCTAGACAGTCCACACAGGTCTGCTTCCAGGCATGAGCTAACATCTAATGAAGCTGGGAGTTCTTATAGAGGCCTAAATGAGCTGACAAGCTTCAGCTGGTCTCATCAACTCCCTGTCTGCACGACGCCCCACACTCTCCCTAGAGGTATGAGTCATCCATGAGCCCACTAGCCTTAGCTGGGCTTATACAACTCTCCACCTAGTTGTATAAGTCGGCGTAAAGCCTGAATCTGGGCGAAATATATCTACCCCCCTGGATGCAACCAGGTGACTTTACCTTCCTGCTGTCACAATATATATATATATATATATATATATATATATATATATATATATATATATATATTATTTGTATAAATCACTTTTTGCATTTTTAGTGATTATATTGGGAGCGCCCTTTATCACAGCATTCAGAGGTCATAGGCTTTCCACAGCTCTCTTATGCCCTGTACACACGATCGGATTTCCGATGTATTTTTCCGTCGGAATTCCGATGAAGCTGACTTCCATCAGTCTTGCCTACACACCATCAGACAAAATTCCGACCATCCAACACATTACGACGGCACTATAAAGGGGAAGTTCAAATCCAACGACGCCACCCTTTGGGCTGCTTTTGCTGATTTCGTGTTACCGCGTGTTTAGTAAAAGTTTGGTGTTAGCCGATTCGCGCTTTTCAGTCTCCGTGCTTTTCAGTCCGTTACAGCATGACGAATGTGCTATCTCCATTCCGAACGCTAGTTTTACCAGAACGAGCGCTCCCGTCTTGTAATTTAGTCTAAGCATGCGTGGATTTTTCTCCGATGGAGTTCCCAACAGACGATCGGAATTTGCTATAGTTTTTTTTCCATCGGTAAAATTTAAAACATGTTCTATTTTTTTACACCGATGGAAAAAAGACCGATGGGGCCCACACACAATCGTTTTTTATGATGAAAAAAGTCCACCGGTCTTTTTTCATCTGAAAAACCGATCGTGTGTACGCGGCATTAGTATATCATGATGCTCTTAAGCAGCCCATAGATTATGCATTTTTCTTTCCTCCCACCACAGGTTGCAGGAAAGAAAATTGCTTGATTCCCCCAAAACACAGTCAGTCTCGATGGGAGCCTTCCGTGCTGTCAGAATACAATGATCGCTGCTAGCAGCTATAGCCACCAGCAGTGATTACGTGAAAAAAATCAGACAGGCTGAACCAGCGGAGATTCGATCCATCTATGGCAGGCTTTACTTTTGCATAAGGAATGTTCCCCAGACGACGCTATCTCTTAGCGAAACGTATGTCGGGAGGCAGACGCGCTGACGTCATCGCTTTGGATGGGAGACTGCATGCCGACCGGCTCTCCATTGTTTTAACGGATGTTTTTATGCTACGATTGTGTAAGTGAACACTTTTTGGACATTAAACTTTTTTACTTAAAGCGGAGGTTCCGCGGTCCATCCTTTTTTTTTTTTAAAGTCCATTCTATGCTAAAACTTATGCATTAGTAGTACTCACTTGTCCGGCGCTGGTAAACATCCCCCGTCCGTTTTCGGAATAAATAACTCTTTATAAAAAAAACTTCCTGTATTTGCCATTTTGCTTGTGGGCATCTTGAAGCCCACAAGCATATTCTTCCGGGAAGCGATGAATGCGCGTCACGTGACCGGGTAGACGAGTCACGTGACAATTGAATTATCGTGATGTTTACTCTTTTACTCCTGGGAAGCAGGACACTTTGCTCCCAGGAGTCATTGCTGCAGAATTCCTGGCATACACAGCACAGCAAAGGACACGCCTACTCCCGCGGGAGGAAATCCCGGAAGTAGGAATGAAGAAAGAAGATTAAGGGAAACTACACAACAAAAAAAAAAAAGGTAAGGCATTTGCTTTCATTCATGCTAAGAGGGAACGGTTACAGTAATCTTTAAAATGTGGGTGAACCTCCGCTTTAAGCGGTACACACTATGTGAGTGTTTCTCAATTCTTGGGTCATTGATGCTGATCTCCACGGCCGCTGGGCTTATCGAGTTCATCCAGTCTGACTGCTTGTCTTTCGTGTATTGGAGATTGCTACAGACCAGGAATGGGACCATATTTTTGGGCTTCTTACAGCTTGCCTGTGGTAATCGCATTATCCTATAGGTGGCGCTGCACGTGTGTTCATTGGTGTATAAATTGAGGTTCACCCCTTTCCTCTTTCCACACAAGATTTCCATCCACTGTACTTGCACTGTATAATTAATCATCGGACTGGTTCACCTATTCAATATTGGCTGGACACTTTGTTATGATTTTTTTATGATCTTTTTATGATCTTTTTATGATTTACCCATGGTGTACTTATGTACTTTTTTTCACACCTTTTTTTCAATAATTAAATTTTCATGATTGGAGCATGTTTTCTATGAGATTGCCCCATATTGATTTATGAGAGTTTTCATTCAATTCATGTTCGATTCACAATATTTCACATTTATTCAATTATTTGCGCAGCTCCTTCTCTTTATTTTTGCTCTTATTTGAATGTGTAGTCTCACATTTTGAGCTGCTGCATATTGTTACTATTCACATGTTTAGGTAGCACAGTATATTCCATCTTTATAGTTTACAGCACAGCTGTCATGTCATTAGCCGCGTCCTTTCGGGGTTTTGCCTATCATATGTAAGGGAAATATGTTCACATGGTTCATTTGGTCTCTGGCAGGCTTGAAGTGGCATGTGTGAAGAATGCTGGGATGCAAACACTTGGTGTAGGGGTACCATAGACACCTGAGGAGTTTGACCCTAAGGCTGGCTATAGATGGATCAATATTTGGCCTGTTCAGCAAGAACCAGTCAAATGTTGATCCATATATGGCCGTTCCTGCTTAACAGATGCCAATCTAGTGATATTTTTGTCTAATTGGTTGTAAAAATTTCAGTCCCCATTGTCATTGTACAATAGCACAGCAGAGAGGATTCCTCCATCCACCTTGCTAGTGCCGAATCTGTGTTTGCTTGGCTGATTAAAAAACAATCCATCTATAGCCAGCCTAAAGCCCAACTCATGCTAAAAAAAATGTTTTTCTAATAGCATGGGAAAGGTCGGGACAGTAAATGATTGGAAAGCTCTCCCACGGAAGTTTTTAATAGAGCAAGGAAGAATATGACCTTCAAATAACATCTTTATTGCTGTCTGTACTTTCCTGTCCTAGTGACAACTGTTCCCCCTAATTTCTTGTACTGGTGTCACAGGGACAGGGAATATATCCCTAACACACACAGGCAAAAATAAAAACCTGACAGAAATCTGCATTCTACCAAAAATGTAAAAACTATTTGCTGAAGTTAGGCTTTAATGCAAGAAAAAAAAAAAAAAAAAAGCATACTGGTAAGAACAGAGATGAAGATATGGAAATGTGATTTCTATGCTGTGTATATAAAATATTTATATTCATTATTTAGATAATTGTGTCCTTTTACTGTTAGGAGGATGAAGACCATAGATCTTGACTTCTATTAGCTTCAAAGCTGAAATCATTTATAGCAGCTAGCTGCTAATACAGAAATGTCATCCCGGTTATATTTAGGCGGTAGTATCCGAGTTATAAAGAGACATGAATTTCTCCTTGAGAGATTACGATTGAGGATAAACACAGCTCTAGTGTATATTTATATGCCCAGTAGGGTAATAATGCTGTTTAGCTTCATAAGTTACAGTCTCATATATTAAAAAGCTCTCTATGTGAATCTTCACACTATGCGATGGATCACTGTGCTGTTAGGGTAATAGATCACCCCCTTGTTTTCCTTCCATATTTTGTTCATTAACAGGAAAATATGGCAGTCACAGTGTTCTGTCAGTGATGTGACCACTTATTCTTTTACCATGGATAGAATTTAATTTCTCTTTCTTTCTTTCTTTCTTTCTTTCTTTCTTTCTTTCTTTCTCTTCCATCTTCCTTTTCTCCATTTATTTATCTTCCTTCTTTCTTTCCCTTCCTTCTTCCTTTTCTTAATTTCTTTATCTTCTTTCTTTCTTTCTCTTCTTTCCTCCTTTCATCTCTTTTCCCCCCCTTCTTTCCCCTTTGTTCTTCTTTCCTCCTTGCCTCATTCCCTCCTTCCATTTTTTCTCCTTTCTTCCCCTTCCTTCTTTTCCTCCTTCGTTCTCTTCTTTCTTCCTTCCTTATTTATTTCTTCCCCTTCCCTCTTTCCTGTTTTCTTTATTCCACTTCCTTCTCTTCGCCTTTTTTTCCTCCTTCCCTCTATCATTCCTTTTTTCCTTCTGTCTTTATTCCACTTCCTTCTTTCCTCCTTTAATTCTTTCCCTTCCTTCTTTCTTTACTTCAATTACTTCTTTCCTTCTTTATTTATTTTCCTTCTTTATTTCTTCCTTTCTCTCCCTTCTTTCTTTCTCCTCTTTCCTCATTTCTTTCTTTGCTTTTCGTCTTTCTTCTTTTCTTCCTTCCTTCTATCTCTTCTTTCATCCTTCCTTCTCTTCTTTCATCCTTCTGATGCTTCTTTCTTCCTTCTATCTTTTCTTTCCTCCTTCCACCTTTCCTCCTTCCTTCCCTTCTTCCATATTTCCCCCTTCCTTCCCCTCTTCCTTCTTTCCTCCTTCCTTCATTCCCTCCTTCCATCTTTCCTCCTTTCTTTCTTACCCTTTCTTCTTTCCCTTCTTCCTTCCTCGTTTATTTCTCCCCTATCCTCCTTTTTTTTCTTTCTTTTTTTTTTTTTTTTAACCATTGGGTGATTCTACGCAACATCATTTGTGCAAAACTGAAATACTTTGGCTGGGTGGACTGATCCTTTAATGCAAACTACTGCTCTTTGTACTGTTGTTATCATTTTTAGTAGATCCTGTTGGGTTTATGCATCCACTAGCTTATATCTGTTAGGTAGTCTAGCTGTAAAATCACAGCTCCACCAACCTGTTGAGTCCATTACAATCAGCAGGAAAACATGTGAATGAATGGGGGAAGGAAACCCAACCATAGATGATATCCTACTGAATTCCCCAAGAGATTTCCACGAGTAATCAAAATATGGGTCTTGGGTACAACCAACTTTCTGAATGCCAGTGTTATCATTATAGTACCCGACATCCAGTTTCAATTCAGTATCAGGCTGCCATGTACGGGAAAGATATTTGGCGGTGGTGCATTGAACACCGTCCTGCTATCTCTGTGTTATTTTCATCTCCCTGGACGTCGCTCTCCATTATGCCATCGCTGATCTGTAGCTCCTGTAATAGAAACAAATACACATGTTGGTTTCTACTTAATGAGATACTTGAATCCTTGTCTACTGCCATCAACAAGAGATTGGATTTCTGAATGTAGCTAAATGTAGTTACAGACACAGTGTGGACTGATTATTGCAACAGAGTGAATTCGATTGCAATTCATGAAAGTCAATGAATGAGATTTCACAGCTAGTTAAAACAGCTCAGAGTTACATGCCGGCAAATGTTTTCTGCAGAAAAAGGAATATGTATCAGTTCTGCAAATTAAATTATTAGTTAATGTCAAGCCCAAATTATTTTTTTTTCTAGTGTTGGATAAAGTAAGAAAAAAGTTTTTACTACCCTGGGGCTCCATTACAGATATCCCCCCTCACTTCCTTTCATGCTGACAACCATTTCACCAGACAGGAAGTGAAGAAAAATCTGCAACAGGGTCACAGAAAGAAAAGCAATTTTGTTCCTGTCCATGTTTCTGTTGGAGAGTTCCCCTCACTGCCTATTTGGTAAAACATTATCAGCAGGACAGGAAATTAGTGCAAATCTCTCCACCAACGTCCCAGATAGCAGTAAAAATCTGTCAGAGGTTCTAACTCTTCCCCCCACTCTATCTGCTTTCAGTTTAGTAGTGGTTACCTGCAATTTTCTTTACATGAAATGAAGAGCTACAGGCATACCTCCCAACTTTCAGAGATGGGGAAGAGGGACACTTTAGTGTGTAGGCAAATGAGAATCCTGTGCCGCCCTTGCACTTACATGGACTATGGGAGGTAATAAGCAAGAAATGATTGGTTAAAGCAGAACTTCACCTAAAAAGAAAGTACCAATTTTACTCCTCCCCCTTCCCATATTGCCTGTATGCTTGGATGACTGCACTCCTGCGCATGTATGGGAGTGATGTTATCCCAAGCTGCCCAAACAGGACAGCCGAAAACCAGCACCTAGAAGAAGATGTGGAGAAGATTCTGCCACCAGCGAGGGACCTTGCGGGTGTCGGACAGTTAAGAATAAAAAAAATATTTTTGCCTTTAGTTCCGCTCCCATCTGAATCTTCTAGTGCATCAAATGCTACTCTCTCCCCAGATTTACAATGCTGCTGTCCAAGGGTGTCTCTGTTGCTCCCTCATCCAGAGCGGGGACACCCTAAGACATGAAGTGTATTACTGTCTAGAACACCAAGTGAAAATGAAGAAAAAAAATAATCAAAAAAGAAAACAAATACAGCCACCACTTTTAAGGATTGGTATGCTGCAATATATTCCATTTTTGTTTTTGGGTTTAATGCCACTTTAATAAAGGCGGCTCTGCTGCACAGGATCAAGTACCTAGATCCTGCACTTCCGGGTCTGGGGCCCGCATGCCGCCGGCAACCTGCTCCTACTGTGATTAGACACAGTGGGAGCTGATTTGCAGGTATGGTGGACTCGATGTCCACTGGCACCCGGCCAGAACGACAATCTGCCTATGTAAACAAGGCAGATTGCCGTTCTGTCAGTAGGTAATGCATTGATCCTGTGTTCCTGCAAAGCAGGAACAAGGATCAATGCCTTCCCCTAGTTAAAGCACCTCCCACACAGTACGCAATCACTGGCTAGGCACACAGTTAACCCTTTGATCGCCCCTGATGTTAACCCCTTCACAGCCAGTGTCATTAGTACAGTACATTAGAGCACTGACCATTGTATTAGTGTCACTGGCCCCCAAAAAGTGTCAGTGTCCGATTTGTCCACCGCGATATTGCAGTCCCACTATAAGTCGCTGGTTACCGCTGTTACTAGTAAAAAAAACAATCAATATACGCTTATTTGGATTTGTTTTTACCAAAAATATGTAGCAGAATATATATTGGCCTAAATTTTTGCAGAAATTGGATTTTTTACATTTTTTTATTGGATATGTTTTATAGCAGAATGTAAAAAATGTTGCATTTTTTCTAAATTGTCGGCTTTTTTGGTTTATAACGCAAAAAGTAAAAAACGTAGAGGTGATCAAATACCACCAAAAGAAAGCTCTATTTTTTTTTTGGGGGGGGGGGGAGACGCACTTTTTATTTGGGTACAGCGTTGCAAGACTGCGCAATTGTCATATAAAATAACGCAGTGCTGTATCGCAAAAAAATTCCTGGTCATGACTGGGGAAAATCTACCAGAGGTCAAGTGGTTAAGCACAGTCTTCATCTGGTTACTAAGTTATCTAAACAAAGTTTTTAAGAAGTATGATAATTAATTTTGTTCTTCCAGCCTGGTAAGAACGTTGTGTGAAATAAGCCCTCTATAGTTTGAAGTTTAGAACCTGAAAACAAATAGTACTTTCTTCTTCTGCTGACAGGACAGAAGGTAGAGTTTGCCATATAAAGCAATGCCGCAGGTTCAGCCGAGGTTCTGTTTACACCAAGAATCGTATGTGGTGTCTCTGGGCTCCTCACAGGCCTAGGAATAAAGTTAGCTGTGAACAAAGAACAGGTCCTATCTACTCTTCGCACTCTCTGACGATAAACCATAAAGTTCCTCTTCTACAAACAGTGAGCTAATCCCAATAACTGCTGACTGCTCTCAGGGTGATGGATGTTCCAATTTCACTCCTTCTCCAGGAAGGGAGAGGCGGGCCTGTCCGCAGGGAGATGAGGACTTCACAAGTACATTTCCCTACCACATTAATGCCTTCCAACTCACACTGCACTTCTATAAATTAGGACAACTTTGACTAAGCCGCACTTCGCAAAAGGTCACTTGACCGATACAATCCCATTTTTCAGTATTAGGAATTAATGCCAAGCGATAAGTTCTTCCTCAAGTAAGGTGGTCAGTAAAGTTCTGAGTTCAATGATGGGAAGGGAACATTTTGAGTTATTATTAAAGACCTGTTGAAGCCGGGTGTTTTATTCTTGCATAGAAAGTAAAGAATTGTTTTTCCCCAATGTGATGAAGGTGAAGTTTATTCTGTTTATTTTTGTCCTTACTCGGTTCTTCACTCGCCCTTTATCAACCTGCTAATGAAATGTTTAAATAAAATAATTTCATGTTCATTACATGCTTTATTTTTATACTAAGTGACACTATCACTGGGTCTCTGTGCTTATCTATGCAATGCAGGCCGATCTTGGCTGGTAGGAGGTTCTTTTGTATAGAACAGAGACACACTTCATTAAAGGGGTTGTAAAGGTTCGTTTTTTTTATTTTCTAAATAGGTTCCTTTAAGCTAGTGCATTGTTGGTTCACTTACCTTTTCCTTCGATTTCCCTTCTAAATGTTTTTTTTTTCTTTGTCTGAATTTCTCACTTCCTGTTCCTCCTCAGTAAGCTGTTCAGTAAGCTGTTCTGGCTGACTCCACACCACTCGGATGATGGTGTGAAGTTTAGTGAGGAGAAACAGGAAGTGAGAAATTCAGACAAAGAAAAAAAACATTTAGAAGGGAAATCTAAGGAAAAGGTAAGTGAACCAACAATGCACTAGCTTAAAGGAACCTATTTAGAAAATAAAAAACAAACCTTTACAACCCCTTTAACAATTTCACAACATGAAGAGCATCAAACAAAACAAACAATATTCCTCCTAAATGGGAACATATGGTGATTAAGCAGCAGTAAATATTGATCTTGTAGGTAGTATTCCACGAGTGGGTCTCAAATGTAGTGACTTATGCCTTGTTTCCACTGAACGGAACGGTTCGGGTCGGTACAGAATGGAACGGTTTGAATGGTCCGGTCTATTCTGGTGAGCGTTTCCACTGCAAGTCGGACCGTCAGGGACCATTCAGGGTTTAGAAAAAATGCCTCGCGTGTCCGCCAATCAGTGGAATGTATTGTAGCTCCGCCCTAACCGAACCGTTCCATTTTCTATGGCCCCACATCTGAAGCAGGACCCAGAATGGTGCGGAACGGTTCAGTTTTATGGCACGCTTTTATAATGGAAACACCCAAAATAGCGTACCGTACCGAACCAATCCGTTCAGTGGAAATGAGGCAATACAGTCCACTCCAGTCCCCTGTGTGACAAACACCATATGACACCACCACCGATATTATAGAACGTTTGCCTGCTTACCAGCAGTACTGGACCTTTAAACAGACCAGTAACACTTGTGACTGATTACCCTGCCAGGGCCCTTGGATGGCAATCCGATTAAAGCTCGATGGTCCTGTAAGCGAATTCTCTCTCCAGATTATCCGGAATGTCCCACTCAAAAATAAAGGAGGCTCCACATACAGGCGGCCCCCGGGTTACAAACAAGACAGGGACTGTAGGTTTGTTCTTAAGTAGACTCTGTTTGTAATTTGGAACAGGTACATTGTTTAAGTGTAGCTCCAGCCAAAAAATCTATTAAGCTTTTTGTAAAACATAGGGAAGGGTTATCACCCCTGTAACATTTGTTTTGCTGTCTGTGCCCCTGTTCAGAACATTTCACCTCACTTTCCGTCCCAATGACAATTGGATTTTGAAAATTTTGGGTTCTTAGGGAAACAAGGATTGGTGATAAAGCATCAGTAGAGAGGAGACACCTTTTTCCCATATTAACTCTTACAGGAGAGAATTTCCCTTCCTAGGGGTAGATTTCCTCTCACTTCCTGTTGTCTCCCTCCATTTGTAAGTAAGGAGTCATTTGTAAGTCGGATGTTTGTAAGTAGGGGACCGCCTGTAGTGAAAAATTAAACAATTTATTTGTAAAATACCTCACATAAAAGGAGGATAACTTGTAAAAATAACACTGGCCGGGACTCGCAAATAGCAATGACGTCAGCACGTCGTCTTCCCTACACGTTTTGTCAGAGGTTGACGTCGTCCTGGGGCACGGGCGACTTACTGCGCCATCGCCTCATATAACACAATATTACAACCAAGCCTTGTTCTGATTTCCGAGGACTCGGCTAAACATCAAGCCATGTTCTGATTCCCGACAACTCAGCTGAACACCAAGCCTCGTTCTGATTCCTGGGAGCTCAGCTGGACACCAATCATATCACCTTCAGAGTATGTGTTTACTGCTATTAAAACTCTAATAAGAGTATAGACTACTCTAGTATATCTGCACAGAATTAATTGCACAAAATAATTGCTCCATTTGTCAAGAGTACTTAATATGCTTATATCTTAAACCGCCCAAAGAAAGGTAGGAGGTTCTGGCAGGGTGCTGTACATAGCTTCTTGAAAACATCTCACCACCATGTTTTTAGTACTCCTATCAAGAGTCCTCAGAACCATTGCAAGCAGTGGGTTGGCTCTTGAGAGGCGTTATTCAAATATCAAAATGCCTTGATGGGCAGATATCAGTCCGGAAGAGTTGGCGCTCCTAGGCAGGCTGCTTTTGCATACAGACCACCCTATGTAACACCCACATATGATGCTGAGCCTTTATGATTGAAAAGACTGAAAGGAACATGTTTGAAAACCGAACTAAGCATGGATCACCTTTCAGAGAAGCAGCAGTCCCTGCCGCACATGTGAACGAGCCCTACAAAGTACTTTATACCCTGAAATTCTTACCTTTCTGGTCAAAATGGTGATCTGGGTGCCCTACATTGGTGGGTCACATGACCAAAGCTGAAATTTCAGAAAGGTAGATCAGGGTTTGGATGAGTTGTCTGAAACCTCTTAAATGCATTTCCCCTGAATCCTTCCAAGACCAGAAGACCAATGGCAGCTCTGGAGGAAGTCCGGAGTACTGTTTTCTCAAAAGACTTACTCCAGTCCATGTACAGTATTTGATTTTGGATAAATCATGCAAGGGTAAGAGCCATGTCAGGTTTCTGTTTCTGTAAGCACAAAAGGGAAATCTTAGGCCTCGTACACACGGCCGATTTTCTCGGCAAGAACCAGCAAGAAACTTGCTGGCAGAGAGGTCTTGCCGAGTAAATCGGTCGTGTGTACGCTGCTAGCGGGTTTCTCATCGAGAAAACAGACAAGAAACCTCAACGAGAAAATAGAGAACCTGCTCTCTATTTTCTCGTCGAGATTCTCCTCGGCATGTTTCTCGACGAGAAAAGTGAGTGTGTGTACACTTACCTGTCCGCCCGGAAGCCCGCGCATGTTCGAAATGAATTCGACGCATGCGCGGTAGCTTCCTAGGCATACGTAGGGTATACCAAGATGGCGGCGACGGCATCGAATGTGACGAGCGCATGCTCGACGTAGTCGATGACGTCACCGCGTACACTCCTTTCAAAGAACCGCGGGTTCTTTGAAACAAGCGTGTGTACACTCGGCCGGGACAAGTTTCTTGTCCAAGAATCTCGTCGAAAAAAACTACATGTTTTTTTCAACGAGAATCTCGGCCGTGTGTACGAGGCCTTAGAACCGCTGACATTTCTTGCACACGTGTCACAGTGACAGGAAATGAAGGTAGATCTTCCAAAAGTGTCATGAAGAGAAATAAAAGCTTGAATTGATACTAAACACACAGTGTTTAATTAACATTGTCCCTTCTATTTCTGTAGGTGGATGATGGCATTGTAATTATTTTAATTAAAAGAAATCTAAGTACTTTTTTTCCCATTTGATATACAGCTGTCACATGACCCAGATCTCTCCCAGCCTGTCTGCAGGGAAATATAAGCAGGAGGAGCTTCTTGTCCTCTGCTGGTCATATATTCAGTATACAAAAACAGCCTTTGGAATACAGAGTAAAAATAAATAATAAATATCAATAAACTGTTTTAAATTGTCATACAAACATATATTTTAAATCAAGTCTTTATTATTTTGTGAAAATAACATGGTGTGGGCGGATTTCTGCCAGTCACAGAAAACTAATCCCATAGTGACTCAGTGAGTATGAACAGCATGTAATACACCATTTGTTGTTAGTTTTTAAGATGTGGGTTTATTAAAATTTTAACAGAATGTTTATTTTTTCTCTGCTCTATCCAAAGTAAAAAAAAAAAATTAGGAGGTAGACTGTAAGAAATTCTAAGAATTTATTATACTTTTCACTTGTTTGTAGAGCATATACTTTATGTCCCTTAAAAGTATGTTATATGGTAAAAAACAAAAGTAAAAATCATATTTTCAAATAAAAATACACTTTTCATCCCTATGTTTAAATGGTTAAAGGTTCAAAACTTGGATCTTCTTCCTATGTACTTAAAGCGGAGTTCCACCCAAAATTGGAACTTCCGCTTAATCCACTCCTCGCCCCCTTACATGCCACATTTGGCATGTCATTTTTTTGGGGGGGGGGAGTGGGGGCATCAGTAGTAGTGAGACTTCCTGTCCCACTTCCTCCTTCCGCCCAGGGCCCGCTTAGGCAACTCGTCATATCGCCTAAGACGGGCCCCTCCCTGTAGGCGGTCACCTGGGATGCGTGACAGGTCCCAGGCGATCGCCTGTCCACTCAGATTGCGCAGCGCCGCTCGCGCATGCGCAGTGAGTGCCCGGATGTGAAGCCGAAAGCTGTCACGGCCGGGTGCCCACAGTAGGAATGGACGCGCCGGCGGAGAAGGGGGGGAGAGGAGCGAAGCTCCATTCGGCCGCGTCGCTAGACAGTGGAGCAGGTAAGTGTCTGTTTATTAAAAGCCAGCAGCTACACTTTTTGTAGCTGCTGACTTTTAATAAACATAAAAAAAGGCTGGAACTCCCCTTTAATCATTTTGCAGATGTGAAACGTCAATATATTTATCTTTCTGGATGTAGACAATAAGCGTTGCCAGGTTTGGCTCACAGCCTACTATGCGGAGTCTCAGGACTATGAAGGCCAGCTTGGCCTCAGCCATGTTCGGGAGATGATCCAGCTTGTGTGGTCCACTGACTATTTTAAGTAACATCTACTCACAACTGTTCTTTCAATTCATGTTTATTTAAAACAGTGTCTGGAAAGTGAAAAGCCAGAGATGGGATGAAAATAAATATTGAGTCTTATAGACTGTAAATGTAGCTGATGCAAAATATAGAGCCCTGGTGGCCAATATTTCAACTCGTTCTTCCTAAATTTTACTAAGCGCTGCGCAATCATCATGAATAGTGATGAAAGAGTGGGTCTCAGTAAAGCTGAGATTTGACATTGATTCAGTTCCCAATACACCCAGGTTTAGTAAATTAGTTGTCGTGCTACCCCTGGAGGGGCATCATAGTTTCCACAGGTTCTTTCCTGAAACCGTGCAAGGCAGCCAGGCACACAGCAACAGTTCATTCACTCCGACTTTGGCTCCAAAACAAAATGGATTGCTAGTAGAGGACATTCCTTACTTAGCTGCAGTAGCACTAGTGTAGGTACACTGGAACAGTCCATGGTTCACAGCTGGGGGCCACAAAGCAGTTTGAGACAAGTAAAGGCAGACTTAAACAGTCCATGGTTCACAGCTGGGAAATACAAAGCAGTATGAGCCCATACATGGGCAAAAAGACTATCTCCAGAATATTTAACAGCAGCCCAGCCACCATCCGGGCACACCTCCCAAGGGATTGGCTAATTTCTGATTCATTTTCAGGCTGGACATTTGAATTCTCCCACCCTAAGCTCTAGAAACTTCTTCTAGAGGAGAGGGAAGTAATCAAAATCTCAGCCTGTGAAGGTCAGAGCAGACCAAATCAATCACTGTTTACTGATTACTGCTGAAGCAAAAAACGTGTCTAGCAGCCTAACTAGGAGGGTGCTAAATAGTAGAGCCATACATTCACACCAGGTGGTGCAGTAGAACACAGCTATTGGTGTGCATTAGGTTGACAGTATGCCAGTGAATTGATCCTTTGCGTCGCATTGGTTTTCCTTTTTTTTAAATCTTTTTTTTAATGACAATTCATTAAGTTCTACTGGCCAAAGCACAGGCCAAGACAGTGGATTGCACTGCACTGCACTTAAAAAAACAACTGTGCATGCAGTACTTTTATTCAGCGCACACCACTGCAACAAGGTTGTGTGTAGAGTACGAGAGTAAGAGACAAAGCATTTTACTATGTCTTACGGCAGGACTGCGCTGGAATAGCCGCCCAATAGTCCTACTGACCTGATGTGAATCTCCAACCTGATGTGTCATTTTTGATAGTACTAGCAAAGTAAGGTCACTCACATAGTATGAGGGATTATGCCCCTGTAGCAAAATAAGTATCTCTGCTGTCATGTCGAAAAAGCCCAACTCTGGACACAAAAAAAAAATACCCTTGCAGTGGCGTCCTCTTGCACTGCAAGGATTAAATGCTTTTAATGTCTATGAGTGCTGGAAAAAGGAGAAAAACCATATTCCGCGCCTAAAAGACACCCTTCTTTGGTGGGATCCGTCACTCACAGCTTCCTCTATAGACTACTCCTGGCCGTGAACCTGGTATTAGTTCTGCGTTGTACGTGATGGGAGTCAGAGAGAAGAGCGCTGGAGCAGAGAATAGGGTAAGTAATAATGTCCTTCCCACTGTACATAACGAGCATTTAACCCTTACAGTGCCAGTGGGCCCCACTGCTAGGGCAGATTTTTTTTTCTAATTCCTAGAGTTGGGCTATGAGCTCTACACATGCTCCCTTAAGGTCCAGTGACTAGGCTGGTGATCAACACATGGAATGCAGGAAATGTGAAGAAAGGTTTCTGAATGGGATCCTTTGATTGGCCTTATATTTTCTTTCTACTTCTCCACAACTTCTTCACTTTTTAGAGAGTTGAAGGAGAATTTGTAGTGGCTTCACTTTTATGATTAGCCAGTACGGATCCTTTGCTGCATGGCAGATCCAGCCTACATCGTCCCACTCTCATGATTGCCACTCCTATGGGGATTTTGTAGCTCCCATTATGCTCCCTTGGCTGTACACTATGGGGATAGGGACACATGGACCCATTTCATTTCAATAATGCTGATGATGTTTCAAGCTTGATATTGACCACCATTCTCTCCCCCTGAGGAAGATTTGTATGAAACTGAAACACGTTGGTACTATTTTATTATAAATATATAAATTGAGATGCATATAACTGTCTACATGTAATCATTCAAGGGTGGTCTCTATGTAATGCTGTGTCATCACATTGTTTTTGTTGGGGTTTTTTCTTCATTTATATTGTTTTTTTACATAAAGGTTGAAAACCATATTTTTGTATTTTATTATATTGGTATCTTTTAAGTGCCTGAAAAATCCAAGCTAATATTAGTTTTCTAATTGTAAAGTTTTTAGGAATGTGGCACTCTATGATTGATCAGATTGGGTCAGTTGTGTACATGTAGTATTCTCTGCGGCTGGGCCCAGCGCATGTATAAAATTGTGAAGGCCCCTGTCACATTGGCAGTGCAGCACATATATGTGTTTAGAAGACATTTCTAAATGCATATAAATGCCGACAGTGAGTTTTCAATGGTGTCATATAAACGTTGTGTTTACCTGTGCTTAGGTGCGGTCAGTTTAGTTGCATTTAGATAAAAAAGATCTTATATTATAAACACATGTAAAAACTGCTAAAAGTGGCTATACTTTAAAACAAAAACATCTAAACATACAACAAAAGCGAGTTTGGAAGCATTAAAACATTTTTACTTCCAAGATAACTTTGCCTGTGTTTAGAAAAGCTAAATAGAGAACTGCAAATGTGAGTGTAGCCTAAAGGCTGCCGTCACATAGCAGTGTAAATATTCTCTGGCTCTGGGTGTGCCTTGGCTCTTGGAATGCTGACTTGTGTACATTTGAAGTCTGTTTCACAGTTTGATGAGTGAGAATTTTTTTTTAAACTGCAGTTACGTTAGGACTAAAGCTGGTCATATGCTAGTAGGTTTTCAAATGTTCCAACAAATATTCATATGAATGTTTGTTCAAATATTTGTGTGAATGTTTGTTTGAAAATCTCCTAGTATATGACCAGATTTAGTCCTAACTTAGGCTAGGTTCACATCTGTGTGGGGGGTTGCTGAAGCGAGACCCGCACAAATATCAGCATCCACAATCACCCACACAGAGAAATGCTGGACCCGCGGGCGGGTGCCATATCCCATTGGCACGCCGCTCACACTGGAAATCGCACTTGCACTGAGAACCTCTGTTTCCGTGTGGGCTGCGGTTTCAAAAATAGTGCAGGGACTTCTTTCCTGCATGTCACAGGGCACAGTAGCCCATTCAAATGAATTGGCTCTCGTGCCCGCTCAAGCCTTGGCCCGCACAGCCACACAAGTGTGAGCCTAACCTAACTGCAGTTTAACAAACAAAATCTTTTTGGATTCCATGACATGATTAATGTTGTTTGAAATTAATATAAGTACAAACATTGTTGTTTGCTTTTAATGCTTGATTTTGGACTGAATGTAACTTCTCGAAGGAAAACCGCATACGCTGTTGGGAATTTTCCATTATGTATATATATATATTTTTTTTAACTAAAATAAAAAAGGTGTTATACTTACCTACTCTATGCAATTATACTGCACAGAGAGGTCCTGTACCTCCTCTTTTTCAGTTCCCCACCGGTGCTGCCAGTTTCTTCTTCCTCCTCTGGGTGCCCCCTAAGAAAGCTGTTCGCTAAGGGGGCACCTTTGCGGGTGCACTACCAGGTCGGGCTGTGTGCATCCATAGACCCACACAGCGCTGGTAAGCCATGACCCCCAGTCACTCCTGACAGAAGTTTGACTAACAGCAGCAGGAGCCTAGGGCTCCCACTTCCCTCAGTGTGTCCTGTGGAAAGTGGAGGGGTGAGAAGTGCCAGGGAGGTGTTCAGGGACAGAAGGGCTAGGACAGGTAGTACAGCATTTTTTACCTTAATGCATAGAATGCATTAAAAGGGAAGGCAAGTCATACACCAAACTAAGCTTAAAGTGTTACTAAACCCAGGAGCCTGCATGCACTATATCTGATCTCCCACAGTACACAGAACATGGAAATGCAATTATTTTAGTAAATATAAACAAATTACCTTTTCTTATCAGCAGTATATAGCAGTCTTGTGACTTCTATCAATTCCTGATTAAGCCTGTAGGATGAGTTTACATACTGCACTGAGCTGTCCTATCAGGATGCAGGACCCATAACCCTCTGTCTGGACACGACTGATTGGCCCTGTGCTGATCATATGCACTCTCCCAACAAAAAAAATCTCTCTAGCAATACACACCAAACTGAGCATGTGCAGCCTGACTCCAGAGATTCTGTCTTATCCGGACATGTTCCACAGTGAGTAGGCATGTGCATTTCGTTTCGTTCCGAATCGAAATTCAGACGAATTTTCATTATTCGGACGTTCGGATGCATCCGAATTAACGAATTACAATGCTAACGAATTCAACCGAATCCGAACGTTTTGAATCGAAAAACCACGGACGAAATTTGAATCGAATTCGAAAAGAATTTTAGTCGAATCGAATTTGAAAAACAATTAGAATAGAATAGAATAGAATAGAATCGAAAATATTGGAAATAATCAAATAGAAAAACAATAGAACATAATAGAATAAAATACAATATATATATGTTATATTTTATTCTATTCTGTTCTATTTTTTTTCTAGTCTATTTTCTATTTCTATTCTAATTGGAATTCGAAAAATCGGTCGCATTCAAAAATATTTCAACCAAATTCGAAAATATATCTACCGGATTGGATAATATTTCAACCAAATTCGATAATATTTCAACCGGATTTGAAATTATTTCAACCAAATAGAAAAGATTATAATAAAATAGAAAAACAGATAATAGACTAGAAAAACAATAGGACAGAATATATTATATTTTATTCTATTCTGTTCTTTTTTTTTTCTAGTCTATTCTTTTATATTCTTTTCAAATCTTTTCTAATAAAATCAAAATCATTATATACTGAATTCGAATTTCGGAAGATGGTTATATATATATATATATATATAATTTTTTTTCCGACATTCTAATTTCGTATAGAATGAATTCTAATTTAAATAGAAAAGATTAGAATAGAAATAGAAAATAGACTAGAAAAACAATAGAACAGAATAGAGTATAGATACTATCTATTTATTTTTTTATTTTTTTTGCAGATTACTATTTGTTTCCGAAAGATCTCCTGCAGACTATTAGCATCTATTTTTTTTTTCAGATCTCCTGCAGACTATTAGTACTCTGCAAAAAAAAAAAAAAAAAATTAAATAGATGCTAATATTCTGCAGGAGATCTTATGGAAACATTCCATATTCGAATTTAGTATATAATGATTTTGATTTTAATAGAAAAGATTTGAATAGATTTGAATAGAATATAAAAGAATAGACTAGAAAAAAATAGAACAGAATAGAATAAAATATAATATATTATGTCCTATTGTTTTTCTAGTCTATTATCTGTTTTTCTATTTTATTATAATCTTTTCTATTTGGTTGAAATAATTTCAAATCCGGTTGAAATATTATCGAATTTGGTTGAAATATTATCCAATCCGGTAGATATATTTTAGAATTTGGTTGAAATATTTTCGAATGCGACCGTTTTTTCGAATTCCAATTAGAAAACATTAGAATAGAAATAGAAAATAGACTAGAAAAAAAAATAGAACAGAATAGAATAAAATATAATATATATATTGTATTTTATTCTATTCTGTTCTATTGTTTTTCTATTTGATTATTTCCAATATTTTCGATTCTATTCTAATTGTTTTCGAATGCGGTTGAAATGATTTCGAATCATGTTGAAATGATTTCGAATCCGGTAGAAATATTTTCGTATCCGGTCGAAATATTTTCGAATCCGAGCGTTTTTACGAATTCGGTCGAAAACGGAACGAAATCCGAAAACGAATTTAACGGATTTAACGAATCGAACTAAACGAAATTAATTAATTAACGAATTAAAACGAAACGAAACTAATTTTTTTTTTCCTTTTGCACATGTCTAACAGTGAGTATAACAATTATTCTTTACTGCATATACAGACGGATTTTACTGTTGTGGGTTTAGAATCACCTTAAGCTTATCTTGGTTTTGGCTTGCCTTCCACTTTAAGGTAAAAAAATGTTTTGACTTTAGTACCACTTTAAGGGCCACGTCACAGTAACAATCCTGTTGCCAGCAAGAACCTGTCAGCAGCAGGATCACTTTGGAGCTCACATGCAGTCAATGAAACAATCTCTTGCTTGCATGTGGTGCTCCCTTGGTGGCTGAGAGGAGCAAAAGTGGCTTTTTCCACTGGCAATGCATATAAGGCAGATACAGTATGTGTCCTCCCTACTCTTTTTAGAGATCTTTTTGCAGGCGAATTCTTGCTAACAACAAGGATGCTGGTATGATTTGGTCCTAAAGGCCATCTCAGAATAGCTCAGAAAATTTGCCAGCAACAGGATCACTGGAGATCACTTGTTGGTACAGAGTCACTCCTTCCCTGGCTGGAATAGTGAGCATTGATGGAGGGAGATTCTACAGGGTTTCAAACAACAAGGGACCCAACACCTCTCTGCTCTGGCTAGTAAGGAAGTAATATCATTGAAACAGGTGTAAGAAGTTTTTTAACCTCTCTAGTAATCCTGTGACAATTTACAAGCAATAAAATCTCCATCATAGGCGTGCACACAGGGTGTGCCAGGTGTGCCCAGGCACACCCTAATCACCCTGAGAAGCACAGATTCCCCCTTCTGCCCTGGCTCCCATCTTTCCCCCCGCATCGCTGCCAGCTTCCCTCCTCTCCTATCGGCTGTTGCTGCTGGGATGTTTTAGGAGTGGGGAAGGGGCCCGTAAATATGTAATTTACCAGCCCCTTCCCTTTCTGAATGAACATAGTGAGTGATCGGTAGTGTGTGTTTGGGCTTTGTGGTGCACACCCTAATGCAATAGGCTGCGCACACCTATGATCTCCATTGATCACTTACCTGCTTTGATGCTTCTTTGCTGTCCAGGATGCTGATATCTCTTTTTCCAGGGAGGGAGCAATTTCATAGTGGTCTGACCAGAGAGGAAGCAACACTGTAGGAAGAGATGAGCAATGAGTTGATGCCAGTGACAGAAACGCTAATGTGTCATAGGCCTAATGCCGCATACACACGACCATTTTTCCTGACGAGAAAAATGCAATTTTTTTAATTGGTCATTAAAAACGATCGTGTGTAGGCTCCAGAGCATTTTTCTCAACGAGAAAAATGGCCATTAAAAATTTGGAACATGCTCTATTTTTTCTCGTCGTTTTTCTCGTCGTGAAAAACGACCATGTGTACACTTTAATGACGGGAAAAAAACGTGCATGCTCAGAAGCAAGTTATGAGACGGGAGCGCTCGTTCTGGTAAAACTAGCCTTCGTAATGGAGATAGCACATTCGTCACGCTGTAACGGACTGAAAAGCACGAGGCTGAAAAGCGCGAATCGGCTAACACCAAACTTTTACTAACACGAAATCAGCAAAAGCAGCCCAAAGGGTGGCGCCATCCGAATGGAACTTCCCCTTTATAGTGCCGTCGTACGTGTTGTATGTCACCGCGCTTTGCTCGAGCATTTTTTTTCACGATAGTGTGTAGGCAAGGCAGGCTTGAGAAGAATCACGTCGAGAAAAACTTAGTTTTTTTTCCATGACATTAAAACCGGTCGTGTGTACGCGGCATAAGACATAAAATAATAAATGTTCAAATGGGTAGGCTATTTATTGTGACAGAAACTGTTTACCAGGGGCGAAGTGTGCCCAGCTGCCAAGGGCTCGCCTTTCCTTGGCAGAGTTTTCTGCTGAGTGAATGGAGCTGAGCTGGCCCAGTTTATAGAATCCATTGAAACCCATCTTGATTACTACTTTCAGTTGATGGATTCTTAAAGCTGAGCTAGCCAGGTTTGTAGAGTCCATTAAAACCCATTATAAACACTCTATTTAGTTGATGGACTCTTGAAGCTGAGCTAGTCCGGTTCGTAGAGTCCATTGAAACCCATCTTGATTATTCCTTTCAGTTGATGGATTTGTGAAGCTGAGCTAGTCTGGTTCGTAGAATCTGCTCTAACCCATCCTGAGCACACCCTTCAGTTGGCGGATGTTTGGAGCCATTGTCACCCTCAAGTCAAGTCTTAGGAGAAGGCATGAGATGTGATCACTTCCATCAACCATCACTTGTGTAAATTAATAGCTTCTGTTTTTTTAAATGGCTATGGAAATAAATAGCTGTCTTGCATAAGAGCTATTAAAGAGCTCAGTACATCAGTGCTTGTAGTTTTGGATGGCAGAAAAACAATCAGATTCTGCCACTTATAATAAGCCTCTGCCAAAAGAAATGAAAATGACCGCAGGAGGTGGCTCAGAAAAAAAACATGAGTGGAAGTAAACTTATTTAATGAGTGGGGAATGTTGTTGCTGCAGAGCAGGTACCACAAAGTAACTGTTCTTCCCACATTGCACTCTACTACCATGCAGGGCCGTTTGAAGGAATTTGGGGGCCCCAAGCACAACGGACAACAAATTTTCAAGTTGAGAAACGGGGGAGGGGGGGTGCTACCGTGGGACATTGGCATTTTTTTTTTCAGGACACCAAGTTGTCGAGCGGGGAGAGGGGGGGGGTTTGCTACCGCGGGACTTGGACAACGAGTTATTGAGCGGGAGGGGGCGCCGATCGCACGATATTACAGTGGATATGCAGGGCTGGAATGTCTTACCTCCTCCTCCAGTGCAGCCTCCTCGAGTCCTCTGGCTCCTCTTTCTGCTGTGCTGCCCTCTGCTGGGGCCCCAAGACAGCTCGGGGCCCCAAGCAGCTGCTTGGTTTGCCTGTCCTGTTCCGACAGTGGCAGTCTGTTGTTTAGACCTAGAGGACAACACATTAATCCAGGTATGGGGTACATGTAAAACACCCCCCATTCCTCCCACAATGCGGTAACTGGTCGCTAGAGAGGCCAATGACCAGCACTATCACATGAGGGGTTAAAGGGGGAAGGGCCGGGGTGTTGTGATGGTATTTGCTTGGTGTAAATTTCAGAAAATCTATGATTTTAAAGGATTTTATGGAATTAATATGTAAATAAGACCATGAACAAAGTTTTTTGACCCTTAACACTTTGATGCCCACAGTCTATAGATCAGGGATATGCAATTAGCGGACCTCCAGCTGTTGCAAAACTACAAGTCCCATCATGCCTCTGCCTCTGGGTGTCATGCTTGCTGCTGTCAGTCTCGCTATGCCTCATGGGACTTGTAGTTTGGCAACAGCTGGAGGTCCGCTAAATGCATATCCCTGCTCTAGATTAACATAATTGGGCATGGCTTCCTGTGCCTAGAGGACAGTGATCTATATTGGAATTTTTTTGGAATGCGCAGCTGTGTGTGCTCCTAGTTCTGAGACTAAAGCTGACCATACCTGTTTTTCGGTTTTCTTTGTTCAGCCAGCGGGTTAAATGAATAACCAATTCCCCCATCCACACATTCGAAGTGGATGGGGGATCCTCTACCCCGCTGTTAGAATACACAGGTTAGCGCTCCAGCCATTGGCTGCAGATGCTGATCGAGTGGCTTTTATCCGATAGAGCGGTTGAACAGAGGTCGATCAGTAGATAGAGCTCTGTTTAAATGCATTGGATTTAAATTTGGCCACCTTAAGCTGTTGCTGACAGCTGTGGATCTACAGTAACAATTGGGGACCCGTCAGTGTCGGTTCCCAATTATGTGATCATCATGACAGCAAATTCTGACAATAACAAGAGGACTGTTTACAAACAAACCTTCAGTGTCAGGTGTCACTGTGCCTGTTTTTTTACAGACTGCAATCCAAAGTGACAGCTGCATCCTAATTACAAGGCCTTGTTTTCCATAGACTTCAGCTTGTATAAGAGCAGTGTGAATAGCAAGCTTTGACAAAGCATTTGCAGAGCTTTCATCGATTTTTGTTGAAGCTTTTAAAGTACCAGTCAGCTCCAGTTTGTAAATGGTGAACACAGATCCTATTGGCATACCTCCCAACAGGAAGTGGAGGAACAAGCAGCGATGGAAGCAGGTAAGCCCCCCCCCCCCCCTCCTTGATCACCGATAAATGTTCAGCGGCACCCCCCCTCCCCGATCGGCGACAGCGTTGGACAAATTTTTTTTTAATGTCCCACGGCACCCCCCCCCCCTGCTCAACAACTTGAGGTATGCTAATGGGAGTGTTGATTGCCATGTAAAGACGGAATTGCAGTCTGCTCACATAATTTGTAATAAAAACATCTTTGCCATTCTGAAGCTTCCTTCCAACCACTTTGCATATTATTTTATATATACTGTGATTCTGTACTTGCCAAATATGCTACAGAAATCTCCCTCCACTGAGTCTGGCTGCATCCATTTTAACTGTGGGCAGCTGAAGCTGCTGCCTGTTCACTTCCTGGATTTACAACAGAGGCACACCTCCAGCTCGGCAGCTCTCATTGGCCCTTTTATGACTCATCCCCCCTCCCTTCCTGGCAAACTCTAATGAGAGTGAGAGAGAGAGCTGTGCATGATGTCATAAGCCTAGGCTTTTTACCAGACAAGAAACAGGAAGTGGGCTGTATAAGGTATTTACTTGCAGAAAGAAAATGTTTTACTATCCAAAGTTAAACAACAAGGGCAGAAGATTTAAAGCAGAGTTCCACCCAAAAGTGAAACTTCTGCCTTAAGCACTCCTTGCCCCCTTACATGCCACATTTGGCATGTCATTTTTTTTGGGGGGGAGTGGGTAACGTATTTTTAGTGGAAATTCCTGTCCCACGTCCTTCCTCTTTTTGCCCGCCTAGGCGACTCCTCCTCTCGCCCTAGGCGGCCCCTCCCTTCCAGCGATCTTCTGGGACACGTCACAGGTCCCAGAAGATTGACTGACCAATAGCAGAGCGCAGCACGGCTCGCGCATGCGCATTGCGCGCTCGGCCGTCAAGCTGTCACGGCCGGGTGCCCACAGTTGCTATGACGGCGCCGCGGAGAGGAGCGAGGCTCCAGGCGCCTGCATCGCTGGACTGTGGGGCAGGTAAGTGTCGGTTTATTAGAAGTCAGCAGATACACTTTTTGTAGCTGCTGACTTTTAATAAATGAAAAAACGGGGTGGAACTCTGCTTTAACCACATCAATACTGGGCACTTTCGCCCCCTTCCTTCCCAGACTAATTTTCAGCTTTCAGCGCTCTCGCATTTTCAATGACAATTGCGCGGTCATGCTACACTTTACCCAAATTAAATTTTTATCATTTTGTTCACACAAATAGAGCTTTGTTTTGGTGGTATTTATTCACGACTAAGTTTTTTATTTTTTGCGATATAAGCGAAAAAAGAGCGGAAATTTGAAAAAAAAATAATATTTTCGTCTTTCTATTTTAAAAAAAATCCAATAAAATTTAATTTTGTCATAAATTTAGGCCAAAACGTATTCTACTACATGTTTTTGGTAAAAAAAAATCCGTTAAGTGTATAATAATTGGTTCGCGTTAGGGTTGTCCCGATACCACTTTTTTAAGACCGAGTACAAGTACTGATACTTTTTTTCAAGTACTCGCCGATACCGATTACCGATACTTTTTTTTAATGTCAGGTGACAGTTTTCAAGCACAATACAGATTAGGTGGCACTGATATGCAGCACTGATAGGTGGCACAGATTAAGCAGCACTGATGAGCACTGATATGATTAGGTGGCATGGATATGCAGCACTGATGAGTACTGACAGGTGGCGGGCACTGATGACTGGCACTGACAGGTGGCACTGATAGCTGGCACTGACAGGTGGCACTGATGGCTGGCACCAACAGATGGCTGGCACTGACAGGTGGCTGGCACTGACAGGTGGCACTGGCACTAATAGATGGCAGGTGGCTGGCACTGATAGCATTGACAGGTGGTAGTGATAGATGGTACTGACAGGTGGCTGGCACTAATAGGTGATACTGAGTAAGCAGCACTAATGAGAACTGACAGATAGCGGGCACTGACAGGTAGTGGGCACTTATAGGCACGAGAGGATTTATTTTTCTATGCTGCCTCTGCGACGCCCATCTTAGTACACCCTGCACTCGGCCTCAATAAAGCAGCAGCGGACATCTTGTTACACCCAGCTCGAACTACATGGGCTGGGTGTAACAAGATGTCCGCTGCTGCTTTATTGAGGCCGAATGCAGGGTGTACCAAGATGGGCGTCGCATTTTTCAAGCACTGACAGTGTAACACGGAGCGTCACTTCCTTTAATGTGACGGCTCCGGTCGACGATGGATCATGATGCGGCTGCAAGCTTACCCGCCTGAGGACTCTCCGCTCCACTCTGCTCTCCGCTCCGCCCCTCCCGCCCTCCGCTTGCCGACTCCGCCCGCTGACTTCTCCTCTCCACTCTGCTCTCCGCTCCGCCCTCCGCTTGCCGACTCCGCCCGCCGACTCCGCCCGCTGACTTCTCCTCTCCACTCTGCTCTCCGCTCCGCCCTCCGCTTTTCGACTCCGCCCGCCGACTCCGCCCGCTGACTTCTCCTCTCCACTCCCATCCCAGGTATCGGCAAAGGCATCGGGAGCATTTGCGCGAGTACAAGTACTCACGCAAATGCTCGGTATCGGTCCCGATACCGATACTAGTATCGGTATCGGGACAACCCTAGTTCGCGTGATCACGGACATATGTACGCAAATGATCATGTACAGATGTGCGCAGGTGATCACGGACATATGTGTGCAAATGATCATTGGGACATATGATTTTATTGTCACATATGTGGGGGACAGGTGTTTTTACTATGTGGGGACGTGTGTGTGTGTGTGTGTGGAGACATGTATGTTTACTTTCTGTGTTTTAGACTGTGTGGGGACACTAGGCTGGTGATCAGTGAGTAAAAAGCTGAAAAAAACAGCTCATACTCACTGATCACCAGCCAGCTGCAGCGATCCGCTCTCCTCTCCTCACCGACGACTTCTGTGTGAGGAGAGGAGAGCTGATTGCCTAGCAACCAGCTCTCTGTTTACATCACATGACGGCTGTGATTGGACATGGCCATCATATGATCAGGAGGGCCAATCACAGAGCCCTCCTGCCGAATCGAGATGCGATGTGTCCGGGTGACACGAGTGCATCGGGATCGCGCCGCTGCGCGGGAACGCGCGCATGCGATCCCCCTCCTTCTGAGGGACCTTCCTGAACGTCCACTCAGAAGGAGAGAGCGCCCACCCGGCCGTATATGTACAGTGGCCGGGTGGGAAGTAGTTAATAGATGGAAAGTTGAAAAAATTACTGAAGATCCGTTTAAGTAAAGCTGCTAGCAGCCATCTGAACTTTTTGAAGCTTGTTGAAAGCCTGCTAAAGCCTGCTAGCAGCAGTGATAATCAACACTCCTATGTTCACCTTTTACAAACTGGAGTTGAATGGTATTTTAAAATCTTCACCAAAGTTTACTGAAAGCACTGCAAATGCTTTGTCAAAGCTTGCTGTTCACACTGGTCTTATACATTCTGACGCCCCTGTGAGACAGTGTCGTGCTCGCCCCCTCCCTTGGACTACAGGAGAGTCAGGATGCCCACTAACACACAGCTCCTTTCTCTATCTGCAACATAGAGAGCATCCTGACTCTCCTGTAGTCCAAGGGAGGGGCGAGCACGACACTCCACACCAGGAAGAAAGCCTTGCATTACTGTGTGGAGTTACAGACAGAAGAACAGGAAGTGAGGATTTCTCAGAAGAAATAAGGACATTTAAAAGCAAAATCGAAGGATGAGGTAAGTGAAGGAGGACTGCACTAAGGTAAAGGAAGCTATTTAGGAAAAAAAAATTGTACCTTTACAACCCCTTTAAGGAGTGTATAACTAGTCTCCTTGTGGAGTCAGAGGACAACTTACCGGGAAAAGAAGTGCAAGGACCAAGGCCTTGAAGAGAACTTATCAGAAAATACTACTACTTCTGTATTATTTTAATACAGGGTCTCTAATGCAGCGTACACACAATTGTTTTTCATGCCGTTAAAAATGCCATTTTTTAAAATGGCTATTAAAACCGATCGTGTGTGGGCTCCAGAGCATTTTTAACAGCGTGAAAAACGGCCATTAAAAATTTCGAACATGCTCTTTTTTTCACGTCGTTTTTCATGTCGTTTTTTTTAACGACGTGAAAAACGATAGTGTGTATGCTTTTACGAGGGGAAAAAAAATGTGCATGCTCAGAATCAAGTATGAGACGGGAGCGCTCGTTCTGGTAAAACTAGTGTTCGTAATGGAGATAGCACATTCGTCACGCTGTAACGGACTGAAAAGCACGAGGCTGAAAAGCGTGAATCGCCGCTCAACAAAGTTTACGAACATGAAGGGTGGCACCATTCGAATGGAACTTCCCCTTTATAGTGCCGTCGTACGTGTTGTACGTCACTGCGCTTTGCTCGAGCGTTTTTTTTAATGATCGTGTGGATGCAAGACAGGCTTGAGAGGAAACATGAAAAAAAACGACGAGAAAAACGTCGGTTAAAAAAATGGCATGAAAAACGATCGTGTGTACGCCGCATAAGTCTTTCATTGCACAGCTGACCCTGAACAATCATGTAGCCAGTGAAGTACTTGGACACCTGATTTACAGGACCGTAAATAAAAGAGGAGGATGAGAGCCCTGGAGCAAGTCCCTACAAAACATGTCAGCATTAGCGTCACTCATATTTCTCCCCTGGCAGGTTCCTATTAAAAGCAGCCAGACTGCAGATGGGAGTGCAGAGATGACAGTTATTTATGCTTTGAACTTCTCTCCTCTTACTTCACTGATTGGCTCTAAGTGAGGCTGGACAGACGTCATGGCTATTAGATCTCCTGTACTCAAAACAGTCGCCAATTGTCTTCTCTTGTAATGACGATTGCCCTTAACACAGGCAGCGCTCGCTTTCAGTGCCTGAGCAGTGAAATGATTGCATTCTGTCTCTATGCAATTGAAACCACCAAAGGTCACTTACCTGAGCCGGCATGCAATGTCCACACATGTCAGTCGTTAGAGACGCTCCGAGAAGAATCATGGTAGTAACAAGTACTGTGTCAGGGATGGCCAGCTTCGGGGCTTGTATATGGGTAGATTACAAAGCGTCAAATGGTGCTTTTTTCCCGCACCTTGTTTTTTATTTAGGGAATGCAGAAAATGTATCATCTGATTTGCTTATTTTTCTATTGTATGTACATGTAGCGCACCCACCTCTCCCCAACCTGCATTAAATTAGGCTCCTCGCAGGCCGAGAGAGGCACACCGCACCACAAACCCGTACCCACCTGAGTAAAGAGGTTGAGCGGTGTTAGTTTTGGGCCTTGTCTGCGGCCAGAGTCAAAGTCCTCCCAAGAATGATCTCACCTCTACTTTAGATAGACGCAAGTCCTCGTTTTCCCCAGGAATGTGAATGTCCACACTAGCTGAAAGTCCAACTCAACATTTATTTCAAACAGGATAATAAACAGCCTCTTTGAGAGCAGACAGGTTGGAGCGAAGATACAGGACAGCTTAGGTGTGAAGGAGGTCCAGGCACAAACATAGCTTAACTCTTTAGACTGTTTAGGTTTCTCAAACAGCTTTGGCACACGATCTCTGCCACAGACCGTGAGGTTGGTCTCTGCCACAGACCGGGTGAATAAAGTCACTGCCACTGACTTGGAGAGTAGGGTCACTGTCACTGACGGGTGAATAGGGCCTTGCCCTATGAAGTCACTGCCACTGACTTGAACATGAACTCCCTTCTTGAAGTATTTGGCCCATGTCAAGGAGAAAACATCCCTCCGGAGAGTTACCAGAGGCCCACCACCGTCACCACGACCTTGCGCTGGGTCTTCGGAAAGGGTTACCTCCCTGGCCTCCTCATCCCAGATACGGGTCCCCTTGCAAGGCGGCACCCTGGGAGTCCTCGATCCCTAGCGGACCCCAGCCGAAGGTTCCTGGGCCCCGGGCCTTCAAAATAGTTTCTCACCCCAGACTGAAGGTGTCTGGGATGGAACAGGAACTCCACCTCCAGGCCTAAGGCACCCGGAGACGACCCTCCCCACCCCCAGGCCGAAGGTGCCTGGGCGTGGACGAACCACACACACCCAGGCTGAAGGTGCCTGGGCGTGGACGACGACGACCAACGGAAGATGTCCCCCCTTTTATACCCTCTCCCGACAGGCACAGCAGGTTCCCTGCCCCGCCTTACTACTGCCGAGAGGGGACACAAAAGGCACGGCCCTCTATTGGTGGTTCAACCCTGGCCCATGGCGACAGCGCCACCTGTAGGCCACAGGGAACTGCACACCAATACTATCTCCCATGAACAGAAATGGTCCATTAACCCTAACAATCAGTGTGTCTGAGCCTAATTACCACTCAGACACTCCCCTTAAATTGAACACCCTGCTACATACATAATTTGCATTTACAAATGTGTAGTTATTGCACTGGCCCTTTAACACTTTTAAATCAAAAAGGCAGAAAAACCTGACTGTGGCTCAAAAACTCATGCCGTATACACACGATCGATTTTCTCGACGGTGAAAACACCGTCGAGAAAATCGACGGGAAAAACGAGGAATGGCTTGTTCCCCTACACACGGCCGGTTTTCCTGACATTTTTTCTCTTGGTCGGGAAAAACGACCGTGTGTAGGCTCCCTGGCAGTGTTTCCCTATGGGAAAGCTGCCGCGGAAAAAAATGCCGTGAATCACGACGAGAAAAATTAGAGCATGTTCTAATTTTTCTCGTCGTGATTCATGCCGTTTTTCTCTTAGGGAAAAATGATGAAAAGCCCACACACGGTCGTTTTTTTCGTCAAAGAGAAAAAATGTAATTTTTCCCGACGAGAAAAATGGTCGTGTGTACGCGGCATCATACTACAAATCTTATGCCGCGTACACACGATCATTTTTCCCGTCGGGAAAAATGACATTTTTTCCTTTGGACGAGAAAAACGATCGTCTGTGGGCTTTTTGCCGTTTTTCCCGACGGGAAAAACGGCATTAATCACGATGAGAAAAATTAGAACATGTTCTAATTTTTCTCGTCGTTTTTCCTGACATTTCTTCCGCGGCAGTGTTTCCCATAGGGAAACACTGCTGCGGAGCCCATAGACGATCGTTTTTCTCGTCATTTTAAAAAATGACGAGAAAAATGACCGTGTGTGGGGAACAAGCTGTTTCCTCGTTTAAAATGTCATTATTCACGGCGGTTTTTAAACCGCCGTGAATAATGATCGTGTGTACGCGGCATCACATTTTGAAAACGAATACTAAAAAGATCAATTCTGAAACAGCACATACCAAATGCAGGCATTACCATCTCCTTTTGAAGTCCTTTGAGATTTGGAGTATGGGTTTTTGAGACACAAACCTCGTACACACGACCAGTTTTCTCGACAAGAAAACAGCTGGGAGAGCTTTTTGCCGAGAAAACCGTTCGTGTGTATGGTTTGAGTAAGCACTTTTAATAGTGTGAAACGCGTCAGCCAGACGTGACCAGTTTGTTGTGTTGTGCAGAGTGTTTTTGGTTTCCTGAACCTTTTTTTGGAATAAAGGCTTTTTAACCGGAGTGCTGCGTCCAGAAGACCTTTCTTTCTTTCTTCAATTGCATTTGCATTTGCCTGCACCCTCGGTTGCTGGGAGGAGGTAATTCCAGGGACTTCCACACCTGAGCGGCTTCCTTTCTCCTGTCTCGTGTGTATGGTTTCTCATTGGGAAAACTGCCGGGAATCTCGATGAGAAAAATAGAGAACCTGCTCTATTTTCTCGTCGAGATTTCCCGACGAGAAAACTGTGCGTGTGTATGAGGCTACATGCTTACCTGTCCCCAGGTAAGCCCGCGCATGCTCGATGAAACTTTGACGCATGCGCGGTAGCTTACAAGGGTAGTGTAGGGTGAAGCAAGATGGCGGCGACGAATGTGACGAGTGTATGCTCGTCGTAGTTGATGACGTCACCTCGTTCTTTTGAATGGCGCGTGTGTACACAGGGCTTGGCAAGAAAAGCTTGCCAGGAATCTCGCCCGTGTATACAGGGCTACAGTCAGGTTTTTATGCTCCTTTTTGATTTCTAAATGTTATTGTCCTCTTTTCTCTAAATAGCTCAATATTATAAAGGCCACAGGCCCACCGTGGGCTACTTTGAGTTTTTTAGGTGGGTGCTTTTTTACCTTTAATACTTATGCGTTCATGTTAGGCTCATAGAGAATTAATGGGCCAGTGCATGTTAATGTGTATGCCATTCGTTTTTCTATTGGCCAACAAGACTTATGACTTATTTTTCCCAGCAACATGAACTACGACAGGTGTATTCAAATCTGTACATTTTGGTGCGTTGAAGGGTCAGGTGTGTTTTTACTTTGAGTAAAACTCAAACCAACTACTGGAGATGTGAAGCTACCCTTTGACCTTTGCAAACTTAGCATTTTACGAGCATTTGGACTTCACAATTCCTGAGGACCCATTCAGAAATATCTATTGCAGTAATGCACAGGTTACCGCAACACACCATGTATGGGTTAGTGGCATTTATTTTTTCACACGACATGCGGCAGGTTTGTAAACACCTCAGAAAAGTGGTCCATGGTGGAATGTTTTTCAGAGGTGGCTTAGAGTTGGTTGACAGGAGTTCAGGAGGCAATATGGCTCCTTCTGAACGCTTGTTTTGTTGATGCACATGGGAAAATTTACATTAATGGGATAGTTCACATTTATCAAAAAACTGTCTATGCCGGTAAGGGACGCCTGTAGATAAAAACAATTTGTGAAGCTTCAACTAAAGTTGAATAATGCCCTTGATTTCAGTGTAGGCCATTTACGTACCTCCCAAAGCTTGTCCAAAAAACTCCCAGAGATGGAATTATCTTGTCTTGCCTTGTTGCTAGGACATTGCTGAGACGCTCCCAGCAAATACTGCTCACCTCCACTATCACAGGAGTGAGCACTCATACCCCCGCACATGCGTGGTTCATTATCTCCTCCATCACAGCATTGCAGAGCTCAGAGATACTGCTACAGGGGAGAGAGAGCGCATGTGAAGGGTTTGAATTGGCTGGAAGTGTCTTAGCAGCGTCCAATCAACATGGCAGGACGAGATGATGCCATCTCTGGAAGTTGTTGGCCAAGCTTCATGGAATATGTAAATTACCTACACCCACAGCAAGGACATTATTCAACTTTAGTCAGCGCTGTGCATTTTTTTTATCTACTGGCGTCTCTTACCTGCATAGTAGGTAAACATTTAGTGTTTGATGACGAATTTCCCCACAAATCGCTATCGCTCAATTCTGCGAGTGATTCTAATTTATTATCGCTGTTTTCTAGCTGGTCTAAAACCACTTTTGATGTAAAGGGACACTTTTTGGTTGCTATGGACAATCTCCAGTTTCCAGGCAGAAAAAACTGTATTTATAATATAAAAGTGCATGCAGGACACTGGACAGACCACTAGGGACAAAGGGGGTGTGTAATTTTTTTTATACAGTACTGTAATCAGTAAGATTACAGTGTACTGTATGTGTATTGTGTTTTGACTTTTTTGAATTTGGCGCCGATCTCCGCCCCCGTGCGCCGCAACGTCGCAGGGAACGGAGCTCGGCAGCACTCGGGCACTGTGTGAATCGAGCGAGGAGAAAACTCGCACACACTGCGGGGAAACATCGCAGGATCCAGGGAACAAGGTAAGTAACACTCCCTGTTTCCTGCGATGCAGCCCGAGTCTGGCTCGGGGTTACCGCTAATGGTACTGAAATCTTCCAACCGAGCCAGACTCGGGAATACCGCCAGGGAGGTTAACCACATCAATACTGGGCACTTTAGCCCCCTTCCTTCCCAGACCAATTTTCAGCTTTCAGCGCTCTCTCACATTTTCAATGACAATTGCGCGGTCATGCTACACTGTACCCAAATGAAATTTTTATCATTTTGTTCACACAAATAGAGCTTTTTATTGGTGGTATTTATTCACGACTACGTTTTTTATTTTTTGCGATATACGCGGAAAAAGAGTGGAAATTTGGAAAAAAATATATATTTTCGTCTTTCCATTTTTAAAAAAAATCCAATAAAATCGAATTTTGTTATAAATTTAAGCCAAAATGTATTCTACTACATGTTTTTGGTAAAAAAAAATCCGTTAAGTGTATAATATTTGGTTCGTGTGATCACGGACATATGTACGCAAATGATCGTGTACAGATGTGCGCAGGAGATCACGGACATATGTGTGCAAATGATCATTGGGACATATGATTTTACTGTCACATATGTGGGGGACAGGTGTTTTTACTATGTGGGGACTGTGTGTGTGGGGACATGTATTTTGGGGACATGTATTTTGGGGACATGTTTGTGTTTTACACTATGTGGGGACACTAGGCTGGTGATCAGTGAGTAAAAAGCTGAAAAAAACAGCTCATACTCACTGATCACCAGCCAGCTGCAGCGATCCGCTCTCCTCTCCTCACCGACGACTTCTGTGTGAGGAGAGGAGAGCTGGTTGCCTAGCAACCGGCTCTCTGTTTACATCACATGACGGCTGTGATTGGACACGGCCGTCATGTGATCAGGAGGGCCAATCACAGAGCCCTCCTGCCGAATCGAGATGCGCTGTGTCCGGGTGACACGCGTGCATCGGGATTGCGCCGCTGCGCGGGAACGCGCGCGCGATCCCCCTTCTTCTGAAGGACGTTCCTGAACGTCCACTCAGAAGGAGAGAGCGCCCCACCGGCCGTATATATACAGTGGCCGGGTGGGAAGTAGTTAATATCTCACCAGACAGAGCTGCAACCATGTGCCCTTAGACCTGTTTGCGTTGCGGTCCAGTTGACTTAAATAGGTCACAGAAAACAAGCAGCTCCCCCTTCCAACTACAACACAATTTTATGCAGTTTCTCCAGAGCTTAGTAAATGAGGTAAAGCTTCACTTTGCAAAGAATGCCCGATCACACGGAAAAAAAAAGAACTAATTTTTTTTGCTTGCACATGATTGGTTCATGAATGTCAGCAGAGCTTCCCCTCATTTACTAAGCTCTGGAGCAACTGCTCTTGCAAAGTGCACAGTCTGTATTTGCCTTTAGTAAATCCCCCCCAATGTATATAATTTGCCACACTGCAAAGCAATTGTGGCAATGTATATAAACATGTACAGTGGTCATAGTAACTTAATATTGTGTTGTTGGTGGGGGGGATATAGGTGAACACTGATCAACTGCTCTATCCATTGCACATGTGAACGAGGCCTAAGGCAATGTAGAGGCATTGCAGCTCACCAAAGTGCAGGGGTAATGCACTTGGGTTGCCACCTTTTCTTCAAGAAAAACCCAAACACTTTAGTGGACTGGGACACCTTTGGGTGCTCCAAGGAGAGTAGTAATGCGGTGCACATAGCCTGCTGCAGCAAACAGTGGGTGGAGCTAAATTGCTCTTGCTGAAATCATTGCCCTGCCGCCACAGTGATGACAAACCTACCCCCAGACAGCCGCCAGCAGCCCCCGGACAGCAACAGATGTGTGTGACTATCTTGGTTACATGGGGAGCCACAGCCCAGTCTGAATAATGTATCCGGTTTTCAGTCTGCCTGAAACCCGGACACATGATTCAAAACCCGAACTGTCCAGGTCAATCCCGGACAGGTGGCAACCCTAGTAATGCACTACCATTAAAAAAATGGTGCATGTCTTTTGGCCTACTCCAAAATTTAAAAAAAAAAGTTTTGTATTTAGATATACTTTAACTAAAACACTACTGACTGTATTGCTGTTCAGGGAGATTTCACCTCACTTTCTGTCCTGGGGGACTTTTTTTTATCAGACAGGAAGTGAAGAAATCTCTCCAACAGAACCTCCTTTGGCAGTAAAACCTGACAGGAGTTCTAATGCTTTCCCACTATTCCCACTATGACCAAAACAAAAACAGAATTTTTTTTGTCTATAGATACATTAATCCCTGCATCTCGTCCCAGTGTCAAATGGTCTCCCAGTAAGGGGATTTGCTGGGAAATGTAACAAGAATGTGACACTGCCAGACTATTTTAGACAAGGTGTGACTCGGCAATCAAGATTTTCAAAGCCCATGTTGTGTACTAAGCCATTCATCTCTATGTGCTGTACATGGCCCCGCTGTCATGAAGTGCTGTATTCTGTCTCCTGTATGTCAGAGGCCCGTGTTCAGTCAGTGTATGTAGACTTTACTTCCATGACTATGAACTGATTTGCCCTAGTTGTGTAAATATTGATGCGTGTTTCAGACACATATGTCATGTGAGTTGTGATTTTTCCTCATACTTCTGAATAATGCCTTTGTCTACACATTTCCGTCTTCTTTCAGTCAGACAGTCTCTGGAATCCATTCACAGGAAAAGTCAACACACTACACGGTTAGACTCCAACAACACAATTTTTTTGAGGTTCTATTTTAAAGTGCAACATTGTAAAGTACAAAAAAAAAGTACAAAAACATTCACTTCCTGGCATGGTTTTGCACTTTTTGTTAACATTTTACATTTATGCACTTTAAATGGAACCTTTCCTTTTTAGGGCCGCCCATGCGGTACGTTGGCTTTTCTTGTGAATGAGCTGTAATACAGTTTTATTGATGGCTGCGCTCCCCTAAGAGGGGAGAAGAGTATGGTGTTGGGTGGATTGGACTCTCTGGAATCCTCATGGATGTTGTCAGGACACATCTTCAGAGGACACCATGTACAGCCTGTCATCTGTCATAGTAGAGAGGTCCTACCTCACACTTCTCACCATTAAAATACATTGGAGGATATTGATCAATAAAGTTGCAGTCATTGCATTCACCAATGTGCTGCATTTTGCATTCAATGTAATAACTGTTTGCATAGGTGTGCGCACAGGGTGTGCCAGGTGTGCCCAGGCACACCCTAATCACTCCCTGCAGTGCAGATTCCCCCTGCTACCCGGTGTCCCCTCCCACAGTATGGCTGGCTTCCCACATCTCCCATTGGCTACTGCAGTGGGCATACATAGATTATATTTCAGGATGAGTGGGGGAAGGGGTAATGTCATTTTCCGGCCCCTTCCCTTTCTGAATGAACACAGTGAGAGATCGGTACCGTGTTTTTGAGCTTTCAGGTGCACACCCTAATGCAACAGGCTGCGCACACCTATGACTGTTTGGCAATCGTTTAAGCCAAATGTTTTGTCTGAATATGCAAACATTTGTTTCCACAGAATTGCAGCAAATTGCAGCACATTTTACTATCTGACATTTTCTAAAATCAGCCCGCTGCGCCTGTTTAAGAAGTAGTCCACATCACATCAATTTCCCCCCTTCCCATTTCAGGGTCCCTTTAACTGAAATATTACGCCCAGGGAGCAGGAAGATCTTAATCATGTGACCACTGTGATTGGCTGTCATAGTGGTCGCATGATCGGGGGAGCTGGTCGTGTCGGTTCTCAATCATCAGCACAGACCAAGAACTGTCTTGAACAGCTCAGCCTCTATGCTGGGAGTGGGAAGTAGGTTTTCTCTCAGCACAAAAACCTCTGATGCCAGTAGACGCATACTGTATACGCGGTGTGTGGGTCAGTGGCGGCTGGTGTTTTTTTGTTTGGGGGGGGCAGCACACAACCACCCCCGATGGCACCTCAAATCCCCCCCCGCTGACTGCCGGTCCACTTACCCCATCGGCGGTGGAGATCGGCGGGCACATCGGGGATCGGCGGGCACACAGAGGCGGTGATCGGCGGGCACATCGGGAAGGGGATCAGGCTGCGGCAGGCATCTGGCAGCGTCTCCTGTGTCCTCTTCTCTTCTGAAATCACCGTTGGTTCCGCCATGTGTCTCCTCCCCTCCTCCTAGGCGTCCAATAAGATCGCCTGACCTTTCCGCTAATCCGAAACTGGTATCAGACCCGCGCTTCATGATTGGCAGAGAGACGATTCCATGTTAGAAAAGCGAATATTCATTTGCTTTTCTAACACACCTTGGTGGGCTCTGAGCACAATGCTCTGCGCTCCAAGTCCACCCAATTTTGAAGCCTAATAGAGCCTATGGCTCTAATCAGGTGCTTCAAAAAAACACTCCTCTGTAATTCAGGCGCCCGGTGTCCTGAAAGGGGCCGGACATATGAATAGGCGGTGGCTGCGGCGGCCGTGGATAGATTCATGCTATGCATGAATCTATTCATTAACCATATAGTGGGGTGGCGTGGATAGAGGAGGCAGCGCCTGTGCACCCTAAATGGACGGGCCTCCTCTGGTGTGGGTGTTAATTTGCACCCTCTTTGTCGTGTTATGTGGGCGGCAAGAGGTTAAAGTCAGACTAGTGTCTTAATTCTGCCACAAACTAATTTATAGTGCTTACACCAAATTTCAGAAAGCAGGGCAACATTTGTAAATTTGTTGCACAGTTGGTGCAAAGATTAGAAAAATCGCATGTGGCACGCCATTCACAAAAGTTAATTGGGGGAATTTACTAAAACTGGAGCAGCTGCGCGTTGCAACCGATCTTTTATTTTCAAAGCATGATTGAACATGCATTTTTTTTGGCACTTTTCTTGCACTCCCATTGATGTCTATGAGGCCAAAAACACAGAATACTGCACCAAAAGAAGCACCTGCACTTTTTCAAAAATCACTCTGCACCAAGTTGCATTGATGTGAATGGGCACTATAGAGAATAAACTTATTTCGATTGTCGTACATTACAGCACAACAGCAGATGCAGGAGAAATCACACCAGATTGAATGGGGCCTTTAAGCGCAACTCCGGGCAAAAATAAATGTTTTTCCATGCTCGTTTTTGTCTAGAGGATTGGAAAACAGAGATATACTTACCTTATCCTTTGATCCTCCCCACACAAGATCGGTCCCTGTAGCTCTTGTTCCCCCACGGTCTAGCCATAGACTGTTATTGATCTCATCACGCCCATATACCTGCTCTGGACATGAAGACGTCAGTAAAAGTCTACTGCTGGATCATTGGGGAGTGCTGTTTGCCGGTGGAGCAGAGGATCAGATGAGTATACAGCTTCCCCCTTTCCCCTGGACAAAACGAGCAGTTGACCCATGAAGTGGGGGTACAGCCTCACTGCACGTGAAAACTTATTTTTTTTGCCCAGAGTTGGGCCTTAACCATTAGCCCTAACCAAGCTGCTTTCAATATGCTGCAAAATCTTTCTGGTACGGGATCATCATCTTGTAACTTCGCCTAGCGAGGAAGCAGTTCCATAGGTAAAGTTGGTGGCCTCTCACAGTGGCGGCCCATCCATTAGGGGCGCACGGGTGCCGCCCCCCGGTCCATGCGTCCGGCTCCCTGATCTACAAAAAGGGTGCCGGACCTATGGATTCCAATGGGGGGGGGTATGTTTTTTGAAGCACATGATTAGAGCCAGAGGCTCTAATAGGCTTCAAAAAAGGGTGGGCTTGGGGCGCAGGACGATACGCCCCGATCCAACCCGTTTGTGTGACAATAGCGAATGAATATTTGCTATTTTCACACTAGATCTCCTCCCCGCCAATCAGGAAGCGGTTCGTGAGGCCCATTTCCCGATTGGCCAAAACATCAGGCGATCCTATTGGATGCCTAGCGCCTAGGAGGAGGAGACGCACAGCGAAAGCTGTCATGCTGGAGATGAGGACACCAAAGCCGCCACTGGCCTCTTAGCAATATGTTGCTGATGAATGAAGTACCTAAAAAAAGTATCAACATATGTTCTGCATCTCATCTGTTTATGTTCCTATTTTTTGATGAACAGAGATTAATTTACATTAACTGCCATTTTTTTTCTTTAGCCTTGTGTAATCGCTCCGTGGTGTGTGTATTTTATTGTCTATACAATGTAGAAGTTGTCATTGTTATAGCCAAGATAATAACATAATGCAAAGCGTGCGTCCTGGATCCTCTTTGAGGCCTGTTTTATGGGCACATTTACAAGGACACGGTGTTGCAATATAGTGCTTTACAGCACCTTTCCACTTAGTTAAACCGCACTTTGTATGCCGGCTGCTACCAGGGGACATGAAGGCTCCATCCCTATAATGTTAAACCCCTCATAAATTATACAACGTGTCTGGCAGTGGATGCAATTAATATGACAAAAGAGATGCGTAAATCAATGAAAAAAATATAATCCCCACCGCTCAGCTGTTGTTCGGCTTTGTAAACAACTTGCGTTATACAAACATTTTGGGGGAAAGTTGTCTTGATTCCAGTTCAGCCCAGGCCAGCTGTTCAGCCTGAGCGCTGCCTACAGGGAGACAAAGTGGGACAGAGAAGTGAGGAGATCCGACCGGGGGAGGGTCCGAAAGAGATCCAAAATAAAATGTTTGATCTGCCCACTCGGAAATATAAAATTCAAGTTCATGCAGTAGAAAGTGTATCGTGCTTTCAGTAACCACGTTTTATGAGTCACTATTGTATTGATCCATTCACACTTGGATGTTTCATGAATGTGCGCAAAATGTGCAAAAAATGCACATTGCACTCGCAGTGCATTTTATTGTTAATGGCGCCCCAAATGCGGCAAGCAAACGCACGGTTTTACGCATGCTGGAAAAAATGCTGGAAAAACACATCAAAACATGCAGTTAAAAAAAGCGCACAAAAAAAAATGTATGAGCTACTTTGGCACGTTTGTCAGGCGTAGGGCAGCCCATTGAAAGGAACAGGCTGCCCTATGCAAGTAGCAAAGTGCACAAAAAACATGCGCAAAATTGTGCATTCATGAAAGATTGTCATCAAACAGTGACTGCATCCAATCAGATTCAGTCCTGGTTTGTTTATTTATTTCAGGTACTTATATAGCGCCGTCAATCTACACAGTGCTTTACATACAGTATGTATTATACATTCACATATGTCCCTGCCATCAAAGAGCTTTCAATCTAAGGTCCCTAACTCACATTTATACATACACATACTAGGGCCAGTTTAGACAGGATCTAATTAACCTCCCAGCATGTCTTTGGAGTTCGTGTAGGCAGACAGCCACAGGTGTCACGGGTGCCTGAATACCATACCATAGCTGGCAATGTTAATGCACATTGCCACATTGCATGGCAGTGCATCCACCTACTCTATACCAGATAGTAAGGATAACTTGCCACAAATTTGCGGCAGTGTTGAATTGAAAGTCTTGTTATCTTGCTGCACATTTTCACTGGCAGAGTTGTACACTTGCAGAGCACTTGAACCACAACTTCTAGGTGACACTTTCCTAATTTGTAGCAAATTTGCATGGCAAGTCTTTAGCAAGAGCAAAGTTGCACTGGTGAGTCTACAGCAAGAGCTCTGCAAGTCTACAGCATGAAATTCAGCCACAGTGACCCCTGTGGTGGGATGACTATTGCACAACATAACTGAACCAGAACTTGCAGCAGACGTGCAGAATGTTTGCAAAGAAAGTTGACCTGGAGTCATGCAATGTGGACTTGCTGCAAATGTGCAACAAACTTGTGAAGCCTGGCAAGTCTAGCAATATCTTAGCAAGTCATTTTCAAACTTGCAGCTTAATTGCTTGCTATCTGGGATGTACAGTATGCTGCAGAGCCATTCATCGTGATTGGTTCCCCAGTACATTGTACATTAGAGTACAACGCACCACAGTGTATATACCATGTGTTGTGGTGCACTACATTTATGAAAAGGTTTTTTTCACCCCTTGTGGTGCATTGCCAGCTAATTCCTAAAAATTAGATGCCTTCAGGCACCATGGTAATGCATGCCATAATGCATGTAAATGGAGCGCAGCTGGTTGCTTTTGTGTGATGGGCACTAAGGTATTGTTCACACAGGGTGCATCAATGTGTGCCCTGTGCAAGGACTGTGTTAATCCACATAGGGATGCACAGGTGTTCCATTTATCCCTGTGCAGGCAGTACCACTGATGTCTCAACACAGCGGCTGCACAAACACAGATACTGCTCCCAATGTGATATCTGTGCAGGTGCAGTGTCCCAAGCGTAGACAGTGTGAGTTTGGGGACACGCACCTGCAGCTGCTGTGTCCCAATAGACATCAATGGTGTTTACCCCATGTGGGTAGGTACGGCCCTCGAATGGTTTACACATTGATACACCTTGTATGATCGAGGCCTATGAGACCATTTCTTGCTCTCCTGATTCCCCAGCTGGAGCCCTGTGAAATATCCAGTATAAGAATATATATAAGAAATATATATAATATATATATAAATATATATATATAAATATATATAATATAAGAAAAGTACCGTTACTCTGCAGTACTGTATGTAGCACTACCGCTGTAGGGACCGCTGGTGAATGTGGTGCGTCTCCCACCCTGCACAGCCAGGCACACCCATTTTTAATCACACAGAGTTAAGAAGCAGTCCTTGCAACTTTTTGTTTTGTTTTGTTTTATCAGGGGAATAGAACTTGGATGGGGATAGGGTGCGTATGGGATGCCCACTTGATTGAAGAAAAATTGGCAGGGACTCAACTGTATACACTCCAGTAAATACAATCTCTTCTCCTCAACCTCCAGCACATACACTTGCTTGCAGACTATCTCACCCAGGACCAGCTAACAATGATGTGGGGGACCTGACACTGGCTCTGTCAGGCCCAAAGCAAATGCCCTTTGCGGGCAGGGACTGCATGCCCCTATGGTGTAGCAAAATTGTAGTCCTTAGTGCTAGCTGTCCTACATGTGACTACTGCTCCAAGTACCACCTCTTCAGGCACTGCCAGCCCTACTTCCCCGTGCCACCACAGTCCTCCTGACTGGCTCTGCACCCATCCCAGACTGCTCCATCCTAGTCCTCTTAGGTGTGCCTCCCAGTCCTTCTGACTGTGTGTCACTCACCAGCCCACCTGGCTGTTCCTGTTTCTCCTGAAGACTTGCCTGGCAGTGTTTACCCGCTGTCCTCTCCTTGCTCCCAGAGCCTCCTGGCCAGGACATCTTTGGTGTTTTTGGGAAGGTCCCGTCCACACCCGAGCCAAGGTCACCCCCCCTCCCCCCCTAGACTGGGGAGCTCTTTCAAAGGCCATGACAGCCTAACACTCCATCTTCAGCTTCCACCTGAACAACTCCTCCCCAGCTGGGCTGACCCAGAGTTTTTGAGGGGGCCTGTCCCCTGCCAATCCAAGTTGGGAATTGGTCAGGGCCCTCAGAATACTCCAGGCAGCTTCACCTTACCACTCTTCCCATCTTTCTAGAAGGTTCCAGCACATTCTAGAAATAGAGGGAAGGTCTCAGTGATGCTGCCTGTGAGTCATCCAGCTCTCCCTGGATTTCTACCCAACCCAGGAAAAAAACACCAGCCAGCCAAGCCTGCGCAAATTTACCTACTCACCTTTAGCACTCTATCAACACTGTATGTACATAGCAACCCCGTGGCCAATCACAGCTCTATGAACACTGTCACATGGGTGTGAGGCAAACCATCATGGAGCTTACATGGGACTTTCTAGTTAGAGCTGCTATCAGGAACCGTGACATAGTTACTGTGCAGACTACTGAACAGTAATAAGAGTTTGTAACTATAGCAAGAAAATATGGCTGCCCCCATGTCTAACTATTATTTTTTTGTTTCAATAGTTTTTATTTCAGTTTTTACAAATTTCCACATTATCAAAATAAACACGAATTATTACTTAATATAACAGTTTCATTACTATATGTCTGGCTCCCTACATTTGCATTCGATGTCAACTTTTAAAGGCATGGAGCCAGTCTATCGGCTATCTATAACATTGATTGTACCATAGAAAGTAAAGGAAAGACTAAAGAGATGAAATTAAGTCAGATGAAAGGAAGAATAAGTAAAGAAGGAGAAGACTCTTGTAATTCACTCTCTGCCCCCTGCCCCCCCCCGAAACCATTTATATCAGCACCCCTCTAGAGCCTTCAGACAGGTATTGGATCCAAGGATTCCATACCTTATCAAATTGTGGCATTCTATCATTAAGTGAGGCCGTCATCCTTTCATTAAGCATAATCCAGGAGAGTTTGTGCTTGATCTGATCGAATGGGACTATTGTCCGTTTCCATGCCCCGGCTATTATAATTTTAGCTGCTATGAATATGTATCTTATAAGTTGCTTAAGGGGTTTTGTGACCTGTTTTATTTCGGTCCCCAGCAACGCCTGAGTCGGAGATTTACGGAGGTTCACCTGGGTAAGCGTATATATAAAGTTATACACCCTAATCCAGTACCTCCTCACCTTGGGGCACTGCCACCATGTATGGTACATAGTGCCAATATGCCCACAGCCGCGAAAACATAGCGGGGATGCTCCGGGTATAAAAGTCGCCAACCTTGCTGGGACCATATACCATCTCATAATAACTTTATAATTGGCCTCAATTAATGATGTGTTCATAATGGATTTAGTCGCTCCCTCTGCTATTCTGTGCCACTCATCTATTTCCATGTTCTCACCCATATCAGCCTCCCATCTCTTCATATATTCTAATTTTTCATTACAGCTGGTCAGTGTTGTATATATTGCCAATATGTGCCCTTTAATTTTGTCGTATTGTACACATAGATGTTCCATAGGGGTCATTGTAGTAATATCTGAGTGTCTGGACATGGTATTTATAAAATGTGCAATCTGACCATACCTAAACAACTCTGAGGTCGGTAGTTGGTACTCGTCTTCTAGTTTCTGTCTTGTTATAATACCTCCGCTGTCACAGAGGTCTGCAATCCTCATTAACCCTTTATTCGTCCACCAGGCAAATGCTCGGGGGGCGAAACCCGGGGCAAAGTTTTCATTTCCCAATAGTGGGGCTAGAGGAGTATGCTCGGATTGAAACCTATGAGCTTTACGTAATCTATCCCAAATATTCAAGGAGATGGAAAGTGCTGGGCATAAAATTGCGGGTCTTTGCTTAGGGGGTAGCCAAAGAATGGATGAGATTGGGTGAGTCCTACATGCTTTGGCTTCCATCTGCATCCAAATTGGATGAGATCCCCGACTATGGAATCTGGTGACGTTCGCTAGTTGTGCAGCCTGATAATATTTTATTAGGTCCGGGAAACGTAATCCCCCTTTATGCTTTGGAGTATATAACGTGCGAACGTTCACCCTAGGTCGCTTGTTACCCCATATAAAGGACAATAGTTTAGTTTGCAGTGCTTTCAGGTCCCCCTTAGTTATTGCTACTGGTAGTGCTCTAAATAGATACAATATTCTTGGTAATACATTCATTTTGACCGAGTATAATCTGCCAAACCATGACGGCGGACAGAGTGACCATCTCGACACATCTGCCATTATAGTTCTAAACATTACAGGATAATTCTGGGAATATAATGTGTTCCATGAGGGAGTGAGATTTATTCCCAGGTAGGAAAGGGAATGTATTTTCCAAGTAAATTTATAAGATCTTTGCAGGGTATAGATTGTGGACTCACTCAGAGAAATATTCATGGCCTGTGATTTCTCATGGTTTATGGTTAAGCCTGAAATTACGGAGACCGGCTTGAGTATGGCATATAGATTAGGGAGTGTTGTAATAGGGGATGTTATTGCCATCAATATATCATCTGCAAATAGTATGCATTTATGTTCCATGTTACCACAGTCTATGCCTTTGACATCTTGTGAAGCCCGAATTTTGATTGCTAGTGGTTCCAGTGCTAGCACAAAAAGAAGTGGTGACAAAGGACATCCTTGTCGTGTACCTCTGTAGATGTTAATGGGGTCCGAGTAATATCCCTTTACCATTAAAGCCGCTGTCGGGAGCTGTAAAGTGTTTGCAGTGTAGATAAAAAATGATTCCCGAAACCCAGCCGAGCCAAGACATAGAGGAGATAGTCCCAAGACAGGGAGTCAAATGCCTTATGTATATCTAATGAAAGCAACATCCCCCCCCCCATCCCAATCAGAGTGTACCGCTGAGATAATCTATGACCCTTCTCGTCTGGTCTGTTGTTTGACGCCCCGGCACGAATCCTGCCTGGTCAGGGTGGATATATTTCGCTAAAAATGAGTTCATTCTGACCGCCAATATCTTTGTCATGATCTTTAAGTCTAAATTGATCAATGAAATGGGGCGGTAGTTTTCACAACTGCCATGGTCCTTTCCCGGTTTGGGGATGACCTGAATAAATGCTTTATTCTCTTGATTTGGTAGGGCTGTACCCTGTCTGATCGCGTTAAAAAAAATGCAAAGGTGTGGGGTCAGAATTTCTTGGAACTTCCTATAATAATGTCCGGAGAACCCGTCAGGGCCCGGTGCTTTAGATGGGTTAAGGTCTTTAATTGCCTGTGATACCTCTGTCTCAGTGAATTCCTGTTCCATGAGTTCCATGTGTTCTTTCTGTATGGTTGGCAAGGGGATGTGTTCAAAGAAGTTATCCATTTTGTCACGTCCTACTTTGTCTGATGGTTTATAGAGCCTAGTATAAAACTCAGTGAATACCTTCACTATTCTTTCTGGGTTCTGGCTATGTCGACCATTTTTTAGCCGTAGCTTGGGTAATGCTGATGTATAGGGACGAGGTGTCAATTTTCTCGCTAGTAGTGTGGTAGGTTTGTCTCCCATCGTGTAGTATTTGTGTCTTGCCCATCTTATTTTTTTTTCCGCTTGTGTGGTAAGACTTAGGTTTAATGCTAACCTGGCCTCATTTATGGTATGTCTGATATCGACCTGTGGATTCAGCCTTTGTTCTGCCAGCGCGTTGCTTAGCTTTTGTTCCTGTTGTGCTATCGTGCTATCCCTAGAACGCTTGTTCCGTGCTGCTAGTTGGAGCAATTTACCCCTTATAGTGGCCTTATGTGCTGCCCAATTAACTACTGGGGAAGTAGCCCCTGGTAGGTTTTCCTTAAAAAATAAGCGTATTTCTTTTTCTATCTCCACAGCCGTAATTGGGTCATTTAACATAGTGGCATTCAGTCTCCATGGGGAAGGGTAAGGCTTCATCCACAGATTGGACAATGAAAGTTTAACTGGTGAGTGATCTGACCAGGGGGTATTTAGTATGTCCACTGAAGTGATATATGGTAGTAGTGGAGTTCTTATGAATATATGGTCAATTCTCGAATATGTGTGATGTACATGAGAATAAAAAGTATAGTCCCTCGCTGAAGGATTATCCTCTCTCCATGTGTCTATAAAGTCATTATCGTGTAACAACTTCGCCAGTCTATTGCTGCTCTTTGGTACATGTCTAAACAACAATTTGTCTCGGGAAGACTTATCTAATGATTGGTCTAGTGGCATATTACTGTCCCCTCCCAATATGACCTGCCCCTGTATTTTGGGGAGTAGCGTCTCGAACATGTTATGAAAAAAGTCTATTTGACCCGTGTTAGGGGCGTAGTAGGATATTACGGATGTTATCTGATCATTGATGTGGCCCACTGCCATGACATATCTGCCCTGTTTATCTCTAATTATGGTAATGGGTACAAACGGTACTTTACGAGAGAAGCATACTGCCACACCAAGCTTTTTATCGGGACCAGAGGATGTGTAAAATTGTGGATATTTTGCACTAAGATATTTCGGGGTAGATGATTTAGAAAAATGTGTTTCCTGTAACATCAGAATGTCAGCCTGTTGTTTATAGTAATATGTGAAGGCCTTCGTTCTCTTGGCAGGGGAATTAAAACCTTGCACATTATGTGTAATAATAGAGTATTTAGTGTGGTGGTCGTTCGCCATCATGGTTCTGCAGAACACTCTTACCCTGTTCCAGACTTTCTATCCCTGGTGATACGATTGCTCGGGGTGAGGCAGTTTCAATCAACCCGCTAGGCGCCACTGGTCCGGGGGGGGGGGGGAAGAGTCAACCCTCCAGAAAGGAAGAAACAAGGAGAAAAGAAAATAGAGAATGTTAGTAGATTCAGAGGGAAGCTGGTACTCACTTCCAAAGATGCATTAAGCTTCATCACAATTATTTAACCTGTCTCCGTATGGACAGGATTTGCTCCAGGTAATACACCTGGGAATTGGGTGTGAAGTTGCACTCATCCGTAGATGAGAACAAGATCACTGGAGTGGCATGTGATTCCACCCCGGCTCCAAACTTGACTTTTATCTCAACAGGTGCAGGACTTGTACTCGCTGAGAGAAAGGAGAAAAAAATAAAAAATAAAAAAATGAAATAAATGATGGAGACAAAATGAACAAAAATGCAAAAGGAAACTACATGCCAGAAATATCTCAATACATAGAAACAATAGTTGTAAGTCGGCTGAGCAAACACTAGGCAAAAATAAAAGATGAAAGTAAAAGGAAAAAAAAAAAAAAAAAATCATCAAAAAAGAAAAAGGAAAAGGGACGGTGGGTCAACTGACCCTGCTGTCCCATAGTGAGACCGGACTCACGGGTTGAACTTCGCTTCTCAACTCTTCTTACCAACAAACCAGATTTTGGTATAACCAGTAATTTCGAGAACCAAGATGACTTTCAGAGCATAAGTGCCGAACTTGTCCCCCAAGTGGGGGAGACCTCTTCCATAGGTTTAATTCGAATCAGGCAGGTCAATCTTCCATCTTAGGTAGGGGGGAGGACCCCATCTTTAAGGAATTCTGTTCCCCGGCCTGGGGAGCACTGTTTGTTTTTCAGGTCGAAGTCGGGGTTCGTCGGTCAGTCCTGGATCGTTGGGATGACCACAGGGGAGACAGGGCCCTGTCTCGGTGATTAGGGGGCGGTGTGGATGGCCGTTCTCTGGAAATAATCCCCAATTCCAACAAAAGGTTCTCTCCATCAATGTAATTCGAAAATGAACAGTTCTTGCCCCTGTATGTAAAGGAGAGGCGAAAGGGGAAAGACCATCTATATTTTATTTTGCAGTTCTGTAGATGCTTGAGAAGTGGCTTCAAGGTACGGCGTTTTTGCACCGTTGAGGGGGCCAAGTCCGTGAATAGCTGTATCTGAGAGCCTAATAAGGTCAGGTCCTGTTTATATCTCGCAGCTGCCATCAATTTTTCCTTTATCTTGTAAAAGTGCGGCTTCACTATTATGTCACGGGGGAGTCCGTCGGCCCGTGGGGCTGTAAGGGCCCTATGGATTTGATCAATTTCCAGATATTGCTGCGGTATATCAGGTATCAGCTCTTGCATCAGGGTGTGCATGACATCTTCCAGATTGGTGTGAGTTTCTGGGAGGCCCCTTATGCGTATGTTATAGCGGCGGGATCTATTCTCAAGGTCCTCGATTTTCGCATAGGCCTCTTCCAGTCTATCCTGCATGTCTGCTGTCATTCTGGAATTTTGATTGATGCGGTGTACCGACTTATCAACTTTAGTCTCGATCGCATCTATCCGTACCCCAAAACTCTGTATATCTTGTTTAATGTCATGCGTTATCATGCTACATGCTTTAGAGAGTTCCTGCTGCAACATGGCTGAAAATCTTGCCAGTAAAGCTGTGTCTCCTGTATGCTGGGTCTGTGGGAGAGGAGAATCTGCTAGGCCAGGGCTAGCTTGGCTGGCCTGGCTGAATAGTGAATCTGCCAATTCCGCCATGTTTCTATCCATGGATGAACCTGGTGATCCTGCCCGACCCTGGCCCCCTAGGGATGCTCCGGTGGATAAGGATGGGGAGGGTGAAATCGCTCCCTGTCTGTCTTCCTCTAGGTCCCCAGAGGATTGAGAGGAGAAGGGGTCTCTAATCTCTGCTCGTGGAGAGGGTTGTGAGCACTGTGGGGAGTTAGGCTGCTCAGGGCCCTGGCTGCCTCGCGCGTCTTGCTTACCCGGTGCCATCTTGGATGAAGGAGATTGTGCGGAGGTGAGCTGCTTCGGCTGATTCTTCTTGATAGCCTGTTATATTCTGGCGTCTCATCGCCTTCCCCGCGGGTTCCGGTCTTCCGCTGTCTCTTTGATTGTTCTAACTCTGCTGTCCTGCGCTTATTATAGCTTTGTTCGTGCCGGCGGTGTGCGGAGCTCGGTTACAGCATGACCGTCCCGGGATCCATGCGCATGCGCACTCCTAACTATTATTTTAAATAGGGTGACCAGACATCCCCAGTTTCAGGGGACAGTCCCCGGATTGAGGACACTGTCCCCGGACCAAGTCTGTCCCCGGTTTTGTCCCCGGATTGGATTTGAACAGGGGCTGGGGCAATTTCAAAGATAGTCAGTGCAGAATAAAAAAAAAAATCTGAATTACACACCCTCGCTCCTCCTAACATAGGGGGGTGTATTTTTTTTCCATTATCTGTGCCCCTTTCTTATCATGTGCTGGTCGGAGCGGAGGGAATATTTCTTCCGTTTCGGGTGCATGCCCATTCAGCTCCGCTCGCATGTTCTAAGTCCCGGCCAGCCGCCTGCCTGCTTATCTCCTTGCGTTCCCTGGCGGAGTGATCTTCCTCTGTTCCCTACCCAGTAGTAGCCGGGGCCCGGAGATTGAGACTTGACAGGCGCTGATTGCCGCCATTACAAGTAAAAAAAAATATGTCCCCAGATTTCATTTTAAAAATCTGGTCACCTTAATTTTAAACCATACACAGAATCAAGATTATTAATGAACTCACATTAAGAAAATTAAATTTTTTGTGTATGCACACAAGCTGTAAAGAATGAGAAGCTTTGGCGTATTCTATGACCATATCCACTGCAGAAAGCAAGGACGGCAGCTCTGTGCCTGGACGCCACACGTAATTATTCAATGTGGCCTCACCCGGTGTTCAGGCTGCCACATAGACATTAAATTGTCACCCAATCCGAAATATAAAGGACTGTAATCTATTGACTATGGCAACAGTTAAGCTTCCAGACAGTTTTCCATAACCCTGTGACATGACCCCCTCCCCCAGGAACAATCCGGACACTCAGTCTGCAGCACAGAAAGTCAGTAAGTGGTGATGGTGATGAATGGAGCGCAGAGGACACAGCCCGCAGCACAGAAAAATTACAAAGCTTTAAGAGACGAGCAATAGCGTGTTCAGAGAGAAGTGTGAAGTGTCCCCCGAGGTGACAGCTGACAAAAGACGTGATGGACTTCTTAGGAAATGAACCTGCACTTCACTGCCTCCAAAATCTGCTGTGTGTGTATGTGTATATATATATATATATATATATATATATATATATATATATATATACACACACTATATTGTCAAAAGTATTGGGACGCCTGTCTTTACAGGCACATGAACTTTAATAGCATCCCAGTCTTAGGCCGGGTTCACACTGGTACGATAAACGCTCCGACATTAGGAGTTCATGTCGAATCAATGTTTCCCTATGAGAGCCGTCTTAACTGGTCCGACACAAGTTGGTCCGACTTTGAAAATGCTCCCTGTACTACTTTGGTCCGACTTTGATCCTACTTCAGCCCATTGAATATCATTGAAGTCGGATCAAAGTAGGATCCTTGTCCTTACCATCCGACTTTTTACATCCGACATGGTGATTACAGCAGCAGTAAAAGGAATTTATCTCACACTGGGATTGTTTTGATTGGTCAAAGAACAAGTCATACTATCACAAAGTCGGAGCAAAGTAGTATCCTGTTCATTCAAGTTAGATGAATGTAGGATCGATGTAGGACTGATGTCGCAGAGCAAAGTAGGATGAAAGTCGTATGACTGTCGTGTCGCATCAGTGTGAACCCAGCCTCAGGCTGGGTTCACACTAGTGCGACACGACAGCCGTCCTACTTTGGATCCGACTTTGCCCTGCGACATGAAGCCGACATATGTCCGCCTTTCAATGAACGGGGAACCGTGTTTGGTATGAATCTTGAGGGGGAACTCCACGCCAAATTTCAAATAAAAAACCCGCATGGGTTCCCCTCCAGGAGAATACCAGGCCCTTCGGTCTGGTATGGATTTTAAGGGGAACCCCTACGCTGAAAAAATGGCGTGGGGGTCCCCCCAAAATCCAAACCAGACCCTTATCCGAGCACGTAACCTGGCAGGCCGCAGGAAAAGAGGGTTGGGGGGCGAGAGAGCAGCCCCCCTCCCTCCTGAACCGTACTAGGCCGCATGCCCTCAACATAGGGGGTTTGGTGCTTTGGGGCAGGGGGCCGGGGGCTTGGGGCCCCCCCATCCCAAAGCACCCTGCCCCCATGTTGATGAGGACAGGGCCTCTTCCCGACAACCCTGGCCATTGGTTGTCGGGGTATGCGGGCGGGGGCTTATCGGAATCCGGAAGCCCCCTTTAATAAGGGGGCCCCAAGATCCCGGCCCCCCACCCTATGTGAATGAGTATGGGGTACATTGTACCCCTACCCATTCACCTGGTGGAAAAAAATGTCAATAAAAAAACACTACACAGGTTTTTAAAGTAATTTATTACACAGCTCCGGGGGTCTTCTTCCGACTCCGGGGGTCTCTTCTGACTTCTGGGGTCTCCGGTGTCGTCTCCACGCTCTCCGGTTTTTCTCTCGCTCTCCAGTTCTTTCTTCCTTCTGCCGGGCCTCCGCTATCTTCTTCTAGCTCTTTTGCTAGCGGGGCCCGGTCTTCTCCGTCGCCTTCTTCCCTCTTCTCCTCTTCGATGTTGACACGTCGCTTCCTCCCGCTGTAATGCCGGGTGTGCGGTGCGCTCCGATTTATATAGGCTTCTCATGACGTCACAGTCACATGCTCCGGGTGGCCCCGAAGCATGTGACTGTGACGTCATGGGAGCATGCGGCCTGGTACGGTTCAGGAGGGAGGGGGGCCGCTCTCTCGTCCCCCCTCTTTTCCTGCGGCCTGCCAGGTTGCGTGCTCGGATAAGGGTCTGGTTTGGATTTTGAGGGGGACCCCCACGCCGTTTCTTCGGCTTAGGGGGTTCCCCTTAAAATCCATACCAGACCGAAGGGCCTGGTATGCCCTTGGAGGGGAAACCCATGCCATTTTTTTATTTAAAATTTGGCGTGGAGTTCCCCCTCAAGAGCACAAGTCACATGCCAAAGTCGGATCATGCAAGACTGCGGTCCGACTTTGATCCGACTTCAATGATAGTCAATGGGCTGAAGTAGGATCAAAGTCGTACCAAAGTAGTACAGGGAACATCTTCAAAGTCGGACCGACATGTGTCGGACCAGTTAAGACGGCTCCCATAGGGAAACATTGATTTTCACACGTCATGCGACATGAGCTCCCAATGTTGGAGCGTTTGTCGGACAAGTGTGAACCCAGCCTAAGTCTGTAGGGTTCAATATTGAGTTGGCCCACCCTTTGCAGCTATAACAGCTTCAACTCTTCTCGGAAGGCTGTCCACAAGGTTTAGGAGTGTCTATGGGAATGTTTGACCATTCTTCCAGAAGCGCATTTGTGAGGTCCGGCACTGATGAGCACAAGAAGGCCTGGCTCGCAGTCTCCACTCTAATTCATCCCAAAGGTGTTCTATTGGGTTGAGGTCAGGACTCTTTGCAGGCCAGTCAAGTTCTTCCACACAAAACTCGCTCATCCATGTCTTTATCGACCTTGCTTTGTACACTGGTCCAAATCATTTGGGGGAGTGGGGATTTCGGTGTGGGGTTGTTTTTCAGGGGTTGGGTTTGGCTCCTTAGTTAGAAGGGAACTCTTAAGGTGTCGGCATACCAGGACATTTTGGACAATTTCATGCTCCCAACTTTGTGGGAACATTTTGGGGGTGGCCCCTTCCTGTTCCAACATGACTGCTCACCAGTGCACAAAGCAAGGTCCATAAAGACATGGATGAGCGAGTTTGGGGTGGAGGAACTTGACTGGCCTGCACAGAGTCCTGACCTCAACCCGATAGAACACCTTTGAGATGAATTAGAGTAGAGACTGCGAGCCAGGCCTTCTCATCCAACATCAGTGCCTGACCTCACAAATGTGCTTCTGGAAGAATGGTCAAACATTCCCATAGACACACTGCTAAACCTTGTGGACAGCTTTTTCAAAAGAGTTGAAGCTGTTATAGGTGCAAAGGGTGGGCCAATTCAATATTGAACCCTACGGACTAAGACTGGGATGCCATTAAAGTTCATGTGTGTGTGTAAAGAGAGGTGTCCCAATACTTTTGACAATATATTGTATATAGAGATAGAGTTACATTGCTATAAGGTATCACTTGTAATCCTTATTAATATTAAAGCCCATCTCCAGGAATTATACAAAAACAACTCTTGCAATGAAACCTAGTCACCATGGGAAGGATGTGACAGGATGACCACACAGGAGAAAGGGGCAAAGTGTTGTCACCCTATAACAGGAAGTGCCCGAGTAAGAGCTTTTATGGCAGGATCACCAGGTGTTATTTTAATGAAAGCTATAAATTCACAAATATAACTGTTGAAATTACATTACAGTGGTTGTAAACCCTTAGTGAATAAAAAAAACCTGTAAGGCAAAGGTAGTATGCATAGCTGTGGCTGCCGGCCATTCGCAATCGCTCCTCAGAGAGCTAGAACGGGGATCTGTGTAAGTGAACAAGCAGATCCCCATTCTGACAGAGAAGTAAAGAGAGATCTGCAGTTCCTAGTAATTAGGAACAGGATCTTTCTCCTCCTCCGATCAGTCCCATCCCCCCACAGTTAAAAGCACCTCCCAGGGAACACATTTAACCCCTTGATCGCCCCCTAGAGATTACCCCTTCCCTGCCAGTGACATTTAGACAGTAATCATTGCCTTTTTTTTTAGCACTGATCGCTGTATAATTGTTAATGGTCCCAAAAAAGTGTCGAAAGTGTCCGATCTGTCCGCACCAATATCGCAGTCCTGCAGTCCTGCTTAAAATCGCAGATCGCCGCCATTACTAGTAAAAAATAAAAAAAATGGCAAAAAATCTATCCCCTATTTTGTAGACGCTATGACTTTTGTGCAAACCATTCAATATACGCTTATTGCGATTTATTTATTTTTTTTACCAAAAATATGTAGAAGAATATATATTGGCCTAAAATGATGAAGACATTTCTTATTTTTTTATTTTTTTGGGGGATATTTATTATAGCAAAAATTAAAATATATATATATATATATATATATATTTTTTTAAATTGTCGCTCTATTTTTGTTTATAGCGCAAAAAATAAAAACTGCAGAGGTGATCAAATACCACCAAAAGAAAGCTCTATTTGTGGGAAGAAAGGACATACATTTTGTTTGGCCACGCAATTGTCAGTTAAAGCGAAGCAGTGCCGTATCACAAAAAATGGCCTGGTCATTAAGACATGCTTTGTCTCTTCTGCATTAAAGCTACTTACCTGCCTGTCCACCCTTGTACAATGAGCCGTCAAGGTGCAGCTCACCGTACAAATTCAGCAATGCCAAATCAGACTAAACCGAATGACGTCATCCCCACGTTGGGCGGGGAGCTTGGGGACACTGCATTGCTGGAGCTGAGGTGAGTATTGTTCCGCTTTAAAGATGTTTTAAATCTTTACATATGCCCAGTGATTTAACTGGCCTCACAGAGGCCATACACAGAGATGAAACACATTCTCCTAATAAGTTAAGTTGTACTTGTTTATCTGCAGTATTCTCCTCTCTACATCCGTTCGCAGTCAAGAATTAATCAAGTTAGTCTGAGCTTTCAGAAAAAAAGGGGCGGAGAGCTCAGTGAGGATAGTTTTGAGAGCTGTTTAGAGGGAAGGGACACACACCCCTTCACACACCACACAGGAACAGAGCTGAGGCTGTTAATCAGCTGGAAGTCCCTCCCTAGTCGCCTTGTTTCTCTTGGTGTCATGCTGATCACATGGGAATGAGGGGCAGCAGACAGAAATGACACTTCGTGCCCTGGATTGAGACAAGTACACCCCAAAAATCTATATGCTTTGTTCATATTTCATGTCTGAGGTTTACAACCACTTTAAATCTGATGTCCAGGAGAATACAAGAGACATTTGTGCTCTTCCTTGAATGTTGGTTTGATTTGTGTATTGCTTCCAGGTCTGTGCAGTAATCCAATATGATACATTCCCTCTGTGTAGGAACTTCCTGTAATAAAGACCGGTCACTGCTGCTCTCTCTCCTTGTGCATGGTGACTGGTCTTGTCTCCGCCCCCTCCTGTAGTTTTCTGCAGGCAGCCTGTAGTGGGTGGAGTTTGCTGGGTCCCTCCCACAGCTCTTCTCTCTGCACAAGCTATGTATAGCACAGTGATGATGTCACTGCTACTTTTACAAAGTAATATTTGGGTCCACAAAGTGAATTTATATCCATTGTGGTGATTGACTAATATTAATGAATGGAAAGTTTTTATGCCTGGAGTTCAGCTTTAAATATAAGTGCACTTTGAGATACAGCACATACTTACCTGAATGGAACATTGCAGCAGGCCATGACTGTCATATTCCGGTATGTATACATCCGGGGCAGGGGAAGGTTGGATAACTTATCGGAAAGTGCACTCGTCCTCTAAGAATCTTATAGGGTATCTACCATAAGAGCTGATCTTGAATCTTGTTGGGGGTGGGGGGTGCAGGTGAGATCAGACAGGCCTTCCATCTGTTATGACATTTTTGTGGGAACCCCCTGTGTTGGTAGGTAAGTTTTTCTCTTTCTAGTAGAGTCAACAGTATTTTTCCATTGGCTATATGTTGGTGGGGTCAATCTTTGGACTAAAAAAATAGTCTTGTTCTGAGAACTTGGATGGGGTATGGAACTAAGTGGTCGGATTAAAATGCCCAGACAGGCCCTCTTTAAATGGAACATTTGGGTTCTCATGTAAATGGCAGGGAGTTCCAAATGTCAGGCCATTTTAAAATCCTTGTCGGTATGTATCGCTGTTATGATAATCGTTTTGCATTGTTGGAGTTTCCCCGTGGTTAGGAACGGGGAATATGTAATATATGCAGAAGAGATCGCTTGTATAATACATTGTTAATGCTGCATCTGTGTAGGGACACGGGACTGCGTAAAGTCACTGCGCCAAGTTGCCATAGCGCCCGTAAGTTATTCAGGGAGCCTGAAGTGCTTGGCATGGCTGATGTTTTGCTTGTTAATTTAAGACCCTGGCATACGTTCGATCACTGGGCTAATTTTATTCTCAGTGTGGCACTCTGCATAAAGGAGGAGTTTTTATTTTTTCTTCTTTTATTTCTTCATTTAAGTGGAACTAAACCCTCCTCTCCTTTACATCCAAGGAAGCTGCCATCTTAGCCTCTGATTGATCTGCAGTTGACATAGTGCTGCACATATGATCAGTTATGATGACGTCAGTCATTTGATGGCTTGACAGTTCAGCTGAAAGCACAAGCAACTGTGACAGTTGTCTTTACCAGCATGCCTTGAATTTACTTTTTTAGGCCCCTTTCACACTGAGGCGTATTTCATTCGTTTTAGAGCTAAAAAATAGCGCATAAATAACGCCTGAAATAATCCTTTCCCAGCATTCTCAATGTAAAAGCCTGAGGGCTTTCACACTGAGGCGATGCGCTGGCGGAAGGAAAAAAAATCTCCTGCAAGCCGCATCTTTGGAGTGGTGAAGGAGCGGTGTGTATACTGCTCCTTCCCATTGAAATCAGTGGGACACCGCGGCTATACCGCTCGCAAACCGCTGCTGTAGCAGCGGTTTGCGTGCGGTATTAACCCTTTTTCGGCCGCTAGCGGGGGTTAAAACCGCACCGATAGCGGGCGAATATCGCGGTATAAACTACGGTATAGCGGCGCTAAAAATAGCGCCGCTATACCGCCAGCGCACCTGCCCACCCCAGTGTGAAAGGGGCCTTAGGGAACCGTAAAAAAAAAAAGAAAAAAGGAGGTTCTAAAGTCAAAAGGAGTTTTTTACCTTAATGCATTAAAGTGGAGTTCCAACTAAAAATAAAAAATTAAAAGTCAGCAGCTACAAATACTGCAGCTGCTTACTTTTAATAATTGGACACTTACCTGTCCAGGGTCCAGTGATGCGGGGGAACGGAGGCCCACTCCTATCCCCCTCCTCTCCGCGGCGCCGGCATTGTCACTGTGGGCGCCCGGCTGTGGCTTCACAGCCGGGCACGCACTGCGCATGCGCGAGCCACGCTGTGCACTGTGACTAGCCGGGCAATCATCTGGGACCTGTGGCGTGTCCCAGATGATTGCCGAGAGGGAGGGGGGAGAGATGATCTTCCTTCCCGGGCCACAGAGCCCCGGGAGGAAGTGGGAGCTGGAGCCCTCTAAAAAGAGGGTTTCCGCTCCCTCCCCCCAAAAAATGACATGCCAAATGTGGCATGTCAGGGGGTCACCTTCGCTTAAAGCAGAAGTTCCATTTTTGGGTGGAACTCCGCTTTAAGATAAAACACCTTCCAGTCGCTGTTTCTCCTCCCACCAAGTTCACTGTATGAACTTGGTGAAAGGGTCCGGACGCCTGAATTGGGGGTTAGCAGCAGCGGCCATGGTCAGATTCATGCATGAATCTATCCATTATTCATATAGGGGGTGGCGTGGAGAGAGGGGGCGGTGCCCGGGCGCCCCTAATGAATGGGCCGCCAATGATAACCGCGTCTTTAAAATGTAAACCTGTTTGAAGTGTTGCACCCACATTTGTTATCCCGGTAAAGAATACTGAGTAGGCCCAAATTGAAAGGTCTCTCTAGCAATGTAACCAACTAATAAACAATCACTCCCTCTTCTTCGTAGACAAATGATCAATTTGTGGCACATGTGTGGGGGATTAATTATGGCTCATATATAGGGCCCCTTCTGTTTCCTGCATACTGTCGGGAGCTCGGTAACGTCGTCGTAGAATTCACCAGCGTATGTTCAGCCCACACTTTGTCGGGTGGGAGAGTTGAGTGGTGTACTAGCCTGTCATCTCCTCAACTCTAAATTATTCAGTCATCGTGACAGGTCTTCGCAGCTTGTCTTGAATGGGATGCCATGCTAGACAATGGCAGCCAAATTCAAGCTAACACATACTGTGTAAATGACGACGGGTGCTTGTTCCGGAGATGGTACAGTCTGTACTGAGAGAATCCTGAGGATTTCCTGAGCCTGTTCTTTCTTACATACACATTTTATGCATTTGTTCTCCCTAAAATAAGTACAACAATATATATATATACTGAATATATTCATCCAAAGAAGTCACCAATTTCTTGGCCAGTCCATGAAAGTTGTATTAACAGTACATCGGTGTGTAGATGGATATGAATACATGTGATTTTTTATTTGGTACCCTAGGCAAAAAATGAAAATTTAACCCTTGCAGCGCATTGCAAAATTATTATTTTTTTACTTCCTTTGAGCTCAGTTTTATAATTAAGTTTAAATTGCGTATTTGGCCTCTTTCATTACACAAAATAGTTCATGTTCATGAAATAATAAAACCGTGATATAATACAAATTGCTTTCTTTTATTAAATCTTGGGTAATAATAATTGCTTCTATCATTTGTAAAAGTTTTTTCTCTGGACTGGCATATTGTATTGTTTTTAAAAACGAATATTGGCGGCTCAAGTGAACCATATGTAGGGGTTGATTTACTAAAGGCATATAGACTGTGCATTCTACAAGTGCAGTGGCACTTTTTTCTTATTAAATGTAAATGAGGCAAAACTTCACAAAGAACACCCAATCAGGAAAAAAAATATATATTTTTTTACTTGCACATGATTGGATGATGGAAATAAGCAGAGCTTCACCACATTTACTAAGCTCTGGGGGAAATAAGTGCAACTGCACTTGCAAAGTGCACAGTCTATTTGTCTTTAGTAAATCAACCCCATAGCCTGCTTACGCTCTTAATAAAGATGGCCTATGACTGTGTTTGTGCACGTGTATGTGTGACCTCCAAATAATGTTGTGTCATGCAAATTGCAAATGTAAATAGACTCTGTGTATGAGCCCCCCCCCCAGCCTGAAGTGCCCCAGGACCCCCAAGGTCTAAATCTGGCCCTATGGCGACTAGAAGGAGGCACCCTGTTACCTGTTACAATACCGGTCAATGGGAAAAATGCCCCTTACATTAGTGGTCAGTGTAGTGCCCTCTCACATTGATGGTAACTGCTCTCATGCCGCTGACTCAGCCAAGTGACATTGGTGATGGAACTATCCAGTAACTTGTAGGCAGGAGATCAATCTGTTTAAGGAATCCTTAGCAATTCTTGGAGGAACCCTGTTGGGGAAAGGCTGGTCGATAGCAGTATTTCTCAACTCCAGTCCTCAAGGTGCCCCAACAGGTCATGTTTTCAGGCTTTCCATTATTTTGCACAGGTGATTTCATCAGTTTCACTGCCTTAGTAATTACCACAGCCGTTTCATCTGAAGGAAATCCTGAAAACATGACCTGTTGAGGACTGGAGTTGAGAAACACTGGTCTATAGGGTCTTGACATGGAATTTTATAGATAGGCAACTCCTATCCTCATATTGATTAGTGGTTCCAAATTAATAATAACTACTGCAGTAGGGAACAGACACAAAAGATACACTCCACATCTTTCCAAATAACTGTTCTGCTTTATTATGGCGCAATTGAAAGTTTTTATACACATGATTACGTAGGTATCACATTAATATTACAATTGTACATTTATGGTAACAAGGGGCTTAACATAGGCAGACTAATTCTAATCAGGACTCGAAAGAATGCAAACATGTAATGAAAACATTATTAGTGCCCTGTGCAGAGTGAGTGTGGTGTGCAATACATACAAAATAGAATACAATTATATACAGAACTTACAAATATCCTTTACAGTCTATCTTACACTTCTCCAACTAGACCATCTAACACGGGGGTCTACAAACTTTCTAATCAATGGGCCGGTTTACTGTCCTTCAGGTCTTGGTGGGGCCAGACTGTGGCCAGTGGGAGTAAAAAATGCCCCATAGTGCCCCAACATTGGTGTCAGTGGAAGGAATTGTGCCCCATTATTGGTATTAGTGGGAGGAATTGTGCCCCATCATTGGTGTCAGTGGAAGGAATAGTGCCCCATCATTGGTGTCAGTGGAAGGAATGGTGCCCCATCATTGGTGTCTATAGGAAGAATAGTGACCTATCGTTGGTATCAGTGGGAGGAATAGTGCCCCATCATTGGTGTCTATGGGAGAAATGGTTTTGCATCATTGGTGTCAGTGGGAGAAAAAGTGCCCCATTACTTTTATCAGTGGGAAGATTAGTGCCCTATGGTTGGTGTCAGTGGATGGAATGGTGCCCAAGGCCCGGAAAAGGGCAAGCAAAGGGCCACATCTGGCCCACAGGCCACAGTTTGGGGACCACTGATCTAACATGTAGGCTTGTGCAATTCGTTTCGTAACTAATCGAAATTCGTCCGAATTTAGCAACTTTCGGACATTCGGAAGCATTCGAATTTCCGAACAAAGCAATTACGAATAAAACCGAATCCGAAATAAATTATATCGCAAATAGCGAATGGCCGAATATCTTCAGCATAATTTGTTATGAATTTTTTTTACGAATGTACGAATCCATTCGAAGAACAATAACACTCTGCTCTGCTCTCTGCTTCTCCCTCACCGTGCTGAACTCCCTCTCAAAATGGTGTACAGGGGCGGAGGCTATAGCCGCATGTAAAAAACGAAAGTAAAATACAAGATTTCGAATCGTTACAAATAACCGCAATGTATTTAGAAAAGTACAAATCCATTCGAAGCACATTAGGCATAATAGGCAGCGTCGTCGTGAGAGAGACACAGAAAATTACGAATCAACAAACCCAAAAAAAGTTACGAAAGTAGTTGTGTCCAGAATCAACGAAAAACAATGTACTCTACAGAAAGTACGAATTATAAATCAACTAAAAATAAGGCTTACTTTAATACGAATCATTCCGATTCAACGAAAAATGTCGCTTGCGAAAATACGAATTGGTCCGAACATGAAAAATCCCGTCTAGCAAAATTACGTACGATTACGAATCAACAGGACCGAAAAGAAACGAACCGAAACTAAACAAATTTTTCCGTTGTGCACAAGTCTACTAACATGTACCAATCACACTGGGAAGCAGACAGAATATGGGGTATTTGAGTATCAGAACATTAATAGTTCCTGTAGAAGAATCAGAATGCTCTTACACTGCTCAGTACAATGGAGAAACCTCAAATCAGAATGCATTGAATATAGCATTACCGCAGGGCAGACAATAAGGGGCTGTGGAGTTAATCCTGGTAGATTGTCTTCTTTTTCTTCACTAAGATTGGGTCTGAATACCTATCACAAAGGAGCCCTTTTAATACCAGCACAGCAGAAGTGATATAAATAAGGTGATCAGAGCTGATACAATGTACTTTTTACAAGAGAAAAAAAAAGGAGAGTCCCGGATTAGCGTAGCCGAAGAAATGCCATTAATGTATACAAAGCAAAGGCTCAGATCAGTGAGTGTTATCAAAATGAGCTTAGCCGTTCAATCCCTCTTAGGGACGTCTATTTATTCTACAAAATAATAACAGTCTGGTTAAAGTAACAGCTTACTTATTACTTACATTTCCAGCTTTTGATACAGCAGATAGAAACATCACGCTAATAAATGAATAGTGAATTGCACCGTAACTTCTAAGGTGCAAAAACATCAAAGGGGTAGGAGGTTGGCAAATCTTGTCATATAAAATGTTTTTTTTTTTTCTTAAGTCTATAAGTCTATTGAGGCAGTTAATAAAAGGATGATAGATAAGGAAAAAAAAAAAAAAAACTCCCCCCCCCCCCCCCCAAAATATCTAGACATCCTAGAAATGTGTTTACTTTATTAACCAGCAAGGGCTGGAAACTAAGGAAACTAAACTATAAAAAAAAAACAAACTGGGAGCTCATTATTGCAGAAGAGACATGCCATGTTATTTTTTAATCAATTGGAGGAGCTTTTACATACATACTGGTTAGTGCTCTAAGTAGCTGTTTTTAATGAAGTACCTTGTTGTCTTTAGGTCTACTTTTAGTCCTTTAATTACATTTACAGATGACCAGTATCATCTTCGTTTTCCATCAGCAGTCACCCTTCCTTTCCCACGGGGCGGGGGGGGGGGGGGGGGGTGTGGGAGACCTTGGATCTGGACAGGACTTATCATGCTGAGCATTTCTTCCTTTAGCGTGATACTTAATCAAGGACTTTTCCTTCCTCACCTCCTTCGCCATCATCCTCCATCCGCCCTGACACTCAGCTCGGATCGGATTATATTAGATGTGTTTTTTCCCCTTAGCTGTCTGCTAATCTCTTCTTTCTGCTGGCAGGGAGCTGTGGGTTGGGTTTCATTTAGGAAACTTGCTTCATTAAAAAGTTTTCCTGCACTCAAACCTTTAACTCAGGTATTCACATCTAAGGACATGCAGGGGATGCCATATGTGATAAACGTAATAAAGGAGAGGACAGGTAGTAGAGTACGCAGGCTGGTAGTTTTGTTGACAGGCTTTGCTGAGAACCACTCACAAGGGATAACAATCCTTGGTCCAACTGATAACTTCTCAGTAAGGCCCCTTTCACACATACGGACCGTATGTCCGCTTTTTCATCCATCCGTTTACGGATAAAAAAGGGACATACATTGGTTCCTATGAGATCGCGGGTGTCAGCGGATGAAACATCCGCTGACACCCAATCACATCCGTGTCCACAATGCTCCATTTTTCTGGATAGAAAAATTCATTTTTTCTATCTGTCTACGGAGTGGATCGGATGAACACGGACAGATGGTCCGTGTTCATCCGATCCCCCCATAGGGGAGAGCGGAGATCTGACGGGGCGGTCCCTGCACAGTGTGCGGGGACCGCCCTGTTATCCGCCGGCTCAGCGGGGATCAACGGAGCGATCCCTGCTGAGCAAGCGGAGGTTCACGGGGCGGATCATCACGGATCCGTCCCGTGTGAAAGGGGCCTAAAACAGTCCTGAGGGACTGAGAGAGGCCATTGATGGGTAGCCATAGCCTGAAAACAATGGATAAGAAGATATCTACCAAAACTTATTTTTTTCCGGTTTGAATAGAGTGGAGAGGGATGAGTACACCTGTCTGATTTTGTATTGCTGTCTGTGTTCCAGTTAAGCCTAGTACACACAAAGAGATTATCAGACATATGATCGTACATTTTTTTTTTTTGGCTGCTAATCTCCATATCGAAAACGAATAGGTTACTAAAGTAAGAAAATTCTCGTACAACAGAATAAGAATTCGGAAGTGATTTAATGTGTTGTAGTGTATTTGTATTGTATTTCCAGACAAAAACTGTACTGATTAAATGAAAATCGTACGATCTGGTATCGTACGAGAACCATTTTCGTGTTTGTCCCTTTGGAAAATTTGGGACAACAGCTGTGTACTAACGAACAGATTATGGCACGATCGCTTCAAAAGTGGTATTTTTTTGTACGATATTCTGATCATGTGTATGTAGCTTTAGCGACGATTCAGTCTCTCTATTTGTCAAATTTACCATTATCACTGAAAGTGTAAAAATACCCAATTTTGGATTGCTCTCAGGACAGTTATAGAGGGGGAATCTTCCAATGGGGACACTAGTTCTGGTGACATCCACTTTGGAGGGATTTCCTCTCACTTCCTGTTTTTGCTATAGAACAGGAAGTGAAGGGAAGTCTCTCCAATGAGACACAGATGGTAAAAAAAAATAAAAAATAAACTGACAGGGGTTACCTCCCTTACGCTATCCAAAATTCTAAGAAAACGTTTGCCTCTACTTAAAATTAGTCCCAGGACCTGCAGTGCTTCACGGCTATGAGTGAGAGTGGTTCACAGGGCCGTCGGAACAGGACAGGCAAAACAAGCAATTGCTTGGGGCCCCGAGCTGGCCTGGGGCCCCAGCCTAGGGTGCCTGCCTGCTTCCTGTCACTGTTCTGGATTTCCGCCCTGAGCCCATCCGCGGATTGCGGCCATAGGAAAGGTTGCGGCTTCGGCCTAGCTCCGGAGCGGCGGCCATCTTGGTACACCCGGCGGCAGCAGCCGAGGTGAGATGTGGGGACTGGAGATGTGGACATTACAGGGGGGAGATGTGGACATTACAGTGGGGGAGATGATGTGGATATTACAGTGCGGAGTCCCCCTGTCCATCCCACGGTCCCCCTGTCCATCCCACGGTCCCCCTGTCCATCCCACGGTCCCCCTGTCCATCCCACGGTCCATGAACAGTCCTAAACAGCATCCTAATGTTAATGTGAGTGTGTATGTGTTTTAAGTATGTTGGATTATATGCAACAGCAGTATTTTCACTGTAAACCTTTTTTATTTATATAAAGTGTGGGTGAGCTAAAACTGTATCGCTATGCTGTGGTTCCTGTAGACTTTGCGTGAGTGCGGGGGGGGGGGTTTGGGGGGGCCTCCATGTCCATTTTGCTTGGGGCCCCCAAATTCCTTCAAACGGCCCTGGTGGTTCAGTCATGGTACTTTACTCCTTTCTTCATCATCATAGCAGAGAAGGAAGAATCAGGCCACATGTAAGAAGATTCTCCAACAAGCTGGAAAATATTCCTGTGCAAATACATGCCTCAAGCCAGTAGCATTGCTTCAGATTATCAAGGTATCAGTGGCCACCCTCAATCAGTAGTAGGGATCTCTGAATGAGTATAGCAGAAACACTGTAGGTAATCATCGGTTTCTTCACATACTCATGGCTTGCAGGTTTCTTTGACAGGGGTTTTTGCATCAACTGCTCAGCTTTGAATTCTCTCTCTAGCATGCCACCCACAACAGGTGCCGATACGGGTCTCTTTGGGTGCCGATTTATATTTCATATCAGAACAGGAACCTCACTTGACCTACTCAGATCAAGCCCCCACATCTCCCTCACCGGAACAAACTTTCTTTCCTGAACACACTTGCTCCCCTCTTCTCACTTCTTAAAGTGAACCTGCACCCAGGCTATGAACATTCAAGTATTTACATATTCACAAGCAGCCCTTACTAACCTCTGTAGTTATAGGCACTGTGGAGTGATTGCACTAAAGTCACCCAAGCCTTTCTCTCAGCAGCTTGGATCAGCCTGCTCCCCCACCCAGCAGTCTGTCAGCAGCATGTGTTAGTTCTGACTTGCTCAATAATTAAAACTTGCACAGGAGTCTCAGACCAGCAGTAGATTAAAGTGGAAGGTGAATGGAAGACACTGTTCTAAACACCCCCTGGCAGGAAACACAAGCTCACCTAAGTGGCGGAGTCTATGCATCAGCCAGTTTTTACAAGAGCTCCTGATGGTGGAGCTGAGTTTACTGTGTGCTGTGGTACCAGGTCACAGCCCTCGCAATCACCCCACCAAGGGATAAACAAGTACAATGAGGGTGTGGTGCACATACAGGAGACTAGAGGATAGTTGAGCTCAAGCAAAGAGTCTTGGCAGGTGTAGTAAAGAGTAGTCAGTCCAGGGCGGCAATGAGTAAGCAGTAAACTAGGATGGAGGTGAGAGAGTGGTCGAGTTGAGGCAGGGGTGGCCCCCTGGGTGGGGTGGTCTTGGCAGGCAGCAAGCAGAGTTAAAGTAGCCAGACCCTCTGAAATGGCAATGAGAAGGCAGAAGTCGAGAGAAGGGTCACGAAATCTGGATCAGCACCAATAGGAAACAGGCTTCAGTATTATAGCTCTTGCTTTTAGGTAGCTGGTCAGCTAACAGCACCAGTCTGTTCAGATACTGGTAACAAAATATCCTCCAGGCCACTTTCAGTGTTAGTGTGTATTGCGCACATTGGAAACCCACTGGGCTTTAGAAGGATAGGATGAGTTGAGCAAGACTCAGGGGTAAAAACTAGCAATGCCCGAACAGAGCTGTAACAGATACATATGCTCCATATGGTAAAGCGAACATGTTACTCCATCCAATATGGGCAAATTACAGAACCATTTTATCATCTAGAGCGGGGTCTCCAAACTTTCTAATCAATGGGCTGGTTTACTGTCCTTCAGGCCTTAGTGGGGCCAGGCTGGGGCCAGTGGGAGTAGAAAATGCCCTGATGTCAGTGGGCGTAAACTATGCTTCATGATTGGTGTCAGTAGGAGGAATAGAGCCCCATCGTTGGTGTCAGTAGAAGGATTAGTGCCCCATCATTGGTGTTAGTGGAAGGATTAGTGCCCCATCCTTGGTGTTAGTGGGAGGAATAGTGCCTCATCGCTGGTGTCAGTAATAGGAATAGGACCCCATCATTGGTGTCAGTAGAAGGAATAATGCCCCATCATTGTTGTAAGTGGAAGGAATAGTGCCCTATCATTGGTGTGTGCCTCATCGCTGGTGTCAGTAATAGGAATAGTGCCCGATCATTGGTATCAGTGGGAGGAATAGTGCCCCATCATTGGTGTCTATGGGAGGAATGGTTCTGCTTCATTGGTGTCAGTGGAAGTAATAGTGCCCCATCATTGATGTTAGTGGAAGGATTGGTGCCCCATCATTGGTGGAAGTGGAAGGAATAGTGCCTCATCGCTGGTGTCAGTAATAGGAATAGTGCCCCATCGTTGGTATCAGTGGGAGGAATAGTGCCCCATCATTGGTGTCTATGGGAGGAATGGTTCTGCCTCATTGGTGTCAGTGGACGAAAAGGTGCCCTATCACTTTTATCAGTGGGAAGATTAGTGTCCTATGGTTGGTGCCAGTGGATGGAATGGTTCCCAAGGGTCAGATAAAGGCAAGAAAAAGGCCACAGTTTGGAGATCACTGATCTAGAGCCTGGCCCTAGACACCTGCTCTAAGCCTCAGGCTAGGAAAGTTTCCTGTAACATTAGGCAGTGTACCTGTAAAGAGACCCTGTCACCCGTTCACGCATGCATCATACCAAACTCAAGATGTAACTTAAATTCTGTAATAGAGAAAGTGGGCCAGTATCAGGTGATGAAGGATGAAGATGATGGGAAATCCTTATTAGAGAAATGTAAATTCTAGTAGCTAGAAAACCTAATTAGATGCTACATATGCTGCAAGTAAGCCAGCGCTGACCCAGGATGTCAGTATAGCAGATGACATGCTAAGTACCCTTTAAGCCACTCACAAGCTCTGATAAGACACATTATCGCTTTGTGTAGCATTTCAAGCGCCACTCTGATAAATAAAAGCGCCAACACATTGCAAACTGCCACCTGCGAGCTGGTAAATTCCTCCAACAATAGTCCTGGTAGGTTTTAACCTCCTAGCATCCTGTAATTTCGAATTACAATGGAAATTGATATTGTTGTGTTTTGTAATCTGTCTTTATCTGGTGTTGGTTCAATGTTTTTAATCCATATTGACACTTGGCGACACCCCTCTTTATTGTGGCCTATTGTGGGGAAGATAATGACAGGGATAAATAGGCGGAGCAGATCATTTTATTTTCAGCTACAAATTGCCTCTTTCTGTTGTCTTTTGTCTCTTTTCTCCATCCACAGGCTGCACAGTGTATGCTGGCCTCCCTCTATTCAGAACTTGACATTCAAAGGTACTTGATGAAAATTGAATCCTCTCGGAGAGTTAGTACATTATTCCTCTTTTTTTGTGTTGCTTTTTTTTTAAACTTTTTTTACAAAGTCTGCAGTGTGTAGCTCTAACTGCGTGTAGCTATGCAGTGTGTTTCTTCCAGCTAACAAGGATGACAATAAATAATGACCATTTGCATGCATTAACACAAAGGCCATTTCACTTGTAGTAAAGTCTGTAGTGTTTGAGTGTCAGCATGCTCTTTTTTTTTGCGAGGCTGTTGGATTTTAGAAAATCTTAAGGGCTCTTGAACACTTGCGCATAATTTTGTGCCCGTGTCGCCATGCATTTTTTTGGCCATTGGTATGCATTGTGTTAAGCATGAGTGTTCATTTTTAGTAGGCCCTCCCTTTGTGTTGATGGGCTAAAGACTTACCTGTCTCATTTTATGCCAACGCCTGTGTTACATAGTTAAATAGGTTGAAAAAAGACACAAGTCCATCTAGATCAACCAACAGAAAAAAAAAGAAAGAAAACCTTCATACACACATCCTATACTTATGTCGCGTACACACGACCGTTTTTTCATGACGAGAAAAATGCCATTTTTTTATTTGGTCATTAAAAACGATCGTGTGTGGGCTCCAGAGCATTTTTCACGACGTGAAAAATGGGCATTAAAAATTTGGAACATGCTCTAATTTTTCTCATCGTCGTTTTTCACGTCGTCGTTTTTCTCGTCATGAAAAACGACCGTGTGTACGCTTTAACGACATGAAAAAACCGTGCATGCTCAGAAGCAAGTTATGAGACGGGAGCGCTCGTTCTGGTAAAACTAGCGTTCGTAATGGAGATAGCACATTCGTCACGCTGTAACGGACTGAAAAGCACGGGCTGAAAAGCGCGAATCGTCTCTCAACAAACTTTACTAACACAAGGATCAGCAAAAGCAGCCCAAAGGGTGGCGCCATCCGAATGGAACTTCCCCTTTATAGTGCCGTCCTACGTGTTGTACGTCACCACACTTTGCTCAAGCATTTTTTCCACGATAGTGTGTAGGCAAGGCAGGCTTGAGAAGAATCACGTCGAGAAAAACAGTTTTTTTCAATGACATTAAAAATGGTTGTGTGTACGCGGCATAACAGTTGTTCCAGAGAAAGTCAAAGAAATACAATAAAGCATGGTCAAATTTTCTCCAGTGGGGGAAAAAAATTCTTATTGATCCCCCAGGAGGCAATCGGCTATTCCCCGGATTACCTATTCATAGTGTTATTATCATGGTGTCCAGAACCCTGGTGTTCTTTAAAGAGACCCCATCATACAGCCCAAATGGGTAGTTGAAAGGGCATACCTTGACCCCTTATATGTGCCTTACATGTACTCCCTCCCAGCGCCTTCTCTGCTGCAGCTAGTGCTTAGGTTGGTGGTGCCGGTGACCTGGGGGAGCAGTGACATCACTCTCCCCTTCATGTGACAGTGCTCGGGCTTATCAGGCTCTAGTAGACTTCAGCTAAATGGTGTTCAACTAAACAATGAAAATAGTACTACTCAAATACTCACCATACCTGGGCTCCCTTTCTGCTCTTACCACAGAGAATACAATACCTGACATTTTCAGTTATGGAGGAATGTGTGATTTGCCCCCACTTGGGCCAATAACTAAGCCCAAGCACTAAACAATGAAAATAGTACTACTCGAATGCCTTCCAAACCTGTGTCAGTCAGCTCAGAATGTGAATAGACTGGTGCAAGACAGACAGGATCGGTTTGTCAGGCTATATATAGTAAACTTCAACTAAATGGTGGCCATCTGCACAAAGACACCGACTCCCTGTTGAATAAATGTGAATGGGGTGGGTAAAAGATGGCTTCAGTGCCTGTTCTCCACCTGTAGAGAACTCCTCAGATGCATGTTGCCCTTTTCGGGACTTAATTGTAGGGGCCTCTACGATCAAGCCCCAAATAGGGCGAAACACGTCTGAGGAGTTCTCTACAGGTGGAGAACAGGAGCTGAAGCCATCTTTTACCCATCCCATTCATATTTATTCAACAGGGAGTCGGTGTCTGTGCGTAGATGGCCACCATTTTGTTGAAGTTGACTAGAACCTGACAAGTCGATCCTGTCTATCTTGCACCAGTCTATTCACATTCTGATCCGACTGACACATTTTTGGAGGGCATTCGAGTGGTACTATTTTCATTGTTTAGTGCTTGGGCTTAGTATTTGGCCCAAGTGGGGGCAAATCACACATTCCTCCATACCTGAAAATGTCAGGTATTGTATTCTCTGTGGAAAGAGCAGAAAGGGAGCCCAGGTATGGTGAGTATAAGGGGATCAGGGGTTGGCTTTGCAGAGACAACCTCACTTTATCCTGCGTATAGCGCCTGTATTAAAGAGACACTGTCTCTTTGCTCATGCAGGATAGAGTGGAGACAAAAGAAGAGCCATTCCAGGTCAGTCCAAAATGATCTGCCTCCCGCACACACAGGGTGGCGGCCCAGCTCATATCTGTATAGCAAAAAATAAGAAAGCTTCAGATGACCACGCTCCAATTTCCACCTTTATTCATGTAGAACAGGGGTCTTCAAACTACGGCCCTCCAGGTGTTCAGGAACTACAATTCCCATCATGCCTAGTCATGTCTGTGAATGTCAGAGTTTTGCAATGCCTCATGGGATTTGTAGTTCTGCAACAGCTGGTGGGCCGTAGATTGAGGATCCCTGATGTAGAATATCCATAAACCGGCAAATCAAAGTAATAGTGAGGGAAGAGACTGTGAGAGCACCCAAAACGGAAAATTGTATCATACTTACCAGTAATTTTCCTTTCCTGGTGCCTATCCATGGCAGAATACCTGTGATAGAGCTCCGCCTCGACTCCTCCTTCAGGACTAGTGAATAGCATAAATTAAAGGCATAGCCCCTCCCCCAACATTCTCTGTAATATAGAATACCGAGGGTGGGAGCGTATGTTGCCATGGATAGGCACCAGGAAAGGAAAATTACTGGTAAGTATGATACAATTTTTTGTTTTCCTGGTGCCTCCATGGCAGCATACCTGTGATAACTAACTAGCTGACATGGGTGGGATAATTGCTTAACAATAAATGTTTAATTATAAGAGGACATAGCAGCCTGAACTGCCCTCCTTCCAAACTCAACAGTCGTGAGCGCTCCTGGATCAATATGGTAGTGTCTGAGGAACGTATGGTGAGAAGACCAGGTGGCGGCCCCGCACACTGTCTCCAACGAAACATTAGCCCTTGCTGCCCAGGAAGCTGAGACTGCCCTTGTAGAATGAGCATTCACTCGGGATGGAGGCTCCATATTCTTCACCCTGTAGGCCTTCTGGATTAACTTTACAACCCAAGATGCCAGAGTTCTGATGGAAGCTTCTTTGCCCCTGTATTTACCGAACGGTACGATGAAAAGTCTCTCAGAATTTCTGAAGGGGCCGGTGGCTTCTAGGTAGGCCCTGAGCACTCTGGATACATCCAGTTCGTGACAAGACTCTGAATCCATGTCTGTAAACACTGGTAGTGCCCAGGGTTCCAACAGGTGGCTTGGAGTAGCAACCTTTGGTGTGAACCCCCGAAGGGGACGAAGTTCCACTCTGTCTGAAGAAGGAGATGTGGTCGTTACCTATCCCTAAAGAGTGAAGTTCCGACATTGTTCTGCCAGATGTAATGGCTAGCAGGAAAGACGCCTTTAGTGTCAGGTTCCATATTGTTACTTGTTCCACTGGAGCAAAGGGATGGTCAGATAGAACTTCCAGGACTAGGGACAGATCCCACTTAGGAAATGATCGTCTGACAGGAGGGTGAATCTTCAATATACCTCTGAGGAAAGTGACTACTGAAGGATCCTCCGCCCATCTCTTATTTGTTGCAGCAGAGATTACTGCTACCTGCACTTTGAGAGAGCTCAGACCAAGTCCCAGATCAAGTCCTGTCTGAAGGAATCCTAGAACATGAAATGTAGAAGGAAGGATTGGATGAAATCCATTTTCGGAAACAAATGACAAGAACTTGTCCCATATTCTTGAATATATGGCATTAGTTGCTGGCTTCCTAGCTTTTAGAAGGGTTGATATGACTCCTGGAGAACACCCTAGGGACTCGAACCTTCGCCTCTCAACCTCCAGATTCGAAGATTCAACTTCTGAGGGTTTGGATGAACTAGACTGCTCTGCGACAGAAGTTGAGGGAAAGGAGGGATCTTGATTGGAGAGCCCACACTGAGGCACAATACGGAAGTACTGCCACCACCTGGACTGGCTCCCTGAGGAGCCTCAGGAGGAATTTGAATATTAATGGCCTGGGAGGAAAGGCATATGCCGTGGTGAACCTCCAGGGACATGACAGGGCATCCACTGCCTCGACTTGTGGATGCGGCAGCCGAGAGAAGAACCTGTCCAGCTTGGCGTTCTTCGGGGAGGTGAACAGATCTACCTGAGGGGGATCCCATATGTTGGCAATCTGAAGGAAGACATGGGGGTGGAGAGCCCACTCATTGTCCAGGAAGTTTCAGGATAAAGTGTCTGCTTCCGTGTTCAACCTGCCTGGCAGATACATCGCTCTGAGGTCCAGGAGGTTCTGCTCCGCCCAGAGCATGATCGGCTCTACCTCCTTGAGGAGTGACCTGCTGCGAGTGCCTCCCTGCTTCTGCAGATAAGCGACAGCTGCTCTGTTGTCTAGGCGTAGGAGTATTCTTTGGCCTCTGATGTGGGGTGCCAAAGAGGTCAGTGCCAAGAAGGCTGCCCTCATCTCCAAGATGTTGGATACCACTCCCTGGGTGGTGCATGCCCATCTCCCCTGTATTCTGGTTTGCCCGCAATGGGCTCCCCAGCCCTGTCTGCTTGCATCAGACGTAATTGTGATCCAAGGAAGGGAGCCCAGGTGATGAGGCTTGGAGAGGTTTTCCGGAACTGTCCACCAGTGAAGGCTCCTGCGTATTTTTCCCATCAGCAGGATCATCTGAGATAGTCGTTGTTTCTTCCACTGTGCCAAGAAACCAGTCTGGAAATACCTCAAGTGCCAATGTGCAAGGAACCATGGGTATACAGGAAGATATTGTGCCAATGAAGCTCAGGCATTGTGAAGCCGTCAGATACGGGCTCTGGATGACTTTGATCATTCTCTGGATGACAATCCTTGCCTTCGGCGGTGGTAATGACACTGTCCCCTCCTGAGTGTCGAACATTGTGCATAGATTATCTGCTGTGTTGGCATTAGTTGACTCTTGTCGGAATTCACCAGCCACCCTAGCTCTTTTAGGGACTGTAGAAGAATGTCCCGGTGACATACCAACTGATCCGGATTGCTTGCTAGGAGTAGGATGTCGTCCAAGTAGTGGTATATCCTCAAGCCCCTCTCCCGCAGGGGAACTAAAGCAGATATTAGTATCTTGGTGAACACCCTGGGAGAGGTGCACAGACCGAAAGGCAGGGCTTGAAACTGTAGGTGGGTCCGTCCCACTGCAAATCTCAGGTATTTTTGAAATGCAGGTAGAATTGGAACATGTAGGTACGCATCCTGCAGATCGACCAAAATCATCCAATCTGATGGCTGGACTGCCTGAATAATCGTCTGCAGGGACTCCATTTTGAAGCTTTCGGGGCGGATATACCGGTTGAGCCTCTTTAGGTCTATCACAGGCCTCCACCCCCCTGTCCTCTTTGGGACCAGAAATAGGGTGGAGTATAAGCCTGCGAAGCGCTCTGCCAAGGGAGCCGGAACAGCCGCCCCCTGAAGCTGGAGTGACGTTAGGAAGTTTTTCAGAGCTTGAGCCTTCAGTGGAGAGGATGGAATCTCTGTTCCTTTGAAAGAGTTCCGAGGTGGAGGGTGAGAAAAATTCCAAAAGTGTCCCCATTGAATTGTTGACAGAACCCAGGGGTTGTGGCAGCAGGTGGCCCAGACTGGGGTAAAAAAACTTTAGCCTGGCTCCCACCGGGAGTGCCTGGGTTCCTCTGGCGTCAAAAAGACTGCTTCTGCTCCTGTGGAGCCGGAAGGGCTTTCATCTTCCTGTTCAAAAAGGATCCCCGAGTACCTTTCCAAGGTCTTTTGTTGTCTCTGGGCTGTCTCGACTGCCTAAAATCCCTTGGGTTTGACTGGCGGAACCTAGAGGAACCACCTCTGAATCTTCGCCTACTTCTGTCCTGTGGAAGCATACCAGACTTCCCTCCTGACAGCCTGGAGATAGCTTTATCCATTTTGTCTCCGAATAGTGCTTTCCCATCAAACAGGATTTTGCACCCATTTTGTTTGGAGGATAAGTCAGCCATCCAGGGTTTCAGCCACAAGGCCCTCTTCGCCATCACTGAATGCAACATGGATCTTGCCGAGCACCTGATCGTGTCAATGGCCGCTACGCAGACAAAGTCTGCCGACAATCTAAGCTCTTCTAAGGCCTTAATTATATCCTCCATGGGGACATCCTGATGCAAAGCCATCTCAATATTATCTGTCCAAGATCTTATGGCATTTGATACTGACGTGGGGGAAATAGCTGGCTTACATGCTGCTTCCGCGGCTAAGTAGCTCCTCTTCAGCTCCAGGTCGATTCGCCTGTCTAGAGGGTCTTTGAAGGAAGTGGAATCCTCCATTGGTAGAGTACGTTTTTTTGCGAGTCGCACCACGGACGCGTCTACCACTGGCATGGAGTTCGGTGACTGCGTTCCCGACTCTGGTAAGGGGTATATAGTTTATTGAACCGACCCCAAAATTATTATTTTTTTTTATCAGTCTTTGACCATTCCTTCTGAATGACTTGACTAATCTTGCCCATCAACGGGAAAATAACCTGCTTCCTTTTGAGGAATGGGAGGTAGCTTGTAGACTCTTGGGGAGGCTATTCTGCGTCTTTCCAGGCGATTGCAGTTTTGACTGCCTGGATGAATGGCTTTACCAAGGAGAGACTGAAGCCAGAAGGTTCTGACTCTTCTCAAGAGTCCCCTGAAGAGTCTTCAGGTGGTGAATCTCTAGCTGGTCGGCCTGACGGCGGCAGAGGTGTACTGACTGCTGACGGACCAGGGAGATTAGGTTCTATATCCTGAACCTGGGATATCTGCTGAAGTGGTTGAGCGGGGACCGAAGCCAAAAGCTCAGAGAAGGAGTCCTTCATTGTTCGCTTGAGCAGATCTACAGCGTGCTGATTTTCTAGCTCGCGGTTGAACGCATAGTCCGTAAAACAGTCCTTACAGACCACTCTGTCTGGTAGCGGTGTAGCCCCACATATCCAGCAGCTCTTCTTCCTATAGGTCCTAGGAGAGGGGGGTCGATCACGTCCTCTGGATCTTGACCTCTCTGATCTACGACGTGAAGAATGGGACCTACGCCCTGATGAGCGGGACCCCTTGGAGTGGGTGGGGCTACGGTGTAAGGAACTCACGCTAGACCAGTGAGCGCACTTTTTTTTTTAATACTCACGTATAGTTGGTCACATACCTAATAGAAGTGTGAGGATCTTTGCTGCAAGATGAATGACTCATTGCGGAGTTGGGCACAAGGATCAGCTCCAGAAATATAGTAAGAAAGGGAAAAGAATCAGGAGTTTTTGGCGTCACTTTTTTTTTTTTTTTAACCACTTAAGCCCCGGACCATTTCGGGCCATTAGGACCAGGCCTGTTTTTGGGATTCGGCACTGCGCTGCTTTAACTGTAAATTGTGCGGACATGCAATGTTGTACCCAAATGAAATTTGCGTCCTTTTCTTCCCACAAATAGAGCTTTCTTTTAATGGTATTTGATTGCCTCTGCGATTTGTATTTTTTGCGATATAAACAGAAAAAGACCGAAAATTTTGAAAAAAAATATTTTCTACTTTTTGTTATAAGAAAAATCGAATAAACTCAATTTCAGTCATACATTTAGGCCAAAATGTATTCAGCCACATGTCTTTAGTAAAAAAAATGTCAATAAGCGTATATTTATTGGTTTGCGCAAAAGTTATAGCGTTTACAAAATAGGGTACATTTTCTGAAATTTACACAGCTTTAAATTTATGACTGCCTATCTCATTTCTTGAGGTGCTAAAATGGCAGGGCAGTACAAAACCCCCCCAAATGACCCCATTTTGGAAAGTAGACACCCCAAGGAAATTGCTGAGAGGCATGTTGAGCCCATTGAATATTTATTTTTTTGTCCCAAGTGATTGAATAATGACAAAAAAAAAAAAAAAATACAAAAAGTTGTCACTAAATGATATATTGCTCACATGCCATGGTTATATGTGGAATTGCACCCCAAAATACATTCTGCTGCTTCTCCTGAGTACGGGGATATCACATGTGTGGGACTTTTTAGGAGCCTAGCCACGTACGGGACCCCGGAAACCAAGCACCGCCTTCAGGATTTCTAAGGGCGCAAATTTTTGATTTCACTCCTCACTACCTATCACAGTTTCGAAGGCCATAAAATGCCAAAATAGCACAAAACCCCACCAAATGACCCCATTTTGGAAAGTAGACACCCCAAGCTATTTACTGAGAGGCATGTTCAGTCCATGGAATATTTTATATTTTGCCACAAGTTGCGGGAATATGACAAACTTTTTTTTTTTGCACAAAGTTGTCACTAAATGATATATTGCTCACACATGCCATGGGCATATGTGCAATTACACCCCAAAATACATTCTGCTGCTTCTCCTGAGTACAGGGATACCACATGTGTGGGACTTTTTGGGAGCCTAGCCGCGTACGGGACCCCAAAACCAAGCACCGCCTTCAAGGTTTCTAAGGGCATAAATTTTTGATTTCACTCCTCACTACCTATCACAGTTTTGAAGGCCATAAAATGCCAAGATGGCACAAAACCCCCCCAAATGACCCCATTTTGGAAAGTAGACACCCCAAGCTATTTGCTGAGAGGCATGTTGACCCCATTGAATATATTTTTTTTTTGTCCCAAATGATTGAATAATGACAAAAAGAAAAAAAAAATGTACAAAAAGTTGTCACTAAATGATATATTGCTCACACATGCCATGGTTATATGTGGAATTGCACCCCAAAATACATTCTGCTGCTTTTCCTGAGTACGGGGATACCACATGTGTGGGACTTTTTGGGAGCCTAGCCGCGTACAGGGCCCCAAAAACCAAGCACCGCCTTCAGGATTTCTAAGGGCGTAAATTTTTGATTTCACTCCTCACTACCTATCACAGTTTTGAAGGCCATAAAATGTCAAAATAGCACAAAACCCCCCCCAAATTACCCCATTTTGGAAAGTAGACACCCCAAGCTATTTGCTGAGAGGCATGTTGAGTCCATGGAATATTTTATATTTTGCCACAGGTTGCGGGAATATGACAAACTTTTTTTTTTTTTGCACAAAGTTGTCACTAAATGATATATTGCTCACACATGCCATGGGCATATGTGAAATTACACCCCAAAATACATTCTGCTGCTTCTCCTGAGTACAGGGATACCACATGTGTGGGACTTTTTGGGAGCCTAGCCGCGTACGGGACCCCAAAAACCAAGCACCGCCTTCAAGGTTTCTAAGGGCATAAATTTTTGATTTCGCTCCTCACTACCTATCACAGTTTTGAAGGCCATAAAATGCCAAGATGGCACAAAACCCCCCCAAATGACCCCATTTTGGAAAGTAGACACCCCAAGCTATTTGCTGAGAGGCATGTTGACCCCATTGAATTTTTTTTTTTTTTTGTCCCAAATGATTGAATAATGACAAAAAGAAAAAAAAAATGTACAAAAAGTTGTCACTAAATGATATATTGCTCACACATGCCATGGTTATATGTGAAATTACACCCCAAAATACATTCTGCTGCTTCTCCTGAGTACGGGGATACCACATGTGTGGGACTTTTTGGGAGCCTAGCCGCGTACGGGACCCCAAAAACCAAGCACCGCCTTCAAGGTTTCTAAGGGCATAAATTTTTGATTTCACTCCTCACTACCTATCACAGTTTTGAAGGCCATAAAATGTCAAAATAGCCCAAAACCCCCACAAATGACCCCATTTTGGAAAGTAGACACCCCAAGCTATTTGCTGAGAGGCATGGTGAGTATTTTACAGCTCTCATTTGTTTTTGAAAATTAAGAAAGACATTTTTTTTTCTTTTTTTTTTCTTTTTTTACATTTTCAAAACTTTGTGACAAAAAGCGAGATCTGCAAAATACTCAACATACCTCTCAGCAAATAGCTTGGGGTGTCTACTTTCCAAAATGGGGTCATTTGGGGGGGTTTTGTGCCATCTGGGCATTCCATGGCCTCCGAAACTGTGATAGGCAGTGAGGAGTGAAATCAAAAATTTACACCCATAGAAATCCTGAAGGCGGTGCTTGGTTTTTGGGGTCCCGTACGCGACTAGGCTCCCAAAAAGTCCCACACATGTGGTATCCCCGTACTCAGGAGAAGCAACAGAATGTATTTTGGGGTGTAATTCCACATATGCCCATGGCATGTTTGAGCAATATATCATTTAGTGACAACTTTTTGTACATTTTTTTTTTTTTTTTGGTCATTATTCAATCACTTGGGACAAAAAAAAAAAAAAATATTCAATGGGCTCAACATGCCTCTCAGCAAATAGCTTGAGGTGTCTACTTTACAAAATGGGGTCATTTGGGGGGGGGGGTTTGAACTGTCCTGGCATTTTATGCACAACATTAGGAAGCTTATGTCACACATCATCCACTCTTCTAACCACTTGAAGACAAAGCCCTTTCTGACACTTTTTGTTTACATGAAAAAAAAAAATTTTTTGCAAGAAAATTATTTTGAACCCCCAAACATTATATATTTTTTTAAAGCAAAGGCCCTACAGATTAAAATAGTGGGTGTTGCATTTTTTTTTTCCACACAGTATTTGCGCAGCGATTTTTCAAACGCATTTTTTTGGGGAAAAACACACTTTTTTTATTTTTAATGCACTAAAAAACACTATATTGCCCAAATGTTTGATGAAATAAAAAAGATGATCATAGGCCGAGTACATGGATACCAAACACGACATGCTTTAAAATTGCGCACAAACGCGCAGCGGCGACAAACTACATTCATTTTTAAAAGCATTTAAAAGCCTTTACAGGTTACCACGTTAGATTTACAGAGGAGGTCTACTGCTAAAATGACTGCCCTCGATCTGACCTTCGCGGTGATACCTCACATGCATGATGCAATTGCTGTTTACATATGACGCTAGACCGACGCTTGCGTTCGCCTTTGCGCAATAGCAGGGGGGGACAGCGGTGCTTTTTTTTTTTTTTTTATTATTTATTTGGCTTTTTTATTTTATTTTTAAACTGTGCCTTCCATATTTTATTTTTTTACCATTTTTATCGTTATCTCAGGGAATGTAAATATCCCCTATGATAGCAATAAGTAGTGACAGGTACTCTTTTTTTGAAAAAAATTGGGGGGTTAGACCCTAGATCTTTCCTCTGCCCTCAAAGCATCTGACCACACCAAGATCGGTGTGATAAAATGCTTTCCCAATTTCCCAATGGCGCTTTTTATATCCGGGGGGGGGGGACATTCCCTCCCACTGCTTGTAAAAGCAGTCTAGAGGCTAATTATCTGCTAGAATTGCTTTTACATGAAAGCCGGCTGCTGGCTGAAAAGAATGATACCAAGATGATACCTAAACCCGCAGACATCATTCTGGTATAAACATTCAAAGTCCAGCAACATACCAGTACGTTGCTGGTCCTTGTTGGACATGTATTGTAATCTTTTTTTTCATACAGCCTATTGGCTGAACGAAAAAAAGAGATTGATTGGTGGGTATGCCCACCATTAGAATACCTCCCTTCATCCACCCACTTCTAATGATGGGCATATATGCCGAAGCATGGGGGCATCCTCCCGCAAAAAAGTTATGCCGCGTACACACGGTCAAGCCTTCGTCGGAATTTCGACCGTATGTACGCGGCATAAAAGGTTATGCCGCGTACACACAGTCGGACTTTTCCACGGGCAAGCCTCCGTTGGAATTTCGACCGTATATACGCGGCATTAGGAGCAAAATCGCTCCTCCGCCCCTGCTGCCCCCATGCTTCGGCATATATGCTCTTTTTTTTAACTGTGGTGGTGAAATCACCTCCTACAGCGTTGGAGTCACGGCTTTATGTATCGTGGGAGCAAACGCTGTTGCTGTCAAGATAAATAGATCCGCGCTGCAACTGAATGGCGTACCTGCTAAGCAAATGGTGGTTAACATTAAAACAAAGTAACATTACAGTACAACAGTAAGACCTTACCATGCCATACCTGCAAAGCAAATACCAAAACAAAACCTAGTAAAAAATAAAAAAATGTTTTAACGCAACCTGTGCCTAAAATATATATATGCCGAAGCATGGGGGCATCCTCCCGCAAAAAAGTTATGCCGCGTACACACGGTCGGAATTTTCCACGGGCAGGCCTCCGTCGGAATTTCGACCGTATGTACGCGGCATTAGGAGCAAAATCGCTCCTCCGCCCCTGCTGCCCCCATGCTTCGGCATATATGCTCTTTTTTTTAACTGTGGTGGTGAAATCACCTCCTACAGCACTGGAGTCACGGCTTTATGTATCGTGGGAGCAAACGCTGTTGCTGTCAAGATAAATAATTCCGCGCTGCAGTTGAATGGCGCACCTGAAAACAAAAAATTACATACCTGAAAAGCAAGCATGATAAAACATTGCAGAATAGAATACAGTAAAAAAGAGCAGAACAATAGAGAGAAAATAGAGAGAGAGAGAACAATAAAACGACAACTATTTTTGGTTTTTTTATTTTATATTTTTTTTGTGTTTTGTTTTTTAGGTTTTTTTTTTCTTTTTTACACTTTTTTTTGTAACTTTACAACTGTAATGGTTCGGGTCTCTCAAAATGTAATGGCATCTTGGGAGACCCTGTGTAAGTGTGTCCTTGTCTGTGAAATGCTGTACCCTACGCTAAAACTTCACTTTTGAGTGGTAGCGTTCAAAACATTCACCTTGGCAAAGACCAGGCTTGTCAGGACAGAGTGGACAAAAACTACGGGTGTCACGCCTAAATCCGCGCTTGCTACAGACACGACATCTTTTTTGGGGGGTTCGTTGGGTAGGGGTACTCGGGAGGAGATGCGTATAATGCCTCTCATGCAGCCGGCTTACTGCATTTGGTAGGGGATGGTGAGGTGCAGAACCGCCTGGATACAGGAGTTCTGTGACTATCTCATTCTGGAATTTTAGAAGAGATAACGTCCCGCCTGAAGCTCTGTATAGCACATGAGCGTTCAGCAAAGCCAATTGGAATAATGATAGAGACACTTTTTTGTACCAGCGTCTCGCCTTACGGTCAATTAGATACGGCGCCATCAACTGGTCGTTGAGGTCCACCCCTCCCATATTTTGGTTATATTCGTGGACACAGAGGGGTTTCTCCACAACACCAGTCGCCGTACGAATTTGGACTGTCGTGTCTGCATGAAGGGAGGTAAGAAGGAAAACATTCTTATTGTCCCTCCACTTCATAGCGAGCAAGTTATTACACTTCAAGCAGGCTCTCTCCCCCAGCCTAAGACGGGCATCTACAAGCCGCTGGGGAAAGCCCCGGTGATTAGGTCGCACGGTGCCACATGCTCCAATCTGATGATCAAACAAGTGACTAAACAGTGGCACGCTCGTGTAATAATTGTCCACATACAAGTGGTACCCCTTTCCGAATAAGGGTGACACCAAGTTCCACACTATCTTGCCAGCGCTCCCTATGTAATCCGGGCAGTTGACCGACTCAATCTGACTATCTTTTCCCTCATAAACCGTAAAGTTCACTACATAGCCTGTTGCCCTGTCACAGAACTTGTAGAGCTTGACCCCGTATCTGGCACGCTTGCTGGGAAGGTACTGCTTGAAAGACAAGCGGCCAGAAAATTTAATCAGGGACTCATCAACGCAGACAACTTGATCGGGAGTAAACAAGGCTGCAAAACGTTCGTTGAAGTGGTTTATGAGGGGCCGAATTTTATAGAGCCGGTCGTATTCAGGGTCCCCACGTGGACGACAAAGTTCATTGTCGTTGAAGTGCATGAACCGCAAAATCTGCTCGTATCGTGCCCTGGACATGGAGGCAGAGAACACGGGCATGTGGTCAATTGGGTGCGTGGACCAATAAGCACGCAATGACGGAAATTTATGTGTGCCCATGTTGAGGGAAAGGCCCAGAAAGGTCTTAAATTCGGAAACCGTAATTGGTTTCCAATTTCTGGCAATTTTAGGCAACTGGGGGTTAGCGGCGATAAATTGACCAGCATATAAATTACTCTGGTCCACAATAGATCTATAGAGATCTTCCGTGAAAAACAGCGAATAAAAATCAATTGGAATAAAATCAGCTGTTTCCACCTGAATACCGGGTTGGGCAGTGAATGGGGGAAGTACGGGTTCTGCAGAAGTGGTGGGGACCCAATCAGGATAGGCAAATTCTGCAGGAAGGGCAGTATGGGCACGACGGGCCTGCCTTTGTCTTCTTGGTGGCAGCGGGACACTACTTGTGCTTGCCACCTCGCCAGCTTGAACTGCACTTATGGGACTCGCCACGTCACCAAGTGTTACTGCAGTGCTGGATGTACGTCCAGGCTGTACTAGGCCGCTGGTGCTTGCCAATTCACCAGAAGGAATAGCGGCGCTAGTACTACTCTGCTCCATGATACGAGAGACCTGCGGTTCTTGCTCCTCAACAACCTCAGAAGATCGGGATCGGGTACGCCTGACCTTAGCAGGGACCTCAACTTCGTCGTCAGAGCTATCTGACGTGGGGCCGCTGACGTCACTGTCTTCTACGGGAAGATATTCTGAGCCTGAATCTGACAGATACGTGACCTCCTCTTCACTATCTGTCATGCTCAGAATCTCGTAGGCCTCTTTACTAGTGTACCTTCGTCTTGCCATTTTGGGCTCTAAATTTAGGGGTACACTAGTAAGATTCACAGGAAAAAAAGCACCTGACTGTCGTCAGCAAATATATCAAACGCTACAAAAAAACTGTTAGCGATCGCAGGGATCAGGCCTGTCTCTGCGAACGCTGCAGTTATGTGTGTTGTGTTTGGTAAGTGACAGTGATCGATCGATACTGCACTTGGGTGGGCTGGGCTGGGCTGGGCTGGGCGGAGGGGCTAAACGCAGGCGCTAGCAGGTATCTGGGCTGATCCCGCTAACACTGCGTTTTTGGGAACCCTAAACCGCTGGGGATGCTAGTATAGATCTGATCAGATACTATACCACTAAGGGGGGTGTATGCTTTGCGCGTGGGTGTTAGCGTTACTGGCACTAACCTAACACTGCCTGGGGCGACGCAGACCCTCTCTGGCGCTAAAACCTAATTGATCTCACCCGCCGGGCGATCAGGGGGGTTAAACCTTTATTGGGTTATATACGGCGGGTGCCCTGATGCTATAAAAAGCAAACTAATCAACCAGCGTCACCGTAACCTTTATATGGTGATCACTGGTGAAAGGGTTAACTAGGGAATATCAGGGGGTTAAAACCTTTATTAGGTTAAATATGGGGGTACCTGACACTATATAAAAACCTGACGGGTAACCTAAATAACTAAATAACTTACTGGCTAACCAGTGACACCAGTGACGCTTATACGGCGATCACTGGTGAAAGGGTTAACTCTAGGGGCAATCAGGGGGTTAAAATAATATATGGGGGTACCTGACACTAATAAAAACCTGCGGCGAACCTAAAAAAAAATAACTGCCTATCTAAAACACCAGCGACACGAATACAGCGATCGGAAAAACAATCGCTTAGTGACGCTGAAGTTAGGGGGTGAAAGGGTTACCTGGGGGGTGATCAAGGGGTTAAACCTTTATTAGGGGGGGTTAGGGGGCTACCCTGGACCTAAAGGGGCCTAATCCTAACTGCCCTGCAACTTTTTACAATCACAGATGACACTAAATGCAGTGATCAGTAAAATAAATGATCACTGCAATCAGTGACACTGTGATTGGGGGCTTTGGGGTGACCTGGGGGGTGATCTGGGGGTGACTGGGGGGTGATTTGTGTGCCTATGTGTACCTACGTGTCAGTGGACTGTTGGTGCACTAACCTGCTTCTTCTCTTCTCGGCGCCGGGAACGAAAAGACCGCGGCGAGGGAGATGACATCACTTCCTCCAGCCTGTGTTTACATTTCAGGCAGGAGGAAGCAATTTCATTCGCCGGGAGCGATCGCGAGGGGGGGGCGGAATCGAGCGGCCGCCCCCTCATGCCTGATCGCTCCCGAACACTTAACGGCCGCTCACTGCAGTGAAGGGGGGTCCGGATGGACCCCCCAACTGCACAAAGGCGATCACGTAGATCTACGTGATTCTGCCTGTCGGTGCCATTCTGCCGACGTAAATCGGCGGTGGGCGGTCGTTAAGTGGTTAAATAAACATTTTTATATCGTCATCTGTTTTTATTTTTTATTTTATTTTTTAAACATAAACATTTTTATATTGTTATCTTTTTTTTTTTATTTTTTAACATAAACATTTCTGATCGGCAACATTTTTTTTTTTGAGAAAATAAAAAGTACCTACCACAAAGCAGCATCAGAGAGACCTAGCAGGGCACAGCTGAGGAGACTGACAGCCATCCCTGAATCTGAACCTAATTAGGCTCAAGGTGCGTGGGCTAATCCCATAAACCACCATTTGGAATTGATTGAAAAAAAAGGGCAAATCTAGCCTTCTTTCCAGAATCCAAGATGGCCGCCACTGAACCAAGCGTCTGTGCATACGCAATCGCAGAAGATCCAGCGTCGCCCAGTACAGAGAGCCGAGAAACTACGGCTCTGTATCACTCCCGAATCGCGCATGCGCAGACGGCGGCGAGGACGCTGCGCCGTGACACTCTCCTACCTGGCGGGACGTACAGAGCACCTGTAGCCCCCCCAAACCCGGAAAAAAGCACCACAATGTTGTTGCACAGAGAGACACCTGCCCTATCCAGTTGCACAGTTTTAAAGGAACAAAAAAGTAAGATAACAATCATTTGAAGGAGCCTAACAAGCAAAGGAAAGGGGAGGGGGAGGGGAAGAGAGGAAAAGAAAGGGGAAAAACACAAATGCCTGGAATAAAAAATGGAAACCACCAGCCTGGGAAGATGGAGCTGATCCTTTTGCGACTTCCACTGCATTCATCATGGATGTGATAGCAGACTGCGTTCCTGTGAGGAAACTCTGCGAAATGACCCCAACAGATCCACAGAGGGGTTCCCAGTCTTATCAGCGCTGTGAGCGGCCCAAGAACAGGGACTGCGCACGGGAAAGGCTAAACCCGGCGGACGCTGCCGACTGCAGAGGTATGGACATACTACTACTCTTCACCAGCACAAGAAGGTATGAGGAAAAAAAGGAGAATGTTGGGGGAGGGGCTATGCCTTTAATTTATGCTATTCACTAGTCCTGAAGGAGGAGTCGAGGCGGAGCTCTATCACAGGTATGCTGCCATGGAGGCACCAGGAAAGTCTTTTCCTCTCACTGTTGCTGCTGTAATTTGCTTTTTTTATGGATTTTCTGCATCAATAAAGTTGGAAATTGGAGGGTGGCCATCCAGAGCATTCTTATTATATGCTATACAGATACAAGCTGGACCGCCAACCTCTGTATTTTATTGGGATTTTATGTGATAGACCAACACAAAGTGGCACATAATTGTGAAGTGGAAGGAAAACGATAAATGGTTTTCATAATGTTTTACAAATAAATATCTGGAAAGTGTGGCGTGCATTTGTATTCAGCCCCCTTTACTCTGATACCCCAAACTAAAATCTATTGGAACCAATTGCCTACAGAAGTCACCTAATTAGTAAATAGAGTCCACCTGTGTGTAATTTAATTACAGTATAAATACAGCTGGATTTTTCCATCGGAAATCCGATGAAGCTGACTTCCATCAGTCTTGCCTACACACCATCAGTCAAAAATCTGACCGTCCCAAACGCGGTGACGTAAAACACTCCGAAGAGCCGAGGAAAAATGAAGTTCAATGCTTCTGAGCATGCGTCGACTTGATTCTGAGCATGCGTGGGTTTTTTCTCCGATGGAGTTCCCCACAGACGATCGGAATTTGCTATAGTTTTTTTTCCATCGGTAAAATTTAAAACGTTCTATTTTTTTATACCGATGGAAAATAGACCGATGGGGGGTCTTTTTTCATCAGAAAAAAACGATCGTGTGTACGCGGCATCAGAGAACCTTAGTGAACAAACCGCATCATGAATGCCAAGGAGCACACCAGACAGGTCAGGGATAAAGTTGTGGAGAAGTTTAAAGCAGGATTAGGTTATAAAAAAATATCCCAAGCTTTTTTTTTCGATATACAGATTTTTTCGGAATATCAGATTTTTTATCAAATTTTTACGAAATTTATGAATTGCGATCATAACGAATGACCTGAAAAATGAAAAAAAAATAACAAAAAACGAATGAAACAAAAAACTAACATATTTTTTGGCAGTGCACATGTTACACGGTTCGAATCTCCTGCTGAACCGGCTGAGATTTGAAATGTTAATGGGCAGGCTGAATGTACCAAGTTGATCGATCAACCAACTTGGATGCAACCAAGTGAATCTGCTGGATTCTCTTGCGATTATCGCTAGCAGTAATCACTGTCTTCTCCCGGGTGGGACAGCTTCCCCTGCCCCCCCCCCCCCCAGAAGACAATGGCCCGGCAGGACGGTTTCCCACCATCACCAAAGTCTGTGAATTTCATTTCTGCAACCCTGTGGTTGCAGGAAAGAAATTTGCTCCATGTATGGTCGGCCTAAGTAGTAGTCTCCCTTAGGGCTTGTTTACAGTTGTAATTGCTGGCCATGGATCGCTTTTCAGAGGGCAGTTGACAGGCGACTGGGAGGCAATATGTCGCCTCCTGGACACCTATTGTAACCATTTGCAAGCCCGCAGCAACCGTGTACATTTCATGCAATGATAGGATGATTGCAGCATAGCCCCATTAACTTGAATAGGTTGCGTTTGGCATTGGTCCTGCCCCCTGAACGCAACATGGGGGATACATTTGGCTGTGACCGCAGCATGTGTACCACTCTGTCCAGCCTGCATGTAAGGATAAGTTAGGAGGACGGGGGCAGTAAAACCAAAGCTCGACCACCAATTTTTTTACCACCCCCTGGCCGCAAGTGTAAATAAGGCCTTAAGCTGGGTATACACTAGAAGAAATGTGTTAAAAAAAGTTCTTACTGAGAACAATCGTCCTCTTTTGTAATCGTTAGTGGGGGCCAAATCACCATTCTTTTTCGACTGCACCGATGAGAAAAATGGGAAATGGAAAATTGTTTTTGAACGAATGGTTTTTTTAACAGCATATGTGGTTTTCATTCAGTGTGTCTATTCGCTCCAAAATCAAATGTTATAAGCAAATGAGATTTTGCTACTTTGCTACTTTACTTACTACTTTCAAATGACATTCGTCAAGCCGTCTAATGTACTGAGAATTTTCAGATGAATTTTCATTTGAAAATCTATTAGTGTTTGGCCAGCTTTAGCAAATCAGCCCCTGTGTCTCCCAGCTCCTGAGCTTGCATAACATTTTCCAATAATGAAGCCACAGTTTTTTTCCATTCCCCCCAAAGGGGCTCTGTTTTTTGCTATTTTGGGCTCTGAACCTTGGGGTAAACATTGCTCAGCACACCGGGCAAATCTCCTGAACCTTTTCTATGTCACTATATTGGAGAACAATATTCCTGGCTTCAGATGCGGTTCCTGGTGATTGCAGAGTGAGCATGAGCAGCCGATTTCACAGCGGGGAACCGGATTACACCTAATATTGTACAAGCGACATTATTATTATTATTATTATACAGGATTTATATAGCGCCAACAGTTTGCGACATGACACAGACGTGACCTCCAGATGGTCCCTTTTAGAGCTGGTTATTTCTGTCATATAATTATCATTTAGTAGCGGCAACAGAAGCCGGCAACGGTTGGAAGGCAGCGCGCTCCGCTAATGAAAATGTATGTAATAAAATCTAAAGTATTCTTAGAATCCAAGACATAAAAATATCTTTAGTAACGTAATTCATCTGGTTAAACAATGCGGCAGTAATCACTGTCATTGTAAAATATTCTGGGGATCTGTCACTCACTCATCTGTCACAGCTGGGGGGGGGGGGGCGCCATTGTTGTGAGCTGCATTAAAGTGAGACTCCATCTAAAGTGTATGGACACCCCAACCATGAACTTCCCTTATTTGTTCACTTTTGGTCTGCTAGCTTTACCATTAAAAGGCTTTTAGTATATCTGTTCAATAAGTGAAAATAAATACCTGCCAGAAATCCAGTGAACTCAAAACTTCCTGCAATATTATCTCAATCTGTGTTATAAGCCTTTCCCAGTTTACCTCTTTAAATTACAGAACACCCCACCTCCTATGTTATTTTGTGATGAGGAAGGGTGGTTTCTGTAGTCATGTAACAAGTCCTGTCCTATCTATGATAATTACACTGCCTCTTCATAAATAGATACAATACAGTGTGTGACTGATTTCTCTCTTAAGCCCCGTACACACGGTCGGACTTTTGGCCAACAAACTTCATTTTGAGCAAGTTGGACCAACAATCCGACCGTGTGTACACTCCATCGGATAAACTTTTTTTTTTTTTTTTTTGTTTTCATCGGACAAACGTTGGGTCTGCAAACGGACAAACTTTTGCCCAACAAAAGTCCGATGGAGCAAAGTCCGACCGTGTGTACAGAAAACCATCGGACTTTAGTCCAATGGACAAAACAACTAATGTTAAAATCAACCAACAATAGCAGAAGTTGACCAAAGGGTGTCGGTAAAGAGCAGAAAAGAGCAGAAAAAACACGTGATGTTGGAAAAAGTTTTGGGAAAGTTTGCAGAAAAGTCCGAGCGTGTGTATGCTATGGGTGTGCCCGACCAACTCCGTTCCGACAAAAAACGACGGAAAAGTCTGATGGAAGTCCGACCGTGTGTACGAGGCTTTAGACAGGAAGTGTGTTAGGCTTCTTTCAGACTTGCAGTGCTGCTTACCGCCCTCTGAAAAGCAGTCCACAGTGTATCAGTTTTTAGAAGACGATAGATAAGTGGCTTTGTGTAAACAGGTGTAGGCCACTCAGTGTATACAGGTGTGGGCTGCTTATTGTACACAGGTGTGGGCTGCTCATATTGTACACAGGTGTGGGCTGCTCATTGTACACAGGTGGGGGCCACTCATTGTACACAGGTGTGGGCTGCTCATATTCTACACAGGTGTGGGCTGTTCATATTGTACACAGGTGTGGGCTGCTCATTGTACACAGGTGGGGGCCACTCATTGTACACAGGTGTGGGCTGTTCATATTGTACACAGGTGTGGGCTGCTCATATTCTACACAGGTGTGGGCTGTTCATATTGTACACAGGTGTGGGCTGCTCATTGTACACAGGTGGGGGCTGCTCATATTGTACACAGGTGTGGGCTGCTCATTGTACACAGGTGTGGGCTGCTCATATTGTACACAGGTGTGGACTGCTCATATTGTACACAGGTGTGGGCTGCTTATTGTACACAGGTGTGGGCTGCTCATATTGTACACAGGTGTGGACTGCTCATATTGTACACAGGTGTGGGCTGCTTATTGTACACAGGTGTGGGCTGCTCATATTGTACACAGGTGTGGACTGCTCATATTGTACACAGGTGTGGGCTGCTTATTGTACACAGGTGTGGGCTGCTCATATTGTACACAGGTGTGGACTGCTCATATTGTACACAGGTGTGGACTGCTCATATTGTACACAGGTGTGGGCTGCTTATTGTACACAGGTGTGGGCTGCTCATATTGTACACAGGTGTGGGCTGCTCATTGTACACAGGTGTGGGCTGCTTATATTGTACACAGGTGTGGGCTGCTTATATTGTACACAGGTGTGGGCTGCTCATATTGTACACAGGTGTGGGCTGCTCATATTGTACACAGGTGTGGGCTGCTTATTGTACACAGGTGTGGGCTGCTCATATTATACACAGGTGTGGGCTGCTTATTGTACACAGGTGTGGGCTGCTCATATTGTACACAGGTGTGGGCTGCTTATTGAACACAGGTGTGGGCTTCTCATATTGTACACAGGTGTGGGCTGCTTATTGTACACAGGTGTGGGCTGCTTATTGTACACAGGTGTGGGCTGCTCATATTGTACACAGGTGTGGGCTGCTCATATTGTACACAGGTGTGGGCTGCTTATTGTACACAGGTGTGGGCTGCTTATATTGAACACAGGTGTGGGCTGCTCATATTGTACACAGGTGTGGGCTGCTTATTGTACACAGGTGTGGGCTGCTTATTGTACACAGGTGTGGGCTGCTTATTGTACACAGGTGTGGGATGCTCATATTGTACACAGGTGCGGGCTGCTCATATTGTACACAGGTGTGGGCTGCTTATATTGTACACAGGTGTGGGCTGCTTATATTGTACACAGGTGTGGGCTGCTCATTGTACACAGGTGTAGGCTGCTTATATTGTACACAGGTGTGGGCTGCTCATTGTACACAGGTGTGGGCTGCTCATTGTACACAGGTGTGGGCTGCTTATATTGTACACAGGTGTGGGCTGCTTATATTGTACACAGGTGTGGGCTGTTCATATTGTACACAGGTGTAGGCTGCTTATATTGTACACAGGTGTGGGCTGCTCATTGTACACAGGTGTGGGCTGCTCATAATGTACACAGGTGTGGGCTGCTCGTTGTACACCGGTGGGGGCTGCTCATTGTACACAGGTGTGGGCTGCTTATTGTACACAGGTGTGGGCTGCTCATTATACACAGGTGTGGGCTGCTCATATTGTACACAGGTGTGGGCTGTTCATATTGTACACAGGTGTGGGCTGCTTATTGTACACAGGTGTGGGCTGCTCATTATACACAGGTGTGGGCTGCTTATATTGTACACAGGTGTGGGCTGCTTATTGTACACAGGTGTGGGCTGCTCATATTGTACACAGGTGTGGGCTGCTCATTATACACAGGTGTGGGCTGCTTATATTGTACACAGGTGTGGACTGCTCATATTGTACACAGGTGTGGGCTGCTTATTGTACACAGGTGTGGGCTGCTCATATTGTACACAGGTGTGGGCTGCTCGTATTGTACACAGGTGTGGGCTGCTCATATTGTACACAGGTGTGGGCTGCTCATATTGTACACAGGTGTGGGCTGCTTGTATTGTACACAGGTGTGGGCTGCTCGTTATACACAGGTGTGGGCTGCTCGTTATACACAGGTGTGGGCTGCTCGTTATACACAGGTGTGGGCTGCTCGTTATACACAGGTGTGGGCTGCTCGTTATACACAGGTGTGGGCTGCTTATTGTACACAGGTGTGGGCTGCTCGTTATACACAGGTGTGGGCTGCTCGTTATACACAGGTGTGGGCTGCTCATATTGTACACAGGTGTGGGCTGCTCATATTGTACACAGGTGTGGGCTGCTTGTATTGTACACAGGTGTGGGCTGCTCGTTATACACAGGTGTGGGCTGCTCGTTATACACAGGTGTGGGCTGCTTATTGTACACAGGTGTGGGCTGCTCGTTATACACAGGTGTGGGCTGCTCGTTATACACAGGTGTGGGCTGCTCATATTGTACACAGGTGTGGGCTGCTCGTATTGTACACAGGTGTGGGCTGCTTGTATTGTACACAGGTGTGGGCTGCTCGTTATACACAGGTGTGGGCTGCTCGTTATACACAGGTGTGGGCTGCTCGTTATACACAGGTGTGGGCTGCTCGTTATACACAGGTGTGGGCTGCTCGTTATACACAGGTGTGGGCTGCTTATTGTACACAGGTGTGGGCTGCTCGTTATACACAGGTGTGGGCTGCTCGTTATACACAGGTGTGGGCTGCTCGTTATACACAGGTGTGGGCTGCTTATTGTACACAGGTGTGGGCTGCTTATTGTACACAGGTGTGGGCTGCTCGTTATACACAGGTGTGGGCTGCTTATTGTACACAGGTGTGGGCTGCTTATTGTACACAGGTGTGGGCTGCTCGTTATACACAGGTGTGGGCTGCTTATTGTACACAGGTGTGGGCTGCTTATTGTACACAGGTGTGGGCTGCTCGTTATACACAGGTGTGGGCTGCTTATTGTACACAGGTGTGGGCTGCTCATTATACACAGGTGTGGGCTGCTTGTATTGTACACAGGTGTGGGCTGCTTATATTATACACAGGTGTGGGCTGCTCATACTGTACACCGGTGGGGGCTGCTCATTATACACAGGTGTGGGCTGCTCATATTGTACACAGGTGTGGGCTGCTTATATTATACACAGGTGTGGGCTGCTCATATTGTACACAGGTGTGGGCTGCTTGTATTGTACACAGGTGTGGGCTGCTTATTGTACACAGGTGTGGGCTGCTTATTGTACACAGGTGTGGGCTGCTTATTGTACACAGGTGTGGGCTGCTCGTTATACACAGGTGTGGGCTGCTCATATTGTACACAGGTGTGGGCTGCTCATATTATACACAGGTGTGGGCTGCTCGTTATACACAGGTGTGGGCTGCTTATATTATACACAGGTGTGGGCTGCTCATTGTACACAGGTGTGGGCTGCTCATATTATACACAGGTGTGGGCTGCTCATATTATACACAGGTGTGGGCTGCTCATATTATACACAGGTGTGGGCTGCTCATATTATACACAGGTGTGGGCTGCTCATATTATACACAGGTGTGGGCTGCTCGTTATACACAGGTGTGGGCTGCTTATATTATACACAGGTGTGGGCTGCTCATTGTACACAGGTGTGGGCTGCTCATATTGTACACAGGTGTGGGCTGCTCATATTATACACAGGTGTGGGCTGCTCATATTATACACAGGTGTGGGCTGCTCATATTATACACAGGTGTGGGCTGCTCATATTATACACAGGTGTGGGCTGCTCATATTGTACACAGGTGTGGGCTGCTTATATTATACACAGGTGTGGGCTGCTCATATTGTACACAGGTGTGGGCTGCTTATTGTACACAGGTGTGGGCCGTACCGGAACACACTGCTTTGTTGTAACTTTAAGTACAGAACTCAAGAAAAGTTTTGAATTTTTTTCTATAATGTAACCTGTGTCAAATGTGTTGTTTCAATTTATTTTCCAGACAAAAAGCCCAAAGCTGTCCTCCAGCCCTCAGCCGAGCCTGGGAGATCCGGCTGAACACAACCTTTCTGAACCATTGCTGGACTCAGAAGACGCCATGTTTGAAGGGGAATCCACATTGCCTTTTATCAGAGGCAGCCGGACAAGGGCCAGCCTCCCCGTCGTCAGATCCACCAATCAGACGAAAGAGCGATCTCTAGGTGAGACTCTTTATCATTCACCACCTGTGTTCACTAATGATGGAAATGTCCTCCAAATGTGGGCGGCCATGTCACCGATAATGAGAAGTATTGTGTAACTTCTAAGATTCGCACATTCCTGAAGTGGCTTTTATGTATAAAGCTCGATTACAGGCTTATCACTGTTTGGTGAACGAAATCAATATTTTATTATCACTCAGAAACTTTAAAGGGGGTGATTCTTTTCTATACCCACTGTATCTGTACATCCCTGCAAAGGCCCATCTTTTCCCGGGTGGGACGCACAGGTGTAACGTGTATTCGTGTGCAGGCAGTCCCATTCAGGGATGCAGCAGCTGGAGGGACACAACCCATGGACCCAATTTGACAGCTGTGTGAATGCGTGTCCCCTAATGCAGACAGTATGCTTATTGGGGACACGCACACACATCTGCAGCCACACGGCTGTCATATTGGGGCACAACAGCTGTGTATGTGCATCCTCTACATCCCAATGGACATGAATGGGACTGCCTGCATGCAGATGGGGCTGCACCTGCACTGCAAGAGCTAATTGCTCGTTTAGTCTAGGGGAGAGATTTTGCACTTTAACTTACCTTATCCTCAGCTCTCCCATGATCTGGTGGTGGACTGTCCCTCAACATCATCACCTCCAATGTAGGGCTGTGGACTCTTCATTGATGACATGAGGACCTTAGACCCGTGGAGCATGGAGGAGAAGATGCTGTGGGGATTAGAGGAGCGGTGGATCAAATGAGTATATCTTATTTTCTATGTCCACTAGTGTTAAAAGACCATTCAATCTGTACAATGCGGGTGCAGCCCCAATGCAATGGATAACATTTAAGTCTCCTGGAGTTGGGCTTTAAGCTGCAGCAAAATTGCAAGCAACCCATAAAAATTTATTATACCCACAGAGGTTAAACTATTAAGAGACCAGGATTTTTTTTTCCAGCATTATTAATAACAAATTAATAAATCCTAAGTATATTAGCTAGAGGCCCTTTACAAAGTTGCCTTTTTTCCTAAACATGTCCACACAGGTAGAAAAAGTGCTCCTCAGATATAATGCACCACACTTAAAATGTATCATTATGTATGACATATGAACAGAATTTCTGTGAAGATGTTCATTTGGAAACCCCAAAAGTGCTTTCTTACGGCTTTTGAAGAACATTACTGTGTCTGACCACTAGATGGCAAACTTCATTCAATCAGTGCGTATACTTAGGCCCCTTTCACACTGAGGCGTATTTCAGGCGTTTTAGCGCTAAAAATAGCGCATAAATAATGCCTGAAATACTCCTGCCCCAGCATTCTCAATGTGAAAGCCCGAGGACTTTGCGCTGGCGGGAGGAAAAAAATCTCCTGCAAGCAGCATCTTTGGAGCGGTGAAGGAGCGGTGTGTATACCGCTCCTTCCCATTGAAATCAATGGGACACCGCGGTAATACCACCCGCAAATCGCTGCTGTAGCAGCAGTTTGCGGGCGGTTTTAACCCTTTAACCCCCGCGCTAGCGGGGGTTAAAACCGCACCACTAGCGGCCGAATATCGCGGCAAATCCGACGGTATAGCGGCGCTAAAAATAGTAATGTTCAGGCTGTATTATGACTGGGCTCCAATATGAGGATGATGTATCATATACTAGTCACTGGCTTATTTAACCACTTCAATACCATGCACTTATGCACCTTCCCGCCCAGACCAATTTTCAGCTTTCAGTACTCTCACACTTTGAATGACAATTACTTAGTCATGCTACACTGTATCCAAACAAATTTTTTATCATTTTCTTCTCACAAATAGAGCTTTCTTTTGGTGGTATTTAATCGCCACTGGGTTTTTTATTTTTTGCGATATAAGCAAAAAAACAGCAATTTTTTAAAAAAAAAAACACTTTTTTTTAGTTTCTATTGTAAAATTTTGCAAATAAGTAATTTTTCTTCATAAATTTGTGCCAAAATGTATACTGCTACATATCTTTGGTAAAATGAACCCAAATTAGTGTATATTATTTGGTCTTTGTGAAAGTTATAGAGTCTACAAACTATGGTGGCAATCACTGAAAATTTATCACATCTGATCACGCCTGATGTACTGAAGGGATATCTCATTTCTTGAGACACTAACAAGCGAGGAAAGTACAAATACCCCAAAATTACCCCTTTTTGGAAAGTAGACAGTCCAAGGTATTTACTAAGAGGCGTGGTGAGTTTTTTGAAGTTGTATTTTTTTCCCACAATTCTTGGGAAAATTTAATTTTTTTTTTTTTTTTTTTTTTACACAAACTGGTCATATTAACATTTTTTTTCTCTCACACAGCATATGCATAATTGCAACTACACCCCAAAATACATTCTGCTACTCCTCCTGAGTGTAGCGATACCACATGTGTGAGACTTTTACACAGCGTGGCCATATACAGAGGCCCAACATTGAAGTAGCACTTTCAGGCGTTCTACAAGCATAAATCGCACATATCCTTTCTCAACCACCTATTACACTTTTGAAGGCCCTGGAGCACCAGGACAATGGAATTTTCCACAAAATGACCCCATTTTGGAAAGCACACACCCCAACGTATAATCTATGAAGCATTATGAGTCTTTTGAACGGTTCATTTTTTTCCAGAAGGTTTTGGAAAATGTGGAGAAAAAATGAAAATGCATTTTTTTTACACAAAGTTGTCCATTTATAAGATATTTCTAACGCATAGCATATACATAGCAAAAATGATACCCCAAAATGCATTCTGCTACTCCTCCTGAGCAGGGATGAGCCGAACACCCCCCTGTTCGGTTCGCACCAGAACCTGCGAACAGACAAAATGTTCGTGTAAACTTTAGAACCCTATTAAATACAATGGACTCGAACGTTCGAAATCTAAAGTGTTAATTATAAAGGCTAATATGCAAATTATTGTCCTAAAAAGTGTTTGGGGACCGGGGTCCTGCCCCAGGGGACATGTATCAATGCAAAAATAAGTTTTAAAAACGGCCGTTTTTTCGGGAGCAGTGATTTTAATAATGCTTAAAATGAAAAAATAAAAGTGAAATATTCCTTTAAATTTCGTACCTGGGGGGTGTGTATGATATGCATGTGAAGTGGCGCATGTTTCCCGTGCTTAGAACTGTCCCTGCAAAAAATGTCATTTTTGAAAGAAAAAAAATGCATTTAAAACTGACTCGCGGCTATTAATGAATTGTCGGCTCCCGGCAATACATACAAAAGTCATTGAGAAAAAAAAAAAAAAAAAGTGTGGGGGTTCCCCAGAATTCAATTACCAGGCCCTTCAGATCTGGCATGGATTTTAAGGGGAACTCCACCCCAAGTTTAAAAAAAAAATGGCGTGGAGTCCCCCTAAAAATCCATACCAGACCCCTTATCCGAGCACGCAACCTGGCCGGCCGCAGGGGAAAAGGGGGGGACGAGAGAGCGGCCCCCCCTCCCTCCTGAACCGTACCAAGCCACATGCCCTCAACATGGGGAGGATGTCCCCATGTTGATGGGGACAAGGGCCTCATCCCCACAACCCTTGCCCGGTGGTTGTGGGGGTCTGCGGGCGGGGGGCTTATCGGAATCTGGAAGACCCCTTTAACAAAGGGGACCCCCAGATCCCGCCCCCCCCCCATGTGAATTGGTAACGGGTACATTGTACCCCTACCATTTCACGAAGAAAGCGTAAAAAAAATGTTTAAAAAAACACACAAACACCTTGAAAAAGTCCTTTATTTAAAAAAATAAATAAATAAACATTCCAGCGGTGAAATCCAGTGTCCCGCGGCGATCCCGATGTCCAGCGCTGTCCTTCATTGGTTGTGCCTGAGCGGACCTGATGGGGAACTCCCTCTCAGTATTTTAAATGTATAGACCCGCCCCTTCTAAAGTTCCCCATCAGGTCCGCTCAGCGGACGAGATGCGGAACATGAGAAGGGGCGGGTCTATACATGTATTACCAAAGTGAGAGCAGTTCCCCATCAGGTCCGCCCCCTCGGTATGTCAGACCCGCCTACGTCATTGGCTTGAGCGGGGAACTTCCTTCACTATGTAAATTTAAATTTACATAGTGAAGGAAGTTCCCCGCTCAAGCCAATGACGTAGGCGGGTCTGACATACCGAGGGAGCGGACCTGATGGGGAACTTTAGAAGGGGCGGGTCTATACATTTAAAATACTGAGAGGGAGTTCCCCATCAGGTCCGCTCAGGCACAACCAATGAAGGACAGCGCTGGACATCGGGATCGCCGCGGGACACTGGATTTCACCGCTGGAATGTTTTTTTTTTTTTTTTTTAAATAAAGGACTTTTTCAAGGTGTTTGTGTGTTTTTTTAAACATTTTTTTACGCTTTCTTCGTGAAATGGTAGGGGTACAATGTACCCCTTACCAATTCACATAGGGGGGGCCGGGATCTGGGGGTCCTCTTTGTTAAAGGGGTCTTCTAGATTCCGATAAGCCCCCCGCCCGCAGACCCCCACAACCACCGGGCAAGGGTTGTGGGGATGAGGCCCTTGTCCCCATCAACATGGGGACATCCTCCCCATGTTGAGGGCATGTGGCTTGGTACGGTTCAGGAGGGAGGGGGGGCCGCTCTCTCGTCCCCCCCTTTTCCCCTGCGGCCGGCCAGGTTGCATGCTCGGATAAGGGGTCTGGTATGGATTTTTAGGGGGACTCCACGCCATTTTTTTTTTAATTTGGGGTGGAGTTCCCCTTAAAATCCATGCCAGATCTGAAGGGCCTGGAATGGATATTTGGGGGAACCCCACGTCAATTTTTTTTTTATTTGCGGCGGGGTTCCCCTTAATATCCATTCCAGACCTGAAGGGCCTGGTAATTGAATTCTGGGGAACCCCCACGCTTTTTTTTTTTTTTTTATCAATGACTTTTGTATGTATTGCCGGGAGCCGACAATTCATTAATAGCCGCGAGTCAGTTTTAAATGCATTTTTTTCTTTCAAAAATGACACTTTTTGCAGGGACAGTTCTAAGCACGGGAAACATGCGCCACTTTACATGCATATCATACACACCCCCCAGGTACGAAATTTAAAGGAATATTTCACTTTTATTTTTTCATTTTAAGCATTATTAAAATCACTGCTCCCGAAAAAACTGCCGTTTTTAAAACTTCTTTTTGCATTGATACATGTCCCCTGGGGCAGGACCCGGGTCCCCAAACACTTTTTAGGACAATAACTTGCATATAAGCCTTTATAATTAGCACTTTAGATTTCTCCCATAGATTTTTCGAATTTGCCGCGAACACCCCAATTTGTTCGCTGTTCGGCGAACGGGCGAACAGGCAATGTTCGAGTCGAACATGAGTTCGACTCGAACTCGAAGCTCATCCCTACTCCTGAGTATAGCGATACCACATGTGTGAGACTTTTACACAGCCTGGCCATATACAGAGGCCCAACATTGAAGTAGCACTTTCAGGCGTTCTACAAGCATAAATCGCACATATCCTTTCTCAACCACCTATTACACTTTTGAAGGCCCTGGAGCACCAGGACAATGGAATTTTCCACAAAATGACCCCATTTTGGAAAGCACACACCCCAACGTATAATCTATGAAGCATTATGAGTCTTTTGAACGGTTCATTTTTTTCCAGAAGGTTTTGGAAAATGTGGAGAAAAAATGAAAATGCATTTTTTTACACAAAGTTGTCCATTTATAAGATATTTCTAACGCATAGCATATACATAGCAAAAATTATACCCCAAAATGCATTCTGCTACTCCTCCTGAGTATAGCGATACCACATGTGTGAGACTTTTACACAGCCTGGCCATATACAGAGGCCCAACATTGAAGTAGCACTTTCAGGCGTTCTACAAGCATAAATCGCACATATCCTTTCTCAACCACCTATTACACTTTTGAAGGCCCTGGAGCACCAGGACAATGGAATTTTCCACAAAATGACCCCATTTTGGAAAGCACACACCCCAACGTATAATCTATGAAGCATTATGAGTCTTTTGAACGGTTCATTTTTTTCCAGAAGGTTTTGGAAAATGTGGAGAAAAAATGAAAATGCATTTTTTTACACAAAGTTGTCCATTTATAAGATATTTCTAACGCATAGCATTCACATGGCAAAAATGACACCCCAAAATGCATTCTGCTACTCCTCCTGAGTATAGCGATACCACATGTGTGAGACTTTTACACAGCCTGGCCATATACAGAGGCCCAACATTGAAGTAGCACTTTCAGGCGTTCTACAAGCATAAATCGCACATATCCTTTCTCAACCACCTATTACAATTTTGAAGGCCCTGGAGCACCAGGACAATAGAATTTTCCACAAAATGACCCCATTTTGGAAAGCACACACCCCAACGTATAATCTATGAAGCATTATGAGTCTTTTGAACGGTTCATTTTTTTCCAGAAGGTTTTGGAAAATGTGGAGAAAAAATGAAAATGCATTTTTTTTACACAAAGTTGTCCATTTATAAGATATTTCTAACGCATAGCATATACATAGCAAAAATAACACCCCAAAATGCATTCTGCTACTCCTCCTGAGTATAGCGATACCAATGTGTGAGACTTTTACACAGCCTGGCCATATACAGAGGCCCAACATTGAAGTAGCACTTTCAGGCGTTCTACAAGCATAAATCGCACATATCCTTTCTCAACCACCTATTACAATTTTGAAGGCCCTGGAGCACCAGGACAATAGAATTTTCCACAAAATGACCCCATTTTTGAAAGCACACACCCCAACGTATAATCTATGAGGCATTATGAGTCTTTTGAACGGTTCATTTTTTTCCAGAAGGTTTTGGAAAATGTGGAGAAAAAATAAAAATGCATTTTTTTTACACAAAGTTGTCAATTTATAAGATATTTCTAACACATAATATGTACATAGCAAAAATTACACCCCAAAATGCATTCTGCTACTCCTCCTGAGTATGGCGATACCACATGTTTGAGACTTTTACACAGCCTGGCCACATACAGAGGCCCAACATCCAAGTAGCACCTCCAGGCATTCTAGCAGCATTAATTGCACATATCATTTTCTGACTACCGATCACATTTTTGAAGGCCCTTCATATATCTAACACATAGCAGGTACATACCAAATAACAAAAGATTACCTGTGGTTTTAGAAGTGCAGTGGTCCACAGAGGAGAGCATCGGTCCAGGCAGCAGGCAGGGATGAGGTCAGCGACAGCAAAAGCAATCATCCAGGCAGCAGGCAGGAATACTGTCCATAGTTCGCACAGGCAGAGATACTGTCAGCACAGCCAGAGCACAGCCAAAGCACAGGTCCAGGTAGCAGGCAGAGGTGTCCCGGCAGAAATGCTGTCCAAAGTCAGTAGAGGCAGCAGGCAGATATATGGTCAACACAGCCAAAGTATTGGTCCAAGCAGCAGGAAGAAACATGGTCCATAATGTCATGGGTCATTACAGGCAGTAATATGGTCAGCACAGCCAAATTATTGGTCCAGGCAGCAGGAAGGACCATCAAGCTTAGGGCCAGGGGGACAGGGGTAGAGGCTTCTCCCACCCAAATCGCTTTGAAGCCTCCGGGCAACCAGACCCTGTTCTTGGAGCACAGAAAACGAAAAACTGGTTTTCTCTACTCAGAACGCTATTCTGAAGCCCCTCACATATGTGAGACCCCTGTGTACTAAAAGTAGATGGCCAAAAGATCAGTCCAAGTGGCAGGCAAAAACATGGTCGATTAACAGGCCAAGGTCGGTACACGTGGAAGTCAGAAACGTGGTTTAAATCGGCAGGCAGAGGCATCGTCGGTAAACAGGCCAGGGTCAGGTAATTAACATGGAAGGTAGTTAGTAACATGGTAGCAGGCAAATAGGGAAGTGGCAGTCTGTTAATAATAAGGGGAACTAATGGATGTATGATAATTTTTGAAGCAATTTCCGATGCACAGGCCAGGTTGGGAGGGACAATCGGGACAATAATAGCTGGTGTCTCTTCTTACTCCTCCTCTGCTGCATACACGGCATTTCTTTTGGCGTCTTCTTCCAGATTCTGTGGGGGGGATGCTAAAGGGATAGTGTCGCTCGTGAAGCCGACTCACACTATCAGAGCGAATGCTTCCTGGGGCGGGATCTTGTTGGTAAATGAGGGCATCGATGATATCTTCGATATATTGGAGGTAGTGGAGTCGGTGATTTTGAGTTGCTTTTTGGTAGCAGACAAACGAATTAAAAAGGGCCATGTGAAACAGGTGAAACGCAACTTTTTTGTGCCAATAATGGGACTTTCTGGTTGATAAGTAGGGCTGTAGCATCTGGTCGTTTAAATCCACCCCCCCCCCCCATGTACAAATTGTAGTCGTGGACACATTCAGGCTTTACAATGGAGCCGCGTCTTCTTGGGATCTCCACCATGGTGTCATTGTGGATCGTAGAGAGGATGTGGACATCTTTCTTGTCCCTCCACTTCATGGCCAACACCTCCTCGTTCCTCATGGATGCCGATTCTCCAGGTCGCAATTTTTTTGTCAATAAATTTTGTGGGAATCCCTTCCGTTTTTTTTTTTTAAGGTACCGCAGGCCGGGGTTTGTTTACTGTAAAGGTGGCGAAAAAGGGGCAGGCTGGTATAATAATTATCAACATATAAATGGTAACCTTTTCCGAACAGGGGGTATGCCAACTCCCAGACAATTTTCCCACTGGTTCCAATATATGTGGGGCAATCACGGGGCTGGAGCTGGGAGTCTTTGCCTTCGTAGATCCTGAATTTGCAGACGTATCCAGTGGCTCGATCACATAATTTATTTAATTTTAACCCATACCTGGCTCTCTTGCTTGGTATGTACTGCTTGAACTGCAGTCGGCCGGTGAAATGTACGAGGGACTCGTCCACACAAATTTTTTGGTCTGGGATGAAAACTTCTTCAAATCGCTGGGAAAAGGCATTGATTAGGAGGCGTATCTTGTACAATTTGTCGTAGTTGGGATGATCTCGGGGAGGGCACTGTGAATTGTCATTGAAGTGGAGAAAGCGCATAATCATGTCGTATCTTTTCCTGGACATGACAGCGGAATATATGGGCATGTGTTGGATGGGGCGTTTGGACCAATATGAATGGACTTCGTTCTTTTTTGTAAGCCCCATATTGAACATAAGGCCCAAAAATAATTTAAATTCCTCAAATGTTAGACGCCGCCACTGGAACATGCGGGCGTAGGAAGAATCGGGGTTGGCAGCAATAAATTGGGATGCATACAGATTCGTTTGATCCACTATATTCTGCAGCAAATCTTGTGGGAAAAATAAACAAAAATAATCAAATTTAGAAAAATTTGTAGTGTCGGGCTGCACACCTGGCTGTGCGGTGAAAGGGGGGATGATAGCGGATCCTGAGTTGGCAGGCAACCATAAGGGGTTTGCCAGGGCATCGGGAAGGTAGGATTGGGGCTGGATTCTTCGGGTTGGGCGTGCATTTCCATTGCTTGTACTGGGCTCCTCTTCCTGGGGTATGGCGCTGCTGGTGGTGGGCAGTTCTCCTGATCTTGGTGCTGATCTTGGTGCTGATCTTGGTGCCGATCGCATTCTTTTGGGAGGGACGGTTTCCTCCGGGGACTCGGACTCTGAGCCACTATCCTCCACTGGCTCGTATTCCGAACCAGAATCGGATAATGGGAGCTCCCCGCTGCTCTCATCATCCGACATGGCAAGAATGGCATATGCCTCCTCAGGTGTGTAAACCCTTTGGGACATTATGGCAGTGCTTATTGGTGGGCCTGTGTAATGGTACTGCTGGTGGTAGTGGTGGTGGTCTGTGTGGTAGTACCGATGGAGGTATTAGTGGTGGGCCTGTGTGGTGGTACCGATGGCGGTATGGGTGGTGGTGGTACCAATGGCGGTACAGGTGGTGGTGGTACCGATGGCGGTACGGGTGGTGGTGGTGGCGGCGGTACCGATGGCGGTACAGGTGGCGGTACGGGTGGTGGTGGTAGCGATGGCGGTATGGGTGGTGGTGGTACCGATGGCGGTACAGGTGGTGATGGTACCGATGGCGGTACAGGTGGTGGTGGTACGGGTGGTGATGGTACCGATGGCGGTACAGGTGGTGGTACAGGTGATGGTGGCACTACCGACGGTGGTACGGGTGGTGGTACTGGTGGTGGTACCGATGGCGGCACTAGTGGTGATACTGGTAGCGGGCCTGTGTGGCAGTATAGATGCTGGGCCTGGTGGCGGTACTGGTGGTGGTACTGGTACCGATGGCGGTACTGGTAGCCTGTGTGGCGGTGCCAATGGCGGTACCGATGGAGGTGGGCCTGTGACAGATGATTGACAGATGGGCTGATTGATTGACAGATGGGCTGATTGATTGATTGACAGATGGGGTGATTGATTGACAGATGGGCTGATTGATTGACAGATGGGCTGATTGATTGACAGATGGGCTGATTAATTGACAGATGGGCTGATTGACAGATGGGCTGATTGACAGACGGGCTGATTGGCTGGGCTGATTGATGTGCTGGGCTGTGTGACAGGTCCTCTTTATGGGGGGGGGGCGTGTTGTGCACTGTAAATTTATGTAGACAAACTACACTGAGCTAACTTACTGATCTCTTCTCTCTCCTCACAGATCGGTGTGTGAGGAGAGAGCAGGGATCAGGTAGTAACTCCTGTGGAGTTTGTTTACATTTGTGACCGGCTGTGATTGGACACAGCCGGTCACGTGGTAAACAGCCAATTCATTGGCTGTTTACTCTGATCGGGGACGCGCTGTGTCCAAGGGACACTCGCCTTCCCCGATCCCCGCTCTGCAAGCCTGTGGCGGCGCGCACGGAGCGCGCCGCCGAGTTTGTTTTGACAGGTGATCGGCTGTGACTTTGACACAGCCGATCACATGGTAAACAGCCAATGAAATTGGCTGTTTTCCGTGATCGGGGAAGCGCTGTGTCCGAGGGACACATGCCGTCCCCGATCACCGCGCTGCGCGCCCCCGCGGGCGCGCGCAAGGCAATATCCTGCAGGACGTCATATGACGTCCAGTATCGATATTGCAACCACTTCCCGGACGTCAATTCGCTATTGACTGGGCGGGAAGTGGTTAATAAGAACAGTGCTCCCAACTGTCCCTGATTTGGAGCAATTTCCCTCTTTCCTCCTCATTTGTCCCTCATTTTGGTCTGATCTATATAGTTGTATATAAAAAGCACTTTTTATCTTTCAAAAAGTGTTTCCCAGTGCTAAACCTTTCATCCAATTTCTAAATTGCTGCATTTGTAAATTTTAAATGCCAATATAAAGGAATAGTAGTAGTGGTAAGAAAAAGCCCTTGTGGATTTAATGAACCTTTTTTTTTTTTTGGGTTAATTCTCCTTTAAGGGGGTGTGACAGGAGGCGTGTTCTATGCCTACATACGTTTGCTAGTAGGTGTCCCTCATTCCCATCTCCAAATTTTGGGAGGTATGCTAAGAAGGTCACAGTAACCAATCAGATTTTCTCCAAGTGTAATCAAGTCAGTTGAAGTGGACCTAGCATCAGATATGCATTGGGGTTGATTTACTAAAACTGGAGAATGCAAACTCTGGTAGCCAATCAGCTTCCAACTTCTGCTTATTCAATTAAAGCGGTGGTGCAGGAAAAAAAAAGTCAGCAGCTACTAACAGTGTAGCTGCTGACTTTTAATAAGGACACTTACCTGTCCTACTCGCCCGCGATGTCGGTCCTGCCGCGGCGATCGATCGCTGCTGGCAGGCTCCCGGCTCCTCCATTCTGAGTAGGGGAAACAGGCTGTGAAGCCGTAAGGCTTCACTGCCCGTTTCCTACTGCGCATGCGCCACTCGCACGGCGCTTGCCTCCTGGGATACACACAGTTCCCAGAAGGCAGCGCGGCCCATTCACAAGAAGAGGAAGTGGAAGGAGAGCCACCGCGGATGAGAAGAGGCACATTAGCGGCAGATTAGGGGACTTCCGCATAGCAACAGGCATTTAGGGTGAGTATAAAAAAAAAAATTTTTTTCTATTAATTTTTTTTTTTTTTTTTAGAATTTTTAGTGTAAAGATTTTTTCAGGGTGGACCTCCACTTTAAGCTTTGACAAACAAGAACCTGGAAGCTGATTGGTTTCTATGCAGAGCTGCACCAGATTTTGCACTCTCCAGTTTTGGTAAATCCCCCCCTGTATGTTTTCAGGTTAACACTTCCAGGAATTTCATACTTCTCACTGCCAACGCCTTCATCTGCTCTTCTCCCCAGGATGACGGAGCAATCTTTATTTAGGCATCATCCAGGGTGACTATTAACCTCCTGGACTGAGATGCTGGCTAAGAGAGGACACAATTATGGAAATTCTGTTGCCGGTGCAGTTCTGAACCCTCTCATCTTCATGACCAGGCCATTTTTTGCGATACAGCACTGCGTTTTTTTAATTGACAATTGTGCGGTCGTATGACGCTGTACCCAAATAAAATGTATGTCCTTTTTTCCCCACAAATAGAGATTTCTTTTGGTGGTATTTGATCACCTCTGCGTTTTTTATATTTTGCGCTTTAAATAAAAAAAGACTGCCAATTTTGGAAAAAATATATTTTTTTTACTCTCCGCTATAAAACATATCCAATGAAAAATGTAAAAAATAAAATTTCTTCAAAAATTTAGGCCAATATGTATTTTGCTACATATTTTTGGTAAAAAAAAATACCCAATAAGCGTATATTGATTGTAGGCGCTATAACTTTTGCGCAAACCAAACTATGGGATATTTATATTTATTTATTATTTACTAGTAATGCCGGCGATCAGCGACTTATAGCAGGACTGTGATACTGTAGCAGACATTCTGACACTGACTGACACTTTTGACAATTTTGGGGAACCAGTGACACTAATACAGTGATCAGTGCTAAAAATATGAACTGTCACTGTACTAATGACACTGGCAGGAAATAGGTTAAACATCTAGGGTGTTCACAGGGTTAAATGTGTTCCTAGCCAGTATTTATGTGTACTATTTGTGGTGCTTTACTAGGGGAAGTAATCAATTTCATTCCCTTCTTTGTGGGGAAAGTAAATCCATGTCTTTATGGACCTTGTTGGAAGCATGAAATTGTCCAAAATGTCTTGGTATGGTGACGCCTTAAAGCGGAGCTCCACCCTAAAGTGGGACTTCCGCTCATCGGAACCCTCCCCCCTCCGGTGTCACAATTGACACCTTTCAGGGGGGAGGGGGGTGCAGATACCTCTCTAAGACAGGTATTTTCACCCACTTCCGCGAGTGCTCTCTGCGGGAAATCTGAGGGAAGCGCGTCACTTCCCGCAGATTCCCCGTTGTGTTCTGGGAGACACTCGGCTCCCAGAACACAGGAGGACCAGTCAGAACGGCGAAGCGCGACTCGCGCAAGCGCCGTAGGGAACCGGGCAGTGAAGCCGCAAGGCTTCACTTCCTGGTTCCCTCACGGAGGATGGCGGAGGGGGCAGCAGAGTGACGAGCGATTGCTCGTCCTCTGCTGCGGATGTCGCTGGACTCCAGGACAGGTAAGTGTCCTAATATTAATAGTCAGCAGCTGCTGTAGCTGCTGTCTTTTAATATTTTATTTTCGGTGGAGCTCCGCTTTAAGAGTTCCCTTCACTGGAACTAAGGGGCCAAGCCCAACCCCTAAAAAACAACCCCACAGCATAATCCCCCCTCCACCAAATGATTTGGACCAGTGCACAAAGCAAAGTCCATAAAGACATGAATGAGGGAGTTTGGGGTGGAAGAACCTGACTGTCCTGCACAGAGTCCTGACCTTAACCCAATAGAACACCTTTGGGATGAATTAGAGCAGAGAATGTGAGCCAGGCCTTCTCATCCAACATCAGTGCCTGACCTAACAAATGCGCTTCTGAAGAATGGTCAAACATTCCCATAGACACACTCCTAAACCTTGTGGACAGCCTTCCCAGAAGAGTCAAAGCCGTTATAACTGCAAAGGGTGGGCCAACTTAATATTGAACCCTACGGACTAAGACTGGGATGCCATTGAAGTTTATGTGCTTGTAAGTATATACAGGTCCTTCTCAAAAAATTAGCATATTGTGATAAAGTTCATTATTTTCTGTAATGTACTGATAAACATTAGACTTTCATATATTTTAGATTCATTACACACAACTGAAGTAGTTCAAGCCTTTTCTTGTTTTAATATTGATGATTTTGGCATACAGCTCATGAAAACCCAAAAATCCTATCTCAAAAAATTAGCATATTTCATCCGACCAATAAAAGAAAAGTGTTTTTAATACAAAAAAAGTCAACCTTCAAATAATTATGTTCAGTTATGCACTCAATACTTGGTCGGGAATCCTTTTGCAGAAATGACTGCTTCAATGCGGCGTGGCATGGAGGCAACCAGCCTGTGGCACTGCTGAGGTGTTATGGAGGCCCAGGATGCTTCGATAGCGGCCTTAAGCTCATCCAGAGTGTTGGGTCTTGCGTCTCTCAACTTTCTCTTCCCAATATCCCACAGATTCTCTATGGGGTTCAGGTCAGGAGAGTTGGCAGGCCAATTGAGCACAGTAATACCATGGTCAGTAAACCATTTACCAGTGGTTTTGGCACTGTGAGCAGGTGCCAGGTCGTGCTGAAAAATAAAATCTTCATCTCCATAAAGCTTTTCAGCAGATGGAAGCATGAAGTGCTCCAAAATCTCCTGATAGCTAGCTGCATTGACCCTGCCCTTGATAAAACACAGTGGACCAACACCAGCAGCTGACATGGCACCCCAGACCATCACTGACTGTGGGTACTTGACACTGGACTTCAGGCATTTTGGCATTTCCCTCTCCCCAGTCTTCCTCCAGACTCTGGCACCTTGATTTCCGAATGACATGCAAAATTTGCTTTCATCCGAAAAAAGTACTTTGGACCACTGAGCAACAGTCCAGTGCTGCTTCTCTGTAGCCCAGGTCAGGCGCTTCTGCCGCTGTTTCTGGTTCAAAAGTGGCTTGACCTGGGGAATGCGGCACCTGTAGCCCATTTCCTGCACACGCCTGTTCACGGTGGCTCTGGATGTTTCTACTCCAGACTCAGTCCACTGCTTCCGCAGGTCCTCCAAGGTCTGGAATCGGTCCTTCTCCACAATCTTCTTCAGGGTCCGGTCACCTCTTCTCGTTGTGCAGCGTTTTCTGCCACACTTTTTCCTTCCCACAGACTTCCCACTGAGGCGCCTTGATACAGCACTCTGGGAACAGCCTATTCGTTCAGAAATTTCTTTCTGTGTCTTACCCTCTTGCTTGAGGGTGTCAATGATGGCCTTCTGGACAGCAGTCAGGTCGGCAGTCTTTCCCATGATTGCGGTTTTGAGTAATGAACCAGGCTGGGAGTTTTTAAAAGCCTCAGGAATCTTTTGCAGGTGTTTAGAGTTAATTAGTTGATTCAGATGATTAGGTTAATAGCTCGTTTAGAGAACCTTTTCATGATATGCTAATTTTTTGAGATAGGAATTTTGGGTTGTCATGAGCTGTATGCCAAAATCATCAATATTAAAACAAGAAAAGGCTTGAACTACTTCAGTTGTGTGTAATGAATCTAAAATATATGAAAGTCTAATGTTTATCAGTACATTACAGAAAATAATGAACTTTATCACAATATGCTAATTTTTTGAGAAGGACCTGTGTATATATATATAAAAATACAGTGCCTTGAAAAAGTATTCATACCACTTATGTATTTTATTGGTATTTCATGTGATAGTCCAGCTCAGGTGGGACAACTATTAGCCATGCACTGCACAAATCTGGCCTTTATGGAGTGGCAAGAAAAAAGCCATTGTTGCATAAAAAAGCCATAATAAGTCCAGTTTGCAGTTTGCAAGGAAAAATGTGGGGGACAACAGCAAACACATAGAAGAAGGTTGTATAGGCACTGTGTATATACAGTGTCTTGAAAAAGTATTTATACCCCTTGAAATGATCCTAATTGTGTCATGTTACATCCAAAAACGTAAATGTATTTTATTGGGATTTTATGTGACAGACCAACACAAAGAGGCACATAATTAAATTATTGTGAAGTGGAATAAAAATGATAAATGGTTTTCAACATTTTTTACAAAGAAATATCTGAAAAGTGTGGCGTGCATTTGTATTCAGCCCCCTTTACTCTGATACACCTAACTAAAATCTAGTGGAACCAATTGCCTCCAGAAGTTGCCTAATTAGTAAATAGAGTCCACCTGTGTGTAATTACCGTATATACTCGAGTATAAACCGATATTTTCAGCCCTTTTTTTTGGGCAGAAAGTCCCCCCCTCGGCTTATACTCGAGTCAGCGAAATTGAACATTGTAAATTGTACCTGAAAAAAAATTGAGAGGCTGCTGCGTCCATCATTTAAATCTCGCGGTCTCTTCCTTGTCTCTTCCGTGATAGACGGAACTGTGTCTGCTGAGAATCGCCTATCACGAACGTTCTCTCATCCTCACCCATCCCAGCAGACACTGTGTTCAGTGTTCCACCAATCACGGACGTCTGCTGGGAAACTGAGGATGAGAGAACGTTCGTGATAGGCGGAACTGTGTCTGCTTAGAAAACACCTATCACGGAAGGGAAGAGGAAGAGACCGCGAGTTTTAAACGATGGACGCCGCAGCCTCTCAATTTTTTTTCAGGTACAATTTACAATGTTCAATTTAAATTTTAGAGGAACAGTGAGGATGGGAACAGTAGTGAGGATGGGCACAGTAGTGAGGATGGGCACAGTAGTGAGGATGGGCACAGTAGTGAGGAGGCAATGGGCAGTGACAATTGGCTTAGTGAAATTGCAATGGGCACAGTGAGGCATGCAAATGGGCATTGTTGACCCTCGGCTTATACTCGAGTCAGTAAGTTTTCCCATTTTTTTGTGGTAACATTGGGTACCTCGGCTTATACTTGGGTCGGCTTATACTCGAGTATATACGGTACATCTCAGTATAAATACCAGAGGTGGGGGACTTGAGTCACATGACTTGACTTAAGTCAGACTTGAGTCACCTGTTTGAGGACTTGCGACTTGCTTGACAGAATTCAATAAATGACTCGACTTGACTTTGACTTGTCACTAATGACTTGCGACTTGACTTTGACTTGGGCTATATGACTTGCAATGACTTGGCACCACTAACACTAACCGCAAGCCGCCGTCTGCCTACCTGATCAGCGTGTCATGCAGACAGACGGCGGCCATTGCAGTGTTCAAAAGCCACGCCTCCTCGTCTGTGATAGGCGGAACACTCAATTTCACAGCAGGCAGTATTCAGCCTATCACGGACATCCTCTTATCCTCGTCTATGTTATGAGGATGAGCGGATGTCCGTGATAGGCGGAACACTGAATGCTGGGAAATTGAGTGTTCCGCCTATCACAGACGAGGACGAGGCGCGGCTTTTGAATACTGGAATGGCCGCCGGGATGCCGCCGATCAGGTACACGGCTGACGGGCACAGTGAAGCATGGGCACAGTGAGACACGGGCACAGTGAGACACGGGCACAGTGAGACACGGGCACAGTGAGGCATTGGGCACAGTGAGACACGGGCACAGTGAGGCATGGGCACATAACCAATATTATTTATTGTTATCCCTCCTATTATTTTTATACAGTATGGGGTAGATCAGTATTTTGACTTGATTTGTGACTTGACCAAAATAAATGACTTGACTTGCTTGACTTCTAGCAGGGACTCGACTTGACTTGCTTGCTTTTCGTCACAGTAACTTGGGACTTGCTTGAGACTTGAAGGTTAAGACTTGAGACTTGCTTGTGACTTGCACATGTGACTTACTCCCATGTCTGATAAATACAGCTGTTCTGTGAAGCCCTCAGAGGTTTGTTAGAGAACTTTAGTGAACAAAGAGCCTCATGAAGGCCAAGGAACACACCAGACAGGTCAGAGATAACTTTGTGGAGAAATTTATAGCAGAGTTAGGTTATAAAAAAATATCCCAAGCTTTGAAGATCTCACAGAGCACTGCTCAATCCATCATCTGAAAATGGAGAGTATGGCACAACTAAAAAACGACCAAGACATGGACGTCCACCTAAACTGACAGGCCGGGCAAGGAGAGCATTCATCAGAGAAGCAGCCAAGAGGTCCATGGTAACTCTGGAGGAGCTGCAGAGACCCATAGCTCAGGTGGGAGAATCTGTCCACAGGACAACTATTAGTCGTGCACTCCACAAATCTGGCCTTTATGGAAGAGTGGCGAGAAGAAAACTATTGTTGAAAGAAAGTCATAAGAAGTCCTGTTTGAGAGAAGCCCTGTGGGGGACACAGCAAACATGTGGAAGAAGGTGCTCTGGTCAGATGAGACCAAAAGTGAACTTTTTGGAACAAAAGCAAAACGCTATGTGTGGTGGAAAACTAACACTGCACTTCGCCCTGAACACACCATCTCTACCGTGAAACATGGTGGTGGCAGGATCATGTTGTGGAGATGCTTTTCTTCAGCAGGGACAGGAAATCTGGTCAGAGTTGATGGGAAGATGAATGGAGCCAAATACAGGGCAATCTTAGAACCTGTTAGAGCCTGGAAAGACTTGAGACTGGGGCAAGGATTCACCTTCCAGAAGGACAAGGACCCTAAACATACAGCCAGAGCTACAATGGAATGGTTTATTGAATGGGCCATTCTATTCATGTGTTAGAATGGCCCATTCAAAGTCCAGACCTAAATCCAATTGAGAATATGTGGCAAGACTTGAAAATTGCTATTCACAGACGCTCTCCATCCAATCTGACAGAGCTTGAAATATTTTGCTAAGAAGAATGGGCAAAAATGTCCCTCTGTAGATGTGCAAAGCTGGTAGAGACATCCCCAAAAAGACTTGCAGCTGTAATTGCAGTGAAAGGTGATTCTACAAAGTATGTACTACAAAGTATTGACATAGGGGGACTGAATACAAATGCACGTCACACTTTTCACATATTTATTTGTAAAAAAAATTGAAAACCATTTATTATTTTCCTTCCACTTCACAATTATGTATCACTTTGTGTTGGTCTTTGTGCGCGTACACACAACCGTTTTTTATGAAGAGAAAACTGCAATTTTTTAGATTGGTCGTGAAAACCGGTCGTGTGTATGCTCCATAGCATTTTTCTCTACGAGAAAACTGCCCGCAAAAAAATTAGAACCTGCTCTATGTCTTCTCGTTGTTTTTCCCGTCATTCTTTTTCTCGTCACGAAAAACTGGCGTGTGTATGCTTTTCCGAGGGGAAAAAAAACGCGCATGCTCAGAATCAAGTATGAGTCGGAAGCGCTCGTTCTGGTAAAACTAGCGTTTGTAATGGAGATAGCACATTCGTCACGCTGTAATGGACTGAAAAGCGCAAGGCTGAAAAGCGCGAATCGTCTCTCACCAAACTTTTACTAACACGCGGTACTACGAAATTAGCAAAATCTTCCCAAAGGGTGGCGCCATTTGAATGGAACGTCCCCTTTATAGTGCCGTCGTACGTGTTGTACGTCACCGCGCTTTGCTCAAGCGTTTTTTTTCATGAACGTGTGTATGCAAGGCAGGCTTGAGAGGAATCACGTCGAGAAAAACGTCAGTTTTTTGCATGACAGGAAAAACGATGGTGTGTACGCGGCATAAGGCTCCCTGCACACTGGGCTTAAAAAAACTTCCATATAGACCATTTTTTTGTACAAAATTTAGACGAGTTTAGGAGAGTTTTACGTTTTTAGGATAACATTGAGTTGCTTCTACAGGAAGAACACAAAACTCCTGTAGAAGCAACGTTTTTTATGTCAGTGTGCATGGAGCCTTAAAGTGAATGTAAACCCGAAATGTTGTATTTATTTTTTTGCTGTCACAATGTAGAGTATAAGATTTCCTATCATTTGTGCCAGGTCTTGCCACAAAGAGTTAATCCAGCTCTGAGCAATCCTCTTTTATTGTTCAGTGAGATAAAACGGACAAACAGAGTTACCTTTGTCCGTTCCGCCCCCTTAATTTGAGTGACAGGTTATTTACATATCTCGTGCACTAGCTTTAGACAGGCATTATTTTTTAATTCCCACCCCCACTCCTTTTCTGAAGTCATGTGGTTACTTTTCTGGATTTTAACTGGATGTTAGTGATCATAGCAGAAGGAATACACAGGAGAAAATGCATGTTGACAAGGGGAGTGTAGAGGTGGGTGGGGAGTCTACTGACATCACGACTCCACCCACCGAGCTCCAGACAACAGATCCACCCACAGAATCTGCAGTTTTTCAGGTCTCATAACAGACAGAGGGGAGACATTTGACAGATAAGGATACATGCAGGAGGCATCTATATCCTTATAGATCAGCACTATGGCAGTCGTTTAGAAAGGATGAGAGTGGGTTTACATCCACTTTAACTACTTGAGGCCCGCGCTATAGCCAAATGACGGCTTCAGCGCGGACCTGAAAATCTGCGAGGCCATCAATAGACGGCCTCCCCTTTGCGCGCCCCGCTGTGATCATCAAGTCACTGAGACTCTGGGGATCACGGATCCGAGTAAGGGGCCGGTCCTGGCCACTTACCACGTCATCAGCTGTCAGCCAATGACAGCTGATCACGTGATTAAAACAAAGCTCGGTAATCTTTTTTTTTTTTCTCCTCACACTAACAGCGCGAGGAGAAAAAAAAGCCGATCACCGGCTGCTGAGTGAGGGACATCAGTTCCCAGTGGAAGAGGCAATTCTGCCTCAGGAGAATCAAGTACCCCCTGCCAGTGCCCCCTGCCAGTGCCACCTGCCAGTGCCCACCAGTGCCACCTGTCAGTGCCAATCAGTACCACCTATCAATGCCCATCATTACCACCTAGCAATGCCCACCAGTGGTGCCAGTCAATGCCTCATCAGTGCCACCTAGCAGTGCTGCCTATCAATGTCACCTACCAGTGCTGATCAGTGCCCATCATTGCCACCCATCAGTGCCCATCACTGCCACCTATCAGTGCCCATCACTGCCACCAATTAGTGCCAATCACTGCCACCAATCAGTGCCACCTATCAATGCCACCTATTAATGCCCTTCAGTGCCACCCATCAGTTCCACCTCTCAGTGTCACCTCTCAGTGCCCACCAATGCCACTTGTCAGTGCCCACCAGTGCCGCCTATCCGTGCCCACCAGTGCTGCCTATCCGTGCCTACCAGTGCTGCCTATCCATGCCCACCAGTGCCGCCTATCCATGCCCACCAGTGCAGCCCATTGGTGCCCATCAGTGCAGCCCATCAGTGCCGCCTATCAGTGCCCATCAGTGCAGCCTCATCAGCGTACATCAATGAAGGAGGAAAATTACCCGTTTGCAAAATTTTATAACAAAATATAAAACGGTTTTGTCTTTTTTTTTTTTTTATTCGGTCTTTTTAATTTTTTTTAACAAAAAATAAAAACCGCAGTGGTGATCAATTACCACCAAAAGAAAGCTCTATTTGTGGGGGAAAAAATGTCAAAAATTTCATTTGGGTACAGTGTTGTATGACCGCGCAATTGTCATTCAAAGAGTGAGAGCGCTGAAAGCTGAAAATTGGTCTGGGCAGGAGGGGGGTTTAGGTGCCCAGTAAGCAAGTGGTTAAAGAATAAAAAAAGAATATTGACCCCAGATCATTGATTTTCCTTTAATAACACCTTTCCAAAACACACTAAAATCTGCGTCGCTGAAAATCTCGAATCCATTTCTTGTCTTCCCCACCCACGTCCTGTACAGCATATGATTTTCTGTACAATGACAGGCACATAACACTGTGCTGCTCAGGAATTTCCTGTAATGTTACACACTTGTGATTACATTGGGCTATTTATGTAACGCCGCAGTCAACAAATGAGACTGTTTTCTAGGAGGAAGTCGGTGAGAACTGCTATACCGATGTCCAAATGAGACATCACTCAGAAGGCAGATTCAGCAAAAATGTGACAGCTTATGATTGGAGCGTTAGTCCGATGTTATTTGTTGAATAAGACAACATTCTTTGCATACCTGTAACTGTAATTTCTGAATCCTGCAGAGTTATTAGGCCAGGCGCTGCCACATTGGATTGAATCATGGTTAATTAAACAGGAAGGCAGGATCCTGCAGCCGGAGCAGACTTTTTGTATTCATTAGAAGCTGGCCTGCTGTGAATGGCAAGGTGTGTGGGCTGCTGTTTGATGTATTCCTGTAGAAAAGCAGCGCGGTGGCGGCACACCTCTTTGAAAACTTTATCTGATGGAACAATTCCAATCCCTTACATGAGGGATGGGGATTCTGATAGGGATAGATAAGGATTAAGACATGCAGGGATGCATCTTTAATAAAGCCATTTTGTTAAAAAGAACACGATGCATCTTTGTGAATATTTAAACAGTATGGCCTGTTTTGTTTGCTAAAGAGATGCATTATTATTGAGCTAAGGCAGAAAACATTGTAGAAAGAGCAGAACCTGTTAAAGCTTAAGGTTAGTAAAATACTTTATTTTTTTTTCAGTTGCCGACCGCCTAACTGGGAACGGATGTCACGATTTTGACATTAAATACTGTTGTTATGGCAGCAGCTAGCTATCAGACTAGTATCATATTTTCCCTTAGGTGGCCGGCTTTCAGATAAAAGTGATCCCAGCGGCGGATTTGCCGCAAGATCACTTTTATAAGTGGCAGGAGAGGTGCCCCCTCCCCGGTCGTTTCCGTGCTTACCGGAGCCGTCTGTAAGCCCTGAACCGATCTGATGGGGCCGATGGCTAGGCAGGAAGTTGCCCTCTATGCCCTTGGAGGACCGGAGTGACCTCTGACGTTACTTCCGGTTCTTGGGCTTAAAGCGGAGTTCCGCCCAAAAAAATAAAAGTCAGCAGCTACAAATACTGCAGCTGCTGACTTTTAATATTAAGACACTTACCTGTCCAGGGCGCTCGCGATGTCCTCACCCGAAGCCGATCCGTCCCTTTGCTCCTGGGTGGAGGTCGCCGGCATCTTCAGTAAGGGAATCAGGAAGTGAAGCCTTTCGGCTTCACGGCTTGGTTCCCTACTGCTCATTCGCGAGTCGCGCTATGCATCCTCACTGGTCCCTGCTGTCTTCTGGGACCTGTGTGTCTTCCAGAAGACAGCGGGAAGGGGGGGCTGGAGGAGGGGCCGGACATGGCATAGATCGCCGGGGAATCTGCGGCGATCTATCACCGGAAGTAGGAGCAAATACCTGTATTAGACAGGTATCTGCTCCCCCCTCCCCCCTGTACGTTGCCAAATGTGACAGCTGAGGGGGGAGGAACCGGAAAAGTGGAAGTTATATTTTTGGGTGGAACTCCGCTTTAAAGACTTTTTTTTTTTTTTTTTAGTCAAAGTGTAAAAAATAAAAAAAAAATTTTGCTTTTAAAGATAAAGAAGATATTTGGGGTCTTTTTTACCCCAGATCTCTCAATAAAGAGGACCTGTCATGCTTATTTATATTACAATGGATGTTTACATTCCTTGTAATAGGATAAAAAAAGTGATAAAAAAATTAAATAAAAATAAAGGGACAGTGTAAAAATTAAAAAGTTAATTAAATAAGTAAAATTTAAAGCACCCATCCCTCTGTGCTCGCGCGCAGAAGCACATACATAAGTCGCCACCCGCATGTGTAAACAGTGTTTAAACCACACACGTGAGGTATCGCCACGATCGTTACAGCGAGAGCAATTATTCTAGCACAAGACCTCCTCTGTAACTCTAAACAGGTAACCTGTAAAAAATTAAAACCATCACCTATGGATAGTTTTAAGTACCATAGTTTGTCACCATTCCACGAGTGTGCGCAATTTAAAGCATAACATGTTAGGCATCTATTTACTCGGCATATCATCATCTTTCACATTATATAAAAAATTGGTCTGCCTTTACTGTTTTTTTTTTTTCTTTCATTAAAGTGTATTTTTTCCAAAACAATTGCATTTGAAAGACCGCTGCGCAAATACAGTGTGAGATAAAATATTGCAATGACTGCCATTCTCTAGGGTCTCTACTAAAAAAATAATATATAGAGTTTGGGGGTTCTAAGTCATTTTTTTTGCAAAAAATGCAGATTTTTACTTGTAAACAACAAATGTCAGAAAAAGGCCTGGTCTTTAAGTGGTTAAATTGGTGCCAGGGTTGGTACTCCCAATAAATAAAGTGTCCCCTGTGCTGGTGGCTGCTCTGTTCATTGAAATCTTCATTCCCGCAGCTGTGATCTTTCAGAGCTTTGGGGGTTAAAGTGGAATTGAAGATCCACTGTAAAAAACAGTGGGCGGGCAGGCTTTTATTGCAGAAGAGACATGCACTGCCTCTTCTGCAATAAAATGCCCCTACCTGCCTTCTTACTGTCTTCTATGGTACCATTAACTGAGCTGCGCATGCACAGCTCAGCCTACAGTGCCGCCAGGCCAGTCTCTGAATCCCAGGATGACTGACTCCTGCGCATGCGTAGGAGTGATGTCATACCCCGCCGGCCAATCAAGAGGCCAGCACTCAGAAGAAGATGCCGGTGCTAGTGCAGGACTGTTGGACAGGTAAAAATTAAGCCTTCTGTTTTGATTTATTAGGAGTGGTTGGACCTGTCAAAAAATGCTGACTATACCCACCCTTTTCTGCCCCCCCTCCTTCATTTAAAGAGAAGCTTTCACTTTTACTTCCCATCATGAAAAGCATGATGGGTGGATGAATGAAAGGTCCGCCTGTGAATGGACACACAGAGCTTGGCTTAGGAATGAGCCTGCTCGAGTGACCCCATAGCAGGAGGCTTGTTATTGGGGGCACTTGAGAGGGGGGAGGAGCCAGGACTGTCAGCAGGGGACCCAAAAAGAAGGGGATTGGGGCTGGTCTGTGCAAAACCATTACACAGAGCAGGTAAGTATTTTTTTATTATTATTTATTTCCTTTAGAAGCACTTTATGAACCTTTTTCAGGATTTTATTGCTCTCTGTCTGACATTTACCCTTATTATATGTCCTGGTGACCAATGTCACTGGGATAGGAAGTGATGGAGAATCCAGATATTTACAGTCCTGCCTGTTCCGGGGTCAGCTGTCTGTTACCATTTACCAAACCAATTGGTGGTCTCATTAGGTATTAAGCACTGTCTTGTCAGCAGTACATATCCAAAAGATTTCATTTAGAGTTTTTTTTTTTTCATTATTTTTATTGTTTTCTGGATAATTTGTACAAACAAGAGGTTATCATACAGAATGTGTCAAATAACGCTTATATTGGAAGAATGGTAAATACAGTATGCGCGGTTCATCTGCCATTTTACAGTTTAACATTTTAACAATTCTTGATTCCTTGTCAAAAAACCATTTTAGAGTATTTTAGAGTATAATAAAGTATAATAATAAAGTATAATAAAATGAGGTATAAAATAGAAACAAAAATAGAAAAATAAAGAATAGAAAACAAAAAAATAAAAATATAAAAGGGAAGGAAAAGTAATGACTGAAACCAACAGTTTCAGTCATTTAGAGGTTTAATTGAGTAGATGTATTTGGCAGCGACAGCCGGCCTACACACTTTCTTATAACTAGGATTTTACTCTGCATGGAGCTTTTCATCCGCCACTCCTTCATCTGTGATATTACACAGATAGCCTCCTGATCACACTGGATGAGGCTTAGTAGAAGCATCTGGATGACAGCCCATATCAGCATACTTCATGCATTCTTAAGTGAGTATCTGTATTTATAATGGCTCTATAAGCTCAGTCAACATCAATACAATTTGAGGGTGTAAATCCGTAAATCTTTCCTATGGCAAAAAAGGCAAATGCAAAAAAAAAAGTTTTTTTTTTTTTTTTTTTTATATATTTCATGAAATATAATATATTAGATACATTTATATATTCTAGATTAGTGAAATTAAAAGTCTCAATCGCCCCAAATTTCTGTGTAGCCCACCAACCCTTTTACCCCCGCTTACCTTCACCTGCGGGGGGTAGGACACACCATGCCACAAGCCCGTGTCCTCCTTATCAGAGGTCAGACGGTGTTCACAGATTTTGGTCCTGCAGCGAGTTACCTCCTTCCACTGGTTCTCATCCCTAGAATGTAGGGAAAAGTCTATATTCTTTCCCAAAAAGGCCAATGTCCACACGACTTTAACTCCAACAAAGAGTTTATTTTCCTTTGCTTCAGTTAACGGGAAATTGAAGAGAGAAAGAACCTAGCGAAGATAGGAGGTAGATTCAGGCACACAACACTTGACTCACTCGTCGCCACTTGATCCCGAGTGGGCTTTGCTCACCCGGATAGATCCCTCTCACAGTTATAGCAGCCGGAGTGGAGCTTGAACAGTACTATCACTTTGTCCCCTCCAGGGACGGGTTCAGGAGATCCTCTAATAGCAGCAGAATCCTGTTATTCCTGAATCCAGAACTTTCCTTAAACCTCTGTAGAATTTAGAGAACAGATGATGGCAATGGGCACTCTACAGGGTTAGCTTTGTTGAGTAAGGAATCCTTCCCTCTGACAGCTCACCAGGCCTTTCCCGAGACAGCGACCTACTATCACTCGTCACCTCTGTGGGACCGATCCTCCCCTGGCTTCCTCTCGGTCAGAGTGAGTACCCTCACATGGGCACCCTGGGACTCCAATGTGCTGATTGTAGACCCAGTTAAAGGTACTGGGCCTACCTGGAATGTTGTAGCCTCGGGCTAAAGGTGCCCGAGACTCCTCGGCCAGTCCACGCACCCCCATGGGGCACACTCCCCCCCGGGACTCACTCCCCGGCACTCCTCTCGGTCACTCCTGCCTAAATATGGCGTCTGCCCCTTATATACCCTCTACTGGCATGCACAGCAGGCGAAGCCCCGCCCACCGCACGGCAGCCGAGAGAGGACATCTAATCACGCCACTGTGTCACCTGAGGTTCGACCCTAGGCCTGGGCAACAGTGCCACCCACAGGCCAGAGGGGAACTGTACACCAGACAACACCACAGCAGAGCAGAGTCCAGTATCAAATTAGAAGGCCTGAGCCAAACTATAGCCCAGGCCATCCCTTAAATTTGGGCATAGCGTCCCCCTAAAATTAAGGGTCCGCTACATCTGTGGAAATCTTGAGAAATGTTTCCATTTTGGAAGAATGCATTGGAGCGAATCAGTGAGGATCCATTCACACCTGAGCTCCCTACGATTTACTAGCGTTTTTTTAAGCGTTTTTAGAAACATATTGCAAGCATTTTACAGCTTCAGGCATTTTAGTTTTTTTTTTAACAACAAGGTTGGTCTTTATTGAAAGTTGAGGCAGTCACAAAAGGCAGTCATTAAGTTATCAAAATACAAATCAGGTGAAATCCTACAAATTAGAGGCTCAGAAACTCAGTGAAGGACAATAGCAGGTAAACATACATTTCAATGTCTGTACATAAAGAAAAAACAAAAAAGAGCAAGAGAAAGAAAAAGGGAAAAAATAAATAAAAAATATATACATATACATACATATACATATATATACATACATACATACACACATATACATACATATATACATACATACACATACACATACATACACATATCCCTTCCCCCCCCCTCAACATAGGTGGAATGCCCACATCCAGGAAATCCTGCACATATCAGCGGGAGGGGAGGGCCATCCGGCCACCCCCCCTAAGAGGACGTTTCAGACACCAGTCCTGAGGCCCAGCACCCCAGAACTCCCACCTACTCTGTCCAGGGCAACCAAATGCGATCAAATTTTTGTGGACAGCCCCTATTAATATATGTCAATTTGTACAATGGCATTACTGAATTTATAGAGGAATCCCAGGACTCGACCGTAGGGGGCGAGGGGGACAACCACCTGAGCAATATTTCCTTTTTGGCATAAAAAAGGACGTAGGAGATAAGCTGCTTAGTAGACCTAGGCCTCTGTTCATCGTCCTGAATGCCTAGCAGTGCCAGTTCAGGGGACATGGGAAGGGACAGCTGCATGCGCACATTTATACACTCAAACACCGCATCCCAATAACCAGCCAGGGAAGGGCAGGTCCAGAACATGTGCAAGAACGTGCTGTCCCAGGAGCGACACCTAGGACACTCCCCGGACCTCTGAGGATAGATTTTATGTAACCTTTGCGGTGTGTAATATACCCGATGTAAAAATTTGGTGTGTATAAGCTTATCCCTAGAGGAAACCATCAGTCTAGAACCCACTTCAAAGCACTCCTCCCAGGTCTCCCTATCTAAGTCAGGGATGTCAGCCCGCCACTTCTCCCATAAGGTCTCCATTCTCTGCGAGGTCCCCCCGAGGAGAGCTAAGTATAGTGTAGAAAGGGTTTTTTGAAGAGTCTCCTGTGCCAAAAGTGCTTCAATAGAGTCCGCTTCAAGCGTTATAGGGAGTGGGAATTGAGCTCTCGCCGCATGTCTCAGCTGGTAATATCTAAATAACATCCCACCCGGCAGGTCAAACTTAATCGAAAGATCTGCAAACTCCAGGAGCGTCCCCCGGGGCATGATATCCTGAAGTGTCCTAATCCCAAAACGGGCCCAGAGCTGCGGGTCAGGGAGCATCCTAAAGTGCGGGAGCGTGGGGTTACCCCACAAAGGACAGAAGGGAGAGTAGTGATGCGCTCTAAGGAATCGCCTCCTAGCCACCCCCCACACCCTCAGGGTCACTGTAGTCGGGGCTGGGAGCGAGGGGTACGCCTTGACGCCCCGATATACCAAATTGCCAAGTTCCCGGAGGGAACCCAAAATGGCCGCTTCTAAACACGTGGCCGCATTGGATCTGGATTGCTCGAACCACCAGCGTACCGTCACTAACATAGCCGCCCAGAAGTACACTTTCAGGTTGGGCGACGCAAGACCCCCACAACCCACTGGGAGCTGCAGGGTTGACTTAGCCAGTCTGGGACAAGACCCCCTCCATAGAAACGAGGATTTGCAGCTGTCCAGCTCCTTAAAAAAAGCAGCCGGGAGCCACACCGGGCAGTTACGGAACACATAATTGAACCTAGGCAGGTAGATCATTTTTAATACATTAATGCGGCCGAGAAGGTTCAGGGGTAAATCCCGCCATCTAGAGCACTGGTCTTTGAGTCTCCCCACTAGCGGCTGCAAGTTGAGGCGCCGAAAGGCCCGGAGGTCCCTCGACACGACAATGCCCAGGTATTTGAATTCCTCAACCCAGAGCAGCGGAGTCTGTGACCCCTCTCCCCCAGACCGAGGATCTAGCGGAAACAGTACGGACTTCTTCCAATTAATTTTGACTCCCGAAAAGCGTCCGAACTCGTCGAACTCCTCTAGGGCAGCCTGCAAGGACGGTCCAGCGTCCTGTAAATATAGCAATACATCATCCGCATATAATGAAATCTTCTCCTCCAAAGGGCCAACCCTGAGACCACGAACAGCGGAGGACTCGCGGATCCGTGTCGCCAATGGCTCAAGAGCCAGGGCGAACAGACTAAGTGACAATGGACACCCTTGGCGGGTGCCCCTCTGGAGGGGAAAGGACCCAGAGAGGGTACTATTTATACGGAGCCTAGCCCTGGGTGCCATGTAGAGCATGCCCAGCCAGTGCATGAATTTAGGGCCTATGCCGAAACGCTTAAGGACTGCCCACAAATACTCCCACTCTACGGAGTCAAATGCTTTCTCCGCGTCAAGCGAAGCAATGACTCTATTGCCCCCATTATCGTGCGGCGTGTCTAGGTTCAGAAATAATCTACGGATGTTGATGTCCGTGCCCTTCCCCGGCATAAACCCCGTCTGATCCTGGTGGACCAGGTCGCCGATAACCGAATTTAACCGGACGGCCAGGATTTTCGCCAGTAGCTTGGCGTCTGCGTTAATTAGGGAGATCGGCCTATATGAGGCACACTCCTCAGGGTCCTTGCCAGGCTTGGGCACCAGTACCACTACCGCTTCCGACATAGAGTCCGGCAGAGAGCCCAAAGCAGAGGACTGGGCTAAGAGAGAGGTCAGCTTGGGGGCCAATACCTCCTGATGTACAGAGTACAGTTCGATAGGTAATCCGTCAGGCCCAGGGGCCTTACCCGCTTGCATGCCCTGCATCGCCTTCTGAACCTTTTCCAGGGAGATATCTTTTTCTAATTCTGCACTTTTATCGGGGTCCAATACCGGAAGCTGGACCTGGTCCAAGTAGTGAGCCAACTCCGCTGCACTATAGTCCACTCTAGAGGCATACAGCGCCCGATAGAACTGCAGAAATCGGTCACTGATTTCTTTGGGTGTGGTCAAGGGTCGTCCATCCGAGTTACGTACCCTACCCACGTGCGTCGTTGCGAACTGTCCCCTGGCCAGCCAGGCTAACAACTTGCCATTCTTGTCCCCGTATTCAAATACCCTCTGCGCCCTATCTAACAGTGACTTCTTGGTAAGTTCGATTCTGAGTAGAGACAAGTCTCTCAATGTATGTTGCCAGGCCTCATACTTAGAGGAGGACTGATCTCGGATAAATTCTCGTTCACTCTCCTCCGCCCGCCCCTCCAACTGCTCAAGCACTCGCCCAGAGTCCCTCCTCCTCGCTGCTATTCTTGAAATGTATTCACCCCGCAGCCAGGCTTTAAATGCATCCCACTGCAGAAGCGGGCCAGTGGAGCCCTCATTAGTCAGCCAGTAGGTAAATATCGCTTCAGGGAGGTGCTCCTGGATTTCAGGGTCCATCAACCAATATCTGGACAGCCTCCACAACCCTGGACCACCCGACGGAGCCACCCGTAGCACCACTAACAGTGGGGCATGATCTGAGATTCCTCGGGAAAGGATCTCGGTAGACACCACCCCCCGTAAAAGAGCGGGTGAGGCAAAAGCCAAGTCTATACGAGATAGCGTCCGATAGGTGGTCGAGAGACAAGTAAATTGTGCCTCTGAGGGATGAAATTGCCTCCAGAGATCCGTCAAGTGGAATGACTCCGCCCAGCGAGACAGGCCCGGGGAAGCAGGGTTCTGCCCCCGCAGCCTATCCCGCTCCGCAGACATCACCATGTTAAAATCCCCGACCAGCAGCACCCGATCCACCCCATACTGTGCCACCTCAGTCATTAGGGTGTGTAAGCATGAGACATCTGCCGGGGGGGCAGGTACAGCCCTACAATGACGTATGGAATGTCGGAGATCGTTGCATGTAACAGGACATAACGTCCCCCAGGGTCTGTCCTCACCGCCAAAAGCTGGAAGGGGAGAGACCTATGAACCAGGACTCCCACTCCCCTCGCATAGGAGGAGTAGGAGGCATGATAGTGGGCTCCCACCCAGGCCCTCTTGAGCCCCAGTACTCGTGCCCCCACCAAGTGTGTCTCCTGCAGGATACATATCTGTGGATTATAAGACTTCAAATATTTGAATACAAGCGACCTCTTAATAGCCGAGTTAAGCCCCCTCACATTCCAGGACAGAACAGTAAAATTAGCCATATTCAAAGAGCATAAACACCATAAGGATTGTCTTCCACCGCCCATTCCACCACCCCACACCCCCCCGTATGGAGTCCCGCATCCCACCGCACGCAAGAAAAACTGGTACAGGGGAGGCGGGGCATCCAGACCCAGGGAGACAAAACCAATGCAGGCGAGCAAAAAGGAGTGTAGTGACCAACCAAGACCTTGAACAGATTTAAAGTAAAGAAACAAAACATAAAACAGACAGCAACGGCCATCCAACTTCCCCCCACCCCCACCCCGTGCCCACCCAAACCGCAGGCGGCACATGGTTCCCATAACAAGTTCTAGAACAGGACCCTCAGTCAGGAGGCGTAGTGCCCGACTATGACTTCCACATCAAGGCGGCCAAAAAAACCACCCAAGAGATCGACATCAAAAAAAAAAAAAAAAAAAACCTTTTTCCTTTTAAATTGGTATGGTGTTCTTGGAGATGCTGGATAGTAGAGTTTAAAGAAGAGGGCAGGCAAAAAACCATATCAGTCAGGGTACAGCCGGGAGATCCAGGTGACATGTCTGCAGTACAGTGTGCAAAAATAAGGCACACTGACGGGGGACAGTGATCAGGACAGAGCAAGGGGGACCCAGCCACAAAGTCAAAGTTACAGACCAGGGGAAATCAAACAGGCAGATCCCAGGTAGATAACCAACAGCTACGGGTGACACTCCACTATCCCCAACTGCAGCGACAGGTAAAGGCGTAGCAACACACAGGCCGCAGAGAGCTATGGCGGCAGCGCCTCCAGCCAAGCATGAGCATCCCTGGGACTGGTGAAGATCCTCACTGTCTCCCCATCCACCACCCGCAACTTAGCCGGGAACAGGATACTGTACCGGATCCCCTTGCGCCGGAGAGCTGCCTTGACCGCGTCGAATGATCGGCTATGCTTCTGGGTCTCGATGGTGTAATCCGGGAACATCATCAGCCGGGTGTTGTGATACTGGACCTCCCCAGCCACACGTGCCGCTCTCAGGATCTCATCACGGTCTCGGTAGTGCAGCAGCCGGAGGATCAGCGTACGAGGGGGGGCACCTTCCGGACCGGGCCGCGGCGGCTCTCGGTGCGCCCTCTCCACTGTAAAATAAGAAGAGAGCTGGGCCGCAGGCAGCAGGGACTTCAGCAACTCCTCGGTGAATGCCGTGGGATTGCGGCCCTCCACCCCTTCCGGGAGGCCGACAATACGGAGGTTGTTTCGTCTGCTCTGGTTCTCGGCGTCCTCCGCCCGATATTCCAGGGCCCGCACCTTAGTTTGAAGGGCCCGGATAGATGTGGTGTGGTCTGCAACAGAGTCCTCCACATCCCCCACACGCTGCTCCACCGCCGCCACACGGGAGCGGATCTTGTCAATGTCCTGCCGCAGCAGCCCCACGTCCAGCTGAACAGCCTCGATCTTGGAGGCGAGGGCAGTCTGACAGGAGGAAACGGCCGCCTGGCAGGTCGAAATAGCTGCCATCACCTCAGGTATACCAGGCGAGAAGATTCCCGGTTCCTCCTCGTGGTCCGTCTGCGACACCATATTGTGAAGGCGCGCTGGCGGTAACAGCAGAGCAGAGACCGGGCTCGTAGCTACCTCCACTCCCTGGGGAAACTTCAGCTTTTTCCCCCGATATGGGCCCCCGGAGCGTTTAGAAGGCATTCAGGGCACAGAAACCGGCAGAATGCAGGCTTTAAACCTAGCCCGGATGGTCATGTAGGATTTTTCCCCAGCAGAGCTCCACTCATACACGTCCGCTCAGTCCGCCATCTTGGCCACGCCCCCCAGGCATTTTAGTTTAGCCAATAGAAAGCACTAGGGGAAGGAAAGGGGGAGGAAATTAGGGGTGGAGAGCTGCTATTAGAGCAGAAAACGCGCGACAAAACGCTCCAGTATTACTGAAGTCTATGGGGCCAAAGACGCTTGTAATCTGTAAGAAAAAAGCTCATGTACTTTTCAGAGCGACGGGTGTTTTTCTTCAGGCGACAGAACACTCACATGTAAACAAAGCCCATTGAAATGAATAGGATTTGGCTTGTTGAATGTTTTAGAGCTACAAGCAGAAAATCGCTTAGGTTTATTACCTATTTCTAACAAGAGAAATCATTTCTCTGATTATAAAGTACTGGTCCTCTTTAGGCCCCTTTCAAACGGGCGGACCGTATGTCCGTTTTTCATCCATCCGTTTTCGGATGAAAAACGGACATACATTTATCCCTATGGGATAGCGGATGTCAGCGGATGAACATCCGCTGACATCCGATGACATCAGTCTCCGCTATGGTCCGTTTAGCATGACGGAGGAAAATCCTACTTTTCCATCCGTCTGTGGATCAGATCGGATGAAAACGGACAGACGGTCCGTGTTCATCCGATCCCCCCATAGAGGAAAGCGGCGATCCGACCGGTCCGTTTCTGCATAGTGTGCAGAGATGGACAAGTCATCCGCCGGCTCAGCGGGGATCAACGGAGCGATCTCCGCTGAGCAAGCAGATGTTCACGGGGCGGATTATTACGGGATCCGCCCGTGTGAAAGGGCCCTTAATGTCAAGGCTTATAGATTCCAGCTATAACACCTGTTCTTATGCATGGTTAAGCATTAACTATATAGTGAATTCTATACAATTTCACCTTACAAAGACATTTTTGTCACAATACACATATAACTGTACACTCCCTGTGTAAGATTTTCTGTTTCCTGTTACTGGAAGGTGTCATATCATATCAGTCATATAATGCATTTATGTTCTTTACTTACGTAGCTCCAATTTATTGTGGCTGAAAGAGCGACTGTCTGTGGTGACCATAGCAATCAATCAGATTCTCCTTTTCATTCTCCGGGTTAGTGATTATAGCTGGGGTGTCAGTTGCTGATGGGGGAGTTACTCGTTGGGTCCCAAACCCTACTCCATAGAAGCCATGGTTTCCATACACTGCACTGATGATGACCAAAAGCCTGAAACAGCTGTGTGCAGTTTGGACAATTTAGCTCTATAACATTAGGCTGTATTTTCACTATACACCAGCAGTTCTGGATGTGCAACTAGCCACAGGGGGACATAAAGCAATGATTTGTATGGCTCCCTACTGCCCTAGAATGAGGAATAATCCTCCTATTTTTGGGATATGTCATTGAATGAGATGTGTGAATACCTGCAGCAGCTGCATAATGCTGTCTGGCATGTGGAATTTGGCTTTATTTGCATCTGAGCTGCCATATAAGTCAATAGGAACACAACAGAAGCTTTAGGCAGGTGAATGCAGCTTAGTTGGAGGTGAACACTGCTGGTCCTATACGTCTGTACATAAATTCTACATCCCTGGTGCCCAACCTGTGGCCCTTTGGCACTGTTTGTGCTGCCTTCGGGGTCACTACAGGCACTAATCTAGCAGTGATTTCTAGCAGTTTCAGGCTGTCTCCTTAAAGCAGAGTTCCACCCAAAAGTGTAACTTCTGCTTATTTGCTTCCTCCCCCTTCACTTTATTTTCACCTGGTGATCTGGCTAGTAACACGCTTCCCATCATACAGTGTTCCCGCTCTATGGAGGAGCAACAGAGACACCTTTGGACAGCAGGTGCCACATTTAGCACCTTTCAGGGGGGAGAGGGGTAACGAGTACCTGTTTTTGACAGGTCCCTGTCCCAACTTTCGAGAGATGGCGCCACGGCGTGGTCCCTCAGAAGTTCGGCCCCCCTCCTCCTTCCCCCCTTCTGGGGTGCCGACATCGTGGGCTCCCTGGACAGGTAAGTATGCACATATTAATAGTCAGCAGCTACAGTATTTGTAGCTGCTGACTTTTATTATTTTTTTCCCAGGCTGGAACACCTCTTTAAGTATGTCCTCAGTATCCAACAACTACTATATAGCATGTTCAAAGTCTCTGAAAATCTCCTGCAGCATATTTGCTGACTATCTCTTGTATCACCTCTAAGGTCTCTGACCATCTCCTGTATCATGTCCACAGTCTCTGACCATCTCTTACATTATATTTACAGTCTTTGACCATTTCCTGTATCATGTCCACAGTCTCTGACCATCTGTTGTATTATATTTACAGTCTCTGACCATCTATTGTGTTATGTCCACAGTCTCTGACTATCTCTTATATCATGTTTGCAGTCCCTGACCATTTCTTGTATCACGTCTGCAGTTTCCGATCATCTATTGTGTTGTGTTATGTTCACAGTCTCTGACCATTTCCTGTATCATGTTTGTAGTCTCTGACCATCTCTTGTACATGTCTACAGTCTCTAACCATGTCTTATATCATTTTTGCAGTCTCTGACCATCTTTTGTACATGTCTACAGTCTCTAACCATCTCTTATATCATGTTTGCAGTCTCTGACCATCGCTTGTACATGTCTACAGTCTCTAACCATCTCTTATATCATGTTTGCAGTCTCTGACTATCTCCTGTATTATGTCTGTAGTCTCTGACCATCTCTTGTATCATGTCTGCAGTCTCTGACTATCTCCTGTATTATGTCTGTAGTCTCTGGCCATCTCTTGTATCATGTCTGCAGTCTCTGACCATCTCTTTTACCATGTCCACAGTCTCTCACAATCTCATGTATCATCCCCATAGTCTATATCCTTTTATGTGTCTGCTGTCAATGAATCTTTACATCATTTTATGTGCCCTTTGGTAATATTATTGGGGGCCACACTTGAGGCCCCCCGTATCTAGAAAGTGGACCACCACTGCCCTAAATGATCTCGGAAGTGCCTGAAACTCATCTGAAATGTATGTAGAATACACCTGCAAGTAAGCTGCATTTTTCCCAAAGGCCAAAGCCCGCTGACATGTGCCCTGCTCAGACTAGACACTAATATTTGTAAAAGATAGCTACCTTTGTTTTGTGGCACTTCACACTGCAGTCATGTAATACTACTAAGGCGTTGTAATAACGTGACAGGTTCTCATACGGACCCCAGACTGTTAACGTGAAACAGACAAATGATCATTCATACTAGCATGAAATCCTCAGGGCATATACAGGACACGCTCGCTGTACCATAATGAGAGAGAGAAAGAAATATGCAGAACAGAATAAATCATAAGGAGGCTGAAAGATCTCTGTGATGGTAATGACAGAGCAGACACACCACTTCCCCCTGGGCAGAGGAGAACACACCCAGACATGCAGAGGATGAGGACAATTACCTGAGGCCATCCTGCCAGGAAGACAACTCGCCAACATCTCCTCTCTGTATGTGACTGCTTACAAGTCATTAGAAATAGGTCACGTTATGTTCCCAGCCTATTCCCCAGGCCCCGACTATGAACCAGAACTAGTTACTTCCAAGCCTTTAATTACCCTTCTGTGAACCATAACATTAACGTTACCCCAAACAGACATTTTCCGTGTTTGGATAGGCAAAACACTTCCTTCTCTTTAATTTCATTTAATTGGCCTTTAATACAAAGTCTTACAACCGTGCATTTTATCTATAATTTCTAGCTAAATGTAAAGCTGAGCTCTAGGCAGATATAAAAGACACAATATAACAGCTCTGGATTCATTCATTCATCATCATTGAAGTGACACATTAAGAAAAAATCTATTCAAGATTGTATTCTTAAAGCGGTATTAAACCCCAAATCAAAAATGTAATATATTGCAGCTTACCAATCAGATGTGGCTGCTGCATTCGTTTTCTTTACTTTGGCTTTTTCCCCTCTGTTTTCACCTGGTGATCTAGCCAGTAACACACCTCCTGTATTGGCAGACAGCAGCATTGTCAGCCTGGGGGGGGGACAGCTCAACTTGTTCCCCGAATTTTTATAGATATCGATATTAACAAACCCCCAAGTATTGTAAGGCCCCTTTCATACTGGGGCGGTGGGTGCGTCGGCGGTAAATTTCGTGGCGCTATTCGGCCGCTAGCGGGGCGCTTTTACCCCCCCCCGGTAGCGGCTGAGAAAGGGTTAAAACGGCGGTATAGCCGCGGTGCCCCATTCATTTTATTGGGCAGGAGCGGTATACACACCGCTCCTTCACAGCTCCAAAGAGGCTGCTAGCAGGACGTTTTTACTTTTTTTACTGTCCTGCTAGCACACCGCTCCAGTGTGAAAGCCCTCGGGACTTTCACACTGGAGAGACAGGCTCTGGGGAAAGGGGTGCGCGTCGGCTATCTAGATGTTTGAGGTATTGTCCGACCCTCTCTGTCATCGAGTTCAGTCGGCGGGTGCCAAGAAATTCCAGCTCATTTGTCCGATAAGCTTTTACCTAAGCTCCGTCTGTGAGTAGGATTATTGCTTTTTATTCATATTTTAATAAAACTTTTAAGTGGTAATGCACTAGGTCGCGCGCCCTCCTTTCTTCTTTCTTTTTTATAACTAGGGTTGCCACCTTTTCAGGATTCACCCGGACAGTTTGGGTTTGGAATCATGCATCCGGGTTTCAGACTGCCTGAAACCCGGACACATTTTTTAGACTGGACTATGGCTTCCCAGCAGGGTTGCTGGCTGCAGTTGTCTAAGCTGAGAGTGTCTGTTACACTCTTTCACACTGCCCAAAGCCAGCACTAACAATACCCCCCCCCCAACCCCAAACACCCCTACCCCTCTGTGTCTGCCCACACTCCAATCCCTGGCGCTGTGCCTCAAAGAAGGAAAGTTGGGGCCGGAAGTTTGAAGTCCAGCAGCCACAGATACATCAGGATACGAGGTGCTGACTGCCAAGGGGTGAGTGAGCTCACCATCCATCCCTGTCTGTGACTGAAGCCTCCCCCTTCTATCTCCTGCCTCTGAGTAAGTACACTAAGGTAAATCAGGGTTCTCAGAGCACCCCTTACATCAGAGGTCCCCTTTAAACCAGAGTCCTCTCCGTACATCAGAGTTACCCTTTACATCAGAGTCCTCTCCGTACACCAGAGTTCCCAGTGTTCCCCCTTAAATCAGGGTTCCCAGAGCATCCCTTATGTTAGAGTCCCCAGAGTTTTCCTTACATCAGAGTCTTCAGAGTCCTGCCTTACAGTGAAAGGGAACTCTGCGAGTTCAGATGTAAAAGGGGAACTCTGTGGACTTTGATGTAAAGGGGGATTCTTGTTATTAACTTTATATGATTAAAAATGTTACTTTATAGTAAAATATTTGTATAGTTTTATACTATAAAATTTTCTGTGCGCCGCTAAAGTGTTCGGGTTTGACTTAAAGAAAAGGTGGCAATTCTAGTTATAACCCCTTTCAGATTTTTTTTTTTTGCCATCTATGTCCCATTGCAAAGATTTCCCTTCACTTCCTGTCCCATAGCCAAACAGGAAGTAAGAGGAAATCCCTGCAAATTAGGGGAATTGCTTGGGGACCCCCAGGTCACCAGAACTTGTGTCCCCATTGGAAGATCTCCCCTTTTCTGGGGACAATCCAAAATTAGGGCTGGGAAAAAAATCGATTTTAATCTTGAATCGAGTTTTGAGCTCAAATCGATTCAGATTTGAAGAAAATCGATTTTTTTAGATTTTTATTTTTTTTTCCCTTCAAAGTTTCCGTAGCAGGACTGCAGGGGGCATATCCGGAATGGCACTGGGCAGCGTTACCCCAATTACATCTACTCGCTGCAGCCGCCATCTGCCTACCTGATCAGCGTGTCATGCAGACAGACGGCGACCATTGCAGTGTTCAAAAGCCGCGCCTCCCGAGTCCTCGTCGTCTGTGATAGGCGGAACACTCAATTTCACAGCAGGCAGTATTCAGCCTATCACGGACATCCTCTCATCCTCGTCTGTGTTATGAGGATGACCATGATAGGCGGAACACTGAATGCTGGGAAATTGAGTGTTCCGCCTATCACAGACGAGGAGGAGGCGTGGCTTTTGAATACTGGAATGGCCACCGGTGTAGCAGTAAAATCCGTATACCATGAAAATCTGCATCAGGTACGGGCACAGTGATTGAAGCATGGGCACAGTGAGACACGGGCACAGTGAGACACGGGCACAGTGAGGCATGGACACAGTTCAATTCAACTAAGAGTAACCTCAGGATTTTTTGTTGTTTTATTAGCTAAATCCAAATACAGTATTAATAATTTGGATGTTTAACAATCTTTGTTGCACACTGCAAAAAACAACAAAAGGTCACAAGTGCTAAATTGGTGGATAAAGAAAAAAATATAATGGATGATAATAATAATAATAAGAAAAAAATCCCAAATATTTTGGGAAGTACAAAGTATCCAAAAGGGGGAAAAAATAGGATCCAGCGCAGCAAGAAAAAATCCGTACCCAGAAGTACAAAATACACAACATGCACACAATATAATCCAGCGCTCATGGAACATACATTATTAACTATTGAAAACTCTTGAAGAATTGATAAAAAAGCTTAGTCCATTTATCACAATAAAGAGAGGGATCCAATCCCAAATGTGCAGAGGGCAAATGAATCTTAACTCTCCAGTTGCCAGTGGTGACAAACTTGTTAAACTTGCAGTGACATCCGTGGAGCAAGGAGGGGTAAAAAAGTCAAAACAAAGCCTGTGGCATGATCTCCCTGTGAGCACAGTACCTTGAATGATGGACAACAGGCAGACCAGCGTGTGGAGGGCCCTCCAACCCAAAAGGATGCAGAGCCAGGATCACAGCAAGGCTGGGACAGAAGGAATCGCACACAGAGTTTCAAGAGTTTTCAATAGTTAATAATGTATGTTCCATGAGCGCTGGATTATATTGTGTGTTTGTTGCACACTGACTTTGCAGTTAGAGAAAGGGTTTGCCTTTGCAATTTTGTTTGTTGATGCACTTCAATTAATATAATTAAAAAAAAAATCGAATCGAATCGTAAATCGAGTTTTTTATAAAAAAATCGCAGATTTTTTTTGGGGGAAAATCGCCCAGCCCTATCCAAAATTTGGGATTTTCTTTTACTTTTACATTATAATTATAAACAGGACATAGAGAGAGGGTGAATCTTTCTAACGGAAGGCACAGACAGCAATAAAAACTGACAAGTGTTTTAATCCCTCTGTTTTCTAACAATAACTAGAAAAAAAAAAGTTGTACATTTAGCTATCCTTTAACCCCCTTAGCGGTATTTCCGAGTCTGGCTCAGGGTGTGTTTTTTATGCTAAAAGCGGTAACCCCGAGCCAGACTCGGGCTGCATCACAGTATCCAGGGGAAGTACCGTATTTATTGGCGTAAAACACGTACAGGCGTATAACACGCACCCTAACTTTAAGAGGGAAGTTTCAGGAAAAAAACTTTCCATAGCCCCCTGCGTATAACATGCAGGCGCAGTTTACCCTCTATTTTCAAGGTAAAAAAGTGAGTGTTATACGCCAATAAATACAGTAACTTATCTTGTCCCCTGGATCCTGCGATGTGTCCCCGCTGTGTGTGCGAGCCGTGTCTCGCTTGATTCACACTGCCGAGTGCCGAGCTTCGTTCCCTGCGACGTTGCGGCGCACGGGGACGGAGTTCGGCGCCAAACTCAAAAAGTGAAACACACAGTATAGATACAGTATACTGTAATCTTACAGATTACAGTACTGTATCAAATAATAACACATTCCCCTTTGTCCCTAGTGGTCTGTCCAGTGCCCTGCATGCACTTTTATATAATAAAAACTGTTCTTTCTGCCTGGAAACTGGAGATTGTCCATAGCAACCAAAAAGTGTCCCTTTATGTCAAAAGTGGTTTTAGACCAGCTAGAAAAGAGCGATAATAAATTAGAATCACTCGCAGAATTGAGCGATAGTGATTTATGGGAAAATTCGTTATCAAACACTAAATCTAATGACAGCGACAATTCTGCAACTGAGCAAATTTCAGTGTTTTTGATTTGATTACATTATTGAATAATTTTTATTATAATTACATTACTATTTGTTATAATTATTTATAGTTATTTATTATATTATAATTTATGATTTTGTGTTTCAAACTTTATCATACCCGGGATATCTACTAGACTCTTATTTGGTCAGGTTTAAGTAAGTAATTACTAAGAATCGCAGGCCTACAATACATAACACCAAATTTCCATGCAAAATAATTGTACCGCTTTTGGTACGTAATTCCAGACAGAATCATACCGCCAGGGAGGTTAAAGCGGAGACTACGAGCCAGGCCATGTCCACATCAGTGCTGGACCTCACAAATGCGCTTCTGGAAGAATGGTCAAACATTCCCATAGATGCCCTCCTAAACCTTGTGGACAGCCTTCCCAGAAGAGTTGAAGCTGTTATAGCTGCAAAGAGTGGGCCAACTCAGTATTGAACCCTACGGACTAAGGCTGGGATGCCATTAAAGTTCATGTGTGTGTAAAGGCAGGTGTCCCAATACTTTTGGTAATATAGTGTATCTCCATATGTGTCAAATGATGATCCACCCAGAGGATGAAAAGACAAAAAATTAAATATATATATACAGTAATAATCTTCTCTTCATCTGTCATTGATGCAGTCCTAGGTTGGGAGGCGTGTAAATAAAGCTCCACCTGGTTCGTGGGGGGACCCTTAGGGACTCCACAGACACTATAAAAAGAATGGAGAAGGGGATTTCATGTTGTATAATAAATAATAGGAAAATGGACTTCCATACATTATTTAAAAGCATCCAGGAGCTCGACCTCCCCCCTGAATTTTTATAGATATCGAACAAACCACCAAGTATTGTGAAAAGTCACATCTTGGTTGTCTAGTGCAGGGGGCTCCAAACTTTTCAAACAAAGGGCCAGTTTATTGTCCTTCAGAGTTTAGGGGAGAAAATGTCATGGGCTTGGCATGAGTTAGAATAAATATGGCCTCAGGGTTGGTGGTACATAGGAGGAGTATTCCCCCTATTAGTAGGAGGAATAGTATCCCATCATTGGTATCCGTGGAAGATATAGTGCCCCATTGTTGGTGTCAGTGGGAGGAATAAAGCCCCAAGGGCCTGATAAAGACTAGCAAAAGGCCACATCTGGCCCTCGGGCCGCAGTTTGGAGACCCCTGGTCTAGTGTATGCCATCTGGATAGGTGGATGTTTTTTGTTTTCACATTTAAAGCATAATTATTGCTGGCCATACACGGGTCAAATTTCGAAGGGACTTTCTTTCGAAAATCTTATCTAACAATTTTCGTTCGTATTTCGCTCCATTAGTGGGCTGCAGCAACAGACGATTTTCGTGCGGCCATCAAATCAATTTTAATAATCCAACATGTTGGATATTTTTGGAAAAAACAAACAATTTTCTAATCAATGATAGGAGAATCGTGCGAGAAATGTAATCGAAAAAGAAATGCGCATGTGCAAGAAAAGAAAATTCCCAGGGAAGAAAAGAAGATTCCCAGACACGAAAATTATTTTCTGTAGGAACATGAGGTGAAATTGAAGGTTTGGTCGGTCAAATTTCAAAATCAATAGTGACACCATCGGATCACAAAGCGCACAAATTTTCTGATTTTCAAAAGAAAGTTCTTTCGAAATTCGACCCGTGTATAGCCAGCATAAGTGAAGGTACCCGGAGAAGCGTCTAAAAGGTGACGATCTAGCCGCGTTTTCTGACAGCTGAAATCTTGATCTATTATGTTTATATTTGTAAAGCTTTCCCAAGCTTTTCTACCATCTCTCTGTGATTAGTCAATAATTACTGTTATTTTTTGGTTTTACAGCAAAATGTGCAGCCAGTAGCTGTGCATCATTATTGATAAATGATTGTGATTATTCCTCATTAGGCAGACCACATCACCTCTACACACACATTACTCTGTGCACGCTTCCTCTCATCTCTACAAATGTTCCCTCGTCTCAAGTTCATAAAGCCATTAGAGGTCTTATTTGCATAGCGAGCTTGTTATCGTAGCAGGTGTAATCCAAACTAGATAATTATCTTTATTCTTTTCTCTAGAAATAATCATTTGTTTGCCTGTTTGCATCTTTTTATTTTATATTGAAAGCTGCCAGGATGTCATAAAGATGTCAAATATTACGGCAGTTTAGCACAAAACGTGTTGCGTTTCAAGCAAGACGCCTGGTTAGCGGAAGCGGCTTTGACAGAAAGTTCTGTCAGTTGCCATGTTTGCCGAAAGGGCTGTTGGGATGACAACCTTTGGTGGTCTAAGCAGCACCCACCTTGTAGGATCACCTCTTTACAATGTTTTTATGTTTTCTGGGCCCTAGTTTACTATACTACTAAAAGGAAATGGACCCATAGAGATTTCATGGGTAAACAGAGAACGTGTAACATGAGTATTAAAGAGTAAAAATGGTTTCATACTCTGTAGAACCTAGGGGGTCTTTCACTAGATTGTTCACCCCATGTGGGGGCAAGTTATACACGGTCTCTGTATGTTATAAGTATTGTTTTTATGCTATTTTATACTTTATATGTGATTAATAAAATTGGATATTTAAAGTGGAGTTCCACCCAAAAGTGGAACTTCCGCTCATTGGATTCCTCCCCCCCTCCGGTGCCACAATTGGCACCTTTTGGGGGGGAGGGGGGACTGACATGTATCCTTTCCCACTTCCGGGAGTCTGGGGCACAGCCCATGACGTCAGCTCGGGGCTCCCTTCCCCAGCCGCCGGGCCAGTAGGAGAGAGGAGCGGGCCTTGCACATGCGCAGTAGGGTTCCCGGCGTGAAGCCAAAAGACTACACTGCCGGGTACCCATACCCACAATAGCGGCGGCAGCACCCAACAGCACCCAATAGGGCGGCAGCACCCAACAGCTGATGAAAACATCAGCTGCGGGTGCCGGCATCGCTGGACTCCAGGACAGGTAAGTGTCCATTTATTAAAAGCCAGCAGCTGCAGTATGTGTAGCTGCTGGGTTTTAATGTTTTTTTTTTTTGGGCGGAACACCGCTTTAATACTATTGTTACACATTCTCTGCTTACCCACAAAATCCCTGGGGGTTAATTTCATTTTGGTATTGTTGTTTTGGGATATTGGTTTATTGTAGGGTTGGTTTCTTCCTCCCATTCATTTTTGCTAGTTTACTATACTGGGACAATGTTTAAAATGTTTGTCTGGGCAAAATATATATATAAAAAAAACACATTCATGCATCTGCCACGCATGCACGTATCTCCGCATTCTATCACTTTAAAAATGCTGCAAGTACAAAACAATACTTGTTATCCTGCCAAAAATTCAGCAAGGTCCTAACTTCCCAGGTAGGCAGACAACACAGCACTTCTGTTGTATAAAAGAAAGAAACAACCCAGAGTGCAGAATACCATCAGGGCCCGACAGTCACTATAGTAGAAGCAGCCTCAGCCCGCCTTTGTCCAGGCCAGGCCTCACTGACGTGTTTCGTCCTGCGCACAGGGCTTAAAGCGGAGTTCCGCCCCCCCTCCAAAAATTAAAAGTCAGCAGCTACAATTACCGAAGCTGCTGACTTTTACTATTAGGGCACTTACCTGTCCTGGCATCCAGTGGTGTCCTTACCTGAACCGATTCTTAAATCGGCTCTCGGGGCCTGGTGCCGCCATCTTGGCTAAGGGAAACCAGCAGTGAAGCCTTGCAGCTTTAATCCTGGTACACACAATGAGATTATCGGATGAATGATCGTTTGTTTTTTGCATGCTAGTCTCCATATCGAAAATTAATAGGTTATTAAATTTACAAAAATTCTCATACAACAGAATAAATTCGGAAGTGATGTAAACTATTGTATTTGTATTGTATTTTCGAACGAAAATTATACTGATTAAGCTAAATCGAGAATTTTTTTGTGTTTGTCACTTCGGATCATTTCGGACGAGTTGGGATCGGCTTTCGAAAGCTGTGTACTAACGATGAGAATATCATATGAGCGCTTCGAAAGCAGTACATTTGTCTGATTTTCTGATCATGTGTACTAGACTTTAGTTGTGGAGGCAGTCATGCACCTTATAGTAAAGACCCGTCAGAGGTCCTAACTTTACCCACTCTATGCAACAAAAAAAAATTTTTTAAGTTTTGCCTGGATTTTCTTTTTGACTGCATTAGAGGCCAGGAACCTTGAGTTTCCCTTTAACTGCATTTGAGTCCACGAACCTGGCTATGTTTTTTGGCAGGTGTGCCTTGCCTACAGGACTGGCTGAACAGAGTTTTTAGTCTTTTAGTTTTTAATTTTCATCATGTTAAACAGTTCACACATATGTTTCTGCTATGTACAGTATTTGTCTTTAGTTCAACTTTACCAACAGTTCAGTTCACAAAAAAACAAACATCTGTTGTTCTTATACAGGTCATACCTTGTCCATAGGTTTGCACTTATGCCCGGTACACACGATCCGATTATCGGACGAATGATCGTCTTTTTTTTTTTTTTTTTGCATGTTAATCTCACGTCGAATCTGATGGGTTTACTAAAGTCACGAAAATTCTCGTACGACAGAAAAAAAAATCGGAAGTGATGTCATGTGTTGTAATACATTTGTATTGCATTTTCGAACGACAGCTGTACTGATTAAACGAAAATCGTACGATCTGGCATCGTAAGAAAAAAAATTCCGTGCATGTTCGATAGAATAATATCGGATGAACTGTCCTGATCGGCTCTCGAAAGCTCTGTACCAACGATCCGATTATCGTACGAACGTTTCGAAAGCGGCATTTTTCGTACGATTTTCGGATCGTGTGTACGGGGCTTAAGACTTGATTTCTGCAGTGCGCAACAATGGAAATCACATCATTCTCTATGGTGCCTGTTTACATCAATGCAACATGGTGCAGTACGATATTTGAAAAGGAGCAGGTGCTTCTTTTGGTTCAGCGTTTTTGGCCCCATAGACTTCAATAGGAGCTCATGAAACAGCATGTACGTGCATTTTTGGCAGGGAATTATAGAGTCCTCCTCCTAAAAAAAAATTGCATAAAGCATGAAACCGCCAGGAATAAAACGCGTAAGACACATTGAAAAAATAGGATTTTTATAACAGCTTACCTGTAAAATCCTTTTCTTGGAGTACATCACGGGACACAGAGCGACATAGTCATTACTAATGGGTTATATAGTTACCGTCAGGTGCTGGCACTGGCAACTTCCAAAACCGGAAGTACCCTCCCCTATATAAGCCCCTCCCATCCGGGAGCACCTCAGTTTTGTAGCAAAGCAATAAGTGTCCCCAAAGAGGGGCGGGAGCTCTGTGTCCCGTGATGTACTCCAAGAAAAGGATTTTACAGGTAAGCTGTTATAAAAATCCTATTTTCTTTCTCGTACATCACGGGACACAGAGCGACATAGTCATTACTAATGGGATGTCCTAAAGCAATGCCAAATGAGGGGGGGGATACACCATATATAAGCTGAGCGCTATCAGACATGAGGATCTTTTGCGGCCTGCAACACACTGCGCCCAAAGGCGACATCCTCCTGACTTCTAACGTCCACCTGGTAGAACCTAGTAAACGTGTGTACTGAAGACCATGTTGCGGCCTTACAGACTTGAGCCAGGGAGGCCTGGTGATGCACTGCCCATGAAGTTCCAACTGCTCTCGTGGAGTGCGCCCTAAATTTGAACGGAGGCGGTCTACTTCTCAAGCTATAGGCTTGTATTATGACCTGTCGAATCCACTTGGCTAAAGTAGATTTTGACGCTGCCTGACCCTTTCTGGGGCCTTCCGGCAGAATAAACAAAGTATCCGTTCTGCGAATCTGAGCAGTGGCTTTTAGATAAGCTTTAACTGCTCTTACTACATCCAAAGAATGCAATAACTTTTCCTCTACCGAAGTAGGTTTGGGGAAAAAAGAAGGAAGAACCACATCTTGGTTCAAATGAAACCTCGATACCACCTTAGGAAGAAAGGCTGGATGAGGACGTAACACTACTCTGTCCTTATGGATAACCAGATATGGCTCCCTACAGGACATAGCTGCTAATTCCGATACTCTTTTAGCCGAACAAATGGCTACTAGAAAAATCAATTTCCTGGTGAGAAGCACCAAGGAAATATGCTGTAATGGTTCAAATGGTTGTTTCTGTAGAACCGACAGAACCAAGTTTAGATCCCATGGACATATGGGAATATTAACCGGAGGACTAATACGCATCACTCCTTGTATAAAGGCTTTGACTAGTGAATGCGAAGCCAAGGGCCTTTGAAAAAATATTGACAAGGCCGAAATCTGACCCTTGATAGTACTCAAGGCAAGCTTCCTATCTACAGCCCATTGTAGGGAGTCCAGACTCCTACCTATTACGTACTTACGTGGATGCCATTTCTTGGCTTCACACCAGGCGATGTACGCCTTCCAGATTCTATAGTAGATCTGCCTGGATACCGGCTTCCTGGCATTGATCATGGTAGATACCACAGAATTAGAGAGCCCTCTCTTTTTTAGAATGTGGGCTTCAATAGCCAGGCCGTCAAACCTAGGGCTGGTAAGGAAGGGTGGTATATCGGTCCTTGCGAAAGCAGGTCCGGACGATGTGGGAGAGTCCAAGGACTCCCCACTGACATTTTACAATCTCCACGTACCACGCTCTTCGGGGCCACGCTGGAGCCACCAGAATCATTGGTTTCTTTTCTACCCTGATTCTGCGGAGTAATCGAGGTAACCATTGTGGCGGTGTGAATGCATATATCAGCTTGAACTGATCCCAAGGGAACACTAGGGCATCCGAGCCGCAAGCTAGGGGATCCCTTGTCCGAGAGACAAACCTGTCCCCCTTTGCGTTGAATCTGGATGCTAGAAGATCTACATCCGATGTTCCCCACCGCTGACATATTGTCCAGAAAACCTCGGGGTGAAGGGACCCTTCCTCTGGGCCTAATTGCTGGCGACTTAGAAAGTCCGCCTTCCACTTCTCCACTCCTGGAATGAATACCGCAGATATGGCTGGGACATATTTTTTCTGCCCATTTCAGGATGTAATTTACTTCCCTCTGGGCTGCACGACTCCTGGTGCCCCCCTGATGATTGATATATGCCACTGCTGTGGCATTGTCTGATTGAATTCTGACAGGGGACCCTTGGAGTTTGGATGTCCATGCTACTAGGGCATACCGGGCTGCTCGTATCTCTAAGAGATTGATGGGCAGGGCCTTTTCTGCATCCGACCATCTGCCCTGGAGAGACTATTGCTCCAGTACTGCTCCCCAGCCTATAAGGCTGGCATCTGTAGTGACCACCTCCCAAGAAATCGGACTGAAGGATTTCCTTTTTTCCAGATTCTGGGAAACCAACCACCAACGGAGGCTCTTGCGAACGGAAGGGGACAAGGACATTGTAAGTCTAGGCCTGAATTTTTTTGTTCCAGGCTGACAGTATGGCCCCTTGCAAATTCCTTGAATGGAATTGACCGTAGGGTACTGCTTCGAATGATGCCACCATTTTTCCCAGCAGCCTCATATACAGGCGTATGGACGGCTGTCTTTTTTGTACCCACTAAGTGGATCAAATCTTTCAAAGACAACACCTTTCCTCGAGGCAAGAATATTTTTCTCTGGCCTGAATCCAACCTTAGCCCCAAGTATTCCAGACTTTTGACTGGTTTTTAGGGCTGACTTGTCTCGGTTGATAATCCAACCGTGAGATTCCAGATACTTGATTGTCTTGTGAACGACCACGTCTAGTTTTTTCACTGAGTGGTCTATCAGCAACAAGTCATCCAGATATGCCATTATCATTACACCTTGTGTTCTTAGATTGGCCAATAAAGGGCCAGAATTTTTGTAAACACTCGTGGTGCTGTGGCCAAACCGAAGGGTAAGGCTCTGAACTGAAAATGGCGCCCTTCTACTGCAAAGCGTAGAAATTTTTGGTGGACTGGAAAGATGGGAATGTGCAAATAAGCATCTTTGATGTCGATCGTGGCTAACCAATCCTCCCCTTGTAGGGCAGTGGCCACCGATCGGATCGACTCCATCGGAAAGTCCTGATATACAGGAATTTGTATAGCCCTTTTAGAATTAATATGGGCCTCCCGACCGCGTTTGCTTCGGGACTGTAAAGAGGTTTGAGTAAAACCCGAACCCTCATTCTTCCAGGGGAACCTCCATAATTACTCCTTGGAGCAATAGTTGTTCTAGTGCCAACAGGAGGGACTCTCTCTTCCGGGGATCCCTTGGCACGTTTGACCTCAAAAATGGGAAGGAGGAGAGTCTTTTAACTCCAAACTGTATCCCAAACCTACTGCGGAGAGCACCTATCTGTCTTGATCGTGTCCCGCCAGGTCTCTTGCGAACAACTGGAGTCCTCCCCCCACCCGACTGAGTGGGGGCTTCAATGAATTTAACTTTGGGGGAGGTTTTGTACCTCCCCTGACCCAGGGTTTCTCATTACCCTGCTACTGTCCCTGTTTTTTACCCCCGGGATTTGACCGAGGAGGCCGTCGGAACTGTTACACAGCCGATGCCCCAGGGACTGGAGAAGCAGGCCTCTTAAAGAGGGACCTCTAACTCTGCTTTTAACCGGCAAGAGCGTATTTTTACCGCTGGAAATTTTCTGGATATATTTGTCCAGGTTTTCCCTGAATAAGCGTTCACCATGAAATGGGACGCTAACCAGCCATTCTTTACAGGGAGCTTCAGCAGACCAGTTTCTGAGCCATAGGAACCTACGCATATGTACTATAGACAGCGTAAGGCGGGAGGCCTGATGGACTGAATCCTCTATGGCGTCAACCGCAAAGCCTAAGGCTCTAGGTAGATCAGCTAGGGCAAAGCCTGCTGATCTGTCAAGTCCCTCAAGACCTGTTTCAACTGATCCTTCACTGCTTAGCAGACCCCAATACTTGGGTTGTATCACCAAGCAGATTTTCATAAGGACTCCAATCTTTTATCTATTGGGTTCTTGAACATTTGGACATTATCCACTGGACATGTCAGTGATTTATACATACAAGAGATGGCTGCGTCCACTGTAGGGACCTTCCATTTTTTTTTTTTTTTTTTGATGAACTTATCCTCCATGGGATAGACCACCGGAAATCTCTTGGGGGAATAAATATTTTCTCAGGACGTTCCCAATCCTGGTAAATGAGCCCTTTCAGTAAAGAGTGAAGTGGAAAAGAACAAACAGTCTGGGGGCTTCTAGCGACCCCAACGAGGATACAGTAGTGGTTGATGGTTCCGCAAGGTGCATTTTTAAATGCTGATCGGACCATGTTAGTCAGAGACTGAACCCATAATCTTTCAGCTTGAGATGCTGAGAAAAGGTTCCCCCACTGTTGATTCCTCTATAACAGAATCAACCTTATCCTGATCCCCTTCAGGCAGGTCGATCCCTGTATGGGACTGTTGCTCTGCTAACAGGCACTCTGAAGGAGGAGACGGAGATCGGGCGTGCTTTCCCTGACAGGGAGGCAGCGATAAATTTTGACAATCTCTCTCTAATCCTCCCAGAGCTGAGGAAAAAACCTCCTCTGTTACATACACAGGAGCAGGTGACTGAGGACAGCCACAGTACCAAGTACCCCTGCGGGGTCTCTACGGTCACTTACCTCTGAACTTCAGGGGAGACTGGTGCAGCAGGAGTATGCCCAAGATCCTCAGAGCCCGATGAGACCCCCTTCGCTTCCTGGAAGATTCAGTTCCGGAGCTACTGGACGGCATATTCCTAAGCCTAAAGCTGAGGTATTCCAGCCGTAATACACCACTTTTACTGAGAATAGTCTAGCACAATTGCTGCTATATCACAGTTGGTGTCTACTAATGTGCCTTTCTAGGGGATGCCTGTATCAACCGCTTGCTGTATGCCTTTAAATGTTGCCAGCTCTGTCTCTGTACTTCATAGCCAGCTTACTGCAATAATGTGGCTTTTTAAAAACCTGCTGGGACGCCCGCACATGCGCAGAAGCGCTGCGGCGCGCACAGAGCGTCATCCCCCAGGCCCCGCCCCTTTTTCCGGCCACCTCTATATATAGAGGCGCGTGCACGCGCGCGGCCACGTGCGCCTCGGCGCTAATTTTCAAACATGGAAAACCAGGGACAGGAGCCAGGGCCCCCTTTGCCGCAGGCCGGGGGATAGACAAACACTGCAACATGGCAGAGGAAACAGTTTCCTGTAGGAGAACTCACCAGCTGCCTGGACTTTGCTCTCTGAGAAGAAACTAGTCCATATGACAAGAAAAACATTCCACAGCGGCCTCTAGTGGACAACACAGGTACCGCAGTTTAATATACTAAACATATATAAAAAAACATTTTTTTTTTTTTTTTTTCTTGACCACCATTAAAAATTATTACATTTTTTTTTTTAGTAGTTACAGGCATGCACAGATATTAGCGGGAATACCGTTAGGTAACAGACAGAAAGACAAATTAGGCTTGGGGGTCCCCCAATAGAACCAAGTTCCTGGGGGCCCCCACTTACCTGTTCCCCGCCGCAGGACTTTGTTTGGTCCACAAAAGCCCAAACTTCACCTATCACGGCAGGCATTGTAATCAAACCTTCAGGGACCGGGTTCCCAAGGATTCCACTCCCCTGGACCTGTATAGCACCCTGCACAGAAAACATCTTGGTCGTGGGTATGACCAGAGCTCTGGATCCCAGGGTCCAGCTCTCCTAAGAGAAGCATTACAGGCAGAACCTTGCTCTTCTCTGCAAGGCCCGGGTACCGACCGTTTAGCTATGAAGCTTTTTTGGTCGGATCCGGAATAGCTTACTGAGGCCCAAAAGAACCTGTACGCAAGCTCAGTGAAAAACACATGTTTCTTCTTGGCCAACACCTTAGACACTGGCAAAAAACTGAGGTGCTCCCGGATGGGAGGGGCTTATATAGGGGAGGGTACTTCCGGTTTTGGAAGTTGCCAGTGCCAGCACCTGACGGTAACTATATAACCCATTAGTAATGACTATGTCGCTCTGTGTCCCGTGATGTACGAGAAAGAAATGCATGATTATGCAGCAGCGCTAGTGTAAACCTAGGCTAAAACTAGACTTTTTTTTTTTTTACTTCAGCCAGTGGGATTTCTACATCCACACAAACGAGGCGGATGAAGGAATCCTCCCACCGGGACATTGTATTCTGACATTGGAACCCACCGCTAAAAATACACTGATTAGCGACTGCAGCTGCTGATCAATAAAGGTTTTCCATCATGGTCCTCCATCTGAAGTTGATCAAACAATCAACTTCTGTAGAGCAGGGGCAGACACACACTTATCAAAATTTAGACAAACCCTGCATATTATAGTTTTCTTTTAGGTACTTTACAAGTAAAAAAGTAAATACTTCATGCATGGTATTTTTGGGGAGTTTTAGTTTGAGCCGCACATTTATAGAATGCCAAAGGGGTCCTGTCCTTGTGTTCTATGCCTGGTTGATAAAACAGTATGGATAAAATGAAGATGAACTGAATTCTCAAAGTGATTTATGTTACTTTATTTATATACAGTTCTCCATATGACCATAATTTCATACTTGGATACCTTTGCGCTGATATGAACAACTAAATTTTCTTGCCAATACATACTGCCTGGAGATGTATAAGACATAACAAAGGAAGCATTTCCCATCGGTCCTTCAAGATGAGCTTAGCCAAACATTTAGCAAAATACTTGTTTTAACATTGAAACCTAATCTGCTTTTGGTTAATTATCAAGAATTTAGGCAGCCTCTCCCTGTACTAAAACAACGAGGGCCTTAAATGAGTTAAGTTCAATCTACCAGCGAGGTTTTGCTCTGTTCGCTCTTTTAGATTGGTACAATCATTCCCATTAATGCATGAGTCTCTGTTCCTCTACACAGGTGGGCACAGCCGTGTTCACTGGTCAGTGTTTGACATGGGTGGTCACAAAAAAAAACCTCAAAGGCAAAGTCTCCTAGTCTTTGGTAGATGCTGTAGTGTTAAACTACCTGGCTATCGATGAGCAAATGTAAATTTATTAAGGTGCGGTTCACACTTGGGATCAGACATGTGAGACCCCAAGTCGTGTGACATGTGAAATCCTATTTTAGTCAATAAGAGCGGTCTAAATTAGCACTACTGAAGTAACTCCGATTTTAGAAAAGGTTCCTATACTACTTCAAGGCAACTTCTGTCTGACTTGTGCCCAAAGACTTTAATGGAAGTTGCCTCCAAGTCGGATCTTCATCTATATCAATGTTATTTGGTCTGACATTACAGGAAGATTACCCAGGCATTCCCTGAAAGTTGCTTCAAAGTTGCTTCAAACTCACATCATGTTGTACTCAAGTCACCAGAAAATCGTCAGGAAGTCGCGCCATAAATCGTGGCAATGTGAACCGAGCAGTAAAGTCAAGAGAGTTGGGTGAGATTTCAACATTTTGGTGATTTTGGTCAGTAGGAAAGGGAAACATTTTGGTGGTTGTTGAGGGTACAGTGGGATTTAAATAGCTCGTGAGGGTTACATAAGCTCATTTCAACTATCCTTGACCTGTTTTGGGGTCAAAAATTGGCCCCTCTTTTGCCTTTTGGTGTTTTTTTTTTCTAAACAGTTCAGTGAGTGAACTGAGATTTTCCACTTTAACCAAATGTGTGTAATCTGTAATTCTTCACCAAAATCAAATTCTATCGTCCCAACACTTGGCAGGTTCCTTATAAATCTTATTGCTGAGATCTCTGTGCTGAGTTCCTAGGTCTGCTTGAACCATTATGAAGAGTACCCACTATACTTGCGTTGTTTGATATTTATTTTATGTAATGGAGAACGTGAAAGGTTTAGCTGGAACACAGAAAGGTGAGCAGAGACACTCAAAACTCCCAGTTTCAGGAACAGAGTCAGGGATTATGGCAGTGAAATCTTGCTGTTGGAGAATTGAAGACATAAAAAGCCAAGGGCTGACTCAACCCGACAGGCTCCATCTATAACTAAAATATTTCTGTGGGATGGACTGACCCTTAAATGTTTTTAAAGAGATCCATTTAGTGCAAAGTGACATGGTGAGTGTAAAGCCATAACATCAGTCATGACTGGTTGTCTTTAAAGTGATTGTAAAGTCTTGTTTTTTTTCTCTATAAAAATAACAAACGTGTTGTACTTACCTGCTCTGTTGCAGTGGATTTGCACAGGGCAGCCTGGATCCTCCTCTTCTCAGGTCCCTATTCTGCGATCCTGACCCCTCCCTCCTGTTCAGTGCCCCCACAGCAAGAAGCTTGCTATGGGGGCACCCGAGCCGAGTCACAACTCCCTGTGTCCATTCAGACATGGAGCCCCGACCAGGCCCCACCCCCTCTCTCCCCTGATTGGCTAGCTGACTTTGATTGATAGCAACATGGACATCGCTGGACAGAGAGGGACATCAGGTAACTGTTAGGGGGGCTTCTACACACAGAAGGCTTTTTAGTTTAATGCAAAGAATGCATTAAGATAAAAAAAACCTTCTGTATTTACAACCACTTTTAATATCCCCGGTTAAGCAGGGACTGGCCAAATTTTGATCCATGTATGGGCTAGCGGGTTGTACACAAATGAATCTATAGATTGACTTGTGTACAACCAGATGGTTGGGTTTTCCCGAATGATCATTGCCATCAGAGCATAAGGAAACTCACACCGTTCCAGGCACATGTGCTCCCCCACTTGTAAACACTACTCCGCCTCTGTATAAGGGTGCCAGCCGTACATTAGAAATTAAATAATATTCCAGATGGCTGCACTCCTAAATGGCTTTTATTATCCAAATGCAGACTTAAAACATCATATGTCAGTGGAGGAAGGAAGAATACTGACACGTTTCGCCAAAGCAGGCAACACTAATCATTGTATTCTGCTGGTGGGGAAGACTCCCTACCGACAGAATACAATAGCTCAGTCGGAATGATTCCCCCATCTACATTTGTTCAACCCGCAGGTTGAATGAAGCAAAAAATGAATCATGCATAGCCTGCCTTAGACCCCATAAACACGTGGTGCTTAGCCCCAATGCATAGGGCTCTGGTGTTTAGCTGCTGGTGGAAGACACAGGAGACCCATCAAGCCTCACTGTCGTCAACTGCTGCAGCTGGACGGTGCACCTAGCTGTACTTACATTTAGTGATGTATGCGCCCAAGAACTAATGCCCAAAATGCAGACTTTTTGTGTTCTGGACATTCAATCCTGGGCCCATATTGCTGTGGGTGGAAGGCATAGGTAACCCATCCAGCCCCTTGGGTGGCAGCCTGTTCAACTCTGCAGCTGGATGGTGCACCTAGTTTTACCTACGTTTAGGGCTGTATGTGACCAGCAGTCACTTTTGTTGCCAGCGGTTTAGACATTAATGGCTGTGTGTTGAGTTATTTTGGGGGGACAGCACATTTACAGTTATACAAGCTGTACACTCACTACTTTACATTGTAGCAAAGTGTAATTTCTTCAGTGTTGTCACGTGAAAACATATAATAAAATATGTACAAAAAAAATTTTAAGGGGTGTACTTACTTTTGTCACATACTGTATATCAGTGTGCATACAAACAGCGTATATGATCATGAATATTAATGAGAGCTCTGTGTATTTATATATATATATATATATATATATATATATATATATATATATATATATGCCTTTTTTATTTTATGTTTCAATTAAAGGAAAAATATGGGTTGGATTACAAAGTAAATTTATTGCTCCTTGATTGCATAGGTATATCTCCAAATGACATAGCAGAGTTAATATTCTAATAGGTACAGTCTCAATTATATTAGATTTTGCACAAGTTATTTTTTTTATTCTTAATATAGTTATTTATTTTTTAGCGGAATGATAACACTGGTTAATTATAATTAAATATGAAACACTGGCATATATTACTGTTTTAACTCATTATAATGACACGTCTCTAAACCAAAGTAATTTATAATAATATGGAAAACACAATTCAGCATTAAAATTGCAATAAAATATTGTTACAATAATGTAATTCTCTTCTACAATCCCCGTTTGCGTGCTCTGGAGATGAGGGGAGGTTGATGTGTGCTCGGAAATACATTATAATGACCATGGAGATGTGTGTTGGCTTTATCGGATTTGCATGCAGATAGTCACGAGCTGGGTATACACTGCTGGAACTCCTCTGAGGTCTACCAGGGAACAGGCTGGCACCACTCCAATCCTTCCTGTACCTGACTCATCCACCTCTTCCCACTCATATGCTGCTCCTCTCAGTTAGCCTTTCCACCAGCTGACAACTTCTCAGAAAATAAAGTTTCTAACTTAAACCTACACACATTGTACAGTCTGCCCCCTCCATATGCAGGGCCGCTGATAAGGCAATACAACCAGCCCTCCTGTACTGGGCCCAGGCCTCATCAGTTCAAAAGGGGGGCCCGGGCACCTGCCGAGCAGAAGACCCAGTAGTACTGCCTTATTGCTGATACTTGTGACTCTTCTTCAGTGCTGCTGGCTTCTATTCTTTCCTTTTTCTGGCTGCACTGCAGGAGGACTGGTTCTAGTATCTGTGCCCCCTTCCCCCTGCTGTTTGGGACTTTTCTTTTCTTCCCTTGGCTGCACTGCAGGAGGATCGGTTCTAGCATCTGTGCCCCCTTCCCCCTGCTGTCTGGGACTTTTCTTTTCTTCCCCTGGCTGCACTGTAGGAGGATCAGTTCTAGTATCTGTGCCCCCTTCTCCCTGCTGTTGGTTACTTTTCTTTTCTTCCCCTGGCTGCACTGCAGGAGAATCGGTTCTAGTATCTGTGCCCCCTTCCCCCTGCTGTCTGGGGATTGTCTTTTCTTTTTCTGGCTGCACTGCAGGAGGATCAATTCTAGTATCTGTGCCCCCTTCCCCCTGCTGTCTGGGACTTTTCTTCTCTTCCCCTGGCTGCACTGCAGGAGGACTGGTTCTAGTATCTGTGCCCCCTTCCCCCTGCTGTCTGGGACTTTTCTTTTCTTCCCCTGTCTGCACTGCAGGAGGATCGGTTCTAGTATCTGTGCCCCCTTCCCCCTGCTGTCTGGGGATTGTCTTTTCTTTTTCTGGCTGCATTGCAGGAGGATCAATTCTAGTATCTGTGCCCCCTTCCCCCTGCTGTCTGGGACTTTTCTTCTCTTCCCCTGGCTGCACTGCAGGAGGATCGGTTCTAGCATCTGTGCCCCCTTCCCCCTGCTGTCTGGGACTTTTCTTCTCTTCTTCTGGCTGCACTGCAGGAGGATCAATTCTAGTATCTGTGCCCCCTTCCGCTTGCTGTCTGGACTTTTCTTTTCTTCCTCTGGCTGAACTGCAGGAGGATCGGTTCTAGTATCTGTGCCCCCTTCCCCCTGCTGTCTGGGACTTTTCTTCTCTTCCCCTGGCTGCACTGCAGGAGGATCGGTTCTAGCATCTGTGCCCCCTTCCCCCTGCTGTCTGGGACTTTTCTTCTCTTCTTCTGGCTGCACTGCAGGAGGATCAATTCTAGTATCTGTGCCCCCTTCCCCTTGCTGTCTGGACTTTTCTTTTCTTCCTCTGGCTGAACTGCAGGCGGATCGGTTCTAGTATCTGTGCCCCCTTCCCCCTGCTGTCTGGGACTTTTCTTTTCTTCCTCTGGCTGCACTGCAGGAGGATCGGTTCTAGTATCTGTGCCCCTTTCCCCCTGCAGTGCTGCCATTTTCCTCCTCTCCTGCTGGCAGGTGCTGAGGGCACAGAGGTGGGTTATTTCAGGATGGTGAGCAGGGGGGCTCACCATCCTGAATGAACACACCACCCTAAATGAACACAGTGAGCGATGGGTAGAGGGATTGCAGATATTGTCTTTGTGCCGCTAGTCATTTGAATAGGTCTTGTAAAACGGGGGTATAATTTCTTCCATGGCTGCAAAGCATAGCATAACGGGCGTAGTATTTTAGCAAAAATATTATTTGATATTTTCAGAGGAGGTGGGCCCTGTCAGGTAAGCTGTACGGGGGCCCCAGTGATCTCTATCAGCAGCCCTGTCCAAATGTGTCCTTGCTAAATTCCTTAAAGGGACACTAAAGGTTCCCGTTAAAAATAAAATCACAAACATGTTATACTTACCTCCACTGTGCAGCTCGTTTTGCGCACAGTGGCCCTGATCCTGGTCTTCTGGGGTCCCTCGTTGGCTGTCTCCGCTCCTCCCTGCATCAGCTAACCCCCTTCATGGGAAGTGCTCTCCCAAGGGGGTTAGCTTGCAGGCGCGCTCCCGTGATACAGCCGGCGGCCATAGTCGCCGACAGTATCACACGGCCCCCTGCGTCATTGCATGTGATTGACAGCAGCGCGAGCCAATGGCTGCACTGCTATCAATCTAGCAAATCTAGCCAATCGACAGCCAGACTCTGAGGAGAAGAGGACGCCGGGGGGGCGCGCACAGCAGATTCGGGGCTCAGGTTAGTAAAATGGGGGGGCTGGGGGGGCCGTCATTGCCAGGTTTTTTTCACCTTAATGCATAGGATGCATTAAGGTGAAAAAAAATAAAACCTTTACAACCCCTTTAAATCATTCCCTTGGGTGCCAAGTGTCCTGGGTCCTGCAAAACAGTCCTGCAATTGTAGACACTGTCCAGCAGGGTCCATGCCCTGCAGTTTGTCTTGTAGGATCCAGAGGCTTGGAAAGCCTGCTGCTATGTGCCTTGGGTGTCCAACAGTATCCTTCTCCTGACAAGCACACTAGAAGATAGAGGGACCTATTGGTGCTACTCAGTGTGCCTCCCTTTCTCAGTGATGTCCTCCACCAAGCTTATCAGCATGTATTGCAGAAGAGAGGAGAGAGTCTCATTATTGGAAGAATATTTCCTAACCTGGAGTGACAGTCCCTTGCCTACTATAGCCATTGCTAGTAGAAACTGTATGTTATAGAGCTGGGGTCTTATAAAGGGCTCTGTAAGAGGGAAGCAGCAAAAAATAAAGCATGGAGATATGAATGGATGGACAAGTTTGCTTTGAATATTAAAATTGAATTAAATAGCGTTTGTGGCGCTCTGGTACAGTTAAAACAGAACTATGCTGCATCTGAGCCCATAAACCAAAAATATATATATTTTTTTAATATTCAATCAACGCAAACTGCCCCATCTATCCATGTTTCCATGCTAGTAAGGGCAGATAATTAATGTAGCATTTACTTCCTTGAATTCATCTGCCCATAGCTCAGGCATGACGGCAGGAGGGTGTGCTTAGCTAAGAAAATCCCTCCTCCCCTCCTGAAGGCTTCTGGGATGTATGACATCATTTGCCTAGGCTTTGAAACTAAGAAGTAACTGAAGAAAAAAGTTTAAAACAAGTAAATACAATATACCGTCCTCCCTATTTACTAATGTAAGCAGCATAAGCATTAAAAATAGTCAATGTTGATTTAGTAAAGTTCCACTTTTAAGTGTTTGTTTCTCCAGCATTTCATATTTCTGATATGTGGCTGATGTACCATGTACTTGTATAGAAAATGATCCTGTTCCTTTTGTATGGCTTCCCTTGTGTGAAATCCCTGGGGGAGGCGAAAAAGGAGAGAGAAAAAAGAAAAAATAAAGAGAAGAAGGGAAGGGAAAGGGAAGGGAAAGTGCTCCAACTCCCAGCAAAAAAGGGGGTCAGAAACTAGACGAGAGGAAAGGAGAGGGAGAGGCAACAAAAAAGCCCCAACCCCCCAAAAAAAGCACCCGAAAGAGTGAGGGAAAACGGGTAAGAGGAGGACCAGAAGAAGAGAGGGTAAAGGGAGGTTGCCTGGGGAAAAAGGAAGTAAGGGAGGAAGAAGATGAAGTATCCCATGTGGTTTAATCTATCGTGCTGTTCAAGATCAGGTCGCAACAATAGTCATATGGACAGCAGGGAGCGTTTCAGACCCATGTGGTCATTGTAATTTATCCAAGGGTCCCAAACCTTCGGGATTTTGGGGTGGGTATTCAGGACAGACCTGAGCTTCTCGTGCACCATAATGCCCATAAGGCGCTGTTTAACCTCAGCAAAATGAAAAGGCTTTAGCTATGGTCTGCTGTGCTGCCAGGAAGACAAACCCCACCAGCTTCCTCTGAGCTGTGGTCAAGGACGGAATGGACTTGTGCAACAAGGCTTCCCAAGGGTGAGTTTCACCCACTGATTTGCAGTGTATTGCCACAAGAGACACAGGCCTCCAGCGAATTGAGTATAAGGCCTCGTACACACGGCCGAGATTCTCGTTGAAAAAAACATGTCGTTTTTTTCGACGAGATTCTTGGACAAGAAACTTGTCCCGGCCGAGTGTACACACGCTCGTTTCAAAGAACCCGCGGTTCTTTGAATGGAGCGTACGCGGTGACGTCATCGACTACGACGAGCATGCGCTCTTCACGTCGCCGCCATCTTGGTATACCCTACGTATGCCTAGGAAGCTACCGCGCATGCGTCAAATTCATTTCGAACATGCGCGGGCTTCCGGGAGGACAGGTAAGTGTACACACACTCACTTTTCTCGTCGAGAAACATGCCGAGGAGAATCTCGACGAGAAAATAGAGAGCAGGTTCTCTATTTTCTCGTCGAGGTTACTTGTCGGTTTTCTCGACGAGAAACCCGATAGCCGCGTACACACGACCGATTTACTCGGCAAGACCTCTCTGCCAGCAAGTTTCTTGCTGGTTCTTGCCGAGAAAATCGGTCGTGTGTACGAGGCCTAAGGATAGAATTAGGATTTCAAGACTGACAGGGTCATTTTAAGGTTAAGTAAATGTCAATTTTTTCTATATTCCATCTGGATTTTTCTTTAACAAATGGTATAAATTGTGTTCAGCACCATTCAGTACGATATTTGGTTTCTGCCTTAAATATTACCTTTCCAACTACACCCACACATGGCTCAGGCCAAAGGAAACATCCCAACTCCCTTTACTAGTCAAAACTTTCTTGGCAGAGCTAAAATTACATGGATCTGAAAGTAAACATCACTTTAGAGAAAGTAGACCCCAGCTTACCTGTTGATGAGATTTTAATGCTACATGAAAGAATAATTCAGCTGACCTGCACTATGCAGTAGAAATGGAGATATGTCTTTGCTCAGGATCCAGATAGCTTCCATGTATACAACACATGAGATACTAAAGAGATGTAACCTCATGTTAACCCTTACAGAGCCCTAGCAAACTCTTGTTTAACCAGTTCCCGACCGCGCTATAGCCAAAAGATGGCTAAAGCGTGGTAGTCCAGTTCTGGTAAGGCGTCCACGGATGTCCACCCAGAACCCCCCGCGTGCCCCCTTGAGTGTGCATCCGGCCCGCTCTGTGATCGCTGTGTCCTTTGGACACAGCTGATCAAAGATCATGGTAAAGGGCCAATCACAGCAGCCCTTTACCATGTGATCAGCTGTGTCCAATCACAGCTGATCACTTGTAAACAAACTTTCTGGTTTCGGCATTCCTTTCTTCACACGCTGTCACAGCGTGAGGAGAGAAGAGCCAGTAACTGGCAATTCTGACATGGGAAATTTACACTGGCATCAGGGCACTGATCATCAGTGCAGCCCCAATCAGCGACCATCAGTGCCCCTATCAGTGCCCATTAATGCTGCCCATCAGTGCTGCTCATCAGTGCCGCATATCAGTGCAGCCTCATCAGTGCAGTCTATCAGTGCACATCAGTGGAGAAAAATTACATATTTTTTCAAAATTTTAACAAAAACTAAGAAAACTCTTCTTTTTCACATCACGCCCAGTCCTCCGACGATCATAGAGATGACTGATGACCATCTGGTCACCAGTCATCTCTATGCTCGTCACGTGACCCACCACCGGCGCCGGACGATTCTCTCCGGGTCCCCGATGGCACGAGAGAGCCCGGAGAAGCACCGGATGGCGGCACGAGGGGGGGATGTCCCCTCCCGCCGCCTATAAGAACGATCAAGCGGTGAAACCGCCGCTATGATTGTTCTTATGGTGCGCAGAATCGCTGGCTGAACAAAAGGATATCTGAATGATGCCTCTAGCTGCAGGCATCATTTAGATATCCCCCCACAAAGCCGATGACGTCATATGACGTTCACTCAGGAAGATCCCATCTGTTGACGTCATTTGACTATGGGCAGTAGGGAAGTGGTTAAATAATTTTTTTAGTTATTTTTTATATATTTTTTTTAATATATATTGTTTTTTGACTGCCTGGGGGGGGGGGGGTGCGGCGCCCGGGCGCCCCCTATGGATGGGCTGCCACTGGACAGGGCCACCCACGGAGTGAATTTTGGTCATTTAAATCTCAAACCAGAGCAAATTTGCAAAGTGTATGGCCATCCTTGCACACTTACACACAGTGCATGTGGCTAAGGCCCCGTTCACATCTAGCGATTTGGGATTGTGGGCGGATCCGCCATGATTCTGCCTGCGATTCCAGATTGCACCACAATGCTGGCAAAACACAGCACGCATGTTTGTATGCCATTCATTTTTAAAGGCACCAAAATACCGTAAGGTTTTGCCATGATTGTGGCACAATTTATTGCCTGGCAAACTGCATTGCTTCAACCTTGTCGCTCCAAAAGGAGCAGGGGTTTCATTTGGGTGACAAGCTTTGCTACGATTGCCATGTGATAGATCGCACAACAATTGCAGCAGAATGGCACCGCATTTTGGTGGCATTAAAAATAATTGTCACACAAACATGCATGCTGTGTTTTGCTGTTTTGCCAGCTTTGAAGTGCGATTTGAAAACGCTGGCAGAATCGCGGCAAATCCCTAAATGTGAACAGAGCTTTATAGGCTACATATTGGCCACACACTATTAGAGGGTTAAGAAGAATTTTAGGGACATTACATTACGTGATAAGTAAATATTGTCTGAATACAAGAGGGGGGGGGGGGGTGCCGCTGCTCCCGCCGGCCATGTAGTTTAAAAAAAGTAATAAGGGGGGGGGCGCTGCTCCCGCCGGCCATGTAGTTTGAAAAAATAATAATAAGGGGGGGGGGCGCTACTCCCGCCGGCCAGCCAGGTGATGTTGAGAAAATTACATTACAATAGCCAGGCGGGTTTACCTCCTGGAGATCCTCTCACGCTGCACGTTCAACTGAGCTGCCGAGTGCCGACGTCACTTTGTGTACTTTGAGTGACGTCGGTACTAGAACAGAAAGCACCGCCCATGTCCCAGGGCGGTGATTGTCTATGGCTCTATGCAGTGGCCAGTTTTTTATATATTTTTTTTTAATATATATTTTTTTGGACTGCCTTGGGGGGACGGCGCCCAGGCGCCCCCTATGGACGGGCCGCCACTGCATGATGGAACAACTTTTGACCAATTCAGCCGGAATAAGTTGAGATTTGATCCAAGTATGACCAGCTAAAAGACCAGAGCTCTAAGTAATAGTGAGGTCTGGCTTTCAGGTAAGATGTGGATCAAGTGGTGGAGACTTTATCTCACTACAAATCCTCTAGGTTCCATGACCCATATCATAACTTATTAAGATTCCCAGGAAAGAACAAGTTTGTGTCCTCCTTATTACTCATTAACCCTGGAGCCCCTCACCATGTGTAGGTGAGAAACCTAGGTGACCCATCCACAATCCTGCCAGCCAGTGACTCACATTTTGGTCGGGTTCTCCTTACATTCTAATCTGTGCTCAAGCCGCCTCTTCTCACAGTGACAGAATGCTAGCCTGTCCAATATATACAGTTTACTAAACCGCATGTTCATATGACCGTGATCCCCCATTTGTTGCCCGTGTATTACACTGGTTTCCAGTCTGCTCCCTGTGTAATGTAACGGTTGACTTTTTGTTGCCCATATATTGTCAGAACTGTCTTCTTTTTTTTTTTGCCTGCATATTGTCAAGTCACTACTGTTTAGAGGAGTGCTTTAGTAAAATGTTATTCTTTACAGACCTGTCACCATTAAACCACACTGCTATTACCCCTACATTTCAGTGTTTTGGTGTTTATATGCATTTATTGGATATACCACCTTTTGAAAAAGCAGTTTTCAATGTCTCTATTTCTTTTCTTGCTATAGTAAGTCTGAGTTTAAAGCGGAAGTAAACCCATCGATTTAACAGTTTCAAAAAGCAGTTACATTCCCGGTGATCTGCCGACAAACGTCCCCCCGGCGGATTCTGCCCCCAACTGTACTGCGCAGGCGCGGCGCTTGCGCAGTACGAACGTCAATGAGCTTCCGAAAATAGCCGAACGTGTAGAGCTGAGAGTCAGCTCTACACGGCGCCTGTGTGGACCTAGATGTAAGTGGCCAGTCGGCCTCACGTCCTCGCTTCGCTCGGACGGCTCGCTACGCTCGCTCGGCCTCCTGGCTCTTTTTTTAACATCCTCCATGTCCACGGGGATGGTAAAGAAAGAGCCTGGATGTCAGAAGCGTAGCACAATTTGGTGTGCGGAGGTGCCATGTAGAGCTGACTTTCAGCTCTACATGTTCGGCTATTTTCGGAAAAAGCGCCGCGCCTGCGCAGTACAGAGCGGGCAGAATCCGCTGGGGGGCAATGCTCGGCAGTACACCGGCATGTCGGGAATGCTAACTGTCACATTGGTTGTGCTCTCAACCAAACTGTCAAACAATGGCTGGTGTCATAACTGATCACATGTGCAGCATCATGGCAGTTGAAGATTAAACAGAGGCCAAGATGGCAGCTTCCTTGCCTGAAAATGATAGGAGGGTTTACTTCCACTTTAATTTAATGATCGTTACTGAATATTATTTGGTTTTATTTTGTTGTCTTGTTGTATGGGGGGGTTGATCAAGAATGAAATCAACCCTGGTGTCCAATATGCTAGGCATGTCACTGGGTAGATTATATAGCTTTTATAATCTATGGCAGGACAACTATGGGAGTCTTAAAATCTATTTAAGACGCAAAAAGAAAACCATAGAGATGAAGATCACACAGGAGACATTGGAGTGTCATTTACTAAAGGCAAATAGGCTGTTCACTTTGCTAAGTGGAGTTGCATGCTCCAGTGCTTAGTAAATGAGGTAAAGATTCACTTTGCAAAGAATCATGTGCAAGGAAAATAAAAAAAAATGGAATTTTTGAAGTGGTAGTAAAGTAAAAAGGAAAATCTACAGCTTAAAGTGGTTCTAAAGGCAGAAGGTTTTTTACCTTCATGCATTCTATGCATGAAGGTAAAAAAACTTTTGTAAGCAGCTTCTCCCCAGACAAGCTCGCCTCCCACCCACATTTTCTGCTAAAAAAAAAAAAAACGAAAATTTTGAAAAAAAAACAAACGTTTTTTTTTTGTTTCAGTTACAAAACTTTGTAAATAAGTAAGCTTTCTCCTTCACTGATGGGCACTGATGGGGCTGCACTGACGGGCACTGATAAGGCGGCACTGATGGGCACCGATGAGGTGGCACTGATGGGCACCGATAGGAGGCACGGATGGGCACCGATAGGCAGCATGGATGGGCACTGATAGGCGGCACGGATGGGCACTGGTAGGCAGCACGGATGGGCACCAATAGGCGGCATGGATAGGCACTGATAGGTGGCACAGATGGGCATGGATGGGCACTGATAGGTGGCATGGATGGGCACTGATAGGTGGCACTGTTCTCTAATGTGTTGTACTAATGGATGCCAATCAGTGCCAAACAGTAATGCCTGCCAATCAGTGGTGCCCATTGTGGGCACTGATTGGCATCCATTGTGGGCACTGATTGGCATCCATTAGGCATTTCTAGTGGGCACTGATTGGCATCCCTGGTGGTCTAGGGTGGCTTACCTTATGATGGGCATCCCTGGTGGTCTGGTGGCATCCCTGGTGGTCCAGTGTGGGCATCCTCGGGGGGGCTGCGCTGATAATCGATCAGCACAAACCCCCCCCGTCAGAGGAGCAGCCGATCGGCTCTCCTCTACTCGCGTCTGACAGACGCGAGCGAGGAAAAGCCGATTACCGGCTTTTCCTGTTTACATCGTGATCAGCCGTGATTGGACACGGCTGATCACGTGGTAAAGAGTCTCCGTCGGCTCAATATCCTGAAGACGTCATATGACGTCCAGACAGGATATTGAAACCACTTTGCCGCCGTTATTTTGCTTTAGGGCGGGCGGCAAGTGGTTAATAAATAAATAAATACCTGTTAAGCTTGACAGAAATCCAGTGCAGTCCTTTGTTCTGTGCACATCCCAGATAGTAAGGATAACTTGCCACAAATGTGTGGCAGTGTTGAATTGTAAGTCTGTTATCTTGCTGCACATTTTCACTGGCAAGTTGTACACTTGTAGAGCACTTGAAGCACAACTTCTAGGTGACACTTTTCCAATTTGTAGCAAATTTGCATGGCAAGTCTCTAGCAAGAGCAAAGTTGCAGTGGTGAGTCTACAGCAAGAGCTCTGCAAGTCTACAGAATGAACATTCAGCCACAGTGACCCCTGTGGTGGGATGACTATTGCACAACATAACTGAACCATAACTTGCAGCAGACTTGCAGAAAGTTTACAAAGAAAGTTGATCTGGAGTCATGGAATGCGGACTTTGCTGCAATTGTGTAACAAACTTGTGAAGCCTGACAAGTCTAGCAATAGCTTAGCAAGTCATTTTCAAAGTTGCAGCACAATTATTGCTTGCTATCTGGGATTAGGTGCATTGGCCAAAGCAATGAAGAACCAGAAAAATAGCAGTCATCTTGTACTTTTTCACATTTGTAGTACTCTACAACCCCTCTGAAAAGTGATCCACTGCTCTACTAAAGAGAGTAAAACAGTGGCTACTAGCACTGATACTAACAGTGATACTAGCACCTCCTGAATGCCTGTTTTTTTAATATGAGCATTTTGCTCTGAATTTTTGTCTGCTTTAGCGGTGCTGCATGTTGTGTATTACCTACTTCCGGTACAATTAGATATGCTTTGATTATACAGCTACATTTTTTTCTTTACTTACCCATTATAATTACAGGCAAAGCGCAGGAAAATATCAAAACTTGGGGGAGAGAAGAGTTATTTTAGAATAAAGCTTGTCATGTTTATTATTCTAAATGACTTCAATTTTCCTGGCTCTTCCTTGCTTTTGCCAGCGCATCGATTTTATTTGGTTTCAAAGCAAAAAGAACGTACAATTTCAACTGAAAAAAAAATGTCATAAACACCGGAGAAACTGCTGCGGATGACAGAATGGAGAGAAAAGTTTAGAGACAATCCTGTCAACAAAAAAGAAAAAAATGATATATTTTCAAGCGGTTCTACAACAATAGCAACTGTCTGTAATATATACCATCCTCTGTGCAGCTAGGGAATCAGGCTCCCCATACAATACAAGTGCCATTCCCTAAAGAGCGATCGTTGAGGCTGCTAGACCCCTCCCCCACCTGCCCTTTTAGACTAACATATTACAGTATACAATATAGCTTTACATAAGAGGCTGCAGATCTTAGTGTGCCGGTCACCTTTGCTCTGCCATTTCTCTCTTATCAGCAGTCAGGGCAGATTTTTGTACTGTCAGCCTGATTTCAAATTCCAGCTAGTGTTCAGAGGAGTTTGTAAATGTAATACAAAGAATAGACACAGGTTGGCTTTAAGAGCCGATTCACACAGCGGCAACACGACTTTGTGCGCGACTTTGTGAGGCGACTTGGACACGACTTGAGCGTGAACCACAGTGCGACTTGGAGCGACTTGAAGTCGCCGCCAGGACAGGGGACTTTTCCAGTGGCCAATCAAAGAGTAATCAGCTCTGTGGGTGGGAGGGGTTTGCCTGAGAAAACGATTTTCTCTTCCTGGAAAGTTGCTTCAGTTATGACAGGGGATCCGACTTTGGAGGCGACTTCCATTGAAATCTATGCGTACAAGTCGCCTAGAAGTCGCCTTGAAGTCGTACAGGAACCTTTTCTGAAGTCGGAGCGACTGCAGTAGTGTACATTAAGACGGCTCTCATTCACTTCAATGGAATTTGACATGTTGCGCGACTTGGGGCGACACAAGTCAGATCCCAAGTCGCGGTAGTGTGAACCGGCTCTTAAGTTCCATGTCTGTTTTTAGATTGAGAGTGAGGAAAAGTTAAAATTTCTGTTTTAATTTCTGTCTGTGACCCCACTGGGGAGATTTTTCCTCACTTCCTGTCAGGAAAAAAGTGGTGCATAGAAACGAATAAAAGAATTCCAAAAAGAAATGCTTAAACCCCAAATCCAAAAAACGAAAAAGTTCTCCCTTGCAGTGGGGCTACGTTCGTACTGCAAGGGGTAACTGATTTTTTTTTTTTTTTTACAATTTTATTTTTTATTATTTTTTACAATTTTTTTAGGAGCCTCGTTGGGGGGCTTTGGTGAATTATCAGGGGTCTAAACAGATCTCTGATGTTTCACCTTTGAGACAGGGGAGGGCTGGGCCAGGAGGCAGGGTGGCAATTGCCTCCCAGGCCGCCCTAACTTATGTTCAAAATGGCCGGCAGCCGCTGCCCGCTACCATTTTCTTCTTTATTCTGGTCTAGGAAGTCGGGCCGGGGCATGGCCATGGCGGCCAACCACTAGCTGTTGCATTCCGGGAGTTGTAGTCCGCACTCAAGCTTCTGGTGGGTGGAAAACACAGCAGCGCAGAGGAAACTACAACTCCCTGGGACCGGATTCTTGGAAGCAGGCAGAGGCAGGGCGTGCCAGGGAGTCGGGACGCAGGGCTGCAACTTGACCCCAGGATCAGGAGCGTTACCCCCCCAGGAGACCGTGGCGTGAAAGGACCTGCTGAGCTGAGATCGCTGAGGTGAGAGACCCTGACACCCCTAGCTGACCCCCCATCTCCCCCCAAAACACCCCATGTAACCTGCCCCAGTGATCAGGCTGCATTGGTGGGCACTGGAGTTGGTTGCACTGATGGGCACTGGTGAGGCTGCATTGAAAAACCAGGTGGGCCATGGAGGGTTAGCTGATTCGGCGGTTCAATGGGCCACTTGACTGGACTTGCCCCCCAGGCCTAAGGCCAGCAGCCCTCCCCTGCTTTGAGACAGAGAAAGGAAATTGAGGACACCTCCACCTCAATCTCTGCAACCTCAGCAGCACAGAATGAATGAATAGGTATAGCTCTGTAAGGAGCTTCCTGTTCATTCATAAACTGAAGCATAGCAAACACAGTTTACTATGCCTCGGCTATGAATGAAAAAAAAAAACAGAGTCAGTGATCATTACCGATCACTGACTCTATTTATTGTCAGATTTTATTTTGAAAATGTTAGAAAGGCAAATTACTGACACTGACTCTATTCATTAAGACAAGGAAGGGGCCAGTATATCCCACATACCGGCTCCTTCCCCGTTCTCCATCCTGACAGATCCCCTGCAGCAGCCGGCGGGAAAGGGGAGGGGGGAACCCGGCAGCGCTGTGGGAGAGGAGGGGGTGGCAGGGAGAATGAAAACACATAAGGGCCCAGAGACATCACAGGGTGGCCAGGGGAGAGGACAGGGGTGGCATATAAGGGTACTGATCCGTCCATTTCTCTCCTGCCACCACTGAATGCCTGGAAAGGAAAAAGGAGTGTCGGAATCAAACATAAGATTATCCCAGTCAGCTGTGTTCTTTCAGTACTGATTGGTGTAAAGTTACTTTATTTTTCATTTATACCTCTATTGATTCCCACACACCCTAGCTATGAGTAAGCGTCAATTCATGACGTGAAACGCGTTAGCCACCCTTCCCTGCATGCACACTATCTGCATTTGTTGTTTTGGATCTATGGATTTATTTTGAATTTGGATTTTTTACTTGAAATTTTGGAATAAATAACTGTCTATACAGAGTGCGGCAGTCCAGGGTTTCTTTTTCTCCCATACCACTGAATGCCTGCAGGCGGGGGGGAGGAGAAGAGGGCATTCAGTGGCAGCATGGACAGATCGGTTCCTCTACATGCCGCTGCCCCTCCTATCCCTGTGCACAGGGGGGGCCGCACTGGCCCCCTGGAGCACGAGGCCGGGTTGCAATCATGATCTCTGTACGTACACCTCTGCTGAGACTTGTAGTTCCCTGTGACCATGGGGTCTACAGGTTGCCCATCCTGCCTGTACATCACACAAGGTTTGCTGGGAAAATGCAGCGGAGATAAACCAAACACAGACAGACCACCTTGTCTGCTGAAGCCTGACATTCAACATATCAGCCGGACAGATGAATGTCAGATGTTCCCCATCTGTATTTCATTTTAGTTCTCATTTTAATACAAACTTCCTAATCCCTCACCTATTTCAAAGTCTTTGTAGACTCTCTCCTAAAACCAGAGCATGCCTGTATTTTACACAAGGGAAGAAGTGTTTATCTGCAGACAGGCAGCCGGGGAGCAAAACATCATCAAACCGAGCTTCTGTCTCCGTCATACGTATGGTCATTGGAACCCTGTCACCTTTTATAGATTCTAAATGTCACAGCTTTGTCATATGATCGGAGGTGGTGGGCAGCACTCGTTTTTATCTGTCCCTAGAAAAGGCTGTGACTAATGTTGGCCACACACCTATCAATATGATAATTTGATGGAGTGATTGATGCAACAAAAAGGATCAAACCGCATGCAAATCAAGCCCACACAACCAATAACAATTCAACTGGCCATTGATGGATTGAAATTCAGCTGGTTCAGCAGGGACTGGGCAAATTTCAACCTATCTATGGCCATTCCCACTCTACAGAAGTTAATCTAAAAGGGACTATGGAAAATTTTCATTCGATCAGCAGCTGCAGCCAATCATCTGCAGGACTGATCGGTGTATTTTGACAGCAGAGGAGACCCCGCTGTTAAAGTGTAAGTAAACCCTCCTATCGTTTTTAGCCAAGGAAGCTGCCATCTTTGCCTCTTTTTAACCTACAACTGCCATGATGCTGCACATGTGATCAGTTATGACACCAGCCATTGGATGGTTTAACAGTTTGGTTGAGAGCACAACCAATGGGAGTGTTTCATTTCCGGCACGTGCCGCAAATGAGATTGTTTTATGGATGGGTTTACTTCCGCTTTAAAATACAATAACTCAGTGGGGAGGATTCCTGCACCACCTAAGCCCTCTATTGGCAGCCTAAAAAGTCACCATTGTCAACCAACTGTCTCGGTCTAGAGCTATACTTTAACCACTTCAGCCCCCTTAATGACCAGGCCTTTTTTTGCAATACAGCACTGCGTCACTTTAACTGACAATTGCGGAGTCATGCAGCGCTGTACCCAAACAAAATTGATGTCCTTTTTTACCCACAAATAGAGCTTTCTTTTGGTGGTATTTGATCACCTCTGCAGTTTTTATTTTTTGCGCTATAAACAAAAAAAGACCAACAATTTAAAAAAATATATATATTATTTTACATTCTGCGATAATAAATATTTAAAAAAAAAATATATAAAAAAAAAATGTATTCATCAGTTTAGGCCGATATGTATTCTTCTACATTTTTGTCGTAAAAAAAACAACGCAATAGGCGTATATTGATTGGTTTGCGCAAAAGTTATCGCATCTACAAACTGGGATAGATTTAAGGACTTTAATTTTTTTTTATTGTTTTTACTGGTAATGGCAGCGATCTGCGATTTTTAGCAGGACTGTGACATTGCGGCGGACAAATCTGACCCCAAATTACACTTTTTGGGGACCAGTGACATTATTACATTGATCAGTGCTAAAAAAATACTCTGATCAATGCAATGAAGAAATGACACTGGCAGGGAAGGGGTTAACACTAGGGGGCAATCAAGGGGTTACGTGTGTTTCCTGGGTGTGTTCTAACTGTAGGGGGGGTGGGCTGCCAGGTACATGACAGAGATCACTGTTCCTGATCACTGGGAACAGTAGATCTCTGTCATGTCACTAGGCAGAACGGGGAATTGTCTTGTTTACATGGGCAGTTCCTCGTCCTGCCTCTCCTCATTGCGATCGCGGGTCGCCAGCGGACACCGAGTCCGTGGGGCATCTATGGTCACGTTCAAAGTCACTTAAATCCCCTTTCTTCCCCATTCTGATGCTCGGTTTGAACTTCAGCAAATCGTTTTCACCGCGTCTAGATGTTGCTTTTGCTGCCATGTGATTGGCTGATTAGCAAGTTGTGTTACCAAGCAATTGAACAGGTGGCAGCTCTGCATTAAAGCCCACTGCTGTGTTGCCAACATAACCTAATAAAAGGTCGAATTAAAAAAACAGCCTTTGTTGATAAGCTTACCCTTACTCCGGAGCTGGCCTTTGTACTATTTCCTTTACAACACAAGATGTTCTCAGTCTTCTGGGTTCAATAATTCAGCCTACTTCCTCTGAGCCCAGACAGTCATGTACCCACCCCCAGCCTGTGACTGGACAGTGAAGGAGATACAGCACAGTAATAAGCTTCTCTCTCTGTCACTCTGCTTTCTCCTGCTATCAGTGTGTTCTTTGTCAGCACATGATTGAACTGACTGGCTCCTTGTACTGTTTCTTCCTCTCACACTCCATCTCTGCTATATGATGACTGCAAGAGGTTAATACCAGGTCACATTCAGTTACTTGTATTTAATGATGTATTAATAAATACAGTTCAGCTTTAAGTGGAAATTGTTCAATTAGAAAATGAATTGTTCTCTTGATCCTCTTATCACATTTCATATGTTCTGTCAGGACCTAGAACAAGCGTTGGGCATGCTGAACACTATAGTACAGCCTTCCCTTTATGTAGACATTCGTCTGAGCTGAATGGTTTCTCTTAGAAATTGGGATTAGGTGTAATTCTGAATAAATTCACCATATCATTGACAAGTGCGCTGTGATCTGATTGGCCGTGGAATTAAGTGATGATTAATCTTTTCATGTTGCCTTTGGTGAACTTCAGAGAAATCATTAAATGCACATCATGCTGGTCCTCATTGATCAGAAATTCAGAAATAAGAATAGATTGTTTTGCTGAAAAGAGAACAGTCACATTCATTGTATTTATAGATCAGCACTAATAACAGGGGTGTCCTCTCTCTGCACCTTCAGGCCCGGTTATCTCTGCACCTTCAGGCCCGGTTATCTCTGCACCTTCAGGCCCGGTTATCTCTGCACCTTCAGGCCCAGTTATCTCTGCACCTTCAGGCCCGGTTATCTCTGCACCTTCAGGCCCGGTTATCTCTGCACCTTCAGGCCCGGTTATCTCTGCACCTTCAGGCCCAGTTATCTCTGCACCTTCAGGCCCGGTTATCTCTGCACCTTCAGGCCCGGTTATCTCTGCACCTTCAGGCCCGGTTATCTCTGCACCTTCAGGCCCGGCTATCTCTGCACCTTCAGGCCCGGTTATCTCTGCACCTTCAGGCCCGGTTATCTCTGCACCTTCAGGCCCGGTTATCTCTGCACCTTCAGGCCCGGCTATCTCTGCACCTTCAGGCCCGGTTATCTCTGCACCTTCAGGCCCGGTTATCTCTGCACCTTCAGGCCCGGTTATCTCTGCACCTTCAGGCCCGGTTATCTCTGCACCTTCAGGCCCGGTTATCTCTGCACCTTCAGGCCCGGTTATCTCTGCACCTTCAGGCCCGGTTCACACTGGTGCGGTGCAGGAACTGCAAGTGATTTGGACAGGAATCGCATCGCATTCATTTTGTATGACTCAAATCGCACCGCATCAAAATCGTCCATGACCCCTTTTTTTTCCGCAGCAGAATCGGATCACATGCATGTGAACACCCATGCAATCCGATTCTGCAAATTGCACTGCGTTTTGCAAACTGATTTTAGGGTGTCAGTAACTTAACATACCGGCATTTTGATGCAGTGCAGAAAATGCACAGAAATCACTGCGAATTCCGCATCACACCAGTGTGAATCGGGCCCCAGTCTGGTGACTAGACAATGAGGAGCAGCAGAGAAGCTAATGAGATCATCCCTCTGCTCACTCTGCCCTCTAATCAGCATATCCACTCATTTGTAAGCAGCACATCTGATTGGCTCCAAGCAGGGCTGCCATCAGGAACTTTGGTGCCCCTTACACAGCTTCAGGCATGGGCCCCCTGGAGCAGGGGAGAACCGGGGGGGTGCCACATTTGGCACCTTTCTGGGGGGAGGGGTGAACGGGTACCTGTTTTTGACAGGTCCCCTTCCCCACTTCTGGCCCGGTGTCCCAGAAGTTCGCCCCTCTCCTCCTTCCTCCACCAATTAGAAAGCGTAGCATGCTTCACGCCTGCGCAATAGGGAACAGCCGAAAGGCTTCACTGCCGGGTTCCCTTACCAGGAAAGGTGACGGCTGCATCCGATCTGAAGATCCGCTGGGGTGCGGACATCGCGGGCTCCCTGGACAGGTAAGTGTCCATATATTAAAAGTCAGCAGCTGCAGTACTTTGTAGCTGCTAGTTTAATTTTTCAGGGGGTGGGCGGACCTCCGCTTTAAAGTGATTCTAAAGGAAATATTTTTTAAAAGATTAAACATGTTATACTTACCCGCTCTGTGTAGATAGATTTGCACAGAGCAGCCCTGATCCTTCTCTTCTTGGGTCCCTCACTGGCACTCCTGGCTCCTCCCCCAAATGCCCCCATAGCAAGCCGCTTGCTTTGAGGGCACTCATGCAGGTTCGCTCCCGAGCCACACTGTGTTTCCATCCCCACCATCTTGACAGTGGGAGACTTCCTGCTATTTCACAGCCGTCTCCCCACTGCGCATGCACAAGATCGTCAGCAAAATTGGTCTCACAAGCCTCCTGGGGTGTGTGATGTATCCAGGGAGGGGGGAGAGACACCTGGGAGGGAATTGAAGAATCAAGAGTGGGTACTTGTCAGAAAATGGTACCTGAAAAAAGATCCCATCAAATATTTATTTTTTTGGGGGGGGGGGGGGGATTAGTGGTCTTGGTTTGGCAGTTGTGGGCAAATGGGCAAATGGGTATATATTTTGCAGGTGCATTGGTCTAATAACCAATCTGAAATGTAATTTGTTAAGTGAGCCTTTTACTTACTTCTCGTTAGAGCTGCACTATTCTGGCTGAAATGAGAATCCACTGTTTTTTTGCTTAGAATAAAGATCACGATTCTTATGGCGTAACATCATCTTTTACATTATACAAAAAATATGGGCTAACTTTACTGTTTAGGTTTTTTAATCCATTAAAGGGTATTTGTTTCCCAAAAAAATGCGTTTGAAAGACCACTGCGCAAATACAGTGTGATATAAAATATTGCAACAAAACCTCCATTTTATTCTCTAGGGTCTCTGCTAAAAATATATATATATATATATATATATATATATATATATAATGTTTGGAGGTCCTAAGTAATTTTCTAGCAAAAAATACTGATTTTAACTTGTAAGCAACAAGTGTCAAAAAAGGCTTACACAATCGGATTTTCCGATGGGATAAAATCCGATGTAATTTTCCATCGGAATTCCGTTCAAGCTGTCTTCCATCAGTCTTGCCTACACACTGTCAGTCCAAATTCCGAACCGTCCAAAACGCGGTGACGTAAAACACTATGACGAGCCGAGAAAAATTAAGTTCAATGCTTCCGAGCATGCGTCGACTTGATTCTGAGCATGCGTGGGTTTTTTCTCCGTCGGAGTTCCACACAGACGATAGGAATTTCCTATCGTTTTTTTTTCCATCGGAAAAAAAATAAAACATGTTCTATTTCTAAACACCGACGGAAAAAAATCCGATGGGGCCCACACACGATCGGAATTTCCGATGAAAAAAGTCCATCAGACTTTTTTCATCGGAAAATCCGATCGTGTGAACAAGTCATTAGTCTTTAAGTAGTTAAACTGACCTCATTTACAGACAGAAGTTCATTCCACTGATCTAAAAGAACAGAAGATACAATGTTTCTCTTTATCTCCTCCTAAGCAATGTTATAAGAAACTTGACAGGCTGACAGTTTTTGTTTTTTTTCTTTTCTTTTTTGACATCTGTTGGCTTGAGCAGAGAACTCTCTGCACTGAATCGAGGAAATGCCTTTTTAAGATCGGGAGGCGGTTAGAATGGCGATCTTGATTCTTTAACGATTAATCGTGCAGCTCTACTTCTCGTTCTGCAAGTCTGCATGTACATTTAATCTGGGAGCAAAATTAAATGTTACTAGACTATTTTCTGTCCAGTTCAAATGTTATTGCTTAATAAAGAATAGGAAGATACTGCATTATGGTCACTAGATGGAGCTGATGATCATAGGAAATAAATACTTACTATGATTGTCAGCGCCATCTAGTGACCATAATATGGTATTTTATTGATTCCTTCTATTCTTTATGAATGAATAATATTTGACCTGGAAAGAAAATAGCCTAGTAACATTTGATTTTGCACAGAATGACGGCACACACAGATTAGCAGGATGAATAGCTCTGTACATTTTAAATAAATATGCCCCTTAGTCTTCCAAACCCTATATGTACTGATAACTATCAAACCACATTCCCAATGCTCATTTTTGCACTACATCTATATATTATATCAGGCCATATTTATTGGATTTTTCACTTTATAGTTACAAAATGGTCATACTATTGAATGCAGAAAACAATATGTGTTTCATACTTTTTTTATTTTTGTAAAACCTCTCCGCATGTTGGTTGCCCAGATACGGCAAAGGCCAGTATGGGGCTGTAATACAACTCGTCTTAGCTGAGTACACAAACAGGCTTGAAAGTCTTCCTAAGCCTCCTGGCCTTGGTATGACCTTGAAGGAAAATAATCCTTACCTTTCTGTGACATTCCTGAAAACCAGATGTACTCTTCATCCTCGCTATATTACTTGCTGCAGACTGGAAAACATAAACAAGTTTTTTTATTGTTGTCTTAGTTTTATGCACAGTCTTATTTTATTGTAAAACATTCTTTATGTTTCTGTCTATATTTGCCCGTTTGATATGTTTATGGTTGTTTTTGGGTTTGATATATGAATTGCTATGGCTTCAATAGATGCTTTTAGTTTTTTTCCTGCATAAGGGCAAAGCCAAATATGTTCCTTTGAGATACTATTGAATCCGCACTTTGCTATGAGACAATGCAGACTTATAGCTGAACTCCAAGTACATATAAAACACACACATTGATGCAACTCTGTATGTATTAATACAATCCTATATATATATATATACTTGACGTAATTGTAGCCGTATTAGTGCAATTGTGACAGAGAAAATTAAGTACTGTCCGTGATACTTTTTTTATTTGCACTAACATAGAATTTTTCAGGACAAGCTTTCGGGGTATGTCCCCTTCTTCAAGGTCCAAGCAGTACTCGAAGAAGGGGACATACCCCGAAAGCTTGTCCTGAAAAATTCTATGTTAGTGCAAATAAAAAAGTATCACGGACAGTACTTAATTTTCTCTATATATATATATATATACACACTATATTTCCAAAAGTATTGGGACGCCTGCCTTTACACGCACATGAACTTTAATGACATCCCAGTCTTGGTCCATAGGGTTCAATAATGAGTTGGCCCACCCTTTGCAGCTATAACACCTTCCACTCTTCTGGCAAGGCTGTCCACAAGGTTTAGGAGTGTGTCTATGGGAATGTTTGACCATTCTTCCAGAAGCGCATTTGTGAGGTCAGACACTGATGTGGATGAGAAGGCCTGGCTCACAGTCTCCACTCTAATTCATCTCAAAGGTGCTCTATCAGGTTGAGGTCAGGACTCTGTGCAGGCCAGTCAATTTCCTCCACCCCAAACTTGCTTATCCATGTCTTTATGGATCTTGGTATTTTGCAACCCCTGGACATCAGAGCTCAAAATGGGAGAGACTATAATACTCTGATGCCGCGTACAGACGACCGTTTTTCATGACGAGAAAAATTTCATTTTTTTATTTGGTCATTAAAAACGATTGTGTGTGGGCTCCAGAGCATTTTTTACGACGTGAAAAATGGGCATTAAAAATTTGGAACATGCTCTAATTTTTCTCGTCGTTTTTCACGTCGTCGTTTTTCTCGTCATGAAAAACGGCCGTGTGTAGGCTTTAACGGCGTGAAAAAAATGCGCATGCTCAGAATCAAGTATGAGACGGGAGCGTTCGTTCTGGTAAAACTAGCGTTCGTAACGGAGATAGCACATTCATCACGCTGTAACAGACTGTAGAGCACGAGGCTGAAAAGCGCGAATCTCACCAAACTTTACTAACACAAGGATCAGGAAAAGCAGCCCAAAGGGTGGCGCCATCCGAATGGAACTTCCCCTTTATAGTGCCGTCGTACATTTCGTAAGTCACCGCGCTTTGCTCAAGCGTTTTTTTTCATGATCGTGTGTAGGCAAGGCAGGCTTGAGAAGAATCACGTCGAGAAAAACGTTGTTTTTGTTCAATGACATTAAAAACGGTCGTGTGTACGCGGCATCAGCCTTGTGTCGGCTACAAAGGATAGTAGCTCACTGATGAAACATGTATAAAAGGGAAGGGGTCTAGCTAAAGGGCTAAACTAACTAGCCCCAATAGACAGGGGATAACAAGTTGTAGTAACACTGAATTAGCACTAGATGTCAGCATCAAGACATTAATACATGCATAATGAAATCCCATGCAACTGTAAAGGATACACAATAAGGCTAGGTTCACACTAGAACATGGTGTGGGAAACCCGTGATCCATGCAAGTTTCGAGCACCTTGTTCAAAACGCCGTTGCACTCTGCAGCGGGTGTCAATGTTAAGTTAACCACACCCCAAACGCAGGTCGCAAACGCAGTGTGTTTGCCTGAACCGGATCGCATGGTACAAAAGTACCATATAAACCGGTTGCAGTGCGTTTTCAAAAGCACTGCATGCACTACTTCTGGTGTGATATAGTGTTCAAAATGAATGAGCTCAAATTGTATCGCACCATATAACATGTGAATTCCTGTGCGATTCATCGTGTGAATCAGGGCTTAGTGTTCCAGAACAATGTTTTTGACTGCCTGGAGATCAACTAAAGGAATGACTTGGTGGTCTCACGGGCTGAGTGTGCACATGAACGGGCATGCTTGTGTCAAACAAGCATTGCAAATGTATGCTTTGAAAGCTGTAGGGGCACGGGGGAGAAGACACCTCCCAATTCTGGGTTGGGGGGGGGGGGGCAATGGTAACTGAGCAAAGGAACAATAGACTGGTCACACAAGAAAAGTCCCCAGAAAGGTCTGAGCTCAGCTAAAGATTTGCATTTCCTATTTTATGCCACGCACTAGTACACAAAGGGGTTGATTTACTAAAGGAAAATAGTCTGTGCTTTTGATCTGAGGGCAACATGCCTTATGCAGTGGTGGCCACTCCATTAGGGGTGCAGGGGCGCCGCCCCCCTAATCCATGCGCCCCGGCCCCTAAATCTACATGATAGAAATCAGCAGAGCTTCTCCTCATTTCAGAGCTTCCCCTCAGATCTAGCATAACTACACTTGCACTTACAGTACACAGACTATTATGCCGCGTACACACGACCGTTTTTCATGACGAGAAAAATGCCATTTTTAAAAATGGTCGTGAAAAACGGTGGTGTGTAGGCTCCAGAGCATTTTTCTCGATGAGAAAAATGGCCGAATTTTTTTTAAACCTGCTCTATTTTTTCTCGTCGTTTTTCACGTCGTTCTTTTTAACGTCATGAAAAATGTCCATGTGTATGCTTTTACGAGGGGAAAAAAATGCGCATGCTCAGAATCAAGTATGAGACGGGAGCGCTCCTTCTGGTAAAACTAGCGTTCATAATGGAGATAGCACATTCGTCACGCTGTAACGGACTGAAAATCGCGAATCGTCTCTCACCAAACTTTATTAACACGAGGATCAGCAAAAGCGTCCCAAAGGGTGGCGCCATTCAAATGGAACTTCCCCTTTACAGTGCCGTTGTACGTCACTGCGCTTTGCTCGAGTGCTTTTTTTCACGAACGTGTGTATGCAAGGCAAGCTTGAGAGGAAACACGAAAAATCACGTCGAGAAAAACTTAGTTTTTTCCATGACATGAATAACGGTTGTGTGTACGCGGCATTTGCCTTTTAAAATCAACAAGTTGTGGAGTTACCTACAGTGGCTAGCAGCACCATTTTTATTGCTTCAGGAAAGCTCACTGGTGCAGACCAACCCACTGACATACCAACATACTTGTTGATCAGTTGATTGACCCAATCTGTGTCTGGTTGTGGTTATTTAGGCCAATTTTGAGTAAGCATGTGGCCTCCTTTCTACCTGTAAATGCCGTGGCAGGCAATGCCTATTTTGCATGGAGGCCCTAATAGGCTGTTTTGTCCTTTATGACATTATGGCTTCCAATATTATCGTCTAGATTGTAAGCTCTAGCGAGCAGAGCCCTCTGATCCCTCCTGTACTGAATTGTATTATAACTGTACTGTTTGCCCCATGTTGTAAAGCGCTACGCAAACTGTTGGCGCTATATAAATCCTGTATAATAATAATATCATGATGACAATATTACACTTGACCCTATTATATACTGTATATATATATCTTCAATGGTGGCTCTCTTCAATCAGTGCTCCTCATGACTCCCAAAATTCCACATGGCCTATACCAAACTAGCAAATCCTCTGTAAATGGCAGCGGAGGAAGGATATTGAGAGTGACGGCTTCCAAAGGATTCCAATAGATCAGAACTTTCAGTGCATCCTGCAAATAAGCATACAGTTATGGCAGGCAATGGTACCAGAACATTGTATAAGTATGAGAAGAAGAATGAGAAGTGGAGGATTCTGGTGGGGAGGAGGTCTACAATAGGTTCTGCTGTCAGGACACACAGCAGCCTATTGGCTATGATGGCAGTAGATACATCAATGGGCCACACAGGAGATTGGCCAAGATCACAATAAAGGTCCTGTTATATTATGAAGACCATACAATTAAGAGGTTACAAAAAAGTATCAATAAATGTGATTGTTTGCTGGGTTTTCGTGTCACTTTCATCTTCTTCCTCACATGATTATCCAGAAAACACAGCTGGCGGCTGACTGATCTCAGGTCTGCAGGTTTTAGTATAAGTTGATGAAGTGTGCCGTTAGTTCTAATAGATACAAAGAATGCCGTTTATTACCAAAATTGGAAATATTTTTATTCTCAGCAGAGTAATGCCGGACCAGATGTCTGAGGAAATTGGCAGAGTCCTCCTCATGTAATTGACTTCTCTGGCATTCCTTTCAACCTTCAATGCATAGAAAATATTCTGTAATCTCTTGCCACAATTCCCATTAAGGTTTTTTCTTATTATTTTTTACTGTTAGATTGTACCAATCAGTGGGCAGCATCGTGGCTTACTTGTTAGTGCACAGTGGCCTTGCGACACTGAGATTCTGTGTTCAAAGGAAATCTGTTAGACATGTGCACTGCCGAAAAATTTGTTGTTTTCGTTTTTTAGTTTTCTTAGTTTTTTTGGAAATTCAGAAGTTTGGGAAATTCGAAAAATTTGTTTTTTTTTTTGCTTTTTTTCTGAAAATTCGAAAAATTAGTTTTCGTTTTAGTTTTTTTTGCTTTTTTCGGAAATTTCGGAATTCCGAATATTCGAATTTCCGAATTTCCAAAAAACGAATAAAACGAAAAAAACACATTTTTCGAATTTCCGAAAAAAGCAAAAAAAACGAAATTCTGATTTTCGGAAATTCGGAAATTCTAAAAATTCGGAATTCGAAAATACAACTTTCCAAATTTCCCATTTTCGAATTTTAGATTTTCGAATCTCGAATTTTCGAATCTCGAATTTTCGAAATTTAGAATCTCGAATTTTCGAAATTTCGAACTTTAGAATCTCGAGTTTTCAAAATTTTGAATTTTCGAATCTTGAATTTTCAAACTTTCGAAATTTTGAATTTTCGAAATTCCGAAATTCCAAATTTAGAAAATTCGAAAATTCGGAAATCTGAAATTCCGAAATTCAGAATTTCGAAATTCAGAATTTCGAAAATCCGAATTTCCGAAATTCTGAAATTTTAAATTTCGGAAATCCGAAAATTCCGAAATTTGGAAATTAAAAAATTCGAAATTTCGGAAATTGAAAAATTCTGAAATTTCGGAATTAACAAATTTCTCTAAATTCGTGAAAAACGAATTAGAAACGAAACGAATTGCACATGTCTAGAATCTGTCACCAAAAAAGTTGACTTGGACATGCAGAGGTCCACTAAATGGATCAAGTCATACGTTTCCTCTAAATCTATAAGGATTTGGTTTTTGTCTTTGGAGTAATTCGTTAAGTTAATCATCTTGGGTTTCTAGTTTTGTATTCTTACTGGTAGCACCAGTAATTGTGTGTTGTGTGATCTCTGTAGGGTACTTGTTACCCTGTTTTATATTTTTGATTGTAAAACCAATAAAAACTATTTAAAAAAAAAAAAGTTAATCATCTTGTTGTTTCGTCATTTTCGTTATGTTAGACTAATACATTTTTGGAATTTGTTTTGTATATTTGTATAAATCGGATTTGTTTTATATATTTGTTGTTCCGAATCGATTTGTATTTCAGAAGTTATTTTAGAAGATTGGCTATATTCGCTTTAAGGTGTTAATTTAGGGAGATTATTTATGCACTCTGTTTGGGTTGGATGGAGGTGGATCCATCAGAATCTCCAAATCATAACATATAACGAATGGGACCAAATTCATTTTGGATTCATTCATTATGTTATGATTCAGATATTCTGATGGATCCTCCTCCATCCAACCCAAACACAAAAAGGAGGAATTATCGTCTTATTTCACTTTTATACCTTACTGTATTTATTGCAATATGTTTCCATTTCATATTTAGGACCATTTTTATAATAATGGAAAATGTTAATGCAACATAAAAAACGAAATGGATCTGAATCAATGTGGATCATTCACTATGTTGTTGCGTTATTTCGGATGCTTCTAACATTAAGGGCTCTTTCACACGGGACGGATCAGTCATGATCCGCCCCGTGAAGCTCCGCTTGCTCAGCGGGGATCGCTCAGTTGATCCCCGCTGAGCCGGCGGATGACTGGGCGGTCCCCGCACACTGTGCAGGGACCGCCCTGTCAGAGCGCCGCTCTCCCCTATGGGGGATCGGATGAACACGGACCGTCTGTCCGTGTTCATCCGATTCGCTCCGCCGACGGAAGGAAAAATAGGGTTTTCCTCCGTCACACTTTGGCGGAGCAGATGTCAGCGGACATGTCACCGCTGACATCCGTGGCTCCATAGGGCTACATGGAGCGTCCGTCCAGGTCCACCTAAAAAACTGACAGGCGGACCTGAACGGACCCTCCGTGTGAAACGGGCCTAACAAAAGGTCCGAATGAAATTAATGAATTTGTTGTTTCGTTATAATTGATTTGTTAAAATTCGTTACTTTTGTGATTCAAAAATTTGGATACACCTCAATCTCTGAATAACGAAAATTGTGTCCAAATTTTGATTCATAGCAAAACAAATTGCACATGTCTAGCCCTAACTCCATACAGTGTTTGAAACATAGGTGTGCACAGCCTTTGGCATTAGGGTGTGCACCCCAAAGCTCAAACACCGATCACTCACGATGTTCATTCAGAAAAGGGAAGGGGTCGGTAAATGGCATATTTACCGGCCCCTTCCCCCACTCAACCTAAAACATCCACAGCAACAACCGGTGGGAGAGGAGGGAAGCCGGCAGTGCTGTGGGGGGAAAGAGGAGGAGCCAGATCAGTAGGGGGAATCTGTTCTGCACAGGGTGTTCCTGGGCACACCTGGCACACCCTGTGCGCACGCCTATGGTTTGAAAAAAGCATGAAGGCTAGGATGTTCGAAGTTATTGACCCAGAACTATAAGCTTGCTCTGTGACAGATACTTAGAAGCACTGAAACCAGTGACAGAAAGCCAGAACCTCAAAAAGGAGGCTAGATATGGCAATCCCATATTGCTCTCCTGACAGGGGTACTTTAATGGAGCTCTAGCTTGCCCACCCCCATTCCCCTTGGAGCACCCCTGCTCTGTGGTATTTTTCACAGGCCTACGCCCTCACTTTCACAATGGTGCATAGACTTGCACCCTGCAATGACATGACGTCCCTATCTGCAGCACAGGCCAGCATGATGACACCTCCCCAGAGGAGACAGGTGCACGACAGCCTGGGCTCACAAGAAGGGGTTTGAATGGTGCTGAAAAATGGCACTGGAAATTTAGGGGATCTTTCTGTAGTGACAGCTCTTATTTGCTTAGAATAAAGATTACAATTCTCTCACAATTCTCGCGGCGTAACATCATCTTTCACATTATACAAAAAAACTGAGATAACTTTACTGTTTAGTTTTTTCTTAATTCATTCAAGTGTATTCAAAAAAATTGCATTTGAAAGACTGTTACGCAAATACAGTGTGACATAAAATATTGCAACAATCATTTGATTCTGTAGGGTCTCTGCTAAAAAAATATATATAATGTTTGCGGGTTCCAAGTAATTTTCTAGCAAAAAATACAGATTTTTAACTTATGTCAGAAAAAGGTTTAGTCTTTAAGTGTTTAAACTGCCCTCGTTTACAGACCAAAGTTCATCCATTTGATCTAAGAACAAAATGTTTACAATGTATTATGTTTCTCTTTATCTCCGATGTTGAGATAAACTTGGCAGGCTGCCTGGATTTTTTTATTAATTTTTTTGTCAGCTGTCAGAAGTGAGCAGAGAACTTTCTGCACTTGTTACATATGTAGCTTAAAAATGCTGTTTTTTAAGATCGGAAGAGGAGTAGAATCAATTCTTTAATGATTAATTGTGCAGCTCTACTGTTAACTCTTTCCTATGAAGCCTGGAAGTTCTGAGAAGCAGCACTGAGAGAACAGTGTTGACTATTGTAGATCGAATGTGCTGGAGTAGGAGTTTTAACAAAGTTTAGTGTGGTATGTTTATTTTATTGTGCTCGGTGTGTTCAAAGGAAATCACTGAGGGTTTAATACTACTTTAAGAAGATATTTATGGAGAAAATTTCTGCCAAGCTACAGAATTTATCTGTGAAATTATCCTGGCAGTCAGAAGCTCCTCTTCCCCCTGAGGACAGTGACAGAGAAATTTGTAGATGTTGCTGCTTTAATCACTGCATAATTTACTTTATTAATGCGTTCACCATTACGTTACGGCTGCTTTTGTGAATAAATGAATGCCTTTGTTATACTTGCTACATGTAGATTGTTTAGGACATTATACTACTAGGAATGCAAAGGTGAACTCCTGTACATACATGGGGTGAAAATAATAAATGTGCAAAGGCAAAGTAGAAAATGCGGAAACTCATATTAACCAATCATTGTTTAGCCCAGGTTCACACTGACTGTGGGAATGAAATCGTGCGAGTTCAGCTGAATTTGCATAATTTCATTCCCGCATGTCAGTCCCGATTTCGGGGGGTGATTTTAGAGACATCTGTGCGGGTTTCTGCACAGATGTCAATGGAAATCGCACCCCGAAATCACCAAATGTAGCACAGAAACGACTTTTGGGAATCGGTGCAGTGCCGCAAATGCAGCGTCACACCGATTCAGGCGCTGCCAAAGCCGGCAATTGCCACCGATTTGGCATGCAATTTGACATGTCAAATTGCATGCCAAATCGCATCAATGTGAACCAGAGCTTACTCTACTTAGAAATGCATATATAATAAGAAAATTGGCTCTCACATGGGGGGAGATTTACTAAAACTGGAGAGTGCAAAATCTGGTGCAGCTCTGCATAGAAACCAATCAGCTTCCAGGATCTTTTTGTTAAAGCTTCATTGAACAAGCTGGAGTTAGACGCTGATTGGCTACCATGCAAAGCTGCACCAAATTCTGAGTGCTCCAGTTTTAGTAAACCCCCCCCCATAGTTCCCAGCATTCTAAAATAGGAAGAGGGTGGGGACTCCATTTGCCTAGAGTTCGGCTTAAAGTTGCCTGCTTTTTGTAAACAGCTAAAAGACAAAATCCACATATGAGAGCTATTTTTTTACCTATCAAAGGATTTGTATTTCTGTCCATCCAGTCCCAAGATTTACTTTTACTTTTCTCTGCTGTAATTGCACAGCAGCCCCACAACCAACCCTGTGAATGATCAGTAAACAGAGAAAAAGCACACTGATGAGCTCATCTCTCTGACAGGCTGGTCTCTCCTCCTGTCAGCATGCTCCTTGCACTTCAGCATACCTGATTGGCTCAGTGTTGCCAACCTTCCAGATTGAAATTTACTGACACAACACCCAAGAATTACTGGCACAGCCAAGTTTTTACTGTCATGTCCGAAAGTTACAAAATGACAGTTTTAAGTTCAAATTTCAGTATTTAGGCTACAAACATGTACAATATGCAGTTAGCAATGTGATTTAAGGTAGATATTAAGGCAAAGAACATATTTCTTATTTTATTTTCAATATAGTTAGTAAATAGCTTAGAGACAGGGCAAGAAATTAGAATGGGGGCGGCACACACACACACATGAAATTGACTCTCACAGTGACACTGGCAGCAGTGTGCAGTAGCACAGATGATGATGACACGTCCCCTCCTGAGTCACAATGACAGTGTCTCTCCATGCCTGGTGGTCCCTTCAGTCCACTCCAGTCCAAACAGCACTTACAGTCCCGCTCCCGACCTGCCTTCCTCCTGTACTGCAGACCCGCACACGAGGCTCCGGCTGCTCCGCTTGGCTCCCTTACACTATGACATCACACGACACACTCAGGCACCACCTCCTCCAGACCTGCTTGAGCCAAGCGTTACACCCATATTTTTTAAGGTTGAATATATTTTTATTTCAAAGAAAAAGGAAACAAACAATCAGCAAGAATTAGGGGGGGGGGGATACCATATTTTTTACTGGCAACCTTTTCCTGACACTGGCATTTACTGGCAGGAGAAAAATGCCCTTTTCTACTGTCTGTCAGTAAAAATACTGTCAGTTGGCAACACTGGATTGGCTCCTTGTGCGCGCTCCTTCAAGCCGTGCCAGTTTGGAGAAGGCAGTGATTTTAAAATAAATGTGGAATAGCTCCCCTAGTAGAAGTTACAACCTACTGGTAGACCCCCTTAACACTCCCCTTTCCATCAGTGGTTGGAGGCTAATGTTTGTTTATATGTATGAATATATCCATGCAATTTTATCCGATTCTTGACAATTCTGTGGGAAAGCTCGCTAGACACTGAGATTGATTTATTAAAATGCAAAAAGGCTGTGGACTCTGAAAGAGCAGTTGCTCCAGAGCTTAGTAAATTAGGTAAAGCTTCACTTTGCATAGAATACCCAATCAAGGAAAATAAAAAAAAACAGCATTTTTGCTTACACGTGATTGGATGATGGAAATCAGCAGAGCTTCTGCTCATTTACTAAGGTCTGGAGCAACTGCACTTGCAGAGTGCACAGTCTATTTGCCTTTAGTAAATCAACCCCACCATGTCTGATATGCTTGAAAGCTTTGTCCCATAGAATTTTCCCTGCAGTAGGTTAGCCGTTCTTTCATCAAGCCTCCCCAATTGGCTCAGCTTGAGACTGGCATACAAAATGTGACAACACATGTGCATAGCCAATTTGTACACACATACCAGTGATAATGTAGACAGGAGCCAGTTAACCTACCATGAATGTGGGAGGAAACCAGCATACACCACACAAACATGCAAACTCCATGCAAATAACATCCTGGACCAAGGACCCCCGAGCTGCAAATCATAAGTGCTAACCACTGAGCCACTCTTCACCCCATTAGTGGTTACCTGTCTTCTTATCTACAGAGTAGATGCTTCACATTTGCTAAAAACCTTGAAATGTGTATAATGCAGAAGACTGTTTGGTTTTATCAACAAAAGTGGAGTTACTCTTTAAATATGCCGCTATAAAGAATATATAACCCATTGGAACGATCGATACAAAAAAAAAAAAAAAAAAAGGCAATTTTTCTCAGAGGAATATCTCAGTTCATTTGTTTCTGAAAATAGGACTGCTAGATAAATGTCTTTTAATTTTAAAGACTCAAGTGAAGAGACTAATTCATTGTTGTAATTGCACACATAAGTCATTCACATATCAACAAGCTGAATCGATGGGGATGCAAACAGGCAAGAACATTGGAGTCTATAAAGAATCCCATCCATAGCAGAGACGGATTAGGACTGGGGTTTCAGAAAGTTGAAGAACTTTTTTTAATATCCCTCTTCCCACCTACTGGCTGGCTGGGGTTGTTCTGCTCTGGTTCATCGACATGGGTTACACCTGCCAGGTGAATTGCCTGCCTTAGGTGGCACATTCTATTCTTATGCCCAGGGGAGGCAAAAGTGACAGCAATAAAAAAAAAATGTTATTTACTTTGGCATTGGGAGTTCAATGGGCCATGGTCCTGTTAAATCCCCATAGAGATGCCATCACAGTGTGAAAAGTGTCCTCTGGGTAACATTGGAAAGTATTCTTTTATGGAGAGAGTAGTGGATGCTTGAAACAGACTTCTAGCAGAGGTGGTGATTCAATTAATAAAAAGTATTTTATGCATCCTTGGTATACAACTTATATTTCCAAAAAATAAACAAACGGTAAAGGGAAGACTTGATGGACCTACTTAGTCTTTTATGCTGCTACACTTATTTTGCTGGTTATACATTGTAAGATTTCTCTTAAAGAAATCTATGGATTCCTCCACCCACACTAAACAGCATGGGTGGAGGATTCTTCCCTGCTGGCTATTGTATTTTGGTAGCTAGCACTCGTGGCTATCAGAATACCTGAACAGTGACTATATCCAGGGCTGTCTTAATGCATGGGCACCCCTGGGCACCGCCCAGGGGCCCAAGGTGCATGGGGGCCCCATGAAAATCTTGCATTACATCATACTTGCAAACTGTCCCGGATTTGATGGGACAGTCACGCTTTTTATTAAGCTGTCCTGGGATGGCCGTGTGCTGTACTGTACTGTGCCCTCCTGATCCCAGTATTGTGCCCTTCTGCCTTCCCCCCTGTACTTTGCCCTTTGTGTTGATTAGTCTTTCACTTATGGCATGTTTAATTGTCTAAAATCTATTTTATTGAATGTACTAATAAATATATGTTTAATTCTATCAACTATTTATACTTTTTCTTGGAAGTAGGTGCGTAAATTGGGGCAGGCTGGTAAGGGCCCCACTGCATTACTTTACCCAGGGGCCCATGATGCTAAATAAGACAGCCCTGACTATATCCGATTGGATGCAGCCATCGTTTGGTCAACATTTTTCTTGCTGGCTCCTTCAGTTTTTAGATTGAAGGATGTCAATCAGGAGGGTTCCAACAGGGCCACCCACGGCTCGAATTTGGACGTTTTTTTTTTTCCTGAGGAACCTGGCCACATATGGCCATCTGTAGTTTCTAAATTCACCTACAAACCAATTCACATCAACATGGTTGCACAGAAAGATAACAAAGAACTGTCTGCTTTTGGTACAAACAAGAGCCAGTCCATCCAACCTGCCAAGTCCATCGGAGGTTGCAGACCTGGATTTCCCAGTGTGTGATTTTCTTTGACTTTTTCCCAGTGAGTGAGCATGTTGCACATGAACTGATCTCTCACTATTTGGAAAGTCAAGTGGAAACGTTTTCCCTGATAGGTATGCTTCCCATAAAAAACCCCCAAAAGATTGATACTGAACCGGAATATTAGGGCTATCAATGCAATAATCCATTGGCAGCAGGAAGGTCTAAACATTAACCTTATGTGCGACCACTTTTTTTGGGATGGCAGAAGTTGAGAATGATATTTAACGCTGATAAGTGTATAAATTGAAGTTGTTGTTTTGAAGTAAACATAAAATAATGAGGCTGATAAGGGGCCATTTCTTTGGTACAAGAGCCATTCTGGGAAGATGAAAAATGGCTTTCCTAACCTTAAAGATAAAGGATCCTTAAAAACCTCCATAAATCTTTGCCTTTCCTATCAACAGTTCGCCAAAATGGCTAGTTTTGAAAGAAAATCCTATTTTTCACAGAAACTTTAAAAAAATGAATTCTCAATTTTGCTTATCCTCAGTGGTTTCTTTCCTTCTAGGCTAATTTTTATTTTATTTTTTATGTCCCAGGATAACCTGTGTTTAGCAACTCCTTTATTTGCTTCAAAGCAGCCTGGTGGCACATTTCAAACAATCCCATATCACACTAGTGATCCTGTTAAGCCGACCATAGTTTGAATCTCAGCCGGTCTCTGTTGAACCGGCTCAGATTCAAACTATCTATAGGGAGGCTGATTGTACCCGATTCGGTTGTTGTACAACCAGCATGTTGAATTTTTCATGTGATTATCGTGAGCAGTTATAGCTTCTAGCAATATTCACTGTGCTCTCCCGGCAGGGACAGCTCTCCCTGCTGGGAGAACACTATATCTCCGAAGGAGGGATTCCCCATAAACACTGTGTTGATGGGGGAATCAAGCAATTTTCGCATCGTCCAAGGCCGGCTTTTCTGGTGAGTTTCTGGGCGAGCAAAGTAACCTCAGACCTGTTTCTATGAATTGCTTTCTTAGTAGCTGATTAGAAAGATTCCGCACTATATCAGCCAGTGAGGGAGCAACGTCGTAGAAGGCGGTGAACGCTTTTAGTGATCCTGTTTTAGGTGGATTCCCGCCAGCGTAGGATTTTCCAGTCTGACAACAGCCATAGTTGGGTAGGTAGAATCAATGCAGTCCCTAGATGTCAGCATTGCTGATGCTGTGAATGTGGGGAGAGAAATTGGTTTCTCAATTTTCATCACTCAGGCTGGGTTCACACTATGTGTGGCACGGGGACCAGCAGGGGGTTCGGTGCGTCCCCGTTCACTGTTTCAGGTCTGGATTTTTGCCTGAATTCAGACTTGAAACAGAGCCAAAGACACAAAGGACCCTTCTGCTGTGCACTCCACAGCCGCCCTGGAGATGTGTGAACCGGCTCAATTGATCCAAATTCTAAATTGCTGCATTTGTACATTTCAAAAGCCAATAAAGGAATAGTAATGGTAAAAAAAAAAAAGCACTTGTGGGTTTAACTAATCCTTTTTTTTTTTTGTATAATTCTCCTTTAAGGGGGCGTGGCAGTGGGTGTGTCTTATGCCTGCATACTTTTGCTAATAGGTGTTCCTTGTTCCCATCTCAAAAAGTTGGGAGGTCTGACATTGCTCTGTATCTCTCTATCCTGCGTCTGAACAGTGTTATAAACACTGTATCAGATGGTCTGATTTTTTGACAGTAGCAGCTTCTACAGCTGCTATATTTAGTCTGATGACACACAGGCGACTCTGCCGCTAGCGATCCTGCTGCTGGCAATTTGTCAAAATCAACAGTGGCAGGATCTCTAAGAGGCTGTCTGTTTTGTCCCTGTGGAATCGCTTTCTCTGTGCTGTGGCAGTGAGATGTCGCTCCCATCGCTAGCAATTGAGGTTTCAGCAATTCCACAGGGACAGACAGAAAAACTTTTTAGTGATTCTACTTCTGGAGATTTGAAGCTAGTTGCATAATCTCTTTTATATCAAGGCTATCATTTTGACCGCCAGTAATTGCTGGCAAGTACAAGGGGCTTGGGTAGCGGCAACGGGGCAGAAGGCCAGGGCATACTACATACATCCTGTGTACATCAATTAAATCTTTACGGTTGCGTGTAGCACGCCCAGTGCCCACACAAACAGGTGGAGACTAAGTTAAAGGCTGAGTTCACCTTTGGAACATGTTACATATTTCACCTGTAATGAGGGTGGAACCCCAATTCTAGTGTATATCCCATGGTTTGTAGACACTATAACTTTTGTAGTTTCAAAGGGCTGCGGGGGCGCTGGCGAGCGCTTTCGTCTTCCACTGACATGGCCTTTGCTTTTCAAACAGAAAGCCCATACAGAGGTACAGGCTGAAAGCCGGAGGACATGTCTGTAGGAGCCCACCTTGCACCCCCTGATCTACTGATCGCAGGTGAAATGCTTTCCAGGCTCCTGCATGGAAAAAAAAAAATCACGTTTTTTATACTGCAAAAATATGTGCATTTATTTTTTTTTCTATAAAGGTCGAGGCCGAGTTCACATATGTGCAAATTGGATGCGGATATCACCACTTCCAATTCGCATGACATGCGAGAGTGACCGGCTCTCAAAGGTCACACATGTCCATGGCAGCCGAGGTGCGAGTTCCAAAAGGGTCCTGTGCGTTTTTGGGTCCGGTTCAGGTATGAATTCAGGCAAAAATTCGTACCTGAATTGCACCTGAACCAGTGAACAGAAACGTACCCGATCCAGGTCTGGAAAACGCGGCCGCACATATTTGAACCCGGCCTTCAGGAATATGGTGCTACCATCCCACATCCATCCAGCCTGCTCATTAGAAAATAAAGGATCAGCACAACACACATATGCGATTTCTTTGTATTGCTGGGTTATCATGTCATTCTCACATTGTGAAAAGGTGCATCACTTTAAAGTGGACTGAATATAGTCATCATTATCTAATGAACTTCTTTTTATTGTTGCAGGTGTGCTCTTTCTGCAATATGGGGAGGACACCAAAAAGCTGCAGATGCCGAATGAAATAACCAGTGTAGACACCATACGTGCCCTGTTCGTAAGTGCCTTCCCTCAGCAGCTTACAATGAAGGTACTGGAGTCCCCCAGCACAGCCATATATATCAAAGACGATGGCAGAAATATCTATTACGAATTAAGTGATGTCAGGTGAGCAAAACACTTCATGTTGTTTTAAATTATGTGTATCATTGTGTGTGTGTGTAAACTCTATTGTCAAAAGTATTGGGAAGCCTGTCTTTACACGCACAAGAACTTTAATGGCATCCCAGTCTTAGTCCGTAGGGTTATTGAGTTGGTCCACCCTTCGCAGCTATAACAGCTTCAACTCTTCTGGGAGGCTGCCCACAAGGTTTAGGAGTGTGTCTATGGGAATGTTTGACCATTCTTCCAGAAGCACATTTGTGAGGTCAGGCACTGATATTGAACGAGAAGGCCTGGCTCACAGTCTCCGCTCTAATTCATACCAAAGATGTTCTATCAGGTTGAGGTCAGGACTCTGTGCAGGCCAGTCAGGGTCCTCCCCTTCCAATCTCGCTCATCCATGTCTTTATGGACCTTGCTTTGCGCATTGGTATGCAGTCATGTTGGAACAGGAAGCGGCCATCCTTAAAACTGTTCCCACAAATTTGGGAGCATGAAATTGTCCAAAAAGTCTTGGTATGCTGACGCCTTTCCTTCTTTGGAACTAAGAGGTCAAACCCAACCCATGAAAAACAACCCCACACCATATTCCCCCCTCCAGAAAATTATTTGGACCAGTGCACAAAGCAAGGTCCATAAAGACATGGATGAGCGAGTTTGGGGTGGAGGAACTTGACTGTCCTGCACCTGACCGTGATAGAACACCATTGGGATGAATTAGAGCAAAGACTGCGAGCCAGGCCTTCTCGTCCAACATCAGTGCCTGACCTCACAAATGCGCTTCTAGAAGAATGGTCAAACATTCCCATAAACTCACTCCTTAACCTTGTGGACAGCCTTCCCAGAAGAGTTGAAGGTGGAGTAAGACTGGAATGCCATTAAAGTTTATGTGCGTATAAAGGCAGGTGTCCCAGTACTTTTGACAATATAGTGTATGTATGTTATGTTTTCCATGCAATTTCCTACTAGACTGAGAAAAAGTTTTTTTCACTTTGTAATGGATAGCTTGCTCTTCAAAAGTGTTTTTGCTCTAAACTAGAATGTCTTGGATAATCACCAGCACCAATGTGGAGGTGAGTCCTATAGCAGGAGGAAGTTGGGCCCAGGAGGGGTGAGAGCCTGATATCATTACATCCCTAGGCCGTGCCACATCCCAGCATTCCTCCTGGTAGGAACAGTCTTTTCTTTCCAACTCTCACGCTGACCCTCTGACTTTTAGAAAGGGAGTGGTGGGAACATTGTTTATTGTGAGTCGTGTGAAACCAGTATATATTTTTTTTCAAATGCCTAAAGCAACCCTTAAAGGGGTTGTAAAGGTTCGTTTTTTATGTTCTAAATATGTTCCTTTAAGCTAGTGCATTGTTGGTTCACTTACCTTTTCCTTCGATTTCCCTTCTAAATTTTTTTTTTCTTTGTCTGAATTTCTCACTTCCTGTAAGCTTGCCCCCATCATCTGAGCCGTTCTGGCTGGGGGTTAGTCAGCGTGCTCGGACCCTCCCTTGGGACTACATCCCTGCGGGGAGAACACAGCGTCTCCCCGCAGGGATGTAGTCCCAAGGGAGGGGGCAAGCACGCTGACTAACCCCCAGCCTGAACGGCTCGGATGATGGGGGCAAGCTTAGTGAGGAGGAACAGGAAGTGAGAAATTTGGACAAGAAAAAAAACATTTAGAAGGGAAATCGAAGGAAAAGGTAAGTGAACCAACAATGCACTAGCTTAAAGGAACTTATTTAGAAAATAAAAAAACAAACCTTTACAACCCCTTGAAGTGTATCATATCATAATATTGCTGTAAAATGTTAAGAAGCCAGCTAGTCTTCTCTTGGTAAACTTCAGAACCTGCAGTGTAAATGCTTCATCCCCAGATTTATCGGGTTTTGGTTATTCCTCTACACACACTGGAGCATACACTGTCAACACTAGATCAGAATAAATGATGATTATTAATATTCCAGGCATTCACAGCCCTTGATACTAAGTCAGCCATCATGGAGGGTTGAGGCAATTTAAGTACTGCAGCAGAGACATTAATATTCTATAATCTCACCCTTAGGACTCATTCTGAGTACCTCATTATCATTATCATGTGAAATTACAGCATTACACCAGGGCACATGATTAGGATCGTGAGGCATGTGCAAATAATGTGAATTAACTGTAATGACCAATTTTGTATATATATTTTTTTCGTTATAGTTTGTATTTCGTTGTTTGTTTAAACTTTTTTTTTCTGATGCTTAAAGGGGTTTGACCTGTAAACTATTCCTCACAGTGCACCTGTTGTCAGGCTATGGAACAGTCAAATATTTGCATACACCTAACCAGTAGTAAACAAGTATTATAGCAAGCTCAGTTACCTCTGCAGCTGCAATAACTGTGAAGAAATTCATCCTCAAAGTTCACAAAGAAGCTGTGTTGCTTAAGTAAGGTTTTAGCACTTTGCACTTCCCTCTCACAGTCTTTCCTCTGTGTGTATATTACAGAATAAAAGGATGGTAAACTGCTTTTAGGGGGGAGAAGTGTCTCTGCTTTAAATTTTGAGGATTCATTTCTCCACTGTTTCTACAGCTACAGGTCAGTGAGGAATTGGTTTAAAGCTAAAACCTGAGCTAAATAAATTACAAATGACATGTATATTCTGCATTTTATGCAAATAATATAAATTAACTGTAATGACCAATATTGTATATGTGTGTATATGTATATGTATGTGTGTGTGTGTGTATATATATATTATAGTTTGTATAGTTTTGACCTGTAAATAATTCCTCACAGTGCACTTGTGGCCAGTCACATATTTGCATAACTTAACATGCAGAAAATGAGCATTATGGCAAGCTCAGTAACCTATGCAGCTGGAATCACTGTGAAGAAATTCATCCTTAATGTTCACAAGGAAGCACTGGAGTCCTTTAACCTCCTCCGGATTGCCCATTGCGTATATAATGTGGCCGGGCGGCCTGGCTGCGCAAAATCATTTACCTGTATGTGATTTTGTGCACATGGTGTAGGGGGCGCGCGTGCCACTTGGGTGCCGCTCCTGCTGTTATTGGACACAGAGGACACAGAGGGAGCCAATTAGTTTTAGTCTTAGTCTTACGACTAAAATGGCATTTTAGTTTTAGCCCCATTTTAGTCTTCTGCAATTGTTTTAGTTTTAGCCATATTTAGTCGACTAAATCTCCAGGACATTTTAGGAGACTAAAATCTCCAGTACATTTTAGTCGACTAAAATCATTTTAGTCGACTAAAACTAATTTTAGTCATCTTAAATCGAATGGGTGTACAGTGAAACCTCGGATTGCGAGTAACGCGGTTAGCGAGCGTTTCGCAATACGAGCACTGTTTTTTTTTAAAATCCTGACTTGGTTTGCAAGTGTTGTCTCGCAAAACAAGCAGTGTTTAAGCCACAGCGGTGTGCAGTACCGCATTTGGCCTGAGGTGGGGGGGGGGCGCGGGAGCCAATCTGAGCCGTTCGGAGCCATTTGAAAATACTCGAAAATACTCCGTTCCCGAGTCTTTCCAAGATTTTCCGAGTTTAGCCGAGCTGTCCCCAAGCCTTTCTGAGTATTTCCGAGGCTCTCCAGGGGCACCCCACCTCTGGCCACATGTGGTATTGCATCCCATAGAAGTCAATGCGGAACTAATTATTTTAGTTTCCATTGAATTCTATGGGGAAACTCGCTGTGATATGCGAGTGCTTTGGATTACGAGCAGTCTCCTGGAACAGATTATACTCGTAATCCAAGGTTCCATTGTAGTTACATTGTAATGCATTATTTAAGCATTTCTCTACAATTTCCAAACTCATTATATACTGCTGGAGTGAAAAATCTAATATGTTAGTGTAGCGGCCTCCACTCTCCCCTCTTTTTCATCAGCTCGTCTCTCTCTTGTCTAGGGGTACCTTAGAGGAGAGAGTGCGGGGTCACCACGCCAAGCCTCCACCGCAGATGTCTGTGTAGTGTAAGCAAAGTTCTTGTTTTACCTTCGGGTCAGTGTTCTGCACCTGGAACCTCCAAAGAGAGTTACCTTGAACAATGTCTGCCAGAAAATGAGCCCCACACCATTAAAGTCCAACACTCCTTTATTCTTCTAAATGCAAAAGTGAACACAATCAGTTGGACTCCTTAAAGAACAGAACAGACAGGGGGGTGTGGATGCGAGTAGGCCCAGACACAATGAACTCTCCACTTTCCTTCCTGAAAGTGGGTTGCGGTCTCCGAGCGAAGGGGGATTTCCTTCCAGGCGGTCTCCAATGGAAGGCTCACCTGTCACCGGCAATATACTGCACCGGGTCTTCAAGCAAGTGTCTACCACCGGTCCATTACGCCCTCCGGATTCGGGTACCCTCTCCCGGGGTTCCCTAGGACCTCCTTTCCTCGCGGAACTCAGTGGTGGGCACTGAGCTCCAGACCTCCATCCGAGTACCTCACCCCAGGCTAAAGGTGCCTGGGATGGAACACGACCTCCCAACGTCCTCTAGGCCTAGGCCGCCTAGGGGATCGACACGAACCACCGCCCTCAGGCTGAAGGTGCCCGGGACTCGACCCTGTGACAAAGATGGCCGGCCCCCCTTTATACCCTCTCCCAGCAAGCACGGCGGGTTCCCCGCCCCACCATACCGCTGCCGAGGGAGGACAAAAAGGGAGCACAGCACACAGCAATGGTTCAACCCCAGCCCAAGGCGACAGCGCCACCTACTGGGCTGCAGGGAACTGCACATCACTGGTGTCTCTGCCAGTTTTAAATACACAGAAAGTGTATACCCGCTACATTAGTATTTATGTTATTGAGGTATGAACATGCACTACAGACCAGTGTTAATTTTGACGTCAAATTTCAATTTAGTTTTAGTCTTATGCCCCGTACACACGATCGTTTTTAATGTCATTTTTTAAACCGACGTTTTTCTCCTCGTTTTTTTTCATGTTTCCTCTCAAGCCTGCCTTGCGTACACACCATCATTAAAAAAAACGATCAAGCAAAGCGCAGTGACGTTCAACACGTACGACGGCACTATAAAGGGGAAGTTCCGTTCGAATGGCGCCACCCTTCATGTTAGTAAAGTTTGTTGAGCGACGATTCGCGCTTTTCAGTCCGTTACTGTGTAATGAATGTGCTATCTCCATTACGAACGCTAGTTTTACCAGAACAAGCGCTCCCGTCTCATACTTGATTCTGAGCATGCGCGTTTTTTTTCACGTCGTGAAAGCATACACACTATCGTTTTTCACGTCGTTAAAAAAAACGACATGAAAAACGACGTGAAAAAAGAGAGCATGTCCGGAATTTTTAATGGCCGTTTTTCACGTCGTTAAAAATGCTCTGGAGCCTACACACGATCATTTTTAATGGCCATTTTTTAAAATGGCATTTTTAACGGCATGAAAAACGATCGTGTGTATGGGGCATTAGTCTTTGACTAAAATGCCATTTTAGTTTTAGTCGCATTTTAGTCATCTCAGTTGTTTTAGTTTTAGTCGTATTTTAGTTGACTAAAATGGTATTAAGTTAGTCTAAAAATGTTTTAGTTAGTTTAAGTCAACGAAATTAACACTGGCCGCGACCCGCCAATCGTTCAGTGGAGAGACGGAGCTGCGGGCTGCCTATGTAAACAAGGCAAACCGCTGATCTGTCAGGGAGCAAAAGAGAGATCTTGTGTTTCAGCTAAGCTGAACACGGATCTCTCTTTTCCTCCAGTGTATCCATCCTCCACACAGTTAGAAAGCACCTCCCAGGGAACACACTTAACCCATTGATCGCCCCTTCTCTGCCAGTGTGATTTACACTGTGACAGTGCATTTTTATTAGCACTGATCACTGTATTGGTGTCACTGGTCCCCAAAAGGTGTCACTAAATTTCAAATTTGTCCGCCACAATGTCGCAGTCCCGCTAAAAAATCGCTGATCGCCGCCATTACTAGTAAAAACAATAAAAATTTTTTTAAAAATCCCTAAATAAATCCCATAGTTTGTGAACGCTATAACCAATCAATATACGCTTATTGTGATTTTTTTTACCAAAAATATGTAACAGAATACATATTGGTCTAAATTGATGCAGAAATTTGTTTTGTTTTTTTTTATTATTGGGAATGTTTTATGGCAGAAAGTAAAAAAATATTGTTTTTTATTCAAAATTGTCGCTCTTTTTTTGTTTATAGCGCCAAAAAAAAAAAGCGCAGAGGTGATCAAATACCACCAAAAGAAAGCTTTATTTGTGGAAAAAAAAAAGTTCATCAATTTTATTTGGGTACAGCTTCGCACAACCGCGCAATTGTCAGTGTGAGGGGGTTAGCTTGGCAGCGGGTGTGTGTGACCCCCGGGATGGGCTCCCCACACAAAAACAGGCCCAGCAAACGGAGGTTGTGGTTTTCAAAATCAAAAAAAGGTGCGGTTTATTTTCTATTTACAGTGACAAAACACAGCAAAGCCAAAAGAAACATAAACAAAATAAATCCTGGTCAACTTGACCTCTGACTAAACATACAGGTTTCCTAACTAACAACTGGGATCAGCCTAGTGCTGTCCTAGTCCCTAAGTCCCTGGTTTTAAATGTCCAAGCAAATAGCCACACAGGCTTTGTCTCACCGCACAAGGGTTCACTCTCTCCAGGAAGTCCACACAGGTCTGCTTCCAGGCATGAGCTAACATCTAATGAAGCTGGGAGTTCTTATAGAGGCCTAAATGAGCTGACAAGCTTCAGCTGGTCTCATCAACTCCCTGTCTGCACGACGCCCCACACTCTCCCTAGAGGTATGAGTCATCCATGAGCCCACTAGCCTTAGCTGGGCTTATACAACTCTCCACCTAGTTGTATAAGTCGGCGTAAAGCCTGAATCTGGGCGAAATATATCTACCCCCCTGGATGCAACCAGGTGACTTTACCTTCCTGCTGTCACATACCCCCCCTCTTGTTTTAACCTCGGGGTTGGAACACCAGCAATCAGGCATTCATGTACTCGAGACAAAGCATCCACATTCCCCATTTGAACGCCAGGGCGATGCTTTACTGTGAAGTTGAATTCCTGGAGGGCCAGGAACCACCTATTCACTCTTCTATTTGTTTCCTTGTTTTGAGCCATCCACTTTAACGGAGCGTGATCCGTAACCATGTCAAAGTGCCTACCTAGCAGGTAGTACCGAAGGGAATCTAGAGCCCACTTCACCGCTAAACACTCCTTTTCAACGGTGGCGTAATTTACCTCATGGGACTTCAACTTCCTGCTGAGGTAAATGACTGGGTGCTCTTCCCCGTTCCAGACCTGGGACAATACTGCTCCTAACCCCACATCTGACGCATCACTTTGTACGACAAAGTCTTTAGAGAAGTCGGGTGAGTACAACACTGGCTGGCTACATAAGGCTTGTTTCAAGAATTGGAATGCTGCCTCAGCCTCGGGGGTCCATTTAATCATGACCGACCCTTTCCCCTTCGTTAGGTTGGTTAGGGGCACAGCCTTAGAAGCAAAGTGGGGAATGAATCGCCGATAATACCCAGCGATTCCCAGAAAGGCTCGTACCTGCTTCTTGCTGTTGGGACGTGGCCAACTCTGGATGGCCTCGACTTTGTTGAGTTGGGGTTTTATTACTCCCCTCCCAATGGTGTACCCAAGATATTTGGCCTCCTCCTGCCCAATGGTACACTTCTTGGGGTTAGCCGTAAACCCCGCTTCCCGAACAGAGTCCAGGACTGCTTGCACTTTTGGCAGATGTGAGGCCCAATCTGTGCTATGGACAATTACGTCATCCAGGTAAGCCGCAGCATACTTCCGATGGGGCCTCAGCATCTGGTCCATTTTCCGCTGGAATGTGGCCGGCGCATTCTGTAACCCGAACGGCATTCTTTTATATTGGAACGCCCCGTCTGGGGTTACAAATGCGGTTTTCTCTTTGGCCAATTTGGCCAGGGGGATTTGCCAATACCCTTTTGTGAGGTCAAGAGTCGTCATGTATCGGGCTGTTCCCAGCCGGTCGATCAACTCATCTATACGTGGCATGGGGTAGGTGTCAAATTTTGTAACTTTGTTCAACTGACGAAAATCGTTACAAAATCGCCAGCTCCCATCCGGTTTAGGCACCAACACAATGGGACTAGACCAATCACTTTGGGACTCCTCTATCACCCCTAAGTTCAGCATTTTCTGTACTTCCTCCCGTATTGCCTCCCGTCGGGCCTCTGGGATCCGATAGGGTTTTAACTTCACCCTTTCACCGGGCGGGGTAATGATGTCATGCTCTACCCCAGATGTTTGTCCCGGCAGCTCAGAGAATACCTCCTTGTTGCGAAGCACAAACTCCTTAACCTCCTGTTGTTGGGGTTGTGACAAGGTGGCTGCTATTCCAACCTCAGGAATCACGCAACCAGTTTGAGCTGGTGACCAAGTGTCTGCGACTAGGGACTCTCTATCCCTCCAGGCTTTCAACAGATTAACGTGATAGATCTGTTCGGGCTTTCGCCTTCCTGGTTGTCTGACCTTGTAATTCACTTCGCTCACTTTTTCCATTATCTCGTAGGGGCCTTGCCATTTGGCAAGGAATTTACTTTCAACCGTAGGGACAAGTACCAGTATCCTATCCCCCGGGGAAAAGGTACGGGTCTTGGCTCCACGGTTGTACACTCTCTGCTGTGCTAACTGCGCTTGGGCCAAATGTTCCTTCACGATGGGCATTACCTGTGCAATTCGGTCTTGCATCAGGGCGACATGCTCAATCACACTCCTGTGGGGAGAACTCTCACTTTCCCAAGTTTCCTTGGCAATATCCAACAGCCCTCTTGGGTGTCTCCCATACAGTAACTCAAAGGGGGAGAATCCCGTAGAGGATTGGGGCACCTCCCTAATAGCAAACATCAGATAAGGAAGTAGACAGTCCCAATCCTTTCCATCTCTATCCACCACTTTCTTCAACATTTGCTTTAGGGTTTTGTTGAATCTTTCAACCAGCCCATCGGTTTGGGGGTGATACACAGATGTACGTAATTGCGTCACTTTGAACAATTTACACAGCTCCTTCATAACCCGGGACATAAAGGGTGTACCTTGGTCCGTAAGCAGTTCTCTACAAATACCCACCCGGCTAAACACAAGAGATAGCTCTTTGGCTATGGTTTTGGCCGAGGTATTTCGGAGAGGGATCGCTTCTGGATAACGGGTGGCATAGTCCATTATAACTAATATGTACTGGTGCCCCCTAGCGGACTTGATTATAGGACCTACCAATTTCATGGCGATCCTCTCAAACGGGACCTCAATGATGGGTAGAGGGACCAGCGGGCTACGGAAATGTGGCATCGGGGCCGACCTCTGACACACAGGGCAGGAGGAACAATAATTTTCTATGTCCTTTATCACCCCCGGCCAATAGAATCTCTGTAATACCCTCTCTCGGGTTTTCTCTGTCCCCAGATGACCTCCAAGAATGTGCCCATGGGCCAACTCCAACACCAACTTCCTGTAAGGTTTGGGCACCACAAGCTGCTCAACGGTTTCTTCTGCCCTTTTTGCCACCCGATACAGTAGGTCCTTCTCTACGCTGAAGTATGGGTAAGTGCAGGTATTATCTGGGTTCACTAACTCGCCATCTATTTTCACTACGTTTTCCCGTGCCTTTATTAGGGCGGGGTCTTTCAACTGTTCTGTGGCAAAGTTTTCCCTGTGAACCTCAAGATCAGAAAACTCCACAGACGGTAGGTTTTCGTCTGAGGAGGTGGGCTCCTCTCCAGTTTCTTGAGTCTCCCCTGCCAATACTGATAAGGGAAATTCCGGAGAGTCCTCACCACTCTCAGGGGAGTTCTGGCTATCCCATTCCTGGTACATAGGGGCACCAGTGGGGGGCTCAGGATCATCCCACAGTTCCCAGAACTTCGGAAAATCCCTTCCCACAATGGCGTCATGCGGTAACTGAGATACTAAGCCCACTGGATGAGAGAGGGTACCTTTGGGGGTCTCGAAACACACTGTAGTCACTGGATACTCTCGGGTGTCCCCATGCACACAAATAACAGCTACCTTGCTATTCCCAGAGACCTCTGTTTTAACTAACTCAGCCTTTATCAGGGTCACAAGGCTACCTGAATCCAGCAATACCACAACATTTCTACCATTAACACACATTTTGCATAAATGTTTCTCAGTTCCTCGAATGGCAGTGCATGCGACTGTCGCACACAGCGACTGACGTCTGCCCGTCAGAAAGTCACACTGCATGGGTTCCTCCACAACCGGGCAATTGGCTGCAATATGTCCCGCTTGCCGGCAGCGGTAGCAACGATCCTTCTTGCCGCCTCTTGAGCCGCTGATTTCCCAGGCTGTTCTCGCCAAACTTGGGGTAGAGCTCCCACCCTCTCACTCTCTCCACCCTCACCCCTTGGAATCCTCTTATCCGCCCCTGGGGATGGTCTGGTCTTAGGGTGGAAAGTCCGAGTGTCTCTGGAAGAGGCCGTCAGGTTCTCTGTAGCCAAGTATTTCTCCACACGATCCACAAGACCATCGGCCGTCTCTGGGTCTCCATGGCTTACCCACTTTTGGATGGCAGTAGGAAGAGCTCTCAAAAACCGATCCATTACAACACGTTCCACAATCTTTGGTGCGGACAAAGTCTCTGGCTGTAGCCACTTTCTGCTCAGGTGAATGAGATCATACATTTGAGACCTGGGGGGTTTTCCAAGCTGGAAAGTCCAGTTATGCACACGCTGAGCCCGGACAGCCTGGGTGACACCCAGCCTTGCCAATATTTCAGCTTTTAGCATCACATAGTCTTTTGCTTGGTCAGGCTCTAGGTCATAGTAAGCCTTCTGCGATTCACCAGTTAACAGAGGAGCCACCAGTCCAGCCCACTGCTCCTCAGGCCACTTTTCTCTTTCAGCAGTCCTTTCAAATGTGGTCAAAAATACCTCTGGATCATCCTCTCCAGTCATTTTTGTCAATAAACGACTCACCCCAAAGGACGCGGTATTAGTGGGACGGTCTGCGGACGTTGCTGCATTACTGCTTCCATTTGTTGTAGTCTCTGCTCTTGCTTCTGTAACAGGTCTATGAAGCGGGCCTCAGATTGCTGCTGGGCTTGTTGCTGAGCTTCCAGACTCTGTTGGTGAGCTTGCTGCTGGGCTGCAAGGCTCTGTTGATGAGCTTGCTGCTGGGCTGCGAAGTTCTGTTGTTGAGCTGCAAGGCTCTTTTGCAAACCTGCATTTGTCTGCTGTTGATTGGCATTTGCTAGAGCCAGCTGCTTCAGTATCTCCTCCATGCTGGCTTAAAAAAAAACTGCCACTGGTTCTCCACCAACTGTGAGGGGGTTAGCTTGGCAGCGGGTGTGTGTGACCCCCGGGATGGGCTCCCCACACAAAAACAGGCCCAGCAAACGGAGGTTGTGGTTTTCAAAATCAAAAAAAGGTGCGGTTTATTTTCTATTTACAGTGACAAAACACAGCAAAGCCAAAAGAAACATAAACAAAATAAATCCTGGTCAACTTGACCTCTGACTAAACATACAGGTTTCCTAACTAACAACTGGGATCAGCCTAGTGCTGTCCTAGTCCCTAAGTCCCTGGTTTTAAATGTCCAAGCAAATAGCCACACAGGCTTTGTCTCACCGGACAAGGGTTCACTCTCTCCAGGAAGTCCACACAGGTCTGCTTCCAGGCATGAGCTAACATCTAATGAAGCTGGGAGTTCTTATAGAGGCCTAAATGAGCTGACAAGCTTCAGCTGGTCTCATCAACTCCCTGTCTGCACGACGCCCCACACTCTCCCTAGAGGTATGAGTCATCCATGAGCCCACTAGCCTTAGCTGGGCTTATACAACTCTCCACCTAGTTGTATAAGTCGGCGTAAAGCCTGAATCTGGGCGAAATATATCTACCCCCCTGGATGCAACCAGGTGACTTTACCTTCCTGCTGTCACACAGTTAAATTGACGCAGTGCCATATCGCATAAACATGGCCTGGTCAGGAAGTGGGTAAAACCTTCTGGAGCTGAAGTGGTTAAGTTAGGTTTTAGCACTTTTCATTCCCTTCTCCCAGAGTTTTCGCTCTGTGTGTGTATTTGAATGAATGAATGAGTGACTTGTATAGCGCTCACATGCGAACTGAATCGCCTCTAGGCGCTTTTTGCAGCCAGTGTCTGCTTGGCTGGTGTGGTCATTTTTCCCCCGTAGGATCTCGACACGCTTGGGACACACATATATACAGTACATATTTGAGATTAAAAGGATAGTAAACTGCTCCTAGGGGGAGAAGTGTTTATGCTTTGAATTTTTTAACCAGCTAACCAGCTAAAAGGTTAATGATGCCTTGTTCCAAAGCTAAAACCTGGGCTGTATATTCTTTATTTGAGGTACTTGTAGAGTTCTGACAATTTATGCAGCAATTTACCGTATTTATCGGCGTATAACACGCACCGGCGTATAACACGCACCCCAAGTTTAGGAGGAAATTTTAGGGAAAAAAACTTTTAGCAGGGAAGTTTAAGGAAAAATAACTTACATTTAAATGCAGCCTTGTCAGTGTCCATTGCAGCCTTGTCACAGTGCAGCCTTGTCAGTGTCCATTGCAGCCTTGCCCCAGAGTCTATTTCAGCCTTGCCCCAGAGTCGCCGTGCAGCCTTGCCCCAGTGTCGCCGTGCAGCCTTGCCCCAGTGTCGCCGTGCATCATTTTAAAATTGGCGCCGAGACTGTGCGGACGCCGCCGAGAACGCAGGGGACGCAGGGACTGGGCGGAGCCGCCGCCGAGATACACATAGCCGAGTGTACTCGGCTATACTCGGCTTTTCTCGGCTCCGCTCACAGTCACGCCGAGTCCCGCCCTATGATGGACATAACACAGGTCCAATGGCGGGACTGGGCGTGACTGTGAGCGGAGCCGAGAAAAGCCGAGTATAGCCGAGTACATTCGGCTATGTGTACAGTCAGCGGAGACAGCTCAGGGATGTCAGTATCGGCGTATAACACACACCCACGATTTTTCCCTGATTTTCAGGGGAAAAAAGTGCGTGTTATACGCCGATAAATACGGTACATATATATTGTATGTTGTACATTCACATAAGTCCCTGCCCTCAACAAACTAATGCCGTGTACACACGATCGGTTTTACCGATGAAAACAGTCCGATGGACTTTTCTCATCGGACAAACCGATCGTGTATGGGACCTATCAGTCTTTTTTCCATCTGTGAAAAAAAAATAGAACATGTTTTAAATTTATCCGATTGGAAAAAAACGATAGCAAATTCCGATCGTCTGTGGGGAACTCCATCGGACAAAAAACCCACGCATGCTCAGAATCAAGTCGACGCATGCTCAGAAGCATTGAACTTCATTTTTCTCGGCTTGTCAGAGTGTTTTACGTCACAGCGTTTGAGACGGTCGGATTTTTGACTGATGGTGTGTAGGCAAGACTGATGGAAGTCAGCTTCATCGGAATTCCGATGGAAAAATCCATCGGATTAGAATCAATAGGAAATCCGATCGTGTGTACAGGGCTTTAGAATCTAAGGTCCCTAACTCCCATACATACACATACTATGACCAAATCAGACACAAGCCAGTTAACCTACCAGCATTATTCTTGGTGTTCTTTGTGTATTTCTTCAAAATCTATGCAATAATCCAGCATGAAACAACTCCTGCACTTTTTAAGTGTTGCCTGTAATAAAGACCAGCCCATTCTGCTCTTTCTCCTAGAGGCAGTGTGTTAAGTTTGTTGACTAAATTAATACTATTTTAGTCTACTAAAATACAACTAAAACTAAAATAATTGATATGACTAAAATACGACTAAAACTAAAATGCCATTTTAGTCAAAAGACTAAAAATACGACTAAAATTAAAATGGCATTTTAGTAAAAAGACTATAACTAAAACGAAATCGAAATTTGAAGTCAAAATTAACACTGATGACTGGTCTTGTACCTCCTACCCTGTAGTTTTCTGCAGGCAGTCTGTAGTAGGAGGACCTGTCAAGTCTAATCCACAGCTCTGCTCAAGCTATGTGCAGGATAGTGGTGATGTCTCTGCTACTTTAGTAAGATAAAATATGGGTTTGTAAGAAAATTTGGTTGCACAAAGTGGGTTTATATCATTAGTGGCTATTGTTGAATATATTAACCACTTGCCGACCGCCTCCTGTAGATATACGTCGGCAGAATGGCACGGATAGGCACATCAACGTACCTGTACGTCCCCTTTAAGTGCCTGTCCGTGTGGTCGCGCGCGCGTCGCCGCGGGAATCCCCGCGATCGTCTCACGGAGGGATGGAGCGGGGAGATGTTAGTATAAACACAACATCTCCCCGCTCGCCCACTGACACTGTCACTGATTTCCGCTCTGTGTAACCAGAGCGGAGATCAGTGACGTGTCACTCGTAGCCACGCCCCCTAACAGTAGTAATCACTCCCTTAGGCACACTTAACACCTTCAGCGCCCCTCCTGGTTAACCCCTTCACTGCCAGTGTCAATTTTACAGTAACCAGTGCATTTTTATAGCACTGATCGCTGTAAAAATGGTCCCAAAAATGTGTCAAAAGTGTCCGATGTGTCCGCCATAATGTTGCAATCGCCGATCGCCCGCCATTACTAGTAAAAAAAATTTTTTTTTATAAAAACGCCATAAAACTATCTCCTATTTTGTAAACGCTCTAACTTTTGCGCAAAACGATCAATAATCGCCGATTGCGATTTTTTTTTACCAAAAATATGTAGAAGAATACGTATCGGCCTAAACTGAGGAAAAAATATGTTTTTTTATATATTTTTTGGGTATATTTATTATAGCAAAAAGTAAAAAATATTGCATTTTTTTCAAAATTGTCGCTCTATTTTTGTTTAAAGCGCAAAAAATAAAAACCGCAGAAGTGATCAAATACCACCAAAAGAAAGCTCTATTTGTAGGAAATAGGACGTCAATTTTGTTTGGGAGCCACGTCGCACACCCGCGCAATTGTCAGTTAAAGCGACGCAGTGCCGAATCGCAAAAAGTGGCCTGGTCTTTAACCAGCCAAAATGGTCCGGGGCTTAAGTGGTTAAAAGTGATTGTAAACGATCACCTTGTAAAACAACTCATTCAGTTTAAAATAGAAATTAAGGGTAAAACATTTTTGTATAGATATATATATATACATACAGTGGGTACGGAAAGTATTCAGACCCCCTTAAATTTTTCACTCTTTGTTATATTGCAGTCATTTGCTAAAATCATTTAAGTTCATTTTTTCCTCATTAATGTACACACAGCACCCCATATTGACAGAAAAACACAGAATTGTTGACATTTATGCAGATTTATTAAAAAAGAAAAACTGAAATATCACATGGTCCTAAGTATTCAGACCCTTTGCTCAGTATTTCGTATTTGCACCCTTTTGATCTAATACAGTCATGAGTCTTTTTGGGAAAGATGAAACAAGTTTTTCACACCTGGATTTGGGGATCCTCTGCCATTCCTCCTTGCAGATCCTCTCCAGTTCTGTCAGGTTGGATGGTAAACATTGGTGGACGGCCATTTTTAGGTCTCTCCAGAGATGCTCAATTGGGTTTAAGTCAGGGCTCTGGCTGGGCCATTCAAGAACAGTCACGGAGTTGTTGTGAAGCCACTCCTTCGTTATTTTAGTTGTGTGCTTAGGGTCATTGTCTTGTTGGAAGGTAAACCTTCGGCCCAATCTGAGGTCCTGAGCACTCTGGAGAAGGTTTTCGTTCAGGATATCCCTGTACTTGGCCGCATTCATCTTTCCCTCGATTGCAACCAGTCGTCCTGTCCCTGCAGCTGAAAAACACCCCCACAGCATGATGCTGCCACCACCATGCTTCACTGTTGGGACTGTATTCGACAGGTGATGAGCAGTACCTGGTTTTCTCCACACATACCGCTTAGAATTAAGGCCATTTCTATGTTCTATCTTGGTCTCATCAGACCAGAGAATCTTATTTCTCACCATCTTGGAGTCCTTCAGGTGTTTTTTTAGCAAACTCCATGCGGGCTTTCATGTGTCTTGCACCGAGGAGAGGCTTCCGTCAGGCCACTCTGCCATAAAGCCCTGACTGGTGGAGGGCTGCAGTGATGGTTGACTTTCTACAACTTTCTCCCATCTACCAACTGCATCTCTGGAGCTCAGCCACAGTGATCTTTGGGTTCTTCTTTACATCTCTCACCAAGGCTCTTCTCCCCCGATAGCTCAGTTTGGCCGGACGGCCAGCTCCAGGAGGGGTTCTGGTCGTCCCAAACGTCTTCCATTTAAGGATAATGGAGGCCACTGAGCTCTTAGGAACCTTAAGTGCAGCAGAATTTTTTTTGTAACCTTGGCCAGATCTGTGCCTTGCCATAATTCTGTCTCTGAGCTCTTCAGGCAGTTCCTTTGACCTTATGATTGTCATTTGCTCTGACATGTACTGTGAGCTGTAAGGTCTTATATAGACAGGTGTATGGCTTTCCTAATCAAGTCCAATCAGTATAATCAAACACAGCTGGACTCAAATGAAGGTGTAGAACCATCTCAAGGATGATCAGAAGGAATGTGCTGATCACATGCACTCTCTAAAGAAAATAATAAAAGTGCCATCTTTGAGTTTCAAAAAAAGAGCGACAATTTTTTTTTAAAAAAAAGCAATATTTTTTACTTTTTGCTATAATCCCCAAAAAATATATAAATTTTTTTTTTTCCTCAGTTTAGGCCGATACGTATTCTTCTACATATTTTTGGTAAAAAAAATCGCAATAAGCGTTTGATTGGTTTGCGCAAAAGTTATAGCGTCTACAAAATAGGGGATAGTTTTATGGCATTTTTATTAATATTTTTTTTTTACTAGTAATGGCGGCGATCAGCGATTTTTATCATGACTGCGACATTATGGCGGACACATCGGACACTTTTGACACATTTTTGGGACCATTGTCATTTAACCACTTAACGACCGCCCACCGCCGATTTACGTCGGCAGAATGGCACGGACAGGCAGAATCACGTAGATCTACGTGATCGCCTTTGTGCAGTTGGGGGGTCCATCCGGACCCCCCTTCACTGCAGTGAGCGGCCGTTAAGTGTTCGGGAGCGATCAGGCATGAGGGGGCGGCCGCTCGATTCCGCCCCCCCCTCGCGATCGCTCCCGGCCAATGAAATTGCTTCCTCCGCCATGTGATGTAAACACAGGCTGGAGGAAGTGATGTCATCTCCCTCGCCGCGGTCTTTTCGTTCCCGGCGCCGAGGAGTGAAGACAGAGGTTAGTGCTCCAACAGTCCACTGACACGTAGGTACACATAGGCACACAAATCACCCCCCAGTCACCCCCAGATCACCCCCCAGGTCACCCCAAAGCCCCCAATCACAGTGTCACTGATTGCAGTGATCATTTATTTTACTGATCACTGCATTTAGTGTCATCTGTGATTGTAAAAAGTTGCAAGGCAGTTAGGATTAGGCCCCTTTAGGTCCAGGGTAGCCCCCTAACCCCCCTAATAAAGGTTTAACCCCTTGATCACCCCCCAGGTAACCCTTTCACCCCCTAACTTCAGCGTCACTAAGCGATTGTTTTTCCGATCGCTGTATTCGTGTCGCTGGTGTTTTAGATAGGCAGTTATTTTTTTTTTAGGTTCGCCGCAGGTTTTTATTGGTGTCAGGTACCCCCATATTTAACCTAATAAAGGTTTTAACCCCCTGATTGCCCCTAGTTAACCCTTTCACCAGTGATCACAATATAAAGGTTATGGGTGACGCTGGTTGATTAGTTTGCTTTTTATAGCATCAGGGCACCCGCCGTATATAACCCAATAAAGGTTTAACCCCCCTTATCGCCCGGCGGGTGAGATCAATTAGGTTTTAGCGCCAGAGAGGGTCTGCATCGCCCCAGGCAGTGTTAGGTTAGTGCCAGTAACGCTAACACCCACGCGCAAAGCATACACCCCCCTTAGTGGTATAGTATCTGATCAGATCTATACTAGCATCCCCAGCGGTTTAGGGTTCCCAAAAACGCAGTGTTAGCGGGATCAGCCCAGATACCTGCTAGTACCTGCGTTTAGCCCCTCCGCCCAGCCCAGCCCAGCCCACCCAAGTGCAGTATCGATCGATCACTGTCACTTACCAAACACAACACACATAACTGCAGCGTTCGCAGAGACAGGCCTGATCCCTGCGATCGCTAACAGTTTTTTTGTAGCGTTTGATATATTTGCTGACGACAGTCAGGTGCTTTTTTTCCTGTGAATCTTACTAGTGTACCCCTAAATTTAGAGCCCAAAATGGCAAGACGAAGGTACACTAGTAAAGAGGCCTACGAGATTCTGAGCATGACAGATAGTGAAGAGGAGGTCACGTATCTGTCAGATTCAGGCTCAGAATATCTTCCCGTAGAAGACAGTGACGTCAGCGGCCCCACGTCAGATAGCTCTGACGACGAAGTTGAGGTCCCTGCTAAGGTCAGGCGTACCCGATCCCGATCTTCTGAGGTTGTTGAGGAGCAAGAACCGCAGGTCTCTCGTATCATGGAGCAGAGTAGTACTAGCGCCGCTATTCCTTCTGGTGAACTGGCAAGCACCAGCGGCCTAGTACAGCCTGGACGTACATCCAGCACTGCAGTAACACTTGGTGACGTGGCGAGTCCCATAAGTGCAGTTCAAGCTGGCGAGGTGGCAAGCACAAGTAGTGTCCCGCTGCCACCAAGAAGACAAAGGCAGGCCCGTCGTGCCCATACTGCCCTTCCTGCAGAATTCGCCTATCCTGATTGGGTCCCCACCACTTCTGCAGAACCCGTACTTCCCCCATTCACTGCCCAACCCGGTATTCAGGTGGAAACAGCTGATTTTATGCCAATCGATTTTTATTCGCTGTTTTTCACGGAAGATCTCTATAGATCTATTGTGGACCAGAGTAATTTATATGCTGGTCAATTTATCGCCGCTAACCCCCAGTTGTCTAAAATTGCCAGAAATTGGAAACCAATTACGGTTTCCGAATTTAAGACCTTTCTGGGCCTTTCCCTCAACATGGGCACACATAAATTTCCGTCATTGCGTGCTTATTGGTCCACGCACCCAATTGACCACATGCCCGTGTTCTCTGCCTCCATGTCCAGGGCACGATACGAGCAGATTTTGCGGTTCATGCACTTCAACGACAATGAACTTTGTCGTCCATGTGGGGACCCTGAATACGACCGGCTCTATAAAATTCGGCCCCTCATAAACCACTTCAACGAATGTTTTGCAGCCTTGTTTACTCCCGATCAAGTTGTCTGCGTTGATGAGTCCCTGATTAAATTTTCTGGCCGCTTGTCTTTCAAGCAGTACCTTCCCAGCAAGCGTGCCAGATACGGGGTCAAGCTCTACAAGTTCTGTGACAGGGCAACAGGCTATGTAGTGAACTTTACGGTTTATGAGGGAAAAGACAGTCAGATTGAGTCGGTCAACTGCCCGGATTACATAGGGAGCGCTGGCAAGATAGTGTGGAACTTGGTGTCACCCTTATTCGGAAAGGGGTACCACTTGTATGTGGACAATTATTACACGAGCGTGCCACTGTTTAGTCACTTGTTTGATCATAAGATTGGAGCATGTGGCACCGTGCGACCTAATCGCCGGGGCATTCCCCAGCGGCTTGTAGATGCCCGTCTTAGGCTGGGGGAGAGAGCCTGCTTGAAGTGTAATAACTTGCTCGCTATGAAGTGGAGGGACAATAAGAATGTTTTCCTTCTTACCTCCCTTCATGCAGACACGACAGTCCAAATTCGTACGGCGACTGGTGTTGTGGAGAAACCCCTCTGTGTCCACGAATATAACCAAAATATGGGAGGGGTGGACCTCAACGACCAGTTGATGGCGCCGTATCTAATTGACCGTAAGGCGAGACGCTGGTACAAAAAAGTGTCTCTATCATTATTCCAATTGGCTTTGCTGAACGCTCATGTGCTATACAGAGCTTCAGGCGGGACGTTATCTCTTCTAAAATTCCAGAATGAGATAGTCACAGAACTCCTGTATCCAGGCGGTTCTGCACCTCACCATCCCCAACCAAATGCAGTAAGCCGGCTGCATGAGAGGCATTATTCGTATGTCCTCCCGAGTACCCCTACCCAAAGCCACCCCCAAAAAAGATGTCGTGTCTGTAGCAAGCGCGGATTTAGGCGTGACACCCGTAGTTTTTGTCCACTCTGTCCTGACAAGCCTGGTCTTTGCCAAGGTGAATGTTTTGAACGCTACCACTCAAAAGTGAAGTTTTAGCGTAGGGTACAGCATTTCACAGACTAGGACACACTTACACAGGGTCTCCCAAGATGCCATTACATTTTGAGAGACCCGAACCATTACAGTTGTAAAGTTACAAAAAAAAGTGTAAAAAAGAAAAAAAAAAACGTAAAAAACAAAACACAAAAAAATATAAAATAAAAAAACCAAAAATAGTTGTCGTTTTATTGTTCTCTCTCTCTCTATTTTCTCTCTATTGTTCTGCTCTTTTTTACTGTATTCTATTCTGCAATGTTTTATCATGCTTGCTTTTCAGGTATGTAATTTTTTGTTTTCAGGTGCGCCATTCAACTGCAGCGCGGAATTATTTATCTTGACAGCAACAGCGTTTGCTCCCACGATACATAAAGCCGTGACTCCAGTGCTGTAGGAGGTGATTTCACCACCACAGTTAAAAAAAAGAGCATATATGCCGAAGCATGGGGGCAGCAGGGGCGGAGGAGCGATTTTGCTCCTAATGCCGCGTACATACGGTCGAAATTCCGACCGTGTGTACGCGGCATAACTTTTTTGCGGGAGGATGCCCCCATGCTTCGGCATATATATATTTTAGGCACAGGTTGCGTTAAAACATTTTTTAATTTTTTACTAGGTTTTGTTTTGGTATTTGCTTTGCAGGTATGGCATGGTAAGGTCTTACTGTTGTACTGTAATGTTACTTTGTTTTAATGTTAACCACCATTTGCTTAGCAGGTACGCCATTCAGTTGCAGCGCGGATCTATTTATCTTGACAGCAACAGCGTTTGCTCCCACGATACATAAAGCCGTGACTCCAACGCTGTAGGAGGTGATTTCACCACCACAGTTTAAAAAAAAGAGCATATATGCCGAAGCATGGGGGCAGCAGGGGCGGAGGAGCGATTTTGCTCCTAATGCCACGTACATACGGTCGAAATTCCGACCGTGTGTACGCGGCATAACTTTTTTGCGGGAGGATGCCCCCATGCTTCGGCATATATATATTTTAGGCACAGGTTGCGTTAAAACATTTTTTTATTTTTTACTAGGTTTTGTTTTGGTATTTGCTTTGCAGGTATGGCATGGTAAGGTCCTACTGTTGTACTGTAATGTTACTTTGTTTTAATGTTAACCACCATTTGCTTAGCAGGTACGCCATTCAGTTGCAGCGCGGATCTATTTATCTTGACAGCAACAGCGTTTGCTCCCACGATACATAAAGCCGTGACTCCAACGCTGTAGGAGGTGATTTCACCACCACAGTTAAAAAAAAGAGCATATATGCCGAAGCATGGGGGCAGCAGGGGCGGAGGAGCGATTTTGCTCCTAATGCCGCGTATATACGGTCGAAATTCCAACGGAGGCTTATCCGTGGAAAAGTCCGACCGTGTGTACGCGGCATAACCTTTTATGCCGCGTACATACGGTCGAAATTTCGACGAAGGCTTGACCGTGTGTACGCGGCATAACTTTTTTGCGGGAGGATGCCCCCATGCTTCGGCATATATGCCCATCATTAGAAGTGGGTGGATGAAGGGAGGTATTCTAATGGTGGGCATACCCACCAATCAATCTCTTTTTTTCGTTCAGCCAATAGGCTGTATGAAAAAAAAGATTACAATACATGTCCAACAAGGACCAGCAACGTACTGGTATGTTGCTGGACTTTGAATGTTTATACCAGAATGATGCCTGCGGGTTTAGGTATCATCTTGGTATCATTCTTTTCAGCCAGCAGCCGGCTTTCATGTAAAAGCAATTCTAGCAGATAATTAGCCTCTAGACTGCTTTTACAAGCAGTGGGAGGGAATGCCCCCCCCCGGATATAAAAAGCGCCATTGGGAAATTGGGAAAGCATTTTATCACACCGATCTTGGTGTGGTCAGATGCTTTGAGGGCAGAGGAAAGATCTAGGGTCTAACCCCCCAATTTTTTTCAAAAAAAGAGTACCTGTCACTACCTATTGCTATCATAGGGGATATTTACACTCCCTGAGATAACGATAAAAATGGTAAAAAAATAAAATATGGAAGGCACAGTTTAAAAATAAAATAAAAAAGCCAAATAAATAATAAAAAAAAAAAAAAAAAAAAAAAAAAAAAAGCACCGCTGTCCCCCCCTGCTATTGCGCAAAGGCGAACGCAAGCGTCGGTCTAGCGTCATATGTAAACAGCAATTGCATCATGCATGTGAGGTATCACCGCGAAGGTCAGATCGAGGGCAGTCATTTTAGCAGTAGACCTCCTCTGTAAATCTAACGTGGTAACCTGTAAAGGCTTTTAAATGCTTTTAAAAATGAATGTAGTTTTGTCGCCGCTGCGCGTTTGTGCGCAATTTTAAAGCATGTCGTGTTTGGTATCCATGTACTCGGCCTATGATCATCTTTTTTATTTCATCAAACATTTGGGCAATATAGTGTTTTTTAGTGCATTAAAAATAAAAAAAGTGTGTTTTTCCCCCAAAAAATGCGTTTGAAAAATCGCTGCGCAAATACTGTGTGGAAAAAAAAAATGCAACACCCACTATTTTAATCTGTAGGGCCTTTGCTTTAAAAAAATATATAATGTTTGGGGGTTCAACATAATTTTCTTGCAAAAAAAAATTTTCTTTCATGTAAACAAAAAGTGTCAGAAAGGGCTTTGTCTTCAAGTGGTTAGAAGAGTGGATGATGTGTGACATAAGCTTCCTAATGTTGTGCATAAAATGCCAGGACAGTTCAAAACCCCCCCAAATGACCCCATTTTGTAAAGTAGACACCTCAAGCTATTTGCTGAGAGGCATGTTGAGCCCATTGAATATTTTTTTTTTTTGTCCCAAGTGATTGAATAATGACCAAAAAAAATAAAAATGTACAAAAAGTTGTCACTAAATTATATATTTCTCAAACATGCCATGGGCATATGTGGAATTACACCCCAAAATACATTCTGTTGCTTCTCCTGAGTACGGGGATACCACATGTGTGGGACTTTTTGGGAGCCTAGTCGCGTACGGGACCCCAAAAACCAAGCACCGCCTTCAGGATTTCTATGGGTGTAAATTTTTGATTTCACTCCTCACTGCCTATCACAGTTTCGGAGGCCATGGAATGCCCAGATGGCACAAAACCCCCCCCCAAATGACCCCATTTTGGAAAGTAGACACCCCAAGCTATTTGCTGAGAGGTATGTTGAGTATTTTGCAGATCTCGCTTTTTGTCACAAAGTTTTGAAAATGTAAAAAAAGAAAAAAAAATGTCTTTCTTAATTTTCAAAAACAAATGAGAGCTGTAAAATACTCACCATGCCTCTCAGCAAATAGCTTGGGGTGTCTACTTTCCAAAATGGGGTCATTTGTGGGGGTTTTGGGCTATTTTGACATTTTATGGCCTTCAAAACTGTGATAGGTAGTGAGGAGTGAAATCAAAAATTTATGCCCTTAGAAACCTTGAAGGCGGTGCTTGGCTTTGGGGTCCCGTACGCGGCTAGGCTCCCAAAAAGTCCCACACATGTGGTATCCCCGTACTCAGGAGAAGCAGCAGAATGTATTTTGGGGTGTAATTTCACATATAACCATGGCATGTGTGAGCAATATATCATTTAGTGACAACTTTTTGTACATTTTTTTTTTTCTTTTTGTCATTATTCAATCATTTGGGACAAAAAAAAAAAATATTCAATGGGCTCAACATGCCTCTCAGCAAATAGCTTGGGGTGTCTACTTTCCAAAATGGGGTAATTTGGGGGGGTTTTGTGCTATTTTGGCATTTTATGGCCTTCAAAACTGTGATAGGTAGTGAGGAGTGAAATCAAAAATTTACGCCCTTAGAAATCCTGAAGGCGGTGCTTGGTTTTTGGGGTCCCGTACGCGGCTAGGCTCCCAAAAAGTCCCACACATGTGGTATCCCCGTACTCAGGAGAAGCAGCAGAATGTATTTTGGGGTGTAATTTCACATATGCCCATGGCATGTGTGAGCAATATATCATTTAGTGACAACTTTGTGCAAAAAAAAAAAAGTTTGTCATATTCCCGCAACTTGTGGCAAAATATAAAATATTCCATGGACTGAACATGCCTCTCAGTAAATAGCTTGGGGTGTCTACTTTCCAAAATGGGGTCATTTGGGGGGGTTTTGTGCTATTTTGGCATTTTATGGCCTTCGAAACTGTGATAGGTAGTGAGGAGTGAAATCAAAAATTTGCGCCCTTAGAAACCTTGAAGGCGGTGCTTGGTTTTTGGGGTCCCGTACGCGGCTAGGCTCCCAAAAAGTCCCACACATGTGGTATCCCCGTACTCAGGAGAAGCAGCAGAATGTATTTTGGGGTGCAATTCCACATATAACCATGGCATGTGTGAGCAATATATCATTTAGTGACAACTTTTTGTAATTTTTTATTTTTTTTGTCATTATTCAATCACTTGGGACAAAAAAAAAAAATATTCAATGGGCTCAACATGCCTCTCAGCAATTTCCTTGGGGTGTCTACTTTCCAAAATTGGGTCATTTGGGGGGGTTTTGTACTGCCCTGCCATTTTAGCACCTCAAGAAATGAGATAGGCAGTCATAAATTTAAAGCTGTGTAAATTTCAGAAAATGTACCCTAGTTTGTAAACGCTATAACTTTTGCGCAAACCAATAAATATACGCTTATTGACATTTTTTTTACTAAAGACATGTGGCTGAATACATTTTGGCCTAAATGTATGACTAAAATTGAGTTTATTAGATTTTTCTTATAACAAAAAGTAGAAAATATCATTTTTTTTCAAAATTTTCGGTCTTTTTCTGTTTATATCGCAAAAAATAAAAATCGCAGAGGCAATCAAATACCATTAAAAGAAAGCTCTATTTGTGGGAAGAAAAGGACGCAAATTTCATTTGGGTACAACATTGCATGTCCGCACAATTTACAGTTAAAGCAGCGCAGTGCCGAATCCCAAAAACAGGCTTGGTCCTAATGGCCCGAAATGGTCCGGGGCTTAAGTGGTTAAACAGCGATCAATGATATAAAAATGCACTGATTACTGTGTAAATGACACTGGCAGTGAAGGGGTTAACTAGTAGGGGGCGCTGAAGGGGTTAAGTGTGTCCTAGAGATGTGTTCTAACTGTAGGGGGGATGGGCTACGTCTGACATGACACTGATCACCGCTCTCAATCACAGGGAGCTGTGATCAGTGTCCTGTCACTAGGAAGAAGGGGGAAATGCTTGTTTACATCAGCATTTCCCCGTTCTTCCTCTCCGTAAGACGATCGCGGAATTCCTGGCGGACATCGAATCCGCGGGACCCGCGGTCGAACTCACGGAGCTCGCGGCTTAAAGGGGACGTACCTGTACGCCTATATGCCCAGCCGAGCCATTCTGCTGACGTATACCGTCGTGCGCTGTTCGGCAAGCAGTTAAAATGTTACTGAACCCAGGAGCCTGCATTCACTATATTTGGTCTCCTACAGTACACAGAACATGGAAATGCAACTATTTTAGTAAATATAAACCACTAAATACCTTTTCTCATCACCAGTATATAGCAGTCTTGTGACTTCTATCAGCGTCTGGTTAAAGCTTGTACGAGAAGTTTTCATTCTCCTCTGACTGTCCTATGAGGCTGCAGGACTTCTGACCCTCTGTCTGGACAGTGCAGATTGGCCCTGTGCTGATCACATGCACTCTCTAAAGAAAAGAAAAAAGTGCCATCTTTCAGTTTTATTGATGTCTCTGTTCCTGCTGGGGAGATTCTCTTTCACTTCCTGTAGAAGTTACCCAGGCGGGATGGGGCAGGAAGTGAGAAAAAATCTTCACTAATGAGACAAGCAAAAAAATACATCAGACTGAGTTTCAAACCCTTCTCAGCTCTGGGAAATAAGGTTGGGCAGACTTCTACTTTAATTTGAGGTTCTGGGTAAAATAAATCATGGAAGACAGAAGACAAATAAAAAAAGTTTGGAGATTCGAACCTTAAAGTTGTTCTCCTTCTTCTGTATAGCGCATTGCCCTGCGTTGGTATGCAGAAAGTGAGTCTTCAATCACATACTTTCATTTGCATAATAAGTTTGGATAATTACAGCGGTGGCTGTGTGCTCCCTGTAGATTTTACACCGTTGTCCTCAGAATCCATGCGACTATTAGCGGAACGCACTCATTTACATTCCCATCTGTGTCTTTGACCCATAAAGTGCGGGTCTGACAGGCTTATGTGAAATTACCAGCCTGGTGAGTCCCATATAACCTTTTCTAGAATTCATCATAGGAGGTCTTCTGACCTTACTTCTTGATCCTGCCTGCTGCAGAGCTGAACCTCTTGTAGCTCTTAAATCTCTTTATAAATGTCTTTCTGCACATGATAAAAAGTCAGGCCATATAAGTGAGATCTCATTTTCAGAGGTAGGCCCCTGTATTACACAAACTGCACGGCTTCACCCTGAAGTGCCCACTGTAATGGAAAAGTGTGAATTCTGGTACTTCTATGGGATTATTATTCAGTATATGAATGATTTCTTTTGACATGCTGTTTTTTATATGTAGCGATACCCTCGGAGGAGCCCCAGGAACAGTCTCAGCCCCTCTGGCACGCCTGGCCAGAATGTTAGTGCAACAACACTAAAGCCGTGTACACACGATCGGATTTCCTATGGATTCTAATCCGATGGATTTTTCCATCAGAAATCCGATGAAGCTGAATTCCATCAGTCTTGCCTACACACCATCAGTCAAAAAACCGATCCTCCCAAAAAACTGTGACAAAAAACACTCAGATGAGCCGAGAAAAATTAAGTTCAATGCTTCTGAGCATGCATCGACTTCTGAGCATGCGTGGGTTTTTTATCCGATGGAGTTCCACATAGACGATCGGATTTTGCTATCGTTTTTTTTCCCATCGGAAAAATTTAAAACATGTTCTATTTTTTCACACCGATGGAAAAAAGACCGATGGGGTCCATACACAATCGGTTCGTCCAATAAAAACCGTCCATCGGACTGTTTTCATCGGTAAAACCGATCGTGTGTACACGGCTTTATGAAAGACACACATTATAATAAAACACAAAAATTGTCTTTACTGTGAAGTTTCTTTGAAGTGGTAACAAACAGTAGCAGTATATCTGAAATTAACTGTATAGTAATGACTGAGGATCACGAGCAATATACTCAATGGTACCATCAGGCTGCTTTCAGGGGATTCTTCAACAGCGAATAACCCCGAGAGCAAAGACAACATCCTTTAACAATGAAAGGTCACAAATTGGCAAACACTATAACGGATTGGTCACCTCACCACCCTACTTAACCTCTTCCCGCCCGCGCTATAGCCGAAAGACAGCTACAGCGCGGGCCTAAATTGCCGGGAGAGCATCCATGTATGTCCTCCCGTGCATGAGCTGCCTGCGCGCCCCCTGCGGGGCATGCGCGACTCGATCTGTGATCAGCGAGTCAATGAGACTCAGCTGATCACAGATCAAAGTATGGTGCCGATCCTGGCCCCTTACCACGTGATCAGCTGTCAGCCAATGACAGTTGATCACGTAATGTAAACAGAGTCGGTAATCGGCTTTTTTTCCCCTCACGCTAATAGCGTGAGGAGAAAAAAAAAAGACGATTACTGTCTGGAGTAAATGGGACATCGGTCCTGCACACTCCAGACTCACTGCTGCTAAGCAGTGCCCACCAGTGCCCTCTACCAGTGCATATCAGCACTGCTAAGCAGTGCCACCTACCAGTGCCCATCAGTGCTGCCAATCAGTGCCATCTATCAGTGCTGTCGATCAGTGTCACCTAACAGTGTCTATCAGTGCCCATCAGTGTCACCTACCAGTGCCTATCAGTGCCACCTATCAGAGCCTATCAGTGCCGCCTATCATTGCCCCTCAGTGCCCATCAGTGCAGCTTCATCAGCGCACATCAATAAAAGAGAAAAACTACCTGTTTGCTAAATCTTATCTAGCGGGTGCTATATTTAAGGAAAGTATCTGAGTGGTAATCAGGCTCAGATACACAAATTGTTAGGGTTCATGGACCATTTCTGTCCTTGGGAGATAGTTCTGATGTGCAGTTCCCTGGGGCCTATAGGTGGCGCTGTTGCCATAGGCCCGGGTTGAACCACAGTACAGGGTTGTGCCTTTTCTTATCCCCTCTTGACAGCAGTGCGGGGAACCTGCTGTGCCTGTCGGGAGGGGGTATGAAAAGGGGCGGCCATCTTCCATGAGGGGTTCGGGGTCGCGCCCAGGCACCTTAGGCCTGAGTGTGTGTGTGTCGCCTCTGGGTGCCCTAGGCCCGGAGGCCTGGGTGTGTTGCCTCTGGGTGCCCTAGGCCCGGAGGTGGAGTTGCTGTTCCATCCCAGACACCTTCAGTCTGGGGTGAGGTACTAAATAGGAGGCCCGGAGCCCAGCAACCTTCGGCTGGGTTCCGCTAAGGATCGAGAGCTCCCAGGGTACCGCCTTGCGAGGGGACCCGTATCTTGGATCGAGGAGACCAGAGAGGTGACCCTTTATGAAGACACAGCGCAGAGTCGTGGTGACAGTGAGGGCCTCTGGTAACTCTCCGGAGGGATGTTTTTCTCTTTGACATGGGCCAAGTTCTCCAAGAAGGCAGTGCATGTTCTGTAGGTCATAGTGGCATTGACTCTATGCACACCAGGTCAGTGGCAGTGACCAAATAGGGCAAGGCCCTATTCACCCGGTCAGTGGCAGTGACCATCTTCAACAAGTCAGTGGCAGTGACTTTCATATTCATTAGGTCTGTGATAAAGATCGCACGCCAAACCTGTTCGTGCATATCAGAACAGTAAGAGAACCAAGATTTGAGTTTGTGCCTGGACCTCCCTCCCACCTTATCTGACCTGTGTCTCGTCTCAACCTGTCTGCTCTTAAAGGGACTATTTATTATCCATGTGAAATAAATACAGAAGTTGGACTTTCAGTTGGTATGGACAGTGGCTTTACTGGGGAGGAACAAGGACTTGTCTCTGGCCAAGCCATAGGTTAGATCAGCTCGGGAGGATTCAAACACCAGCCGCAGGCAGGCCCGAGAAAATAACACCGCTCAACCTCCCCATCCAGGAGGGTACGGGCATGTAGTGCGGTGTGCCTCAGTCTTTCCTGCGGAGGAGCCAAATAAAGAAAAGCAGGTAAAGCCTGGGGTGAGTGCTCTATACTTATAACAAACTGTCGGTGGTTTTATAGTTTCTGCTGCTCAAGCCATGCTATTATTATGACCTCAGATCTCAGTACAGAGACGTAACTAGAACCTTCAGGGCCTCAGTGCAAGAAATCATGAAAGGCCCCCCCCCGAACGAGGCCCTTCCCACTGTTCCCGGGGCTCTTTACTCCCATCATGGGACCCTTTATCACGGTCCCGCAGCGGGCTAACCTTCCTGCCATCTTACCCCCCTCCCATGGTGGGGGAACGACAGAGCCCAGTCACAAGTGCGACCTTGGTAGTTCCGCCACTGGTGTCAGTGATTTATTTTTTTGTTTATTTTTTATAAATTTTTACCATTTAATTAATTTATTATTTTTTTACATTTTTATTTATATTTTTTACATATTTTTTAGGACCCCCATTGGGGGGGCTTTGGTGAAAAAATCAGAGGTCTAAACAGACCCCTAATTTCTCTTTTTTGAGACAGAGAAAAGGGACTTAGGGCAGATTCATCAGTCCCTTTCTCTGCAGCCTCAGCTGCACAGATTAAATTAACAGGAATAGCTCTGTACAGAGCTTCCTGTTCATTCATAAACTAAGGCATAGTAAACACAGTTTACTATGACCCGGGTACGAATGTATTAAAAAAAAAACCCAGAGTTAGTGATCGGTACCGAATACTGATTCTATTCTTCCCTGTTCTCCATCCTGACAGATCCCCTGCAGCAGCCGGAGGGAGGTGGGAGGGGGAAATCTGGCAGCACTGTGAGGGGGGGCAGAGGGGCCAGGGAAGAACATGGGAGCACCGGGGCAGAAGAACAGGCATAGGGAGGCATAGGGAGGCGGCGGAAGCAGCATTTGGCAGAACCGATACCCTACATTTCCCTCCGTCAGCCTCAGAATGTCTGTGGGAGGGAGAGGAGGGTTCAGCGGCTGAATGGAGGGATCAGTTCCTCTACATGCCGCTGCCCTCACCACCCTCCTATCCAGGCATACAGGAGGGCCGCCAGGTCACAATGGCCACCCCTGTACATACGCCCCTGTCTCAATAATCTTTGGTGTGCTGACCATTTCTGCTACATTAAAGGGGTTGTAAAGGTTTGTTTTTTATTTTCTAAATAGGTTCCTTTAAGCTAGTGCATTGTTGGTTCACTTACCTTTTCCTCAGATTTCCCTTCTAAATATTTTTTTTTTCTTTGTTTTCTTTGTCTGAATTTTTCACTTCCTGTTCCTCCTCAGTAAACTGTTCAGTAAGCTGTTCTGGATGACTCCACACCACTCGGATGATGGTGTGAAGTTTAGTGAGGAGAAACAGGAAGTGAGAAATTCAGACAAAGAAAAAAAACATTTAGAAGGGAAATCAAAGGAAAAGGTAAGTGAACCAACAATGCACTAGCTTAAAGGAACCTATTTAGAAAATAAAAAACAATCCTTTACAACCCCTTTAAGCTAATTTGCTGTCTGTGTCCCTGGTAATGAAAATCATTAAAAACCTTTCTATTTGTCCTGGTTAGGATATCCAAAATTTTAAAGTTGTCACCAAAAATCCTCCAACTGGGACACAGTTCCATGAAATCTCTCTTAAAAACTATTGTCTTACAGAAAGGGCTCAGAAAAACAAAAGCTGCTGTGTTAATGCTAGTGACAGACAACATCATACAGTAATACCTTGGATTCCAAACATAATTTGTTCCAGGAGAATGCTTGTAATCCAAAGCACTCATATATCAAAGCGAGTTTCCCCATAGGAATCAATGGAAACTCAGATAATTTGTTCCACAACCACTGCTTGTCTATGCAGTGCCCCATGTGGCCAGAGGTGCAGGGGCGCCGGAGACACTCGGAGACGCTCGGAGACACTCGGGAACCGAGTGTCTCCGAGCGTCACCGGTGCCCCTGCACCTCTGGCCAAATGCGGTACTGCACACCCCAGAGGCTTGAATCCTGCTCATCTTGAGAGACATTGCTCGCAAAGCGAGTCAGGATTTGTTTTAAAAAATAACTCGTATTGCGAAACGCTCGTAAAGCGCATTACTCGCAATCCGAGGTTTCACTGTATATGTAAATTTTTATTCTGTCCATAATTCCACTTTAACTAGCATATAACTACAGTGATATACTGTATATGCTCTGACTTACTACATAAAAATTGAATTACTTGTCAGCATATTATATATCTCAGGGACTCAGGAGTTGCTGTAAATTGTGCTTTCTCTCACAAAGCTATAATGAAAGTGTCTTCCAGCTGGCCTCTAATTATTTCAACAGTCTGGAAACAATTTTTGCGAGTGTGACGCCATAATTTGGCTTTGTAAGGCCCCGTTCACACCTGTGCATTTTAGGTGCTGTGCACTAACAAAAAAAAAACCTGTTTGCTGCATCTTTGATGCACTTTCATGAAAATGCAAGAGTTCAATGGCAACGCACTGAAATGCATGTAAAAGATGTGAACACAGATGTGCAGCCAGTTGTGTAGGCTGAGCAGAAGATATCTTACTACAGAAGGACACAGGCACCTGGAGCTGAAAGTCAGCATTTGATTGTAATTTCCCTTCCTAATGCCGCGTACACACACCCGTTATTCATGTCATGCAAAAAAACAAAGTTTTTCTCTTTTGGTGATTCCTCTCAAGCCTGTCTTGCATACACACGTTCATGAAAAAAAATGCTCGAGCAAAGCGCGATTACGTACAACACGTACGACAGCACTATAAAGGGGAAGTTCCATTCGAATGGCGCCACCCTTTGGGCTGCATTTGCTGATCCTCGTGTTAGTAAAGTTTGGTGAGAGACGATTCGCGCTTTTCAGCCTTGTGCTCTTCAGTCCGTTACAGCGTGACGAATGTGCTATCTCCATTCTGAACGCTAGTTTTACCAGAATTAGCGCTCCCGTCTCATACTTGATTCTGAGCATGCGCGTTTTTTTCCCCCTCGTAAAAGCATACACACGACCGTTTTTCACGTTGTGAAAAAAGAACGACGTGAAAAACTACGAGAAAAAATAGAGCAGGTTCTAATTTTTTTTCCGGCAGTTTTCTCGTTGCGAAAAATGCTATGAAGCATACACTTGTTGCTGTTGCCCTGCATGATTTTTCACAACCAATCTAAAAAATTGCATTTTTCTCATCATGAAAAACGGTCGTGTGTACGGCATAAGGCTTGAAGCATGACCTTAATTCATCAAACTGCATATCACTTAAACTACTGTAGCAGCCCTTGAGCTCCTGTGAAATGACTAAGGTCGGCCACACGGTTCGAATCTCGACCTGTTCAGCAGGAACCACCCAAAATTGGAACCATTAATGGGCAGACTGAATGTACCAAATTGAACGATCACTCTCCCAGTGGGGACAGTTTTAGGCTGGCCATAGAAAGATTCCCCCATCCACACAAGCAAGCTGGATGGAGGAATCCTCCTCATTGTGCCATTGTATTCTGATAGCGGGGCTCCTCCGTTGTCAGAATACACCGATCAGCTGATTGGCTACAGTCGGGTTTAACGAAAAACATTTTTCATCAGTCTTGGTCAACAGAAGTCAAGCTTTAGATCGATTTCTGCCGAGCTGGAATGGCCATACATGGATCGAAATTCAACCCAGATTCGACCATGCCGACCCAGATTAATTTTGATCGATCTATGGCAGGCTTATGCCTATGTTGTATTGATGTGATCAGTCTGCTACAGGCAGGAGAAAGCATTTCCACTTCTGTCTCCCAGTGATCATACTGCAATACTGTAGAGCCCTGTACACACGATCGGATTTCCTATGGATTCTAATCCGATGGATTTTTCCATCGTAAATCCGATGAAGCTGACTTCCATCAGTCTTGCCTACACACCATCAGTCAAAAATCCGACCGTCCCAAACGCCGTGACGTAAAACACTCCGACAAGCCGAGAAAACGGAAAATTGAATACTCACCTTTCCGTAATTTTCCTTTCCTGGTGCCGACCCATGGCAGCATACTAATGGTTGATGGCTCCGCCCCCGATCAACCCCCAGGACCATGTAACTCTATAAAAGAAAGAGTTACTCCCCCCTTCAGACATTCTTTGTAACTAGACTTCAGAACTTTAAGGATTATAGCAGGGAGGGTGCATGCTGCCATGGGTCGGCACCAGGAAAGGAAAATTACGGAAAGGTGAGTATTCAATTTTCCGTTTTCCTGGTGCCTTCCATGGCAGCATACTAATGGTAAATAACTCGCTCATAGGGAGGGAACTGCGATAATAAATTTTTTAATGACTTTTTGAAAGTGATAGTTCCAGAGTCCTTTTCCCAAAATCTCGGGAGGTAAGGACCGCAGGATCCAAGCTATAATGCGACATAAAGGTATTGAACGATGACCAGCTAGCCGCTCTACAAATTGTCTCCGGGGAGACCCTAGCCATAGCCGCCCAGGATGATGCGATTCCTCTTGTTGAATGTGCATTCACCGCGTTAGGAACTGGAAGACCACTAGCCCGGTATGCCTTTTGGATTATTTTCACGATCCAACTGGCTAATGTTGTTTTAGAAGCTGCCAAGCCTCTTCTGGTGCCTTTGGGGATAACAAAGAGTCGTTGATCCCTTCTGAACTGCTGTGTCAGCTCCAAATAACGCTTTAGAGATCTGGCCACGTCCAGCTCATGTAATTTTGAGGAGGATGGATCCTCTTCGAAAGCTGGGAGTACCCACTCCTGGTTGGAATGGTAGACTGAAGGCACTTTGGGGACAAACTGATGGATAGGCTGTAGGACTACCCTGTCCGGAAAAAAGGTGACGTAGGGCTCCTCTGCCCCTAGGGCTTGTATCTCTGATACTCTTCGACCCGAGGTGACAGCGATCAGGAAAACCGTTTTGCCGGTGATATCTTCCAAGGAGCACTCCTCTGTGGGTGTAAAGGGAGAGCTTGCTAAGACGTTAAGAACGACCGTTAGGTCCCATTTGGGATACAGCGTTTTCCTGGGAGGACGTAATCTTAACACCGCCTTCAAGAAACGTTCCACCAAGGGGTTTAGTGCCCAGCGTGTGTCTGTAAAGGCTGACAGGGCTGAGATATGCACTTTTAGCGTGCTGAGACCTAAGCCTAGGTCCAGACCATTTTGCAGGAAAAGTAAGATATCTTGGACCCCAGGATTCAGAGGGTTGAAACGATTCGTTTCGGCCAGTGTAGAGAATTTTTTCCATATTCTGCAGTAGGTGGCATTAGTGGATGCCTTTCTTGCTTTTAACAACGTTTGTACAACGTCCCGAGAGCAACCTAGGTCGCCCAACCTCCGCCTTTCAACTTCCAGACCCTCAAGTCTAGGATCTCTGGATGCGGGTGTAGAAAAGTGCCTTGAGATAGCAGCTTGCTCGTGGGTGGGAGGGGTAATGGGTTGCCCAGGGCCATCTCTACTAGCAGCGGAAACCACGGTCTTCTCGGCCAGTAAGGAACAACCGCCAGGATGGTGACCCTCTCTAGAGTCAGTCACTGGAGAAACCTGAGGATTAAGGGTGTCGGAGGGAAGGCGTAGCCTATCTGGAATTCCCATGGTTGGACTAGAGCATCCGCCCCTGCCGACATCGGAGATGGTGACCTCGTGAAGAAGAGAGGTGCTTTCGCATTGTGTGGAGACGCAAAGAGATCTATCTGGGGATTCCCCAACTGTTGGCATATCCAGCTGAAAACCTGTGGATCCAAAGACCATTCGTTGTTGGATGTGAAGGATCTCGAGAGATGATCTGCTAGCTGATTCTCGGGGGCTGGAATGTAGGTAGCCTGGAGATCTAATAAATTCTTCTCGGCCCATGCAATAATTGGGGCTGCTTCGCTGGCTAGTGTATTGCTGTGTGTTCCCCCTTGATTTTGGACATAGGCTGCTGCCGCTCTGTTGTCCATTTGTAGTAGCACGGATTTTCCCTTGAGGAGAGGAGCCAAATGCAGGATTGCCATCCATGCTGCCCTTAGTTCCAGGATGTTGGATACCATCCCTTCCGCATTGAAACTCCATCTGCCCTGAACAAGCTGATCTTGGAGGTGTGCCCCCCAACCCAGCTGGCTTGCGTCTGATGTGATAATGGTCCATGAGATTGGGCCGAGAGGACAAGCAGCTAGTAGATTCGGAGACCTTGTCCACCACCAGAGGCTGGACTTCATCGAGGGAGTGATAGCTATCCTCTGACCGAGACGCTTTCTCCTCCACTGCTTCAGAAAACCTTGTTGAAAACCCCGTAAGTGGCTTCTGGCCCATTTTACCATCGGTATGCAGGCCGAGAGGGACCCTAGGAGGCTCAGGCAATCTGACGCTGGCATAGCGTGACTCCCCAATGTATGCTTCACCTTTTGCACCAACGCCGGAATTTTGGCTGGTGGAAAGGACACTGACTTCCTCGGCGTGTTGAATAAGGCCTAGGTACATCATTTTTTGTGTAGGTACAAACTGACTCTTCGAGTGGTTGATTAGCCATCCGAATTGTGTCAAGGTGTTCAAGACCATCTGCAGGTGAGACTGTAGAACTTATCTATGCTGAGACAGAATTAATATGTCGTCCAGATAGTGTAGGACTCGTATGCCCTTCTCCCGAAGGGGGGCTAAGATGGCTACCAGAACTTTGGTGAAGGTTCTGGGTGCTGATGAAATCCCAAAGGGGAGACACTGGAACTGAAAATGTAGGTTGCCTATTTGAAACCGTAGAAAATGTTGAAAGTTGTAGTGGATGGGGATGTGAAGATATGCGTCCTGGAGGTCTACAGACACCATCCAGTCCCCTGGCTGTACTGAAAGGATTACCGTGTTCAGAGACTCCATCTTGAAGTGTTCTACATAAAGGTACCTGTTTAGCCTTTTCAGGTCTAAAACCGGTCTCCAGCCCCCTGTTTTTTTGGGGACCAAGAAGACTGGGGAATAGAACCCTAAGTGCTTTTCAGATTCCGGAACCGGTAGGATTGCCCGTTGAGATAGAAGTATTTGCACGTATTGGACAAGTGTTTCCCTCTTTTGTCTTCCGGCTGGTATCTTGGTTGATTGGTAGGAGAAGGATGGAGGGCGGGATCTGAATTTCCAGAAATGTCCCTGAAGGACTGTGGATACCGCCCACTGGTCTGTACAATTTTCCACCCAAACCCGGGCAAAGGATCTGAGTCTCGCTCCCACTGGCCCGGCTTGGGTGGAGGGCGCGTCAAAAGGACTTCTGGTTTTCTATCGCCAGTGTAGGGGCCTTTGATTTTAGTTTGAGGAAAGAGGCCTGTGAGCCTTTCCAGTCCCTTCTGTATTGTTTACCCGGACGATAAGCCCTGGAGTCTCTTGATCTCTGTTGGAAATTTGCCTGCGGAGTAAACTTCCTCCTTCTGCTCCTATCCTGGGGAATAAGACCGCTTTTCCCGACTGTGACTCTGGATATTGCCGTATCCATTTTATCTCCAAATAAGGACTTCCTGTCATACGGGATGCGACACCATGACTGTTTTGACGACGGGTCTGCTTAAGCCATAACGCTCTCCTGGCTGTGATAGAGTAAAGCATTGCTCTGGAGGAGCACCTTAGAACGTCTATGGCTGCTTCCGCCATGAAATCAGAGGTCAGCTTCAATTCATCTAGAGCTTTAATGATTTCTTCAGTATCTAGGCCACGTCTGAGGGCCGTTTCAATATTATCTGTCCACACCCTGGTGGCTTTGGAGATTGAGGATAGGGCCACCGCCGGCTTGCAGGCTCCCCCCGATGCTTGGTATACTTTTTTCAGATCGGCGTCTATTCTGCGGTCTAGGGCGTCTCTAAAGGAGACTGCGTCTTCCAAAGGTAGTGTTGTATTCCTAGCCAGTCGCATGACAGATGCATCTACTGACGGGACGGCATCAAAAATCTGAGCATCTCCTTCCGTGAGTGGGTAGAGTTTGGAAAAGCGGTTGAAGGCAAAGGGTCGTTTATCTACTTTCTTCCACTCCTCCAATACCACCCCCTTAATCTCCTCTATTAGGGGAAAGGCTGATTTCTTCCTGGTCAAATGCGGGAAGTATTTTCCTGCTTTATGTGGAGGTTCTGGATCTTCCTCCCACTGAATTGCATCCTTAACTGCGCCAATAAAGCGTTCAACTAACCCAAAGTCGAAGGTTGATGTGCCCTCTTCTGGTATATTTCCGTCATCTTCCGAATTGAGCTCAGAATCAGGCTGGAGACTAGCTGTCTCCGCTACCCTTTGTTCAACAAGTGGGGTGGATTAATCCTGGGATGAGGCCAATTCCCTGATGGTGTCCTTGACTAATTCTTTGATTGAGCCTATGGACCCTTGTCTGTCGGCCGTAGCCTCCAAAAAACACTGGCCACAGGCTAGCTTGTCTGGTAAGGCTTGCTTGCCGCATACCCAGCAATCCTTCCTCCCTGGTTGCAAAGATTTGCGCTGGGAGTCGTGTCTACTTGAGGAGTGGCGGGGTGACCTTCGGTCACTACGGGAAGCATGGGTTGAGGGTGAGCGACCCGAGCTTCTATGTCCCCCCGAACGTCCGTCACGAGAACTTCGATGAGAAGAAGTGCGGGCTGCTTCACGGCGTGGGCTATAAAGAAACAAAACAACTGGTGTTTCTATATATCCTCTAAAGTAGTAGTGCTCTTTGAATGGAAACAACTTACCTAACGTTGCAGCCCTTACCTAGTGGTATGTTGAGGATCTTTTTGATGCGGCAATACTGGGGCAGCTGGGTAAATTTTGTAAAAATTTTTTTTAGCTAGTCAATACAGCACCGTGCAATGTCAGCGAATGTACATTTATATGTTTAACATCATTACGCTGCAAAATAACATTTTAGCATTAACACACAGGTAATTACCTTGGCTGGGTTCCATCTGGCATGTAGAATAGTTAATACTCACAACAAGGTGTATTTTCTGACAATCTGCCATTTGATTGTGGTCCCAGGCTGTTTAAATAGGATTTTTTGCTTGGGTGTACCAAGATGGCCGCCGCGTGACTTCCTCCGGCTATTGCGCATGCGCGATTGCGTCATGCCGTGACTCCGCGCCCGGAACGAGTAAAGCCAGGCTGTGTGGGGCGCGCAAAGCGTCCACACTAGCCAGAGACATTGCAGAAAGCAGACATTTAAATGCAGCAGTGCTACGCTGCTTTATAGAGATCATTACCCGGGTAAAGCAATGTGTGACCCGAGGATTGTAACTGCCGCTGAGGAGAAAATATGCTCCTGTGTGCCCTTCATGCCCAAAAAAGATCCACAGAAAAAGGGGCTCCCACACTTATATGGCGCATTTAGCAGCCCAAGATGCGGGACTCCGTACTGCAGGAGAGCATGAACCTGCAACGGTAGCACCATGAGACGGTGAGGTAAGGCTGATTAGTGATCCTGTAGGGATTGAGGACAGGAAAAAGAATGTCTGAAGGGGGGAGTAACTCTTTCTTTTATAGAGTTACGTGGTCCTGGGGGTTGATCGGGGGCGGAGCCATCAACCATTAGTATGCTGCCATGGAAGGCACCAGGAAAAATGAAGTTCAATGCTTCTGAGCATGCGTCGACTTGATTCTGAGCATGCGTGAGTTTTTTGTCCAATGGAGTTCCACACAGACGATCGGAATTTGCTATACTTTTTTTTCCCATCGGATAAATTTAAAACATGTTCTATTTTTTCTCACCAATAGAAAAAAGACCTATGGGGCCCATACACGATCGGTTTGTCCGATGAGAAAAGTCCATCGGACTGTTTTCATCTGTAAAACTGATCGTGTGTACACGGCATTACTCTCTGAAGCAAGGGATACATGGGTTTGATTCACAGAGGGTTCAGCAAATATTGAAAAATACAATTCGCCAAACCCAAACTTAGCGGCTTTTTGTAATTTGGGGGGGTGCTGATACAATGAAACTCCAATGTAGTAGAAATGGCCAGCAATGTACTTAAATTTCAATGGCCAAAAGCATAGCTTATGCAGCAGGGAATATCAAAAACCACTGATCTTTCAGAGACGATGTGGTCTACTATTGCCCCATCCATCTATCACACTGATAAAAGGAAGGGGCGGGGCGGCAATGATTGCAAAGAGTCCAGGGCCAGTCACTCGCATTTGATCGCTACATGAGAGATCACATAAGAGTGGCCACAATTGGCTGCGGGAGCCGTTATCCTCCCATTCCAATAGGGCTACCTCCTGCAGCTAGGGTTCTCTCATCTAATTCGAGGCAGGGGGCATTTGCAGGCTGAATAATTTGATCTTTTTGCATCTATAAACATGCCCCTAAGGCTGGTTTCACACTGGGGCGGTGGGTGCGGTGGCGGTATAGCGCCGCTATTTTTAGCGGCGCTATACCGTCGGAATTGCTGAGGTATGCTAGCGGTGCGGTTTTAACCCCCGCTAGCGGCCGAAAAAGGGTTAATACCACCCGCAAACCGCGGCTACAGCTACAGCCGCGGTTTGCGGGCGGTATTACCGCGGTGTCCCATTCATTTCAATGGGAAGGAGCGGTATACACACCGCTCCTTCACCGCTCCAAAGATGCGGCTTGCAAGGGATTTTTTCTCCTCCCATCAGCGCATCGCCTCAGTGTGAAAGCCCTCAGGCTTTCACATTGAGCATACTGGGGCAGGAGTTTTTCAGGCATTATTAATGCGCTATTTTTTGCGCAAAACGCCTGAAAAACTCCTTAGTGTGAAAGGGGCCTAAGTGCATAAGCTTATAAATCCGTTGTCAGGTAAAACAGTCTCTTCTTATATGTTTCAGCTGTTTATTTGTTTGGTTGGAGTTTGCCCTTTAATTATTTCCAAGTCTCCCTGTGTGCCGTGGGTGTTTCTGGGTGATCAGCGCCTTCTGATCAGACAGCGTGCTGTGGCATTGGTTTTTAATAAACCCTTCTCGATTCTTTCAGTAGAACGCCTCTTGCCTGACCTCAGCACCATGTAATATTTAATGAGCCGCTCTAATCTCCTCTGCAAGTTTCCACTGGTTGGTGCTAAAGAATTTCTCTGCATTTGAAGGTCTGGTCCAGCCAAATAATCTGCTTCATTTCAATTCATCTTGAAATTCCCACTGGGAGAATCCAGGGTTGAAGGTCAAGTTGTACATTGAGATGTTCAGCACACTTTATAGCCTGTCCACAGATATGAATGAAAAAGTTTGAATATTACGTTTAAACTCAGATAAAGAACTGATTTGTAGGCAATGACCATGTGAATTAATAAATCAAACAATATTTTGTTAATGAAATTCCTCCTAATGATCCTTAAAGTGAACCTTTACTTTCTTAATGCAACTACACATCCGTTTTAATACCAGCCCCACCAGCTGGAGATACCTACGTTCCCTTTGCTCCAACCTATTTGGGAGAAAGGAAGACTTAGACAGGCCATAGATTATTCAATTTCTTTCCTGTAACCACGGGTTGGTTTATTTTCCCCATCAACACAGTCAGTGTTAATGAGGGAATTCCTCCCATGGAGTTATTGTGTTCTCCCTGCAGGGGGGCGCTTGGGGCCCTCCCTGCCGGGAGAACACAATGATTATTGCAATTGACTATAGCTGCTGGCAATAATCGCATGCTAGAAATCTGGCATGCTGGTTGTGCCCATGTCAATTGATGAATCAATTTGGGTACAATCAGCCTGCCCATAGATAGTTGAAATCTTGGTCGGAACCTACCAAACCGGCCGAGTTTCAAGCCATCTATGGCTGGCTTAAAGGCTTGCCATAGATGGCTAGCATTTTTTTCAGTCAGCCAAGATATGTTTGTATTCCGCCACCCAAGCAAGCAAGGTGGGTGCAGGATCCTCCCTGCTGTGATATTGTATTCCAACAGTGATACTCCTGCGCTGTCAAAATACACTGATAATTGGCTGCAGCCCATTCGCTGCAGCCACTGATTGAGAAAAAATTTCCACTCGACAGAAGTTGACGTTAGGTTGACTTCTATCGAGCAGGAGCAGCCACACATGGATTGAAATTTGTCCAGTCTCTGCAATTTCTCTATGGTCAGCTTAAGTCCTTTGTCATAACTTGGGGCTCACAGAAGTCTCTCTCCCTGTGCCCATGTGACCGTTTTGGGTGTCTGAGTGGCCAATTACTGGGGACTGTTGCATACATATTGAAGAGCAGTAGGTCACATGCTCCCCCCATTCCTGGAACTACTGGGTATTTTTCTTAGCTCCTGGTGGCCAAATGAGGCAACAGGGGATTGAAAGAACGATGTGCCAGTATGGCCACCAGTAAGGTGAACCTACACTGCTAGTGGGACTGCCAGTATGGTGCACTTGTTGCTGTTGCCCTGCACGATAGCTAAGCTGAAGTTAAACATAAAAGACACATAGCTTTGCAGAGCAGGATTCAGATTGAGAAAGGGAGGTCCTGAATTAGAACCCTTCAGGGTTCCAGTTTATTCTCCAGTGCCACCAGTTTAACCTTCCAGAACTTGCTTACAGAAGGGGTGAGCAAAAGGATAACCTCATCAGTAAGATGCTCCTTCTTTGTCCAGCCATCAGGATGCAACCAAAGAAGTGGGACCTTAGCAGCAATTTTTCCCTGCAGCCACCCATCATTTGGGTATTTGCCTGTTTGGTGTATTTCTATGGTAATTTTATGCTGCGGCCACCACACCTTCCAGTCAGATCACAGCCAAAAACCATGTTGATGACTGGAATTTAAAGTGGAAGTAAACCCTCCTATCATTTTCAGGCAAGGAAGCTGCCATCTTGGCCTTTGTTTAATCTTCAACTGCCATGATGCCGGACATGTGATCAGTTATGACACCAGCCATTGGATGGTTTGACAGTTTGGTTGAGAGCACAACCAATGTGACAGTTGGCATTCCCGGCATGCTGGGAATGTAACTGCTTTTTGAAACTGTTAAATCGATGGGTTTACTTCCGCTTTAATAAAGGTGTAGAAATGTAATTTAATTTGGATGGCTTCCTCTCTCAGGCTAAAACCTTTAGCCATTGTGATTATCCTTAGAGGGGCTTCATTTTACTTATTTCAGTCTTCATGGGCCTACTTGAGGTATAAACAGCAGACTACAGTCTGGAAAAGCAGATGTGAAGGAATGAAGTGCTGCTTTATTCTATACAGTATGAGATGTGTGCGTACAGTTGACGTATAAATGGAACAGCAGTAATAGTTGGGTCTTCTGTCAACTTACATTGTAATAAACCACATGTCCATGCTTCTTTCATCAAGTGAGAAATGAAAGAACTAAAGGAACATTTAAAGTGTTACTAAACCCAGGAGCCTGCATGCACTATATCTGATCTCCGGCAGTGCACAGAACATGGAAATGCAATCGTTTTAGTAATTATAAACTGCTAAATACCTTTTCTCATCAGCGGTACATAGCAGTCTTGTGACTGCTATCAGTATCTAATGTAGCGGGGTGTTGCTTTAAGGACCCAGAGACTACCGTACCCAGGGTACAGCGGGACACCCAGGGTGCATTGCCCTGCGCAAGGACTGCTGGGGTGGGCTATTTAAGAAGGGGGAGGACCGGAGAACGGTCTCTTTGGACATCACCCGCCCAGCAAGTGGAACTCTGTGCTGAGTCTGTTGTTCCTGACAGGGCCTGAAGTTTGGGCCCTGTTCTTCCAAAGAGCCTTCCGTTTCCACTGAGGAGCCCGAGGGACGTCTGATCCTGCCACCTGTCTACTGCTTCCAGGGGGACCGAAGACCCGGGTGTCGTGGGACCTGTGTACCGAAACACAGCTACGGAAGACACAGACATTGACTGATCCGGTTGGGTGAGAGAGCACCTGCTCAAAGATTATTACAGGATCTCTAGGCCTTGTGTCAGTTGTTCAGGACCCACCGTTTATGCCGTGTACACACGACCGTTTTTAATGACAAGAAAATTTAAATTTTTTAAAATGGTCATTAAAAATGATTGTGTGTGGGCTTCAGAGCATTTTTCGCGACGTGAAAAACGGCCATGAAAAAATTGGAACATGCTCTAATTTTTCACGTCATTTTTTACATCGTCGTTTTTCTTGTCATGAAAAACGGCCGTCTGTAGACTTTAATGACTTGAAAAAAAATGCGCATGCTCAGAATCAAGTATGAGACGGGAGCGCTCATTCTGGTAAAACTAGCGTTCGTAATGGAGATAGCACATTCGTCATGCTGTAACGGACTGAAAAGCACGAGGCTGAAAAGCGCGAATCGTCTCTCAACAAACTTTACTAACATGAAGGGTGGCGCCATCCGAATGGAACTTCCCCTTTATAGTGCTGTCGTACGTGTTGTACGTCACCGCGCTTTACTCGAAAAAAAAAATCCACGATAGTGTGTAGGCAAGGCAGGCTTGAGAAGAATCACGTCGAGAAAAATGCAGTTTTTTTCAATGACATTAAAAACGGTCATGTGTACACGGCATTAGAGTCTGCATTTGCACGCCGGAGGGACAGTGCATTGAGTAGCTTAGTTACTTTCTGTTATCCATCCAGTTACCAGTACCTATTCCCTTGGATTACAATTTATCTTCAAAGAAAGTGCACCACCATTTGCTAGCGAAGATCCTTCTCTACGGAACTTGCATATAGAACAGTCAGGCCTGACTTCTAAGTTTAGAGACTGCTGGGCGCCATCTTGCCCATGAGGGAGGGGAGCTGCAAGCGGGGTTCATTAGCTGTATGTGTACAGGATTGTATATCTGCTTGCTTGATAAATACCCTTTTATTGCAGGGCTCTGCACATATTACTGTGTACTGTTTATCTGCTGATCTATTTCATTCAGTAAAAGTATTAGGATTAGGCAGACAAGTTGTTTGGTGTTATTACTGTGCAGAAGAGACGGTTAGTGTCAGCCATTAAATATCACTGTGTGCCTTTGTTGCCGGACTGTGTTACCTAAAGCTACAGGTTCCACAATCCTATCATCCCCTACTAGCTGTGCCGAGAGAGGGTAGAGCCACTTACTAGGGGTTGACAGCGGTGCGTTACAGGCCCGAAAATCATACCAGCGGCTCTCTTAGCTGGGGGTATCGCTACATTATTTTAAGCTTGTAGGAGGAGTTTTCATTCTACTCTGACTGTCCAATGAGGCTGCAGGACTCCTGACCCTCTGTCAGGACAGTGCCGATTCGCCAGTGCAGCCTGTGTTCCCAATGCAGCAAACCTGTGCAGTGGAAGAGAGAGGAGAGCCACCGCCTGGTTGATTAGAGCTCGGGGAACATAACAGCTTTAATTTCAATAGCTGTGTGTTCCCCACTATGCGCCATCATATACAGCCCCTCCTCCTTGTCCGGGGAACTTTGATAGACAGATCACCCATACCAGGATTGGATAGGTGATCTGTCTATCAAAGTGCCCAGACAAAGATAGCTCGCCAGCCCTGAAAATCCATTTGCAAAATGCGAGCAGGCGAGTGGAATTTTTGAGGGCTGCTAAACCTTTCATCCAATTTTTTTTAACCACTTTGCATCCGGGCCAATTCTGACACTTCGCTCCTACATGTAAAAATCATAATTTTTTAGCAAGAAAATTACATATAACCCCCAAACATTATATATTTTTTTTTAGCAAAGGCCCTAGATAATACAATGGCGGTCATTGCAACTTTTTATCTTGCACGGTATTTGCGCAATAATTTTTCAAACGCATTTTTTGGGGAAAAAAACGGTTTCATTAATTAAAAAATATTAAAACATTTAAGTTAGCCCAATTTTTTTGCATAATGTGAAAGATGAAGTTACACCGAGTAAATAGATACCCAACATGTCACCCTTCAAAATTACACACGCTCGTGGAATGGCGCCAAACTTCGGTACTTAAAAATCCTCATGGGCGACGCTTTAATTTTTTTTACTGGTTACATGTTTTGAGTTACAGAGGAGGTCTAGGGCTAGAATTATTGCTCTCGCTCTAACGTTCGCTGCGATACCTCACATGTGTGTTCTGAACATCGTTTTCATATGTGGGCGGGACTTGCGTATGCGTTCGCTTCTGCGTACGAGCTACCGGGGAAAGGGGCACTTTAATTTTTTTTTATTTTATTGTTAATTTTACTTTAAACGTTTTACTTTGGCACTTAAAAAAAAAAAAATTGATCACTTTTATTCCTATTACAAAGAATGTAAACATCCCTTGTAATAGGAATAAGCATGACAGGTCCTCTTTACAGTGAGATATGGGATCAATAAGACCCCACATCTCACCTCTAGGCTGGGAAGCCTGAAATAAAAAAAATAAAAAAATGATCACCGCTTCCTAGCCGAGGCGGCGCCGTTTTTTTGAATACGTCATAACATCGCGCCCGGCCTCCGAATGATCATAGAGACTCCGGCGACCATCTGGTCAGCCGGAAATCTCTATGGTAAGAAGCCGGGGCCAGCGGATCCAGTCACCGACTCACTGATCGCACAGGTGAGTCGGTAGAAGCACCGGAAGGCGGCGGGAGGGGGACGACGTCCCCTCTCGCCACCTGTAAGAACGATCAAGCGGTGGAACAGCCGCTATGATTATTCTTACGGTGTACAGAATCGCCGGCTGTAAAAAATGATATCTGAATGAAGCCTGTAGCTGCAGGCATCATTCAGATATCCCGGCTCAAACTCAAGGACGTCCATGGACGTCCGTCTGGTACGAAGTGGTTAAAACTGCTGCATTTGTAAATGTCAAATGCCAAAATAAAGGAATAGTAGTGGTATAAAAAAGCACTTGTGAGATTAACTAATCTTTTATTTGTTTAACAACTTCCCGCCCAGTCAATAGGAGATTGACGTCCGGGAAGTGGTTCTGTTATCCACACTGGACGTCATATGACGTCCTGCAGGATAACAGCCGCGGCGCGCCCGGGGGGGCGCGCATCTCTGCGATCGGTGGAGCGGTGTGTCAGTCTGACACACCGCTACACTGATCTCGGTTAAGAGCCTCTGGCGGAGGCTTTTTACCACGTGATCAGCCGTGTCCAATCAAGGCTGATCACAATGTAAACAGGAAGAGCCGTTGATCGGCTCTTCCTCACTCGCGTCTGACAGACGCGAGTAGAGGAGAGCTGATCAGCGGCTCTCCTGACAGGGGGGTTCGCACTGATTGTTTATCAGCGCAGCCTCCCCTCGGATACCCACACTAGACCACCAGGATGCCGCCCAGAACCACTAGGGAAGCCCCAAGCATGTGGATGGCCCCCATGGCCATCCACATGTAGTAAAACATAAAAAACATATGCCAATCAGTGCCCACAAATGGGCACTGACTGGCACCATCATGGCATGACCACAATGTGTGGTGACTGGCATTGCTGGGCATCAGTATCATCAGTGCCACCTACTAGTGTCCATCAGTGCCACCTATCAGTGCCCATCCGTGCCCATCTGTGCCCATAAGTGCCCACCTATCAGTGCCCGTCCGTGCCACCTATCAGTGCCACTCATAAGTGCCCATCAGTGCTGCCTATGAGTGCCCATCAGTGCCGCCTATGAGTGCCCATCAGTGCCGCCTATGAGTGGCAATCAGTGCCGCCCATGAGTGCCAATCAGTGCCGCCTATGAGTGCCTATCAGTGCCGCATACCAGTGCCACATATCAGTGCCGCCTATCAGTGCCCATCATCAGTGCCACCTCATCAGTGCCATCTCATCGGTGCCCATCAGTGTCGCCTTATCAGTGCCCGTCAGTGCCGCCTTATCAGTGCCCGTCATTGAAGTAGAAAAGGTACTTATTTACAAAAAAATTAACAGAAACAAAGAAAAACATTGTTTTTTTCAAAATTTTTGCTCTTTTTTTATTTGTTGTGCAAAAAATAAAAATCGCAGAGGCGATCAAATACCACCGAAAGAACGCTCTATTTGTGGGAACAAAATGATAAAAAATTTGTTTGGGTGCAGTGTAGCATGACCGCGCAATTGTCATTCAAATTGCGACAGCGCTGAAAGCTCAAAATTGGCTTGGGAAGGAAGGTGTATAAGCAGTGGCGGTGCGTCCACAGAGGGCGCCGGAGTGCCGCCCCCTCTCGCTCCCGCACCGCCACTGAAAGACAATACACAGATTCATGCATTGCATGAATCTGTGTATTGTCACCACTGCCGCACTGCCCACTATTCATATGGCCGGCCTCCTGGTGAGCACCGGCCATATGAATTAGAGTGGTGGCCGGCGGTGGGTGTGTTCTGGAAGTGTCTATCAGAGCCAGCGGCTCTGATAGGCTTTCCGATTACAGCTCTCAGGCTGTAATCGGCTTCCAAAAACTCCTCCCAGGTACGCACGGGGGTGCGTTCCTTGGAGAAGACTGTGGAGGTTTCAGCCAATCAGGTTCACCGGATCTGGTTACCGGTAACCTGATTGGCTGAAGCGACATCGAGGGCGGGAGAACACATCGAGGACGGAGCGGACCGAGGAAGGTAAGTGCAGGGCTGGGGGGGGGGGGGGACAGGCTGCATTTGGGAACAAACTGGCTGTATATGGGGGACAAACTGGCTGCATTTGGGGGGAACTGGCTGTATATGGGGGACAAACTGGCTGCATTTGGGGGGAACTGGCTGTATATGGGGGACAAACTGGCTGCATTTGGTGGGAACTGGCTGTATATGGGGGACAAACTGGCTGTATATGGGGGCACACTGGCTGTATATGGGGGCACACTGGCTGTATATGGGGGCACATTGGCTGTATATGGGGGCACATTGGCTGTATATGGGGGCACACTGGCTATATATATGGGGACAAACTGGCTGTATATGGGGGCACACTGGCTATATATATGGGGGCACACTGGCTGTATATGGGGGCACACTGGCTATATATGGGGGCAAACTGGCTGTATATGGGGACACACTGGCTGTATATGGGGACACACTGGCTGTATATAGGGACACACTGGCTGTATATGGGGGCACACTGGCTGTATATGGAGGCACACTGGCTGTATATGGGGGCACACTGGCTGTATATGGGGGCACACGGGCTGTATATGGGGGCACACTGGCTGTATATGGGGGCACACTGGCTATATATGGGGACACACTGGCTGTATATGGGGGCACACTGGCTGTATATGGGGGCACACGGGCTATATATGGGGACAAACTGGCTGTATATGGGGACACACTGGCTGTATATGGGGGCAAACTGGCTGTATATGGGGGCACACTGGCTGTATATGGGGGCACACTGGCTGTATATGGGGGCACACTGGCTGTATATGGGGGCACACGGGCTGTATATGGGGGCACACTGGCTATATATGGGGACAAACTGGCTGTATATGGGGACACACTGGCTGTATATGGGGGCACACTGGCTGTATATGGGGGCACACTGGCTGTATATGGGGGGCACACTGGCTGTATATGGGGGGCACACTGGCTGTATATGGGGAGCACACTGGCTGTATATATGGGGGCACACTGGTTATATATATATGGGGGCACACTGGCTGTATATGGGGACAAACTGGCTGTATATGGAAACAAACTGGTGGCGTTTGGGCACAGTGGCTGCGTTTAATGGGCACAGTGGCGGCAATTGATTTTTTTTCTTCAGTTTGTTTGCGCCCCCCCAAAAATTTTGAGCACCAGCCGCCACTGTGTATAAGTGCCTGGTATTGAAGTGGTTAAAGCTCCTTTAAGGGGGCGTGGCAAGGGGTGTGTCCTATGCCGACATACTTTTGCTAATAGGTGTCCCTTGTTACCATCTCAAAAAGTGGGGAGATATGAATAAGCATGCAGCAAGGACACCAGGGGGGTTATTTACGAAAGACAAATTCAGCCGGATGGTGCATGAATTGGGGTTGATTTACTAAAGGGAAATCCACTCTGCACTACAAGTGCACTTGAAAGTGCACTTCTAAGTGCAGTCGCTGTAGATCTGAGGGGGACATGAAAGGAAAATAAAAAACAGAATATTTGCTTGCACATGATTGGTTAATAAAATCAGCAGAGCATCCCCTAATTTCAGAGCTTCCCCTCAGGGAAGCTTCCCCCGGGCACGATGTGATGACGTCACGCCCGGGTCCTCAGATGTAAACAAAGCCGCCATTGCGGCTAGTAAACATGAGATCGGTGAAATTTTTTTCACGATCTCATGCTTTCCAGCCTGGAGGAGAGATGTGGGGTCTTATTGACCCCGCATCTCTCAATAAAGAGGACCTGTCGCTAACAATTCCTATTACAAGGGATGTTTACATTCCTTGTAATAGGAATAAGAGTGATAAAAAAAAAAAAAGTGTAAAAAAAAAAAAAAAAAAAAATTAAGTAAAAAATTAAGTAAAAAAAAAAAAAAAAATATTAAAACGTCCCTGTCCCCGGTAGCTCGCGATCAGAAGCGAACGCACACGTAAGTCCCGCCCACATATGTAAACGCTGTTCAAACCACATATGTGAGGTATCGCCGCGTGCGTTAGAGCGCGTGCAACAATTATAGCACTAGACCTCCTCTGTAACTCTAACCTGGAGTTACAGAGGAGATTTTTAAGTACCGAAGTTTGGCGCCATTCCATGAGTGTGTGAAATTTCAAAGCGTGACATGTTAGGTATCTATTTACTCAGCGTAACATCATCTTTCATATTTTACAAAAAAATTGGGCTAACTTTACTGTTTTGTTATTTTTTAATTCATGAAACCTTTTTTTTTTTCAAAAAAAAAAAGGCGTTTGAAAAATTATTGCGCAAATACCGTGCAAGAAAAAAAGCAATAACCGTCATTTTATTCTCTAGGGTGTCTGCTAAAAAAACATATATAATGTTTGGGGGTTCTGAGTCATTTTCTAGCAAAAGAATGATGATTTGTACATGTAGGAGAGAAGTGCCAGAATAGGCCCAGTATTGAGGTGGTAAAAAAAGCCCGGGGTTGAAGTGGTTAAAGACGTTGGCCATACACAGCTTGAATTTTGGCCACAATTGCTCCTGAATCGGCCAAAATTCATGCACCATCCGGCTCAACAAAAGTCAGATTAAAAATCGGCTGAGCTGGATGGAAAATGATTGGCAAACAGCGACTGCATCCTATTAGATGCCGGCACTGCTGCTGTCTAAATACAATAGCAGATAGTGGAGATTCCTCCATCCACGCTGTTTATTGTGGATGGGGGAAATCAATTGATTTGAAACTTGCATGGCTAGCTTTAGGCAACTAGCATTTTTAGAAGAAGAAGTCAGTAGTGACAGCTTAGGTTTCTTTCAGGTTTTTTATTTCCAACTAATAAACTAGGAAGGACGGCATTTTTTCCATTATAAATCTGGAAACTCCATTTTCAAAAGGACCAAACCAAGACCAACCCAGAATATTTCTTTTTTTTTCCTTTTTCCTCCTTAAACACAATCCCTTTGGTGAAGCTCAGCCCACTAAAACTCCGCTCCTGCACCTGGAGCAATGGAATTCACTCCTCATTTAGAAGGCGTCCTAATTCACTGGCTCCAATCTTAGAAGGAATGCCTTTCCTGGAGGCGTCTGAATCAGACCTAGTCTTTTTTCATCTCTTTGTTCCTCCTCAAAGCTGATTACATTTTTTTTTCTTTTTATTTTTTTTTTTGCTCCGAAAAGCCGTTCAGTTTGCTTTTTTTTTTTTTCTGCAGGAGTTGACATTAGCCTTCTTTTTTTTTTGTTGTTGTTGCCGTCAGTCTGTAAGATGTCTGGGAGCTGTAATGCAAGAAGGAGCTAGAGACTGCAGACAAAGCTCAGCGTAAGTTTGCTTTCAGCAGGTCAGCCACCGCCGCCTCTAGACTCCTGATCTAATTTATATTATTTAAAGTAAGTACGCGGCTTGCGAACAAAGGCGTGCTTGTGTTGCGTCCGCCGCGCATAGCTCAGATCGCCAGCGAGGTACCTCCTGTGTTTGCTTTCCTTTGCCAGGGAGGCATTTAAATATTAACCAAAGCCGAGTGAGTGTATGGTTAAATGCTTTTACTTAGACTTCCCTTCCTGCGTTTACTCTGATTCAAATTACAGGCTGCATAGTCCAGCTCCACCTGATTCCACTGGGTGTGGAGCTGTTTGGACAGGCTGGAAGTTCTCCGGAGGGACAGAGGGCTGGAAAATTTCAGGGCTTTCTTGACTTTTCTCTGATCAGCGATGGTAGACGCTTCGTCCTCCTTGTCCTTGACCTGAGAAAAAGAAAAGTGACATTTGACGTTGTAATGATATGGTGAAAATGTGAAAAGGGACATTTTTGCGTCTCCAGCTGTTACACCTATTCATGATTTTGCTTTCAGGAATATTCAAGACAGATCTTTCCTCAAAGTTTACCACAAAGATCCGGCTCAAGCATTCAACCACACGCCCCGGGCGGTCAATGGAGACGTAAGAGTGAGTACCTGATTTTTATTGTCATTTATTTCTAAACAGCTACTAAGACGATATTATTCATTTACTGTGTAGCTTTGCAGTGCTGCCCATGACTGTGCTAACTGCCGAGTTAGCCCAAAGGTGGTAGTTGCTCGTTTTCCTTTATGGGATCGCTAGACAGGAAGTTAGCTGTGCACTGGAGAATTACGTTCCCTGCTAGATCACCTTCATTTCGTAATATACTGTGCTGTGATCACCACCTGAAGCTTTGACAATATCTTCACATATTAACTATTTCCAGTCCGGAACAATTCTTTTTTTTCACAAGAAACCAGTCCGGAACAGTTCTGACATTCCTCTCCTACATGTAAAAACATATTTTGTTTGCTAAAAAAATACTTAGAACCCCCAAACATTAGATATTTTTTGAATTGAGACCCTAAGGAATAAAGCGGTGGGTGTTGCATATTTTTATGTCACACTATATGTAAAGTGTTACTAAAGTAAAACATTTTTAAAATTAAAATAACAAACTCACCTACTGCTCTTTTTGGGTCCCCCACCAGCGAATCTGGCTCCTCCTCTTCTTTTCTTTATGTGTGCCCATCAGTGTTAATTTAGTCAACTAAAACATTTTAGTCAACTAAGTGAATACTATTTTAGTCAACTAAAATACGACTAAAACTAAAACAATTGAGATAGCTAAAATACGACTAAAACGAAAATGGCATTTTAGTCCAAAAACTAAAATGGGACTAAAACTAAAATGCCATTTTAGTCCAAAGACTAAGACTAAAACTAAATTGAAATTTGACTTCAAAATTAACACTGGTCTGTAGTGCATGTTCATAACTCAATACCATAAGTAATAACATATTGGATTTTTCACTCCAGCAGTATATAATGAGTTTGGACATTGTAGAAAATGCATTACAATTTAATTACAATTTAATTACACCCATTAGATTTTAGACAACTAAAATGAGTTTTAGTCGACTGAAATGTACCGGAGATTTTAGTCGACTAAAACGTAGGACATTTTAGTCGACTAAAATGTACTGGAGATTTAGTAGACTAAATATGACTAAAACTAAAACAATTGCAGAAGACTAAAATGGGACTAAAACTAAAATGCCATTTTAGTCCTAAGACTAAAACTAAATCGTAATTTGCTGCCAAAATTAACACTGGTGCCCATAGCAAGCTTCTTGATATGGAGGTACACAGGGGTTGATTTACTGAGGGCAAAAAGAGCCTAGTAAATGAGCAAAAGCTCTGCTGACTTCCATCATCCAATCATTTACAAGCAAAAATGCTTTTTTTTTTTTTTTTAATTCCTTGCATGTGATTGGGTACGCTTTGCAAAGGGAAGCCTTACCTCATTTACTAAGCTCTGGAGCAACTGCACTTGCAGAGGGCAACTGGACTTTGCAAAGTGCACAGTCTATTTGCCTTTAGTAAATCAACCCCACAGTGTCTGCGTGCTCCGAGCTGTGTGTCTATAGAGTCACGCTCCATAGACTTACACAGTGGGACTTTCCCCCGCCTCCCACTTCCTCCTCACTGCATTTGATTGACAGCGGGAGGAGCCAATGGCTCCTGCTACTGCTCGAGTGCTGGGTAAAGAGGAAGAGAGGGGAGAATAGGTGCAGCCATGCACAGTTGGATTTATTCTCTCGTCTTTTCCCCTTCACACAGGGAAGGGTGGGACAGAGATATAGAAAACGTTTTTTTACCTTAATACAAAAAATGCATTAAGGTAAACTAATGTTTTAGCTTTAGTATCACTTTAAGCAGGAGTTTTTCCAAATGCAAATTTTTTTGTTAAAAATACACTTCAATTATTTTAATGCACAAAACACAATATAATACAAATTTTTTGGGTAAAATATAAAAGATGATGTTACAGCGAGTTAATAGATACCAAGCATGTCACTCTTAAAAATCACATCTGCCATTTACAGTGTGTAGTGCGATCGCTGTTTATACATGCGTAACGTTATGCGTGTGATCAGGGGAATGGGGGCGCTTTACATTTTTTTTAAATTGTATTTATTCTTTTTTTTTTATTACACTATCGTAGTTTTTTTTTTTAAATTTTATTGCTTTTATAAGGGATGAACAACATCTTTTGTGATAGCATGGGCCATGTCAGATCCTCTATATGGAGAGATCTGGGGTCTATTAGACCCCAGATCTCTCCTCTGGCCTCCAAAGCATCTGATCAAACCAAGATCCCAAGATCATTCTGATCAGATGCTAGCTCAAGCTAGTAACGGCTTGTTTACATGAGACCAAAAGCATAAGTGACAAAATCCTCGTCACTTCGGTTTCTGACATCACACAATTGGAGGAACAACATCAGATTCTCTCACTGTGTCCCAGGAACCCGGATGTTGCTGATTGCATCCTTACCAGGCTCTCTGATCACACAGGAGAGCCTGGTAAAGGTGGCGTCGGGACCCCTTTCACCGCCTGGAAAAGTCATTTAGGGGTTTCTTAGTCGCTAGGATTACTTTTACAGTGAAGGGAATTGTCGTCAGAATAAAATGCTATCTTGATCATTGCTGCAGTGATGACAGAGATATCACCCTTCCAGTCCAGCAACCTACCAGTACGTCGCTGGATGGGAAGCAGTTATGCCGCGTACACACGACCATTTTTCTCGTTGGGATTTTTATTTTTTTCTCTTTGACGAAAAAAACGACCGTGCATGGGCTTTTCATTATTTTTCCCTACGAGAAAAACAGCAAGAATCACGACGAGAAAAATTAGAACATGCTCTAATTTTTCTCGTCGTGATTCACGGCATTTTTTTCCGCTGCAGTTTTCCCATAGGGAAACACTGCCAGGGAGCCTACACACTGTCAGGAAAACCGGCCGTGTGTAGGGGACCAAGCCGTTCCTCGTTTTTCCCGTGGATTTTCTCGACGGTGTTTTCACCGTCGAGAAAATCGATCATGTGTACACGGCATAAGAGTGACTGTGATGTTAGAATAAAAACTGCAAAAAAGTGCCCCATTATGAAAAGTCTGTTGAACCTGATCTCCAGGCAGATATAAAATAAAAATAAATCATTATTTGTATTTTTTTAATTAAGGTACCTGAATTTGACCTGTATCAGCCTCTGTAAAGCAGAGCACAGACTGGTGGAGGGAGAGGCAGCACAAAAAGCCAATCAGTTGTTCTACAGTGCTCATATGCTAACAAGGAATTTGCTGATAGGGGAGAAGAAGGCAGGAGAAGAAGGTCGAGAAGTTAACTGCTTCTCCTTTCATTGTTCAGTCATAGAATAAGGGAAGGACAAGACCTGTGTGTGTGTTACTTAACTGAAGCAGAGAAAACTCCGGTCTTCATCCTGCCAGACATGGCTGTGCTGTGCGGAAAATGTTTGGCAGGTGAAACGGGTCTAAAAATTGTGTATCTTGACGTATGTCTTGAATTTAGTTTAAATATTTACCTCTCCCACGCTGCACTATATTGAAGAGATGCTGATACTTGAATCCAAGATTTCCAGAAACTGATAGATATCTGCCCCTCCCCCCTCCCGTGTTCTTTGGTTACTCCAACCGCCACCTTTGTCAGTTCAGGACAGAATCATGATGTAGGGCAGGGTTTCTCAACTATGGTTCCTCCAGAGGTTGCTAGGGGTTCCTTGAGCAATGAGAAATGTAAGCCTCTCAGATAAGTTCCCACTGACAACATTGATCCTTTTATCTATCTGTAAGAGGGGTAATTCTTTCCAGTGACCTCAAGTAAGGAGCATTCTTCCCACTGACCATCACATTAATGTATCATGAGTTGTAGATATAGTCATTTTTAGAAGGAGTTCCCTGAGACTGGAAAGTCATTTTAAGGGTTCCTCTGTGTTGAAAAGGTTGAGAAAGGCTGATGTAGGGGGTGGTGGAGCAAACTATTGATCACTTCCCGGAGTGTTGTATTCTGCCCTAAAGGATATGTTCACCTTTTCACAAAAAAAGTTAAACTAGCCTCAAATATCCTGACCCCTCTGGACTACGTTGGGCATGGTAGCTGTGATGATCTGTACTGCTGGTGTAGCAGTCCATACAGTCTAGTAGAAAGCAAAGCCAAGCCGCTCCAGGTGAGAGCAAACCTACGCTTTAACCTCAAGGTGCAGGTCCAGTCCGCAATCTGGATCCACTTGAGCCACTGGAACAGGAAAAGGTTTGACCGCACTCACAGGTTTGAAGGTGAAGATTTGTAGACATCATGACATCAATGTAGACCTGGCAGAGATTAACGCGTTTCACGAATTAGAATTTGCTTAGTCATAATCCCATTATGTCTAAGCGTATTCTAATTTGTGAAACGCGTTAATCTCTGCCAGGTCTGCATTGATGTCATAATGTCTACGATGTTGTTTGATGATTTTTATCTTCAATAAAGTCTTAACTTTTGCTTCAAATCTGTGAGTGCTGTCAAACCTCTCCCTGTCCCAGTAGCAGTCCATACACTGCAGTGCACAGCCTTGGCACGAATATCCATCATAATGCTCTCCATTGCTAGGGCTCATTGGTGAATGCTTCTTTCTTCTGAGACTCCTTACTGCCTGGTTTTATGGTTTTACCACCCCCCTGCATGTGGGAATGAAGCCTTATATGGATAGACTGTACCCTGCTGGTTTCAGCAATGGAAGCTCTTTATCTACTTTCAGCTTCTATTTCAGTAATAAGTCTTCCGCTGCGTTGGATGTCCTTTCTTCCGCGCACTCTATTCTCAATGTCATGCAGCTTTTCTATTTTAGGTGTCGGTGTCCCTTTAAGAGCAGCTGTAAAAATAAAAGTTCAGATCATTCCACCTGTTGGGTATGTGTGTGCACCTCCCCGCCCTCCCTATGAATAACCTGTTCACTGTGATCACTCTGCTGATTCATACAGGCCTCATGCCGGGGAGAATGTAAACAGGCTGAGCAGACGGCTGCCAGCGTCAGAACACTTGTGTATTGGCAATGTGCAGTGATTTGTTAATGAGTCAGGTAATAACATAGTGCAAAGAGCACTGGAGTGTTGTACCTCATAGAAAACCATCACCGAGGAGCACTTAACTGGGGACAGACTAATTCCTGACGATTCCTAACTGGCTGCCATTTAAATAAACCTAAATTTAGTACATGTTTGCTTAAAGGAAATTATAACGCATAGAAAACTAAAGAAAAAAAAATGATATATATGTGTTCTGATCCACTTTTATGTATTATTTTCTTTGTTGTATTGCTTCAAGTTATTGTTTTGTAGTATCTTGACAGCTAGTGGTGGTGTACTATGTGATTTTGGTTTCTCCATCTGTCCTCCCCTCCTATTTGATGCTAATTAGTTAAAGTATAACTAAAGGCAAAACTTTTTTTTTTAGTTTTGGATAAAGTAGAGAGGGATTAGAGCCCCTGTCAAAGTTTATTGCTGTCGGTGCCCCCCCCCCCCCCCCCCCCCCCGTTAAGGAGATTCTCCCGTTCTATTTGTCCTGTTTACCATTATCGATGAAAGTGAAAGTAAAAAGAAAACCCCACATTTTGGGTTGTCCCCAGAAAAGTAATAGATGGTAAGTCTTTCAATGGGGACCCTAGATCTGGCTTTGCTGGAGGGTCCCTAGGAAATTCCTTTAATTTTCAGAGATTTCCTCTCACTTCCTGTTTGGCTATGGGACAGGAAGTGAAGCGAAATCTCCGCAATGGGACAGAGATGGCGAAAAAAAAATCTGACAGGGGTTATAGCCGTCCCTTGCTCTATCCAAAATGAAAAAAAAAAAGTTTTGCCTTTAGTTATACTTTAAGTCCTTGCTAGGGCAGTGTGTCTCAACCTTTCTTCAATTGGGGCACCCTTTAAAATGATGCACACTCTTAAGGGCACCTCATTCTAAAATGTAAAAACAAAACTAATAGTTTTACATAATGCAGCAACATCCACACACAAGACACCCAACATTAGAGGTGATTTATTCTTACAAAGCAAATACACCTTTGCACACTAGTACTGACTAGTATTCCAGTGTTTCTCTTCACCCTCAATTTTTCTTCCTTACCCAGCTAATGTGACCCCCAGTGCTGAAGGGGAGGGGCAGGGGAGGGGCAAACAAGGATTTTGTGTCGGCGCCTGACATCCTTCTTATCAACAGTTTGTATTAAATGATTGTTAGGATGTCAGCCGCTGAAAAGTTGTAATGGTGCACAATGAAAACCTGTGGTTTGTGTAACTGAAAGACAGGCTTGATCCTGGCTTGAATGCAATTTTTGGGCAATTTTTAAGCGTTTTGCCAAGGCACCCCTGAAAAAACCGAAGGCACCCTGGTTGAAAAAGGTTGTGCTAGACCCTTCTTCTTTTTCCATGTTCCCCCAGTCAGCGTTAGTACTTCACATAGACAGACAGAGCTTAGGAAAGTCGTTGTCGTTTTACACTTCAAAAGAATGGAAAAACATCCTCTGTTTTGCAATTATGCTGAAGTAAGATTGCATTGGTTTTAACTGTGTCTTATTGAAGAGTTTCACTGCCTGTGGATGGTTGCAAGTCAGCAAGTGATCATACTGTCCAGACAGATTGGGTCTAAGGAGGTATGTCAATGCATATAGCGGCATTTGAGAAACGGTATATAAATACCATCACACCTGTGTATATGAACTTGCTGGACATCCCATTCCAAAGCCATGGACATTATGGGGTTGCTCCCCTGACCCCTTTTTGGGGGAAGTTCTTCCACAAGATGTTGGAGTGTGTCTGGATGTTCTGCCCATTCAATCTATAGAGCAGTGTTCTCCAAACTTTAAAGCCTGAAGGACAGTGAACTGGCCCTATGCTTAGAGAGGGGGCAGACTGTGGAGCGAGTTTGCTTTGAATAATAAAAATGAATTAAATAGCGTGTGGTGCTGAGATACAGATTCATTTTGCTTTAAATATACATATGTAAATATGGCCATCCATAGAGTGATTCATCAGGAACTGGATGAAATTCGCATTGTGTATGTCAAACTTGACTTTTTATCCAGCCTGGAGTTCAGCTTTTAAAAAAAAAACAGGCTTTGCTTCCTGCTGGCCCCTCTTATCTACAGTCTTATCTGCAGTCTCTTATGTTGTAAAATACACACAATGCTCATGGTAGCAAGAGACCATGCGGTCTTTGTCTACACTGTCTGTGTTTTTTGGGGGGGTTTTTTCCCGTAGCGCTAACCCCCAAAAGGGCCCCTGATTTTATTCCTAGGTTTTTTTCTCAAATATGTGCAATAGCAGCCAGATACACAGCAACATCCACTCTTCTGGCTCAATGATTAGTCTAGGGGTTGCCTTTTAAAGTTAATTGCTGGATAATTTGGATAGGGCACAGGGGCTGAGGGATACTCCAGAAAACTGAACAACCATAATAGGACACTCTTCTCTCTGCAGTTGCTTCTTCAGCAATAGTTCAGGGAATGGACAGCACTGGAACACCATAAGCAATGTTCCAGGCAAGGTAAGCCTTCGTATTAGTGCACCAAGGGGTTAACAGAAGCAACAGTCACCCAGATCCTGCACTTAGGCCTGTACTCACAAGTCCTTGAATACTCGAATGTCCCCCTTCAGTGTTAGGCAGACATTTTCTTAATAGACTCCCCAGACCGGATTCCAGGTGAAATCCCCCTCTAAACTTGAAAAGATTTTAGCAGCATAGGCCCCCCAGCTCCACCACAGCTGGGACCTCAATGAAAGCAGGTAGAATCTTCAGCTGGGTTACCCAGAAGGGCAGCAGCTCTTCAGGCAGGGAACCTCTCCTTCTAAACAAGGACTGAGCTACCTTGGACCCCATACTATTGATGTACTCTGCAGCCGCCTATTGGGCACCCTCCCCCAGGGATTGGCTGGAGCCAATTACATTCTCAGTGGGTTGGGAGAGTCAAACAAGCGGTCTATTTTCTGGAATCCTCCAGAAAACAGGGGGGAGCAATCAAGCCTGCAGAGCTCAGAACAGCCCAAAGCAATCACTATCTGCTCAACTGATTACAGGAGAGCAATAAGAACTAAATGTACCTAACCTAACTAGCATCCTATCTAGGAGGGTTACACAAGACAGGAAGGAGCGTTTTTTGTTTTACTAAAAAACATTTTGTTAATGCTGACATGTGCCCTTCTGATTTATGGGGTAGTGTTGAGTGCTTTAGCTTTTTAAATGATTGGTCCTCTTTGAGTTTTATATAGAATAATGCTATTACATTTAGAGTTTGTTCACATAGAAACAATAACATGCAGTCCATGTCTGGATGACGTGCTTTGGGTTTGATTACCCCAATTTATAAGACATGGGTGCCTGTGAACCTGAGATCTGTCTCTGCCTGGCACCTGGTAGTCCGCTGGCCCAGCGTGGGAGCCCGCTGTCATGTAGAAGATGAAACACTTCTTGGAATATAAGAGAGGTCCTTTGAATCAGTCAGTCTTATATCCATTCTAGCAGGCTAGGGCCATAGTCCTTGCTGGAGTCCCAGCGGTGTCAATCCACAGCTCGCTTGACAAGACATAAATATAAATAAAACCTAAAAAATATAGATTTAGTTGATTTGGAATTCTATACCGATTTAAATTTGTCACACAAAAAAACCCACAAGAATGATTCATGCATTGTCCCCATTGTTAAAGCGCATGAAAGCGGCATAACATCAAACAGCGGAATTCTTTAAAGCCCAACTTCGGCAGCTCTGTAATCATTAATACATCACAATTCTAACGCTGGCCCTCCTGCGTTTAGATAAATTATCTGGGAAGTAAAAAATAAACTTTATACTTCCCAGATAATTTTCTCCTGCATTGAGATTGACCTTTTTTTTACATTGGCTTAGCTGCGTTTATATGCGTTTAGATGCACCAAGAGATTCTAATTGGACCCCGGATACACAGAATTCTAATTTTACTAAAAGAAGCTAAACGGAAAACATAATTAAATGAAAACATGTAACAGTTAAAATAAATCTAGAGGACATTTCTAAATGTAGGTTTGACAATATGTCAGTGTGAATGAGGCCTAAGCCCGACTCTGGTAGCACTGTATTCATTAATGCATCATAAGATTTATTTACTTTAAAAGCCCCAGCCCCCCCCCCCCCCTTATACTTACCTGAGTCTGATCTCGATACAGCGATGTGCAAAAGAGCAGGTTTGCTGCTCTCTTTCTCCTCACTGGTTCAGAGGCAGCAGCAGTAGCCATTGGCTCCTGCTGCTGTCCACCACATCCAGTGAGGAGGGAGTGGGGGTGGGGCCAGGAGTGCTGGCAGGTACCAGAGAAGAGGAGGATCAGGGCTTCTCTGTGCAAAACCATTGCACAGAGCAGGTATGACATTTTTTTTTCTTATCTTTTAACTTTTTACAATCTCTTTAAATGCAAGCAGTATACAGTGCATTGAAAAAGTATTCATACCCTTTGAAATTTTCCACATTTTGTCATGTTACAACCAAAAACGTAAATGTATTTTATGTGATAGACCAACACAAAGTGGCACATAATTGTGAAGTGGAAGGAAAATTATAAATGGTTTTCAATTTTTTTTTACAAATAAATATGTGAAAAGTGTGGGGTGCATTTGTATTCAGCCCCCCTGAGTCAATACTTTCGCTGAAATTATAGCTGCAAGTCTTTTTGGGTATGTCTCTACCAGCTTTGCACATCTCTGTCAGATTGGATGGAGAGCGTCTGTGAACAGCAATTTTCAAGTCTTGCCATGGATTCTCAATTGGATTTAGGTCTGGACTTTGACTGGGCCATTCTAACAAGTGAATATGCTTTGATCCATACCATTCCATTGTAGCTCTGGCTGTATGTTTAGGAACGTTTCCCTTCTGGAATGTGAACCTCCACCCCAGGCCCAAGTCTTTTCAGACTCTAACAGGTTTTCTTCTAAGATTGCCCTGTATTTGGCTCCATCCATCTTCCCATCAACTCTGACCAGATTTCCTGTCCCTGCTAGAGAAAAGCATCCCCACAACATGATGCTGCCACCACCATGTTTCACGGTGGAAATGGTGTGTTCAGGGTGATGTGCAGGGTTAGTTTTCCGCCACACATAGCGTTTTACTTTTAGGACAAAAAGTTCAATTTTGGTCTCATCTGATCTGAGCACCTTCTTCCACATGTTTGCTGTGTCCCCCACATGACTTCTCACAAACTACAAACAGGACTTCTTATGGCTTTCTTTCAACAATGGCTTTCTTCTTGCCATTCTTCCATAAAGGCCAGGTTTGTGGAGTGCATGACTAATAGTTGTCCTGTGGACATATTCTCCCACCTGAGCTATGGGTCTCTGCAGCTCCTCCAGAGTTACCATGGACCATTTGGCTGCTTCTCTGATTAATTCACCATGGGTTTGGTGGGTCAGCCCCGCACACTTGCATACCCACACACACAAGCCCCCCCCCCCCGGTCTGTCGGCCTCGCATTTATCCCATCTAGGTTGTGGGCAGCTTCGTCTCCTCCTCTGTGGCTTCACCCAGCGGCTCGGGCTTCACGACAGCTTCCTCCATGGCGGCTTTCTCCTCTGCGGCTTCCCTCCTCCTTCCCTCATCAGCCAATACGATCGCTTCTCCTCTCGGCCAATTGAGTCTTAGGACCCGCTTCCTGATTGGCTGGGAGGAGAATCAAGAAGACAATAGCGAATATTAATTTGCTATTGTCACACAACTGGGTGGGCTCAGGGTTTAGTGCTCTGCACCCCGTGGCCACCCTTTTTTGAAGCCAATTAGAGACTCAGGCTCTAATCATGTGTTTAAAAAAAAAAAAAAACCATTGAAATCCATGCGTCCGGCACCCTGTATTTAGATTACCGGCCTGGAGCATGGATTAGGGGGGGGCACTTATGGACGGGCCACCACTGGAGGTTGGTGTGGTAGGTACTGTAGGTATGTAAAACCTAAATATTTAGGTTTTATGTCTTATGCATGTCTTTCGCTATAAAAAAAAAGAAGGGGGTCCTCTTTAAGCACGGTCAAATTATTTTCTGGATAGGTTTGACTTGTTGCCTGGAGGTTCTGTCTAGCCACAGTTAACTGGCGCAGTTATTTTACAATTACCCACCAATTTTCCCACAATGTCCTCTGTAATGTTTATAAATTATATTTTATTAACATTTTATGAGTCTGTCAATATCTACAAGGTCACAGAGTCAGGTTTGTTTGCTGTGTATTTCCTATCCGCCATCTACAAATTGTGTTTGCATTATTTGTCAGTTTTTAATTTTCCATTTGCAAGTAAATGTAGACTATACCAACCACGTCCTATGCAAACAATCATAGCAATATAGAACATTCTGCCTCAGTAATAAGCTCTGCAGAAAAAATAACAGTGACAGCTGCTGAACTCAAAGAACAAGACGTTTTGTTTGTTCAAAGCTGAAATCTGGGAAAATTGTAACACTACCCTTGCAGTGGAGCTCCCTTGACATTGCGAGGGTTAAATGCTTGTTTTTGTCATGGGGAAAATTAAAATAATAATAAAAAAAATAATATATATATATATATATATATATATATATATATATATTAAGACTTGCCTACCTTATTCCTCACTGCCCTGGCTGCCGACGCTTTGCTGTGATGCTTGGGGTTGTGGGCGGGCCCTTGGTGTCCTCATTTGACAGTGCAGGACTGCTGATCCTGCATTGTATGTGATGATATCGATGGAAGGCTGGAAAGAAGCGGCTTTGAGGAGCCTGTCACACAGAGAGGAGGAGCCTGCTGGAATGAGGTATAAGTAAAATTAGACCTTTTTTTTCTCATAGAATAGGTGCAGGTACTCCCCCTTTCAAGTCACCCCTTGTGTCCGCCCCCTATCCACCTCCAAGCACCGTCCCTCGGTTCCACTCCCTACCCAGCTCCCGGTACAGCCCCTTATAAAGAATACATAACCAAACTTCATTTTTTGGTGCTAGGTAGTTTGTATGGAATTTGCAATCAAAAGGCAGTAGATCCCCTGAAGCAACAATAGATCCATCCCAGCAACCATAGACCCCCTCAGCAATAATAGATCTTCCTAGCAACTATTGCTCTCCCAGGAACAGTAGATCCACCCCAGCAACAATAGATTTCTCAGTAGCCAGCAACAATAGACCCCTCCCTCAAAAGTAGGTCTCTCACAGCAAAAAAAAGATCCCCCACCGCAGCAATAGATACCCCCTGTGACAATAGATCCCCCCAGCAGCCAGCATGAATAGACCCTTCATCATACCCTAGCACTCCTTGTCATTATATACATTCAGTGCTGGAGGTGCCGAAATTGCATTCCCCTGCGTTCCTGCTGAAAAAAGCCCTTGGTAAAACTACATTATAATGGTACCTAAGACCAAAAGCAGGGGGGAATCCACACTTTATGGGTAGTTCTGCACATTCCCTGGCATTCAACTTTAAAAGAGAAGCATGGCCAAAGCCTTTTTGGCCATACTTCTCTTCTGGGCACTACTTGTTGCCTCCTTTGACCAGAGACAGTGCAAAGATTTTTGTCCACTTAGGTGAAGGTGCATATTAGACCCTGGATTAAGGTGACCAGATTTTTAAAATTAAATCCGGGGACATATTTATTTTTTTACTAGTAATGGCGGCAATCAGCGACTCTTTGCCCATCGCCGCCCGCCTCGCAGCCTGTCAAGTCTAATGCCGCGTACACACGATCATTATTCACGGCGGTTAAAAAACCGCCGTGAATAATGTCATTAAAAACGAGGGAACGGCTTGTTCCCCACACATGGTCGTTTTTCACGTCGTTTTTTCTCTTGTCGAGAAAAACGACTGTCTGTGGGCTCCGCGGCAGTGTTTCCCTATGGGAAACACTGCCGCGGAAAGCATGTCGAAAAAAACGACGAGAAAAATTAGAACATGTTCTAATTTTTCTCTTCGTTTTTAATGTCGTTTTTCTCGTCGAAAAAAACTACAGAAAGCCCACAGACTATCGTTTTTCTCGTCGAATGGGAAAAATGTCCTTTTTTTCGACGAGAAGATCACTCCGCCAGGGAAGGCAAGGAGATAAGCAGGCAGGCGGCTGGCCAGGACTTGAGCCAAGGCGGAAGAACATGCGAGCGGAGCGGAATGGGCATGCATCCTGAAACTGAAGAAATATTCCCTCCGCTCCGACCAGCACATGATCATCAGAAAGGGGCACAGATAATGGAAAAAAAAATACACCCCCCTGCACTGAATGTCTTTGAAATTGCCCCAGCCCCTGTTCAAATCCAATCCGGGGAAAAAACTGGGGACAGACTTGGTTCGGGGACAGTGTCCTCAATCCGGGGACTGTCCCCGGAAACCGGGGATGTCTGGTCACCCTACCCTGGATGTCTCCTCTCTGATCCACTGCAGCTGATGGAACACAGGACGTGTTCCATCAGCTGCTTCCCCAGCACTGATTCCAGAGAATGACCGATCCGGTTCAGGAAGTGACGTCATACACGTCACTTCCTGGTCTGTATACAGGAGGGAGACTGAGCAGAAGGAGGTCCGCTGAGCTCCCGCCACCCTTCCCAGCAACAACCAGCCATGACAGCACCAGGCCCGCAGGTGGGGCAGCAGAGCCGGTGAACATGGCAGGGGATGGCACATTGCGGTGGTGGAAGCAATAAGAAGCTTAACAGCTGCTTGTTACCACTTCAACATGAAAGCGGACAGTCAACTTTACTACAGTACACACACTAAAGCCTAAATATATCAAAACAGGTATTGTAAGCCATAAATTATATCAAATAATGAAACTCATATTTAAAAAATAATCATCATAATGAAAAATAAAAAAACAATTAGAAGAGTCCCAAGTAAACATATATGCGTGAAAACATATACAGTATATTTGTGATGCCAGATACACTATATTATCAAAAGTATTTACACACATGAACTTTTAATGGCATCCCAGTCTTATGCCCCGTACACACGATCTGATTATCGTACGACAGATCGTACAATTTTTTCGCTTAATAGTCGCGAGTAAAATTGAATAGGTTATTAAACACTTGCCGACCGCTCACTGTATATATACGTCGTCAGAATGGCTCGTACAGGCACAATCACGTACCTGTACGTGGCCCTTTAACTGCCGACGTCGCGCTCGCGACCCCCCTGCCTTCCCCGTGAGTGGGACCGCAGGGGTCCCAGCGATCGTCTCACGGAGGCTCGGAGCGGGGAGATGTGTGTGTAAACACAACATCTCCCCGCTCCTCTACTGACAATGTCAGCGATCTCCGCTCTGTGTAATCAAAGCAGAGATCGGTGACGTGTCAGTCGTAGCCACGCCCCCACACAGTAGTAAACACTCCCCTAGGACACACTTAACCCCTCCAGCGCCCCTAGTGGTTAATCCCTTCACTGCCAGTGTCATTTTCACAGTAACCAGTGCATTTTTATTGCACTGATCACTGTAAAAATGACAATGGTCCCAAAAATGTGTCAAAAGTGTCCGATGTGTCCGCCATAATGTCGCAGTCACGAAAAAAATCGCTGATCGCCGCCATTACTAGTAAAAAATAAAAAATTCCTAAAAATGCCTTAAAACTATTCCCTATTTTGTAAACGCTATAATTTTTGCGCAAACCAATCAATAAACGCCGATTGAGATTTTTTTTACCAAAAATATGTAGAAGAATACGTATCGGCCTCAACTGAGGAAAAAAAATGTTTTTTTATATATTTTTTTGGGGATATTTATTATAGCAAAAAGTAAAAAATATGTAATTTTTTTCAAAATTTTCGCTCTATTTTTGTTTATAGCGCAAAAAATAAAAACCGCAGAGGTGATCAAATACCACCAAAAGAAAGCTCTATTTGTGGGAAAAAAAGACGCCAATTTTGTTTGGGAGCCACATCGCACGACCGCGCAATTGTCAGTTAAAGCGATGCAGTGCCGAATCGCAAAAAGGGGCCTGGTCATAATGGCCCGTATTGGTCCGGGGCTTAAGTGGTTAAAGTCACGAAAATTCTTGTACGACAGAAAAAAAAAATCGGAAGTGATGTCATGTGTTGTAATGTATTTGTATTGTATTTTCCGACGACAACTGTACTGACTAAACAAAAATCGTACGATTTCTTATCATACGAGGAAAATTTTCGTGCATGTCCGATAAAATAATATCGGATGAACTGTCATGATCGGCTCTCGAAAGCTCTGTACTAACGATCGGATTATCGTACGATTCTTCCTCGGACGTCATTTTTCGTACGATATTTGGATCGTGTGTAAGGGCCATTAGTCTGTAGGGTTCAATACTGAGTTGGCCCACCCTTTGCAGCTAAAACAGCTTCAACTCTTCACACCTTTTAAAACAACCCATTCAGTTTAAAATACATATATATGGATTTACATATTCTTAAATGTTATATTCTCTATTATTTTAGCTCTCTGTCAGACTTACTTTACTTTAACAAGCCCAGCTGTTGCTTGTCTGTCAAGCTCTACTCTGTAGGAATTAATGTTTGCATTACCTTGTTTGTTCGACCTTAGGCTAGTCATAATGATACCGAGCCTAATAAAAGCTAGAAATGCAACTGATCCCAGGACTGCTTGTTACAGTCAGACTGTGCAAAGATGAGATTCTGTTACTTGTCTGATTTTGTGGCTGAAAGCTGAATGTTTCCTTATTACTTTAGGCCCAATGCACACTGAGCGTTTGGCCCTGATAAATGAGATCCTGGTGTTTTGGTGTGGGGGAAAGGCACAGGGGAACCATCCAGACCCACTGCCGGCCAGTGGCTGCTGGTGGTTTTTTGTTTGGGGGGGGGGGGGGGGTGACATAATCCTGCACCTTTCCAAGAAACACACTGTGGGGGGCCTGCATAGATGTAAATGGGACCCAGGGCCGCCATCAGGCATGGGCCCCCTGGAGCTTCAGGCATGGGCCCCCTGGAGCAGAGGAGAACCAGGGGGGGTGCTGCCGCCGCAAATTGAGAAGCGGGGGGGTGCTGCCACCGCGAATTGTTGAGGTCGCAAATTGAGAAGCGGGGGGGGGGTGCTACCGCCGCAAATTGTTGAGGTTTGGGTGCTGACGGACAAGAAAAAAAACAAAACAAAAGAAAAAAGGGGGGTTGCCATCTGGGGACCTCTGGGCCCCTTGCAAATAATAATAATAATAATATATATATATATATATATATATATAAAATAAAAATTAAAAAAATAACATTTTATAATAAAAAAAAGGGGGTTGCCATCCGGGGCCCTGGGGACCTCTGGGCCCCTTACAGGTGTACTGCCTGTACCCCCCTGATGGTGGCCCTGATGGGACCCATAGGAAATAAGGTTAAATGTATTAAAGTAAGGCAACCAGATTTTTTAAAAGAAATCCGGGGACATATTTTTACTAGTAATGGCGGCAATCAGCGACTCTCTGCCCTCTGCTCACATAATTTGTAATAAAAACATCTTTGCCATTTCTGAAGCTTCTCTCCAACCACTTTGCATATTTTTTTATATACACTGTGATTCTGTACTTGCCAAATATGCTGCAGAAATCTCCCTCCACTGAGTCTGGTTGCATCCATTTTAACTGTGGGCAGCTGAAGCTGCTGCCTGTTCACTTCCTGGATTTACACAGACACACCTCCAGCTCTGCAGCTCTCATTTGCCCTCTTATGACTCATTCCCCCCTCCCTTCCTGGCAAACTCTCACGATAGTGAGAGAGAGCTGTGCATGATGTCATAAGCCTAGGCTAATGACCAGACAAGAAACAGGAAGTGGGCTGTAGAAGGTATTTACTGGCAGAAAAAAAATGTTTTACTGTCCAAAGTTAAACAACAAGGGCAGAAGATTTAATAGATGGAAAGATGAAAAAATGACTGAAGGTCCACTTTAAAGCGGTTGTATACCCCAAAAAAAACAAACCTGCAAGGCAAAGGCATAATGAGCTAGTATGACTAGCATACTAGCTCATTATCAATTACTTACCTTAGATCGAAGAACCCGCACCGACCCTCGTTCCTCTCCACCGCCGCCATGATACCCGGAGTGACTTCCGGGTATCACCGCTCCGGCGCTGTGACTGGCCGGAGTGGCGATGACGTCACTTCCACGCATGCACGCGGAATGGCACGATCCCGCGCGTGCACGAATTCCGGCACTTTCCAGCAGGCTCCCATTCAAGACCCGGCGCGCTCAGTGCACCTGCACCGGTGTCTACGGCGCGCCTGCGCCGTAGACATCGGTGCCCGATTTTCTGCAAATATCTCCTTAACCATGTAGGTTAAGGAGATATTGCAAGCACCTACAGGTAAGTCTTAATGTAGGCTTACCTGTAGGTGCAAGTAGTATATGAGGGTATACAACCACTTTAACTGACCAAGCTGTGCAGCAAAAGTGCAAAGTTAGAGGGTTGAGACAAATCCTTAAACACTGACAAGGATGCTTACAATGATCAGCTTTTATTTATGTTAAACCTTTATCCCAAAAGGAAAAAAATCAGTTTCTGTGAGTGCCTAAAAACTGTTACCTGGGGGTTGGCTTTTATTTGTTAGTCACCAAAAGTCCATCTAAATCTACTGGTCCTTCTAATCCCATCATCTCTTTAGGTGGACAGCCTGCTGTCCAAGGATGACTATGCTGCTCCTCCATAGATACAGTGGAGGGGTGAGCGTTGTCACTCTAATACAGGAGGTGTGTTGCTGGCACAATCACCAGGTGAAATAAAGGGAAAAAATGCTTAAAAATAAAACAAATGCAGCCATCACATCTAAAGATTGGTAAGCTGCAATATATGAATTTTTGGTTGCCAGGCTTACATATATTTCAGCTAAGAATAGGATACACAGAACACCGCCCACGTTTCACAGGGATCAGTGGTTTTTATAAATGCTTGAAAACAGGTTTTTCTGTTATTTTAATTTTTTTTTCTTTCGATGAGAGTTGCTATTTAAAGAAACTTTCTTTGTTTTGTGGCACAGGAGATAAAATAACAATGTCTTTGTGGTGCACTTAGAATTCCTCCATTTTACACTTTTGTTTGTATGAAAGAAGAATTTAGAGGTGAACTTTGTGTATTATAAGAACTACAAATCTATCTTTAGACTCGTCGGCTTTTACAGCCTCCTGAGTTTATTAATGTTTGATGACTATGCCTGATTATTCCCAAAATGTTGTGTATCTTCTACGGCATGACCTCTGGAAGGGACTTTCCACATTCAACCAGGAAAATATACCCCCTATGAGGATGATGGTGTCACCCCATTCAGGCCCCATTTACACATGAGCATAGCGCAAACGTGCTTGCAGTGTTCTTTCTTAATGGCACTCCAGATGCGCGTAGCAGTCGTGCATTTTGCACCACGTTTTCTGTGCGACAAAGCATGCAAAAACGCACTTTACTCAAGCCCAAAATTTGGTACATGAGCTTCTTTGGCATGTTTTTGGAGACAAAGGAGGACAATTTAAATGAATGGTACTGCTGCAAAAACACGCAAAAAATGCCCAAAAAAGCCCCAACAACGCATTAACGGCGCTCAAGTGTGACTGGGGCCTTAAAAGCTGCTGATCCGCTGTTCTGCATATGAAGCCCTGTACACACGATCGGTTTTACCGATGAAAACAGTCCGATGGACTTTTTTCATTGGACAAACCGATCGTGTGTGGGCCCCATCGGTCTTTTTTCCATCGGTGTCAAAAAATAGAACATGTTTTAAATTTTTCCGATGGATAAAAAACCGATAGCAAATTCCGATCGTCTATGGGCAAGTCCATCGGTTAAAAAACCCACGCATGCTCAGAATCAAGTCGACGCATGCTCAGAAGCATTGAACTTCATTTTTCTCAGCTCATCAGAGTGTTTTACGTCACGGCATTTGGGACGATCGGTTTTTTGACTGATGGTGTGTAGGCAAGACTGATGGAAGTCAGCTTCATCGGTTTTCCGATGGAAAAATCCATCGGTTTAAAAACCATAGGAAATTCGATCGTGTGTACAGGGCTTTAGAGTGTAACCTCAGCCTTACATTTTCTTTTTGGAAAGCGTGAGATGATTTGGAACCTCTGACAAGTTTCTGTTGCTAATAGTGGGACAAGAAGTGAGATGGAATCTTCCCAGTGTGGCTGCAAAAATAATTAAGAAAAAGTAAAAATTGCTGTATATGTCCCCACTGAAGATTTTTCCTTTCACTTCCTGTCTGTCACCAACATCGGTGGCACAGAGTGTGAACAAAGGCGGCTCTTTAATTAGGCAAAATAGGCGGTTGCCTAAAGCCTCTCGCTCACAGGGGCCTAATTTGCCTGATGCAGTACCCCAGTTTTGAGGGATAAGGGGACCTTAACGCTGCTGTGTTCTACACCCCCTGCCCCAAAGCACTCCTTCATGTTGAGGGTATGTGGCCTGGTATGGTTCGGGGGAGGGTTCGCCCCCCCCCTTTCCTGGCCTGCCAGGTTATATGCTTAAATAAGGGTCTGGAATGGATTTTGGGGGACCCCATGCCTATTTTCTTTTACATTTTAGTGTGGGGGTTCCCCTCAAAATCCATACCAGACCTAAGGTCTGCTTGAATTATTTTTCCCATTATGGGCGTGAGTGGGGCCTCATGTCTAAGGTTTGACTAAGGCCTCGCCTAAAAAAATCCTGCCCGCAGCTCGCCGCGATCCTGGGAAAAGGCCGCCGCGGACTAGGCCGAAGCCGCGGCCTTTTTCCAGGATCGCGGCGGACTAGGCCGAAGCCGCGGCCTCGCCTAAAAACTCCTGCCGGCGCGGTGTCCATCAGGAAAAAAAAAACTTGATTCGAATCGTGAATCAAGTTTTTTTTTTTTTTTTTTAAATCGCAGTTTTTGTTTTTGGCCAAAATCGCCCAGCCCTACCTTGTGCTGATTTCATGCACCCTCCAAGGGAAAAAAAAACCTCTCCGGCAATACACACCAAACTGAGCATGTGCAGAGTGCCTACATGGCTCTGTACTATCAGAAGATGTATTGGGGACAATGGAAGAAGGGGAGGATGAGAGAAGACAGGATCAAACAGCCTTTTTACACAATGCAGAGGATTAATCCCTTAGTATCCACAATGAGTATAACAAGAATGCTTTACTGCACATACAGACTGATTTTACTGTTGTTGGTTTAGTAACACTTTAATTTCTCTTTTTAATATTTTACTGCTCTATACAAAGCAAAAACTGTTTTTGCTTTTAAAAGTTCTACTGTTAAGGTACACTCCAAACTGAAGAAAAATCTCCTACCCGCCTATTACTTCATACTTTCATCCAAATATTGCTGTACTACACCAGTCCACTCCTATTGTCAGTAGTCAGATGCTCCCATGTTAGAGCGCCTATTGCAGACTGCAGTCACTTCCCTAGCATAGCCCTCTCCCCCTTGTATTGTATAGCCCTCTCCCCTTCTAGGAGTATCTAATTACTGTCTGTGCTGGTCCAGCTCCTCCAGCTCTTTCCTCCCCAATCTGACCGTGCCTAGCCTGCCCCTTTCATTCATTGAATCCAGTTCTTTCCATCATGGAGACTCTGCAGTAAATGTGGGTGTTACCTAGGATGGTCTGCATGCAGAGGAAACCTGACAAGGAACGCCCATTCCTCCAGACTGACATCCACTCATAACTCGTATCCTACTGCTTGCATCAGGATTGAGGAGTACTGAGGCAGGGGGCTGTGAAGTTTTTCGGAATATATGTACAGCACCTTGCTGGCCCCTCCCACCAGCCATGATCTGCCCTCATTTCATAGAGAAGCACAGAGACTCATGACATCTCCAGGTATGTAATGAAAAAGGAAAGGTTGTATTTAACAATTTCATTACTATATTGGGGGGGGGGGGGAGGGCAAGGAAAAATAGAAGCAGGTTAAACTTCACCTTTAGCTCTATGGAGCGATCTTCCTTTTTGCTCTTCTATCTTTCCTTCATATCTGTGGGTAGAAAGGAGCTCTTAGTGTTCCGTGCCAGCAGTTTTGTCGGTCATTGAGAAATGTTAAGGTCATTGTCAGAGGCTGGATGTGAGTGGTGAAGATGTCATCGTGACTTAGCAGGCACAAGCTGCTGTCAGAATAGTAGACGGGACCAGACAGGAGGACCTGCTCTCCTTTCATAATGAAATCGCATTCCCTGAGCTGCGCACAGAGGAGGAATACAGGGGAGGGAGACCTAAAGGGGAACTCCAGGCACAACACATAATTCAGCCATGGATATACAAACTGAACAGTTCCTTATCTCCCCACACCAAAGTAAAGGTGACCTTGTACAAAAGTGTGGTGCCTAAACCCACCAATGTCCATCACACGAAATGCTTCTGGTGTAAGGATCAGGTGACGCCTAGTATAAGGTGACCAGATTTTTTAAATGAAATCCAGGGACATATTATTTTTTTACTAGTAATGGCGGCAATCAGCAACTCTCTGCCCATCGCTGACGCCGCCGCCCGCCTCACAGCCTCTCAAGTCTCACTCTCCGGGCTCCGGCTACTACTGGGTGGGGAGTGGAGGAAGATCACTCCACCAGGGAAGGCAAGGAGATAAGCAGGCAGGCGGCTGGCCGAGACTTGAGCCAAGGCAGAAGAACATGCGAGTGGAGCTGAATGGGCATGCACCCGAAACTGAAGAAATATTCCCTCCACTCCGACCAGCACATGATCCTCAGAAAGGGGCACAGATAATGGGAAAAAAATACACCCTCCTAAGCTAGTAGGTGCGGCGGAGTGGGGGGGTGTAATTCAGAATAATTTTTTTTAATTCTACACTAACTGTCTTTGAAATTGCCCCAGCCCAAATCCAATCCGGGGACAAAACTGGGGACAGACTTGGTCCGGGGACAGTGTCCTCAATCCGGGGACTGTCCCCGGAAACTGGGGATGTCTGGTCACCCTAGTCTAGTACAGCTAGTAGGCCAGCCATTGATAAATCTCTAATTGAAAACTTCCTCACATGTCAAGTTTTGTCCAGGTAAGGAGGAAAAGTTGCAGCAATTGCCAGATGTGATCATTTCTATAGACATCAACAGGGCTTTTTTTAGCTGAAACTTGGTGGAACTCAGTTCCCCCACCTCCGGCTCAGGCCCTCTGCTCCCTGCTCACCACTACTACTTGTAAACGGCTGTAGTCCGGCTTCTGTGTTTACAAGTGACAGCTCTTCTCCCAGCGGCCCATTTGTCTGCTCACCCACACTCCAATCCCCGCCTTTCTGTGCCTCAGGAAAAGGATGTGTGGGCTGGAAATGTGAAACTCAGCAACCAGTAGATACATTCTCCTGCCTCCGAGCGAGTGAGTACACTAATGCCTCGTACACACGATCAGTTTTCCCGACAAGAAAAGTGTGATGTGAGCTTTTTGTCAGGAATTCTGACCGTGTGATTGCTCCATCACACTTTTTCTGTCAGAATTCCTGCCAAGAAAAGATTGAGAGCAGGTTCTTTATTTTCGTGCCAGGAAAAATTCCTATCGGGAATCGCGCTCGTCTGTATGCAATTACGATGCGAAAAAAAACATGCATGCTCAGAATCAAGCAGAAGAGCCGAACTGCCTATCGAACTTCATTTTTCTCGGCTCGTCGTACTTGTTGTACGTCACCGTGTGTTTGACGTTCGGAATTTCAGACAAGATTTGTGTGACCGTGTGTATGCAAGACAATTTTGAGCCGTTTTCCTGCTAAAAAAGAACCCACGGTTTTCCTGTCGGAAAAAACGATTGTGTGTACGAGGCATAAGGTAAGGAGGACTCCGATGTAAGGGGAGCCCTGTGGACTCTGATGTAAGGGGGGTAAGGGGTAAAAATATGTTTGCCGTGTGCTGCTAAAGTGTTCAGGTTTGTCTTGAAGAAAAGGTGGCAACCCTATGCAGGAGTGCCTAGGCACCCTCACATACCACGAAGTCCACTGATATTTTTCAGGAAGACAAAAGTTACATTTTTCAAGGTATTGCTTAAAGAGGGTCTTCAGCCTGTTTGTAAGAAATTAAAATTCAGCAACTACAAATAATGTAGCTGCTGACTTTTAACAAAAGGACACATACCTGTCCAAGGATCCAGCGAGGTCCTCACCCAGGCCAGTTCTTCGCTGGTTTTCGGGTCCCCGGTGCAAGCACATTTCCAAATGTTCCCTATACTGTAGCAGATCTCCACTTTTGAGTTCAGGTCTGCTTTATTGAAGAGGTAGTAATAATAAAAAAAGAAGAAAAAGCCTGCAGGTTAATGCCATAATGGGCTAGTACACAGTGCATACTAGCACATTATGACAAACTTACCTTTCAAATGGAGCACTCCCGTGATGCACTGTCACCACTGCCAGGACTTCCATCTTCACCTGCTCCTCCTAGGTTTGCGCTCTACGTCCCTTTGAATGGCCAGGCCGCGATGATGTCACTCCTGGGCTTGGGCATGGGAGTCAGAATCACTGCACGGTGCTCTCTGCATTGATGGCACACTCACTGTGCCTTGAATGCCGAGCTACTGTTGATGTACCAGTGACATCACCGGCTGCATCCCTAGTGAATATCTTCTAAATGGCGCAAGTTTAGAAGATATTCACAGTATTACAGGTAAGCCTTATTAAAGCGGCGGTCCACACAAAACTGAAACCTCCGTTTTTTGGAACCCTCCCCCCCTCCGGTGTCGCATTTGGTACCTTTCAGGGGGGAGGGGGTGCAGATACCTGTATAATACAAGTATTTGCACCCACTTCCGGGCATAGACCCCCGCACAATCTGCGGGGGTCTACGTCACTTCTCGTCCCCGTCCCCTCGCTGTCTTCTGGAAAACACACAGGTCCCAAAAGATAGCGGGGACCAGTTAGGACTCGCTGCGCGACTTGCACATGCGCAGTAGGGAACCGGGAAGTGAAGCCGCAATGCTTCATTTCCTGATTCCCTCACCAAGGATGGCGGCGGGGGCAGCCGAGAGCCGAGCGATTGCTCGGCTTCGACTGCCGACATCGCGGTCACCATGGACAGGTAAGTGTCCATTTATTAAAAGTCAGCAGCTGCAGTATTTAATAATTTTTTTTTAGGCGGGCCTCCGCTTTAAACGTCCACAAGAAGCCTTTACTACCACTTTGAGCAGACATTAGCTCAAGTTCATCGGTTGCCTTATCTAAGACGATGTCGTCCGTCTGCTGCAGGCCGGTAGATGCATTTCATCACTTACCGCTTTTCCGTTAATCAGACTGCAGTATCATAACAGCCATTGACAATTCTTATCAGTGGGCAGAGAAAGGTGTGACCACCTAAGCTCACCATATAATATACAATCTCTGTGCACATTCCTTTAGATTTACCAAAACAAAGTTTATTTGAGGACAAACCTAAATCCATGCAGGCCGGGCCCTTGCACTACATACTTGTTGGTAGATTGTAGAGTCAGATCATGGTGAGCTTTAGGGGTAACGCTAATATTTATACCGAGCCTTCACTCCCCTCACGGCACTACTAAAAATAAAATATGTAAGTGGAGAATTTTTTGAAGCAGTTTTGTATTTTCCTGAAGCCCTCTGTGCTCCTTTACCACAATGCACCGCGATGACCCACTTTATTCCCTTCTCCACCGTGACCTTTAGAAAAATTCACATTAGGTTAAATCACAAATGTATTTATTTGAATTCCACTCTGTGATTATGACATATCTTGTCTGGTTCAGGGTTATTGAAGTGCCGGCTATTCCCCCTCGTTGTGTGCAGGCGTGCTGCGTATCCCCGCACACCGCAGTCAGCTTAGAGGAAAGTTACACAGCAGACAGTCAGCGGCTTCCAGGGCAGGAGACGGGCAACGATGGCTGCTGTTCTAGGCTTGGAAGCTGGCTAGGAAAAACATCATGTTGGGAAGGGAATGTGGTTTGTGTCGAGTGTCTTAAAGCAGGGAAATGAAATGTTTCTGCTCTGGCATGCCTTTTCCTTGTCAATGAGAGGTTACAACAACACTAGGAGTGTTGTATTTTTAAACATCACGTGTTTCCGTGCTGTGTGGATCATGGGTTTAGACAGCCTTGTATTACCACCGCTTTTGTATGGATTTTGGCTTCCATGTATCCCCAGCGGTATAACATGGACTTTGGCTGCCTTGTATCCCTACTGGTAGAACACAAAATTTGGTATCCCTGTGTAGCACTACCCCGTAGGAGCTGCTGGTTTAAAGTTTTGGGCCTACCGTTGCCTTTTTCTGTTCGCCACACTCGTGTCAGGGGTCCCTCTTGAAGAGCTTTCATGAATGTTCACACCAACACTTGGTTACTTTTCTTCAAGAGCTTTATTTTACCAGTTCCAACAGAGGGGTAGAGGGATAGGGGAGGTTCAGGTACCTTGCTTTGCCGATCACGGGCACAATCTCAGATCCAGAGGACAAATCAGTTCCACGCTGGATTCATCAACCACCGGTTAGGCCTCTCTCACTGGCCTAGCAACCGGTGCGAAGCTCGTTGAAAGTCTCTGCCACAGACTTGATGAGTGGCGTCGCGTCGTTCCACAACCTTCCGCCACAAGATCGTGTAACCACACTGACACTTTGCAAAAAGTTCCTTCAAAAGTACACAGCTCACGGTGCCAGAATCTTTCAGCCATCCGGCAGCACCGTGAGGCAAACTGCCCAGGATGCGTCCTTCAATTGAGTCCCCAATTGTTCCGCTTCTTCCCGCAGGCAAGACCGCGTAGGACCATCCCTGGACTAGTAGGCCCCAGCAACTCCTGGGCCTACTTCTCAGTTGCAGAGCCTCGGGCCAGCAGGCCCAGAGGCTAAAAATGTCTTGTGCATCCCTGAGACCAGGAGGGTCCTCAGGTCAGGATCCAGCAACGAACCCCGATAGAGTGGTCTCTGTCTCTTAAGTACCCCCTCCCAGAATGCACAGCGGGTTGACCACACCCCCTGAGCCACTTCTGGGAAAGGAATACCCAATACACCTAGCCTGCTGCATTTCCAAACCTGACCTGTGGTGACAGTGACACCTACTGTCAGGTGGAAAACGCGCAGCCCAGCTAGACTGAAACGGAGCCAACAATTTAGCATAATTCTTTCTGAGCTGAACTACAGCTCAGACAACTAAATTTAACACATAGCGCCTACCCAACAGGAGCAGGGCGCTACACCTGTATTTTGTGTTGCACGCAGCTTGGTATCCTTGTAACCCCACTGGTCTAAAGTGGATTTTGGTATCCCTACTGGTAAACCATGGAAGTTGGCATCTCTGTATCCCCACATTTTACATGTGGTTCAGTATTCCAGCCAGGGCCGGGACAAGGGGTGGGCAAAAAGGGTGGTTGCCCTAGTCGCAGTGTGTATTGTAGGGATGGGTGTTTTACAAGTTCCTTCTACTATAAGCTTGACAGGACTAGTGACAGCGGCATCACTACTTATGTCATCCCAGCGCTGGAAGCGGCAGGTAGAAGAGGATCGAGCCAGGAGGAGGAGTGGGCTCTGCTCTCTCTCCCCCTTCTCTTCATAGGCTTGCACATAATGAAGAGTGGGGGGGGTGCAATTTGGCATCTTTGCCCTGGGCACCGGATGATCTTGTCCGGTGTTCTGCCTAGCTGGTTCCGTCTATCGATATGGTTCCGAGCTCGACTGCGCAGGCGCAATCCGAGGCGACGGAATTCTCTGAGCGTGAACAGCTGTTCAGCAGCTGTAGACGCGCTCGCTCCCGATGCTAGGGGAACCAGCTCGACAAGAAAGCGGCGGGGGCGGAGACTGGGACACGCCGCTCTATAGGGCGGCATTAAACAAGTTGATGGCCGGGTGACACCCCGCTCTGTACAGCAAGGGGCGGATCAGTGAGTGTGCACTCCCTGCAATGTTAGACGGCAAGCCTAGAGATTTATATGTACAACACTCGCCCTATAGAGCGGCGTGTCCCAGTCTCCGCCCCTGCCGCTTTCTGCGTGGCGTGTATCCTCGGGAGCGAGCGCGTCTACAGCTGACGAACAGCTGTAGATGTTCGTAGATTTCCGTGTGTTCCGAGTGCGCATGCGCAGTCGAGCTCAGAACCATATCGATAGGGGAACTAGGTCGACAAGACACCGGCATTGATTCCTGCATTTTACCTGGAAGTTGGCAACTCTGTATCAATAATCTTAAAAATAGTTCAGAATTCATGCATCTTACATGGAAGTTGGCATCCCTGTATCCCGACGTCTTACATAAAGTTCAGAATTCATGCATCTTACATGGAAGTTGGCATCCCTGTATCCCGACGTCTTACATAAAGTTCAGAATTCATGCATCTTACATGGAAGTTGGCATCCCTGTATCCCGACGTCTTACATAAAGTTCAGAATTCATGCATCTTACATGGAAGTTGGCATCTCTGTATCCCGACGTCTTACATAAAGTTCAGAATTCATGCATCTTACATGGAAGTTGGCATCCCTGTATCCCGACGTCTTACATAAAGTTCAGAATTCATGCATCTTACATGGAAGTTGGCATCCCTGTATCCCGACGTCTTACATAAAGTTCAGAATTCATGCATCTTACATGGAAGTTGGCATCCCTGTATCCCGACGTCTTACATAAAGTTCAGAATTCATGCATCTTACATGGAAGTTGGCATCCCTGTATCCATGTGTATATATATAAAAAAACAAACGGTAGTGATGAAATACCACCAAACGGTAGCTCTATTTGTGTGAAAAAAATGACACAAATTTCATTTGCGTATAGCGTTAAATTACCACGCAATTACCAGTTAAAATAGCGCAGTGCTAAATAGCAAAAAATGGCCTGGTAATGAAGGAGGTAAAACCATCTGAAGCTTAAGTGGATATGGTGATATGCATACCCCTGGGTTCATATTATCAGTTATCATGGTGTATACACATTTGTTGTCTTCAGTGTACCTTTTTTGGCTCAAAGTTTGGAAGGTACTAATAACATACCAAGCCATACAACTCTGTCCCAAGCTATATCACCAAACTATTGTTTTTGCTCCTCCCAAGACTTCCTGCTCTGTAGCCCCCTCGTCACTTCCTCCACTCCTCGCCTCCAGGACTTCTCCAGAGCCTCTCCCATCCTTTAAAACCTCCCTACCCCACTCACTATCTCTGACTCTATCTGAGCTTTCACTTTCTTCAACAACTTATCCCTCACAGCTATTTTCTCTTATATCACTTGATCCTCCTTTTTAGACTGCAAGCTCTCTCATGAGCAGGGTCCTCCTAACTCTTTCTTTCTTCTATTGAATTCTGTTGCAATTCTCTTATCTCCCTTTATTTTGTAAAGCACTGCATAAACTGTTGGTGCTATATAAATCCTGTATAATAATAATAATAATAATAATAATAATAATAATGTATACGGGAATGACACACTCTTTGAAGGGATAACTTCAGAATGATGCCTGCATCCAAGGATGCCAAATTCCTTGTTACCCTGCAGGCTGCATGGGGTGAATGAGAAACAGTGCTGCCTGCAGCGATCGGAGTCCGCCTCTCTCTCTCTCTCTGAACTCTGTATATGTGTGTGTATATGTGTGTGTGAGCTGCAGTATCAGGAGAGAGCACAGATCACATGTTGGAGCGCAGATCACCGTCTGCTCACTTCATTCTAGCACTATGCTCAGTCAGTCTGCCTGTGCTCTCCCCAGCCTGACATCCGACTGATATGTAAGGTGAGTCTATGCATTGCTTTGTATACGTTGTCTTTTGCATTAGCACTCTGTCCTTGTTGTGTTTTTTTGCTTGCAGCTGTTATTCTGTAACTGGGAATTCCAGATATTTGTCCGGGGGTTCCTGCCTTTTATTTAAAAAAAAAATATGTTCACGATTAGATTCACAGCAACTCGGGAACGCTGCAAAAACCAGAGCTGCATTGACCCTCTCAGTGACTGTGAAGATATATAACGTTCGGCTCTATATGTATGCTAACTGTGTTATCTGGCTATATTTGCATGACATATTTATGTTTTTGTGGTTTTGTGTATTGGTCTGTTTAATTATTTTACATTTTTTTTCTACTGGAATAATATTCAAGATCATCTATCAACATGCTGCATTTCCATAGCTTCCAACAGACCGTTTTCAGGACAGTCCCTCTCTTGGACCAAAATCCCTCCATCCATCTGTCCTTTATAACAACTGCCCCTCGTTTTGATCTGATGTATAGACCAGTAAAACCTGTAAGTGCCGGTTCACACAGGAGCCACGTGTCGGGGGACTTTGCCGCCTGACAAGTCGTGCTCAATGCATTGCAATGGAACCGTTCTAATAGGAGCTACTCAAGTTGCTCTGACTTGGAAAAAGGTTCCTGTACTATTTTGGAGCGACTTCGGAGCGGCTTGCATTGACTTCTATACAGAAGTCGTTTTGCAAGTCGCACTGTACGGGGCAGCTTCAGACGAGAGTTGGGTGACTTTGAAGCCACCCATGTGTGAAATGACACTAAATGTCTGTGTTGCATAACACCAACATAAAGGACAAGTAATGATGTTGGTGATGGAAACCAGTCTAGAGTTTGTAGCTTACTCCTCCAACATTGTTTTGTTATATGTATGTACACATACAGTATATATGTGTATATATATATATATATATATATATATAAACATACGGATATATATTTTTTATATGTTTGGGTACTATACACACCCATATATTTCCCACCAATTATCCCTTACGATTTTGCACCTATTTTACCTTTCATATGGACTGTATTTTTGTGCAGGTTCAATTTGTGCTCATCTTTGTACCGTACTTTAAAAACAATGCACACAGATTGTGGTTATTATTTTTGTGTGTGTGTGTGTGTGTATATGTGTATATATATATATATATATATATATATAAAAAATTATATCAATTTTTATTGCTTACTCATTAGCCCCGAGGAAGGGGGTGTCCATTCCCCTGAAAGGTGCTTGATGTACGTGTTTATACTTTTAATAAACATCCTATGAACCATATATCAAAGCCGCAGTTTTCTGGACACCAGGCGCTCCTTCAATCCCACTAAGATTCCTCAAAAGTTGTGGAATTCATTTGGTAGAGCAGCTATTTTTTAACTTATTTTTTTTTTTACCAAAGATGACCATAATAGAATTATATAGATCAGCCGTTCTCAATCTTTTTACCCATGGAGAACCCTTAAAATAATTTTTTGGTTCTCAGGGAACTCCAGCTAAAAAGGATTATACCTAGAGCTCCTGGTACATTGGCATGACCAAAAAAGTTGAAGAAAGTTTGAAATAAAAAAAATAATGTGGCATACCTAGCAAATTAGGGCAGATTATTTTGTTAATAAAACCCTACAAAATGATGTCCGTTTTTATTCTTGAAATGAATAAAAACTGGAAAAAAATATGTAAAAGCTGTGGCTTCGTCTAACAAAAGGTGCTCAATGTAGAAGTAACCCCTCTGGATGAGTGGTTTTGTGCAAAATTTCCCTTTTGTGTTGGCGGTCAGTGTAGACGTGTTCCCCTTGTATTGGTGATCAGGGTAGATGTTCTCCTCTTGTATTGATGGTCAGGGTAGACGTGCTCCCCTTGTATTGGTGGTCAGGGTAGACATGCTCCTCTTGTATTGGTGGTCAGGGTAGACGTGCTCCTCTTGTATTGGTGGTCAGAGTAGACGTGCTCCCCTTGTATTGGTGGTCAGGGTAGAAGTGCTCCTCTTGTATTGGTGGTCAGAGTAGACGTGCTCCCCTTGTATTGGTGGTCAGGGTAGAAGTGCTCCTCTTGTATTGGTGGTCAGGGTAGAAGTGCTCCTCTTGTATTGGTGGTCAGGGTAGAAGTGCTCCTCTTGTATTGGTGGTCATGGTAGACGTGCTCCCCTTGTATTGGTGGTCAGGGTAGACGTACTTCCCTTGTATTGGTGGTCAGGGTAGATGTGCTCATTTTTGTTTTAGTGGTCAGTGTAGACTTGCTTCTCTTGTATTGTTGGTCAGTGTAGACGTGCTCCCCTTGTATTGGTGGTCAGGGTAGAAATGCTCCCCCCCCTTGTATGGGTGGTCAGGGTAGACATGCTCTCCTTGTATCCTTGTATTGGTGGTTAGGGAAGACATGCTCTCCTTGTATTGGTGGTCAGGGTAGATGTGCCCCCCTTGTATTGGTGCTCAGGGTAGACGTGCTCCTCTTGTATTGGTGGTCAGGGTAGACGTGCCCCCCTTGTTTTGGTGGTCAGGGTAGACGTGCTCCCCTTGTATTGGTGGTCAGGGTAGACGTGCTCCCCTTGTATTGGTGGTCAGGGTAGAAGTACTCCTCTTGTATTGGTGGTCAGGGTAGACGTGCTCCTCTTGTATTGGTGGTCAGGGTAGACGTGCTCCTCTTGTATCGGTGGTCAGGGTAGACGTGCTCCTCTTGTATCGGTGGTCAGGGTAGACGTGCTCCTCTTGTATCGGTGGTCAGGGTAGACGTGCTCCTCTTGTATTGGTGGTCAGGGTATACGTGCCCCCCTTGTATTGGTGGTCAGGGTAGAAGTGCTCCTCTTGTATTCGTGGTCAGGTAGAAGTGCTCCTCTTGTATTCGTGGTCAGGGTAGAAGTGCTCCTCTTGTATTCGTGGTCAGGGTAGAAGTGCTCCTCTTGTATTGGTGGTCAGGGTAGACGTGCTCCCCTTGTATTGGTGGTCAGGGTAGACGTACTTCCCTTGTATTGGTGGTCAGGGTAGATGTGCTCCTTTTGTTTTAGTGGTCAGTGTAGACTTGCTTCCCTTGTATTGTTGGTCAGTGTAGACGTGCTCCCCTTGTATTGGTGGTCAGGGTAGAAATGCCCCCCCCCCCTGTATTGGTGGTCAGGGTAGACATGCTCTCCTTGTATTGGTGGTTAGGGTAGACATGCTCTCCTTGTATTGGTGGTTAGGGTAGACATGCTCTCCTTGCATTGGTGATCAGGGTAGACCTGCTCTCCTTGAATTAGTGATCGGGGTAGACGTTCTCTCCTGGTATTGGTGGTCACTGTAGACTTAGTTCCCTTGTATTGTTGGTCAGTGTAGATGTTTAACAACGTCTGCCTGAAACATCTGATACTTATACCCGGTAGACACGAGCGGAATTTCCGTCGGAAAAACCTTGGATGGTTTTTCCGACGGAATTCCGCTCAAGCTTGAGAACCTGCTCTCAATCTGTTGCTGGCGGAAATTCCGACAGCAAAAGTCCGATGGAGCATACACACGGTCGGAATTTCCGACCAAAAGCTCACATCGGAGTTTTGCTGGCGGAAATTCCGACCGTGTGTACGCGACATAAGAGTGTCCCTGTTTCCCATTTTTGAAACTGAGGAGATATGCATATCTATCTTCAGTGTTCTGTAAACTGTTGGAGTGTGTAGACAACCTTTTCAGGCTAGGACCTTTTTCCTTTTGAAGGAAGGTATGGAGGCTACTTTTTGTGATCTCTTTCTGAAAGTACTAGTTTCCTGGCTGTCATTGTGATCCAGTGATTTCACTCCTCTCTGATGCAGAACAAGTTGTGACATCACTCAGACTCTCCTGATTTATGTTATTGTTTCAGGTCCAACACAGAGATGGCCAGTTGTCTATTTTCAGAGGGAGGTCACTGTTTGCAGCCTTCTTTTACCTTCTGAATTCTTGAAAAATCGACTCTTTTCAATAACCCATCCTCCCCCCACTGCAAGGGTTAAATGCTTGTTAAAAGGCTTTGTTCACCCTGGCACCCATGCACATAGCTTTTCTAAATGCAGAGGTGATATGAGAAGTATAAACAACTTTAATGCCTCCCTTATCACTTCCTCCTGCATTTAGCATGTATAGCTGCATTTATTTGCGCTTAATCGGGCTTAGAGTGTCTAATCGGATCTTGGATACACAGAATTCTGGTTTCTCTATACACAGCTAAACTCGTTCATCTAAAGCCTTGTTCACTTGGGTGATGATGCCTGTGTAATGTGAACGGACTGTTTTTTGCAGCATCTGTACCTTCCAGGTGCTGCATACAGACCGCCTATGGAAATCTATTAAGACACAATGGGGTTGATTTACTAAAGGCAAATCCATTTTGCACTACAAGTGCACTAAAAGTGCATTTGGAAGTGCAGTCACTTTAGATCTGAGGGGAAGATCTGAAATGAGGGGAAGCTTTGCTGATTTTATCATCCAATCACATGCAAGCTAAAATGCTGTTTTTATTTTCCTTGCACGTCCCCCCTTAGATCTACAGCGACTGCACTTCAAGTTCACTTGCAGTGCACTTGTAGTTCAAAGTGGATTTGCATTTAGTAAATAACCCCCAATGGCTGCACAGATACAGCCGCTTGTCCTAATGTGACAGAAATGTGGGTGCAGATGAGTAGCCCCATTACATTAGGACCAATGTCTTTCATGGGCTGCCAGCACACCGCACATGGAAGGTACAGATGCTGCAGAAAATGGATCAATTATGCTACAGGGGCATCATCACTTGCAGGGGAGGGCTGGCGGCCTTAGGCCTGGGGGGCAAGTCCAGTCAAGTGGCCCATTGAACCGCCGAATCAGCTCACCATCCATAGCCCACCTGTTTTTTCAATGCAGCCTCACCAGTGCCCATCAGTGCAGCCAACTCCAGTGCCCATCAATGCAGCCTGATCACTGGGGCAGGTTACATGGGGTGTATGGGGGAGATGGGGGGTCAGCTAGGGGTGTCAGGGTCTCTCACCTCAGCGATCTCAGCTCAGCAGGTCCTTGCACGCCACGGTTTCCTGGGGGGGTAACGCTCCTGATCCTGGGGTCAAGTTGCAGCCAGCGCCCAGCCCTGTGTCCCGACTCCCTGGCACGCCCTGCCTCTGGCTGCTTCCAAGAATCCGGTCCCAGGGAGTTGTAGTTTCCTCTGCGCTGCTGTGTTTTCCACCCACCAGAAGCTTGAGTGCGGACTACAACTCCCGGAATGCAACAGCTAGTGGTCGGCCGCCATGGCCATGCCCCCGGCCCGACTTCCTAGACCAGAATAAAAAAGAAAATGGTAGTGGGCAGTGGCTGCCGGCCATTTTGAACATAAGTTAGGGTGGCCTGGGAGGCAATTGCCACCCTGCTCCCTGGCCCAGCCCTCCCCTGATCACTTGCATGAATGAGGCCTAGATGTAGCTAAACGGACCACACATAAATTCAGGTAAATGCACAGAGTGAATGGCACCATTGAAAAATGATTACACATTGCATACCTCCCAACTGTCCCTGATTTGGAGCAATGTCCCTCTGTCCCTCATTCCTCCTCATTTGTCCCTCATTTTGGTCTGATCTATAGAGTTGAATAAAAAATACACTTTTTATCTATCAAAAAGTGTTTTTAAGCACTAAACCTTTCATCTGATTTTTAAATAGCTGCATTGGTAATTTCTAAAAGCCAATATAGAGGAATAGTAGTGGTAAGAAAAGCACTTGTGGGTTTAACCAATCTTGTTTTTTTGTACAATTCTCCTTTAACCTCCCTGGCGGTATGATTCTTTCTGGAATTATGTACCAAAAGCGGTACAATTATTTTGCATGAAAATTTGGTGTTATGTATTATAGGCCTGCGATTCTTAGTAATTACTTACTTAAACCTGAGCAAACCAGAGTCTAGTAAACATCCCGGGTATGATAAATATGAAACACAAAATTATAAATTATAATATAATAAATAACTATAAATAATTATCAAAAATAGTAATCTAATTATAATAAAAATTATTCAATAATGTAATCAAATCAAAAACACTGAAATTTGCTCAGTTGCAGAATTGTCGCTGTCATTAGATTTAGTGTTTGATGACGAATTTCCCCACAAATCGCTATCGCTCAATTCTGCGAGTGATTCTAATTTATTATCGCTGTTTTCTAGCTGGTCTAAAACCACTTTTGACATAAAGGGACACTTTTTGGTTGCTATGGACAATCTCCAGTTTCCAGGCAGAAAGAACAGTTTTTATAATATAAAAGTGCATGCAGGACACTGGACAGACCACTAGGGACAAAGGGGGTGTGTAATTATTTTATACAGTACTGTAATCTGTAAGATTACAGTATACTGTATGTATACTATGTGTTTACCTTTTTGAATTTGCCGCCCAGTTCCGCTCCCTTGCGCCGCTGCGGCTCGCAGGGAACGGAACTAGGAAGTCAGATGGGGTCGAAAGTGCCGACACTCGCCGGAGATCTCGCTGGCGATCACAGCAGAGGACATCATCGCTGGATCGCCAGGAGAAGGTAGGGAAACTCCGCTGCGGGCTCTGCAATGTCTACCCCGAGCGTGACTCGGGGTTACCGATCCTAGCATAAAAAAACAACCCCGAGTCACGCTCGGGATTACCGCTAGGGAGGTTAAGGGTGTGTGGCAAGGGGTGTGTCCTATGCCTGCATACTTTTGCTGATAGGTGTCCCTCATTCCCATCTCAAAAAGTTGGGAGGTATGTTATAGGCATTTCTATGCCTTTAAAAATGTCCTCCAACATGCATATAATTGACAATGCCAGTGTGAATGAGACCTACCGGTAGAGGAATAATCTGTAGTACATACCTTATTCCTTGCTCCAGCAGGTATAGGCACTCCCCTTTTCTCTCTGATGCTGTGGTTTGTGGACAGGCCCTTGCTGGAGTAAGGAATTTTGTGATTTTTAGGCAAGCAAAAATTCAATGATTATAAATAATATGCATTGTTATGTTTAAAAGATTTTATTAGATGTAAACATGTGGCATGAATCATGGCAATTATAATATAAACTCTGGTAAAAAGAAGAATCTCAAAAAACCATACACAATGGTGCAAAACCATAATTGTTATACAACTTGACAAGTTACATGCATGGTCCAAGAGGGTTCAAGAGGGTTCCCTTTTTTATACACAGCCAACTGGTAACTATGTACCCTATATATATTTCTTGCCGTTTTGGAATATACCTGAGCAGGATTTGAAAACTCATTATGTAATTTCTTACAGCAAACCAAAAACCTCTGTAGAAGACCCCTAAGGGATTGAAACGCGTCAAGATTGTATATGCACAGATGCATGTAACATGTCAAGTTGTATAACAATTTTGGTTTTGCACCATTGTGTATAGATTTTTAGATTCTTCTTTTTACCAGAGTTTATTGTCATGATTCATGCCACATGTTTACATCTAATAAAATCTTTTAAACATAACAATGCATATTATTTATAATCATTGAATTTTTGCTTGCCTAAAAACCCCACTGGAGGAACTTTCCCATATGGTACATATCCGGGGTGAGCAGCACCATTCACTCTCAATATGTGTCTTTTGCATTTCAAGGAATTTTATGATTGGACAGAAATTTTCCAGCATGTTACGAGATCTACAAATATGTAATGGACATCACATTTCATTACCTATTCACCTCCATGCTGACATAAGTCTATCTTTTCACTAATGAATGGACTAAATGTTCCTGTGCCGCCACTGACCACACATTGTTTATATCTCAGTCCTGGCATCGGCAAACGTTTACATGTGTACAGAGTAAAATATGCTCAGAATCAAACTGTGGGTGCAGAATTTTCTTGTTGTGGTTTACACAGCTAAATGGAGCCATGTACATGGGCCCATAGCATATTATACTGCTGTATTCAAATCTGTTTAATGGCTTCAGACATGCTTGGGACAAACATAGATCAGACAAAAAAGTTAACGAAAAAAAAAGCAAAAAACAAAAAAAAACAAAACCAGCTATAAACAAAAAACAAAAAACGGACAGACTCAATGGGGTTGATTTACTAAAGGAAAATCCACTTTGCACTTGAAAGTGCACATGGAAGTGCAGATGCTGTACATCTGAGGGGGACATGCAAGGAAAATAAAAAACAGTATTTTAGCTTGCACATGATTGGATGATAAAATCAGCAGAGCTTCCCCTAATTTCAGAGCTTCCCCTCAGATTTACAGCGATCTACAGTGACTGCACTTCCATGTGCACTTTCAAGTGCAAAGTGGATTTTCCTTTAGTTAATCAACCCCAATGTGTACTAAATTGCAGATGTGCACCTGCACTACACGTCTAATGTGAACAGGACACATAAAAAACTTTTGGTTTTTAGGCCTCAGCACAAGGGTGAAGCAATTCTAGAACTACTGTTTTCAGACTATACCAGGGCACGCCGAGACTGAGTATTTCAACATTATCTATAAATGGCTTCCATCTGTGCAGACGTGTACCATGACATATCACAATATAATTTGTTACTAATAATTTGCAGCTTGTTTTCTGAATGTTACAACACCGTAGGATATCATTTTGGCTGGAGTCAGTACTTGACTGATGCTCAATGACACATTCAGGATCAAAAAGATTTTTAGTGCTGATTTAAAATAGCCCCAGACATGGATCATATTCTCTCCTTGCTTCCTGGACATGACGGCCTTCACGTTATATGGCAAAATGTCGAGTGCAGTTATCGCAGCAATCAGTGATGCCTTTTCTCACTTGTGACTTCCCTGCATTCATGACAGGTGAAGTTTGCTTTCTGTTGCTTAAAGCTTATAGTGGATATGGTATCTGTTCAGCAAGAATATTGTTTTTACTCTAAAGTCTCGTACACACGACCGAGTTTCTCATCGTAAAAAACCCGTTGATTTTCTCGACGAGATTCTTGTCAAGCTTGACGAGCTTCTTGTCAAGCTTTCCTTGCATACACACTGTCAATTCCAAATCTTGTTGTTGTTCTGCGCGGTGACGTACAGCACGTATGACGGCAGTATAAAGGGGAAGTTCGATTCCAATGGCGCCACCCCTTGGGCTGCTTTTGCTGATCTTGTATTATAGCGTGTTAGTAAAAAATTTGGTGAGAGACGATTCGCGCTTTTCAGTCTTCGTGCTTTCAGTTTGTTTTAGCGTGACGAATGTGCTATCTCCATTACGAACAGTAGTTTTACCAGAAGAAGCACTCCCGTCTCATACTTGATTCTGAGCATGCGCGATTTTTTAAGACTCAGAAAAGCATACACAAGACCGGATTTCTCGTTGAGAATCCTGACGAGAAAATAGAGAGCAGGTTCTCTATTTTTTCTCGTCGAGATTCCCGGCAGTTTTCTCAACGAGAAACCATACACACGAACGGTTTTCTCGGCAAGAAAGCTCTCTCTGCAGTTTTCTTGTCGTTTTTTGACGAGAAACTAGGTTGTGTGTATGAGGCTTTACTATGTTGTCCACCGTCTCCCTGCAGTCTAGCTCTGCAAGATACTTTAGGCTGGGTTCACACCAGTGCGAATTGGATTCTGGTTTCCCTGCATCCAATTTGCATTGCAGGAGATTGTGACCAGCTCTCTATGGAGCCGGATCACACATCTCCGGAGTGGCTTCGGTGTGAATTGCACAGGAGTCCTGTACGTCTTCTGGTCCGTTTCAGGTCCAAATTCAACCAAAAATTCTGGCAGAAATCTGACCTGAACCGGTGAAAGGAGACGCACCGGACCCCTGCTGTAAGCCGCTCCGTTCCTCAGTGTGAACCCAGCCTCAAAGCTGAAGCTTAGGCCTCATGCACACTGGGCATTTAGACCTGATGCATGAGACTCTGGCATTTAGGCACAGGTGGAAGGTACAGGCACACCCTCCAGCCTCGCTGCTGGCAGCCTATAGAAGTCGGTGAGAGGCTGATGGCTGCTGTGGCTGGACAGTGCACAGAGCAGTATAGTGCAGTATGCGCCCGGGGGTGAATGCCCAGAATGCATACTGCTTGCAATCCGGACACAAGTCCCTTGGTGCACATTGCACTAAAACAGAAGTAATACTAGGTGCAACTTCCAGCTGCAGCAGCTGTCAGACTCTCATAGTCTTTTACAGCCTGCCAGCAGCAGGGCTGGACGGTTCACTTATACCAGGGATCGGCAAACTTTTTAAACAAAGGGCCAGTTTACTGTCCTTCAGACTATAGAGGGCCACACTGTGGCCTGTGTGTAGAAAATGTTCTGGCATCAGTGTAAATAAACCATGCTTTATCTTTGGTATGGGGGGGTATAGTGCCCCATCATTGGTGTCAGTGGAAAGAATAGTGCCCCTTCATTGGTGTCAGTGGGAGGAATAGTGCCCCTTCATTGGTGTCAGTGGGAGGAATAGTACCCCATCCTTGGTGTCAGTGGGAGGAATAGTGAGTGCCCCTTCACTTGTATCAGTGGGAGGAAGAGTGACCCTCCATTGGTGTCACTGGAAAGAATAGTGACCCTTCATTGGTGTCAGTGGGAGGAATAGTGCCCTTTCATTGGTATCAGTGGGAGGAATAGTGACCCTTCATGGGTGTCAGTGGAAAGAATAGTGACCCTTCGTTGGTATCAGTGGTAGGAATAGTGCCCCATCATTGGTGTCAGTGGAAAGAATAGTGACCTTTCATTGGTGTCAGTGGGAGGAATAGTGCCCCCTTATTGGTATCAGTGGGAGGAATAGTGCCCCATCATTGGTGTCAGTGGGAGGAATAGTGCTCCTTCATTGGTATTAGTGGTAGGAATAGTGCCCCTTCACTGGTATCAATAGGAGGAATAGTGACCCTTCATTAGTGGGAGGAATAGTGACCCTTCACTGGTATCAGTGGGAGGAATAGTGACCTTTCATTGGTGACAGTGGGAGGAATAGTGACCCTTCATTGGTATCAATAGGAGGAATAGTTACTCTTCGTTGGTGACAGTGGGAGGAATAGTTACCCTTCATTGGTGACAGTGGGAGGAATAGTGACCCTTCATTGGTGACAGTGGGAGGAATAGTGACCCTTCACTGGTATCAGTGGGAGGAATAGTGACCTTTCATTGGTGACAGTGGGAGGAATAGTGACCCTTAATTGGTATCAATAGGAGGAATAGTTACCCTTCGTTGGTGACAGTGGGAGGAATAGTGACCCTTCATTGGTGACAGTGGGAGGAATAGTGCCCCAAGGATTGAGCAAAGGGCCGCAGTTTGGAGACCACTGACTTATACTATCCACCCGCATTTAATAAATGCTGAAGCCTCATGCATCGGGACTAAACACCCAGCGTGCATGAGGGCTAAGGTAAAGCACTAAATAACACAGATACATTTTGTATGAGGGAACAATTTTTCCTGTCAAAGAACTTGTTCATCCAGTTAAGAGATTTACACAGCTCTGCCACACAGTACAGCCCTGTCTGACAGTTTGTATCTACAAATCTTGTCCTGTCTCCAGAGCTTGACTGGACATTAAGAAGAGAAGCAGCAGACTGATTAGATCATCTCTCTGGCACCCTGTTCTCTCCTCCTGTCAGCTTGTTCCCTGTTAGCATGTGAGCCCTGCGTCATAACTGTCTGTTTTTGGTGCTGCTTCAGGTCCTACACTTCTTGCAATTAAAATAATATTTATTTACAGTGCCTTGCGAAAGTATTCGGCCCCCTTGAACTTTTCATCATTTTGCCACATTTCAGGCTTCAAACATAAAGATATAAAATTTTAATTTTTTGTGAAGAATCACCAACAAGTGGGACACAATTGTGAAGTGGAACGAAATCTATTGGATATTTTAAACTTTTTTAGCAAATAAAAAACTGAAAAGTGGTGCGTGCAAAATTATTCGGCCCCTTTACTTTCAGTGCAGCAAACTCACTCCAGAAGTTCAGCGAGGATCTCTTAATGATCCAATGTTGTCCTAAATGACTGATGGTGATAAATAGAATCCACCTGTGTGTAATCAAGTCTCTGTATAAATGCACCTGCTCTGTGATAGTCTCAGGGTTCTGTTGAAAGCGCAGAGAGCATCATGAAGACCAAGGAACACACCAGGCAGGTCCGTAATACTGTTGTGGAGAAGTTTAAAGCCGGATTTGGATACAAAAAGATTTCCCAAGCTTTAAACATCCCAAGGAGCACTGTGCAAGCGATCATTTTGAAATGGAAGGAGTATCAGACCACTGCAAATCTACCAAGACCTGGCTGTCCCTCTAAACTTTCAGCTCAGACAAGGAGAAGACTGATCAGAGATGCAGCCAAGAGGCCCATGATCACTCTGGATGAACTGCAGAGAACTACAGCTGAGGTAGGAGAGTCTCTCCACAGGACAACAATCAGTCGTACACTGCACAAATCTGGCCTTTATGGAAGAGTGGCAAGAAGAAAGCCATTTCTCAAAGATATCCATAAAAAGTCTTGTCTAAAGTTTGCCACAAGCCACCTGGGAGACACACCAAACATGTTGGAAAAGGTGCTCTGGTCCGATGAAACCAAAATCGAACTTTTTGGCCACAATGCAAAACAATATGTTTGGCGTAAAAGCAACACAGCTCATCACCCTCAACACACCATCCCCACTGTCAAACATGGTGGTGGCAGCATCATGGCTTGGGCCTGCTTTTCTTCAGCAGGGACAGGGAAGATGGTTAAAATTGAGGGGAAGATGGATGCAGCCAAATACAGGACCATTCTGGATGAAAACCTGTTGGAGTCTGCAAAAGACCTGAGACTGGGACGGAGATTTATCTTCCAACAAGACAATGATCCCAAACATACAGCAAAATCTACAAAGGAATGGTTCACAAATAAACGTATCCAGGTGTTAGAATGGCCAAGTCAAAGTCCAGACCTGAATCCAATCGAGAATCTGTGGAAAGAGCTGAAAACTGCTGTTCACAAACACTCTCCATCCAACCTCACTGAGCTCGAGCTGTTTTGCAAGGAAGAATGGGCAAGAATTTCAGTCTATCGATGTGCAAAACTGATAGAGACATACCCCAAGCGACTTGCAGCTGTAATCGCAGCAAAAGGTGGCTCTACAAAGTATTAACGCAAGGGGGCCGAATAATTTTGCACGCCCCACTTTTCATTTTTTTCCTTAGTTAAAAAAGTTTAAAAAATCCAATAGATTTCGTTCCACTTCACAATTGTGTCCCACTTGTTGGTGATTCTTCACAAAAAATTAAAATTTTATATCTTTATGTTTGAAGCCTGAAATGTGGCAAAAGGATGAAAAGTTCAAGGGGGCCGAATACTTTCGCAAGGCACTGTATATAGTAATAAAGATAGATATGCATTAATGTGTGTCTTTTATATCTTTCTGCAGTTCAGCACTAGCAGGAGCTATTTGGAAAGAGACCGGTTAATGCACTTCGATGCACAGCAGTGTATATAACCTCTTCAGGTTGTTGTGTTTCATTGAATGCGTTTACGTTTTTAGGGCCGGTTCACACCATAGAAACGCAGTGCGGATGCGTTCCAGATGCTTTTCTGCATGCACGGTTTTTGATGCATTCCATTGCATTTTATGCTGAGTTTTTGATTCAGTCCGGTGCTTTTTTCCCCCCTCTTTTTTTTTTCTTAACCTTCCAAAAGGACATCTGCGTTCCGGTGCGATTTTGATGCTTTTTCCAGTACAGCCCAGTTCAGGAAAAATGCAGCATGTTCTCCTTTTTTTTTTCTGGAACTGCAAGCACTGGTGTGAATTATGCCATTGAAAACCTTATAACTTACTTTCCATGTGTTTTTGATGCAGAAAAAAAAAAACGCATGTGGTGTGAACTGGCCCTTAGAAAATCCCAGCAGCTGGAGATTGAAATGGAACGGTCAGTTTAATAACATTGAGGGCTCATACACATTTGTGTGTTGTGACAGTGTGCTCATTGACACACACTGTATGATAATAACCCACCTACTCCATGTGCGGCGCCATTGATTATGAATGGCACCCCAACGTCCTGCACAGTAGAGTTATATTTAAAATAATTAACGCCCATTCTTAACATTACATAGAAATGAAATCTAAGGATTTTCAAGCACATAAAAAGGTAAGCAGATATTTTTAAACATTTTTAAGTGGTGCTATTTAAATGGGAACCAATTTATTATCCCATTTTAGCTACAAAAGTGGAAATACACTTTAATCACTTCTTCAAATCTCTGTATTATGAACTAGACCTCAATCAACAAGGGGTTAATCCCATGCCAAGAAGAGATTAAAAATGGCTCCCGTCGTTAAGCCCCCGGAGTTAATTTGTGTTGATTTCTGATATTGGTGCGGAATGCAAAGGCGACCAATCTGCAGCCTTCACAGAGTTGACTCCAGTACAGCATACAGCTGACAAAATACCTCGGTGAGGGTGAACACGACATTCCAGGACCCTGCAGCACAAAGAGGCCTTTCATTCGGCCTGTTAAAATACTCCGACCTGAGGGTTGTGTTTTTTCCAACAACTTGTGTTAATCACAAGGTACAGTTTACTTCCTATATGGTATAGGGAATATAGGAGGATAAAAACCCACAGCAAGATAAAATGGGTTTATGTTTAAAGCAAAGCTATCAGGAAAGCCATGCAGGGGCTTCTGTCATCTGAAAATGCTAATTGCCTGGCAAACATGCTGGTCCAATGGCTGCGATACATTGGGGGGTATTTACGAACACTGGCACACGCAGAATCTGGTGCAGCTCTGCATAGTAACCAATCGACTTAGAGGTTTTATTGTCAAAGCTTAAAGCGGAGGTCCAACCTGAATTTTTTTTTACATTAAAAATCCTACAAATTTTTTTTAAAAAAAAATGTATACTCACCCTAAATGTCTGCTGCTATGCGGAAGTCCCCTAATCTGCCTCTACTGTGCCTCTTCCTTGTCCTTGGATTGAGAACTTCCGTTTCCTCTTCTTGTGAATGGGGCACGCTGCCTTCTGGGAACTGTGTGTATCCCAGGAGGCAAGCCGCCCATTCACAAAGCGCCGTGCGAGTGGCGCATGCGCAGTAGGAAACGGGCAGTGAAGCCTTAAGGCTTCACTGCCTGTTTCCCTTTGTCAGGATGGAGGAGGAGCCCGGGACCTGCCAGCAGCGATCGATCGCCGTGGCGGGACTGACATCGCGGGCGAGTAGGACAGGTAAGTGTCCTTAAAAAAAGTCAGCAGCTACACTGTTAGTAGTTGCTGACTTTTTTTTTTTATATGGCTGCACCTCCGCTTTAATTGAACAAGCTGAAGTTAGAAGCTGATTGGTTACTACTCACAGATGCAACAGATTCTGTTTTTCTTAACCCCCCCCCCCCCCTCACTTAGTCACTGACCCACCCAAGCAAGCAATCAGAGCAAGATTCCTTAAAGCGGACCTTAACCACTCCAGCCCCCGAAGGATTTACCCCCTTAATGAGCAGGCCATTTTTTGTGATATGGCACTGCGTTACTTTAATTGACAATTGCGCGACGCTGTACCCAAACAAAATTGACGTCCTTTTTTTCCCACAAATAGAGCTTTCTTTTGGTGGTATTTGATCACCTCTGCGGTTTTTATTTTTTGCGCTATAAACAAAAAAGACCACCAATTTTGAAAAAAAATATATATTTTTTTTACTTCCTGCTATAATACATATCCAGAAAAAAAAAATAAAAAAAAAAAAAATATTCATCAGTTTTTTTTTAAAATCAGAAAAAACGTTTATTGAGAAAACCATATAATATACATATAACCATAGGTTTTGGGTAGCGAGAAAAAAATACAGGTACAGAGCATTCTTAGATTTTGTAACAAACATTACAGTAAACATTTGGAAGGATGTATCTATCTGTACATACGAAACGGTACGTTAGTAACCAGTGTTGCTTAATATAGTATAACAGCAAAGTGCAATAGGGTGGACCAGTGGTCCTACAGTATCAAAAATACTAAAGAAAGAAAGAAAGAAAGAAAGAAAGAAAGAAAGAAAGAAAAACAACATAAACAATAAGAAACCGAAACATAAAAGAGCACTCATCCATCTCTCCCATGGGAGTGGATGACACGTCTCTCAGAGAAATTCTATTAGAGAATTAGTAACCACCATGACATTACCACCATTCCCACATTACACACCACAAAAGTCCATGTCTTGTCGCAAACATATCACTAAGACCCCTTTCACACTGAGGCATATTTCAGGCATTTTAGCGATAAAAATAGCGCATAAATAACGCCTGAAATACTCCCGAGGGCTTTCACACTGTGGCGATGCGCTGACGGGAGAAAAAAAAATCTCCTGCAAGCCGCATCTTTGGAGCGGTGAAGGAGTGGTGTGTATACTGCTCCTTTACCGCTCCTTCCCATTGAAATCAATGGGACACCGCGGTAATACCGCCCGCAAACCGCGGCTGTAGCCACGGTTTGCGGACGGTATTAACCCTTATCGGCCACTAGTAGGGGTTAAAACCGCACCGCTAGCGGCCGAATGTCACGGTAAATACAAAGGTATAGCGGCGCTGAAAATCGCGCCACTATACCGCCACCGCACATGCCCGCTCCAGTGTGAAAGGGGCCTAAATGTCATTACCTTACATTTGCAAGAGTCTATCTTTGACCAGTTGTGCAGGTCCCAGACCGGGAGTGTCAAGCCAGGATTGCCACATTGAATAAAAAAAATGTCAGGACATTTCTATGTTGATAAGTGATTTTCTCACGTATTAGCGGACCGTTGACCATTTCCACCCATTGTCCCCCCGTTGACACCCTAGGAGTTATCCAAAGTCTCGCAATAGCCTTCCGGGCCATATATAAAAGACAAATTATTGCAGTGTGGCCATTTTGGCCAGAGTGAGGGCATCTCCAGTGCACCAAGCAGACACACAACCGGGTCGTGGGGTACCGGTAATTGGTACACTTGTGAAATGGTAGAAAGAACATACTGCCAATACCGGAATAGTTTCGGGCACTTCCACATCATATGCAGTAAGTCCCCGTCGTGTATGCAGCATTTCTGGCTTATTCATCAGTTTAGGTCAATATGTATTCTACATATTTTTGGTAAAAAAAAAACAACGAATAAGCGTATATTGATTGGTTTGCGTAAAAGTTATAGCGTCTACAAAATAGGGGATAGATTTATGGCATTTTTATTATTTATTTATTATTTTTACTAGTAATGGTGGCGATCAGTGATTTTTAGCGGGACTGCGACATTGCGGCAGACAGATTGACACCTTTTGACACTTTTTTGGGAACCGGCGGCGGTGACATTAATACCGTGATCAGTGCTAAAAATATGCATTGACATTGTACAGACACTGGCAGGGAAGGGGTTAACATCAGAGGTGATCAAAGGGTTAAATGTGTTCCCTGTTTGTGATTACTAACCGTCTTGCTTTTTAGCAGGAAGACAGATCTCAGTGTCATCCCCTGACAGAACGGAGATCTGCCTTGTTTACTTCGGCAGATCGCCGTTCTGTCTCTGGGGGAACGACCGCCGGACCCGCTAATTGGCTCCCTCCGCTGGCCAATTGGAGCGCGCATCCACGAATGCTAGTGGCCGAATTGCTGTGCCGCTACGGCGATTTGCGCAGCCGAGTCACCTTGCCGCGGTACATCTGCAGCAGGTGGTTGGCAAGTAGTTAAAAGAGAAGTAAAGGATTTTATTTTTTCTCCCAATTATACTTACCTAGGTGGATGCAGCATCGGTCCTCCGGCACCTCTACACTGAGAACTGAGCGATTGAACACTGCCGATCACTCGGTTCTGACAGCTCCCTGAGAAGAGAGCTGCAGACTGTCTAAAACAAGATACCGTATTCATATTTTGTCCCTCCCCCTCCACAAATGCTAAAGCAATGTATTAAAATATGTCCCTTTTGTGTTTGTTTTTGTGCTGCAAGACAACACTTCCTGGTTTCCTGCCTAGACCAGTCTCGGGCTTGCTATGTCACAGCTTTTCCAAGAGGGGTTTATTCACAAAAGGCAAATAGACTGTGCACTTTGCAAGTGCAGTTGCTCCAGAGCTTAGTACGTGAGGAGAAGCTCTGCTGACTTCCATCATCCAATCATGTGCAAGCAAAAATGCTGTTTTGTTTTGTTTTGTGGTTTCCTTGCATGTGATTGGGTATTCTTTGCAAAGTGAAGCTTCACCTCTGGAGCAACTGCACCTGCAAAGTGCACAGTCTGTTTACCTTTAGTAAATCAACCCCTTTGTGTTACTAAGCTGCAACTGTGCAGCATATCTGTTCGAAGCTGGTGCCTGGCACTTTTGCACCTACATGGGAGCCATCTGCATTTGCACAGATGTGCTGCTGGTCTCTTCCAACTCCCAAATACCTGGAAGAGACCGGTGGCGAATCTGTGCACGTGCCCGCATTTTGAAAATGGCGGCACGGAAGAGGGGCAGAGGGAAGGGCATGTAGGCGCGGGTAAGTTCCACTTTAATCGAGCCATACATAGCTTGAATCTCAGCTCATTCCTGGTGAATGGGCTGAAATTTGAGCCAAGGGTGGCCCTCTCAGCACCACCCGGCTGGACAAATGTCTGTTTCAAAATTGAAGGAGCCAGGTGGAAAATTGTCAGCTAAACAGTGAATACAACCAAACCGTTGCGGTCACTGTTGCGATATTTAGACAGCTACGTGAGCTGCGACTTTCTGAATACAATAGCTGGCAGTGCAGATCTTCCACCCATGCGGTTTAATGTGGACGGGGGAACTGATTGATGTTATTCAGCCCAAACATTAGAAATTGAAGCGTGTATGGCTAGCTTTCCATTAGGCTCACTTGCTACATACGGCTTACGGTCAGTGACGACATGAAGACAGGGACAGCCAGACAATAGAAGGTCAGCAATGGCTGCTTAAATATTTAAATCAGCACAGATCCAAATGATTGTCTCTTTATGGATTGCAATGAAGGCGTGTTATATCTCTAAAATTAATTGTGTGACCTTTTTTGCTGATATATAGAAGAAGTAGGCCTCAAATACCCAACACCCTGACTATTATTTCCAGTGCCGCCATGTCTGTGTGTTACCATAACAGAAACTCAGTGTGCACAGCGGAGTGCAAAGAGACCAGCATTTTACAATTGTTTGCATCACCACCAGCATCCCTGACATAGCACCCCCATTAATAAACAACAACATTGGACTTGTAGAAAGACAAGCATTCATTGCAGTGCACGTCAACGGTGTTCATGTCAGAAGGAGTGTATATTGTTTGTGAAGGATTTACAACTGTTCTAGTCCAAGGCATGTTTATTGACAGGTACATAGTGGTGCTGCAGTAGAACAGAGGTCCCCTGTGCTGCTGGCGGGGTGGGGGTGGGGAGGGAGACAAGCAATTTACTTCCGTGTCTTGTGCAGTCACACCCATAGAGCGCGGCTGTGTGATCGTTCGCTCTTGACAATCTTTCAGGCCTGGGGGCTGTGGGCCAGTTGGTGCTTGTCAAAAATGCTCAGCAAATATACTTTTCAAAGTTAGTAAGTGTGAACCCTAAAGTAGTGCTGAGGATACTTTAATTCTGTATTAACACCAGGGAAGACTTGCAAAGTTATCTAATATATATCTACAATGTATCAAATGCAAAGTAACAGTAGTAAAGGACTATTGATTGACTCCATCACACCATGTACAGAGACCTACCATCAGGTCCTGGCAGAGCCCTTTGGCACTTCTGCGCATGCATAGGATGTTGTACACAAGGATGGGGATGTTTTTGGACTTCTGTGCTACTTGTATTTGCGCATGCTCAGATATACGGGTGATAGGGAAATCCCAGAACTTAGGGGTTTCCAATAACATGTTGACTGCTGAACCACATTCAAAAAGATGTGTTTAATATTGAAGCATGTGGCTATCCACAAGCAGGGAGAACAATACAGTACATGGTGATACATTCAAAATAATTGCTCTGAGTAGCTGGGGAGAACAGTACAATTTATATGTTTTACTAAAGGGTGGGAACTAGCTAGCTAAAGTTACTTTGAAGTCAAATCTTGATTGAAATGCAAAATACTTGTTTACATATTTGTCAATTCCAAGGCTCATTGGCTGACCAGGCCTTCAAAAGCCGAGTTAGTATTCTTTGCAAATGAAGGTGTAAATATAGCCTTTGAACACAATCAAGACAATTGTTACACAATATGACTTCTAACAGAATATACAATAAAAAATATATATATATATATATATATATATATATATATACACACACACACATATATGTACACATACAGTATACCAAATCAGAAATACATGTTTTGATAATCATGAATAAAATAACTAATCCATTTACCTGATCACGGGGAAACCCGCACGTGGGTAGATATGCCACAGGGCTGTTGATACGCCAAGGCACATGTGGTGGCTGGTGCTAAACATTTTGGGAGGGGGGTCACAAACAACCCCCCCCTCCCCCCAGGTCCGTTCACACTCAGCGTCTCCACGGTGATGTTCCCTCCTCCCCCCCCCACACTCAGCCCCTCCGTGGTGACATCCCCCCACACTCAGCCCCTCTGCGATGACAGTTCCCCTGCACTCACCCCTCCACGGCTTCCTCAGCTTCTCCTCCTGGCCAAACCCGATCTGCCTCCTGTCCTGATTGAAGGAGAAGCCGGAAATCACAAGTGGGTGGGTTCGGGGCACCGTGCTCTGCTCCCGAGCCCAACCTTTTTTAAGCCAATTGGAGCCTCAGGCTCTAATAATGTGGCTTGTAAAAAAATAAAAACTCATGCAAACGGATGAGTCCGGCGCCCTGCAGGGGGGCAGCGCCCCTAATGGACCGGCTGCTCCTGCCCAGAGGTCATTCTTGCCCAGGTGAGAAAGGAAGAAGTGATTTTAAGCACAGTAGATGTTGAAAAAATCCAATTTAGAGAATAGGAGGAGAGAGGAGATGGGGTATGAGGACATTAGGTGTAGACTAGCCATGCGTGGATCAAAATTTGGCAGGTTCAGCAGGGACTGGCCGAATTTCAATGCATGTATGGTCAAAGGTGATTATATGGAAGTCGATCTACCAATTGATTTCTGTACAAAGCGCCCTGTCTGATTTTTGCCACTTGATCAGCGCCACCGGCTATAGCCTGCAGTGCTGATCAGTGTATTCTGATGGCAGGAAAGTCTCCCCGCTGTCAGAATACAAAGGCACAGTGGGAGGTTTCCCCATCCACCTTAAATGTGTGAATCGGGGAATTGAGTCACTTTTTTTTTTTTTGTTCAGTCCACTGGATGAACTAAAAAAACGACTCATGTATGGGCTTCCTCAGGTTCAAGGTCTGCTTTTAAATATGTAGCCTTGTCCACGTGTTCCTATCTCCCCATGAGCCGCAGACTCCTCGTAAATATACATTTTTTTAGCATTACATTTCTCTAGTATGTCTGTGACATGTTATATGGCCGGTTTATATGCTAATCTCTGAGGGAAGTACTCCTACAACAGGCGGAGCTAGGGATCTTGGACTTGCTGTATATAAGGCAGACCACGATGGAGTTCCCAAATGGTCAGAACACCAGGAGCGGTGGTGTGTTTGTGGCAGAGTGTTGTGGTAAATCGCAGCCAAAATAAGGATCCCTAGGCAGGTATCCAGATGCCCCGTGTGCATTTTATGGCTCTAGTATTGAGCGTAGCTTTTTAAAGCAAATTCTTAGCACGGTTTGAGTTCAACACGCAGAAGTTTGTGATGCAGATGCAGCACTTTTTTCAGAGCTTCTGGCAATACATCATTCTACAGGAGCATATTGGATTTTTTAATGTGCCTTGGCAAATTTGTATTGCATGAAAGGAGTCAAACGGTGTAATGATTGTCAACTCAATCTGCTCATTAATCATCAGAACACCAGAGGCTGATGACTTGTGGTTATTTTTATTTGTTTCTGGAGGAGGCCAAGGGTACAGGAATTTGGTTTGTTAAAACCGGAAAAACAAAATTGACCTTAGGAAATTCAATATGAAGGGCGCATCCTACTGTCTTACCGTCTGAAGGGAACATTTGAAACTTTCGTAAGGATCCATCCATCCAAAAAGGGATATTTCTAAGGATGTGAATGGCTTGTAGCCAACTGGCTTCCTGTATCTTTCGGTGACCTCAACCATGTAATCCCAAAACTGAGCTTCCCACTTTTCCTCCACCCCGGATCCTCACTTGTTCTATTGCTTCTATTGCAATGTAAAATGAATGGAAGAAAAAGAAACAGAGTAGAAGTCAAGCAAAGAGCCCCCCGCAATTATCAAAAGACATATTGGGGAGGGGGGGTTGATCAACAAGGTATTTGCAACACACATCTGACGGTGTTTGTAGTCGAAAGCCTTGTGCCAGATTTATGAAAGCATTTTCATTGTGACAAATTCATGAAAACATTTTTATTGTTAGTACCGACGCATGCACCAAATTCATGTAGTTCTTATCTGGAACACTTTTACTGTGCAGCGCAATTGTTGCAACAAATTCATGAAGAAATACCACCATATCGGTGATAAGGAAAATGGAGGTAACTAAGGCCTTTTCTATGTTGGTGTCAGTTGTTGATTGTGTTGCATGTATAAGTATTGTGTCCCACCTCTAAGACAATTCTGTGACAATGTGGGGTTGATTTACTAAAACTGGAAAATGCTAAATCTGGTGCAGCTGTGCATGGTAGCCAATCAGCTTCTATCTTCAGCTTGTTCAGTTAAGCTTTGACAATAAAACCTGGGAGCTGATTGGTTTCTTTGCAGAGCTGCACCAGATTTTGCACTCTCCAGTTTTAGTAAACCAACCCTTTTGTCTTCCAGTTCCTCTTGAACTGATATTTGACATGTTTCCAATACTTCCCAAATAGCCTCTCTGTTGGTAAAACTCTGCCACGTCGCAGGAAAGTTTCTTGCAACAATTCCAGACTGGTTTACACTTGTGGTGTTGCTCACCACCACTCCGAAAAGTGATCCACGAAGGACTGTTTTTCAAGATGGCAGATGTCTGGGAGACGATGTGGTTCACATGCATTACATGTGATTGCATGGCAGTTGCAGCATGGCCTCATTCACTTGAACTGGTTGCGTTTGGTGGTGGTACTGTCCATTGTACATGACATAGGGTAAACGTTTTGCTATGGTCATGACGCAAAGCATCATGTGTACCATTTCATCTGGCCACCGTGTTAGGTTAAAGTGGAATTAAAGTCTGCAACACTTACCTCTCGTTTAAAGTGGTTGTAAACCGCTGGTTGTGTTTTTGGTTTTTTTTAGGACCTGCAAGGTAAAGGCATAATGTGCTAGTATGTGATGCAAACTAGCACATTATGTGAAACATACCTTAAAATGAAGCATTCCAGCGATGCAATGTTATCACCGGAAGCAGCATCCATCTTCTCCCGGTCTTCCTTCCGGGTCCGCGGCTTTGGCTCTTTGACAGCCTGGAGCCGTGATGACGTCACTCCCACGCATGCACGGGGGAGCCGTTATTCACAGCACACATATGGCTGTTAGCCATTTCTTTAGAGCGCATGCGCCGATGATGTAATCGGCTGCATGTAATGTAAATACACTGTATCTCCAAAACGGTGTACGTTTAGGAGATATTTACAGTGCCGATAGGTAAGCCTTATAATAAGAAGACCAGATATTGCCGCTCCAGGCAGATTACGTTTTGGAAAGATGTTTCTCTCTCAGAGACCAAGGGTGCCGGCAATGCACATAGCAATGAAAACAAAAATGGTGAGGACAGCCGCACTCCAATCCAACGTATGTTTATTGAAGAAAGACAGGCACTACAAAAAACAGCATAAACCAGGACAGCTGACGTGTTTCACACTTGTTCAGTGTTTACTCATAGCTTATAATAGACTTACCTATATGTATAAATTATGTACAGGAGTTTAAAGCGGTTGTATACCCGCAAAAAACAAACAAACTGTAAGGCAAAGGCATAATGAGCTATATGCACCTCATACTAGCTCATTATGAAATACTTACCTTGGAACGAAGTGTCGGCATTGCATCCCGGTCACCGCCGAGGGAGCTGACATTTTCCTCTCCGTGATTCTTCCGGGTTTACGCCTTCGGTGCTGTGAGTGTCTGGAGCCACGATGACGTCACTCCAACGCATGCGCGCAGAAGTCTAATTTCCGGCAAGGAGCTTTGATTTTCCGGCAGCATCCACCGGACCTTCAGAGCGCATGCGCTGCTGACGTCAGCGGGTGCATGCAAGGTTAATACCGTGCAGGTTTAGGAGATGTTCATTTTACCTACAGAAAAGCCTTATTGTAGGCTTGCCTGTAGGTAAAAATGTGCTAAAGGGGTATACAACCACTTTAAAGTGGAGCTAAACCCTTCTATCATTTTCAGCCAAAGAAGCTGCCTTCTTGGCCTCTGTTTGATCTTCAACTGTCATGATGCTGCACATATGATCAGTTATGATTCCAGTCATTTCATGGCTTGACAGTTTGATTGAGAGCACAAGCAATGTGACCGTTACATTCCCGGAACGTGTCGGGAAAGTAACTGTTTTATGAAAATGTTAAATCGATGGGTTTAGTTCCGCTTTAACAGTCCAATGTCCTTCACCAGCGCTGGCATCTTCTACTCATCTTCTTCTGGGTGCCAGGCTGTGGCCATCTTCATTGGACGGTACCAGACGACGTCATTCCTGCGCATGCGCTGGAGTTCAGTTATCCCGACTAAAGCGTATCTACGACACTTTTTTCTGAATTCCAGGTAATGTGTTTTAAACCACCAGCATCCCTCCAAAACCAAAATGTGTGCTGAAGAGCTACCTGGGTAGCCATAGCAGTTGACCAACCATTTACCTTTATTGCCTGGACTTGCTTTTTGAACAGAACATCACTAGACAACCTCTCATTTGTTTCTATGGTTACTGCACTTTGCAAATTATTCTCCCTGGCATATTAAATAACGTCCTGGAAAGGATATAGTATACTGGTCCTAATGATTGTACTATTAATGTGGAGGTGATAAAATATTTATCCGGCGTGCAGAGAACTAAGACAGACTTTGGAACATATGCCCAGTTCTGTGGACACGGGCCAGGATTCTTGTGTATATAAATTATTTTACCATTCACCAGAGATTAAGCAGAATGGGGCTTGGTCTCCTCATCACGTCTTAATTCTCATTCCTCATTAATGGTTTTGTATGAAAGGCTCCAGCGATGATTTCAGTAGATCGTTGAGGAATAATTGCTGTCTAGTCCATGAGAAAAGCATTAGCCGCAGAAGTTTTTTGGCAGGCAAGTGTTAAACACATATGGTGTGGCTTGGAATAGAAACAGATGAATCGCCCAGCCACGGAGTCTCCGAGGTCCCAGCTATGGCTGCTGCTTAAATGTTTAAGTCTAAATATAGAATTGGCGTATCTTTGCCAGAATGCAGCGTTTTTTTAGCACGTAAACAGTGAAGCCCTGTACACACGATCGGATATCCTATGGATTTTCGTTCGATGGATTCTTTTCATCAGACAAACCGATCGTGTATGGGACCCATCGGTCTTTTTTCCATCGGTTTTTAAATATAGAACATGTTTTAAATTTTTCCGATGGATAAAAAAACTATCGAAAACTCTGATCGTCTATGGGCAAGTCCATCGGATAAAAAACCCACGCATGCTCAGAATCAAGTCGACGCATGCTCAGAAGCATTGAACTTCATTTTTCTCGGCTCATCGGAGTGTTTTACGTCACCGCGTTTGGAACGGTCGGTTGTTTGACTGATGGTGTGTGGGCAAGACTGATGGAAAACCATTTTATCGGATATCCGATGGACAAATCCATCGGACAAAAATCCATAGGATATCCGATCGTGTGTACAGGGCTTAAGAATTCAGATGTTTCAATGCCATCCGTCAATGTCCAGAGCGCGCTCTGCTCCGCTTGTCTCACGTCATTGAGATTGCGAGTGGCTTGATGGCAGTCAGAGTCGTGAACTGTGATAATCTTTAAACAAAGTAGAGTCTAAGATAATCCTGAAACCAAGTTCATATCTGGACTGTGTTAGCGCTAAAGAATGTGTTAAGGTGATTCTCAGAAAATCTAAAAACTCCATCAGCAGTGGATGCAGAATTTGCAAATTATAGTCCAAATTTTTTTGCGCATAGCGCAGCCCATTCATTTTATCAGACTGCCCTATGCTTCAGAAGCGTTGAAAAGACATCCCTGACTCTTTTCCGAAAATGCACCACACCTAACCGCATGGTGTGCATGAAAACATTTGCAGATGCGTGGGGGTGCCATTAACAATTAATAGCACTGCAGCACATTTGCTTATAGCGGGACTTCACTGTCTCCGTCAACATTGACTATTTTTAATCCTTATGCTGCTCGCATTAGTTAATAGACAGGAAAGTATATCATAGCTACTTGTTTTAAACTTTTTTTTTTTTTTTTTACATTTACTTCCTAGTTTCCAGGCCTAGGTAAATTGTGTCCTACATCCCAGGAGTCTTCAGGAGGGGTTTTCTCATCCAAACACAACCTCTTGCCTGTGTTCTGCCGAAAACTCCAACTCGCCAAAATCTCCAACCACGTGAATTCCTGGTGACTCTCCAGCAGCAATAATTGGAGATTTTGACGAGTTGCCTGTTTTCACAGAACAGTGTCAGCGTATAAAGTACGGTACATGACGAGTTGGCTGTTTTGACAGAACACCAGTTAAGGAGGAAAAAAGTTGTTGCCGCCTTGTTATTGGTTAGTATTGGGTGGACTAACAATGTCCACTCATTATATGGTGTACCGTACTGTATACGCTGACGCTGTTGTCTCAAAATGGCCAACTCATCCAAAGCTCCAATTATTGTTGAGGCAGAGTCACCGGAAGTGACGTGGTTGGAGATTTTGGTGAGTTGGAGTCTTCGGCAGAACACCTGAATGCCCAAGCTATGGGTAGATGAATTCTAGGAAGTAAATGCTACATTAATAATCTGCCCTTACTCAAGACAGTAACAGCCAGAAATGCTAGGGGGAGGGGGGGGGGGTTCAAAGTGGTTTCTCTGCAAAATAAAGCATGGCAATATGGATGGATGGGGTAGTTTGCTTTGAATAATAAAAAAAAATATTAAATAGTGTTTTCAGTGCTCAGATGCAGTATAGTTTCACTTTAAAGTGGTTCTAAAGCCTTAAGGTTTTTCACCCTAATGCATTCTGTGCATTAAGGTGAAAAACCTCATGTGCTGCAGGTCCCCCCCAGACCCCCCCGTCCTTTTCTTACCTGAGCCTGATCCAATCCAGCGATATGCACGAGTGCAACAGTTCCAGCCAGTGTCTCTCTCCTCATTGGACAAATTGATAGCAGCAGGAGCCATTGGCTCCCGCTGCTGTCAATAAAATCCAGTGACACAGGAGCGGGGGGCAAGTCTTGCTGTCTGTGTCAGCCCGCCCGGGTGCCCTCAGGGAAAGCAGCTTTCCGTGGGTGCACCCGCTGAAGAGGAGGGGCTTGCAGCGCCGGCGGGGGACCCCAGAAGAAGAGGATCGGTACTGCTCTGTTCAAAATTAGAGCAGATAAGTATAACACATTTGTTATTTATATTTAAAAAAAAAACACAAAGGTTTACAACTACTCTGAGGGCAGTGCATTTCTCTGTTGCACGTGTTCCCAACACACAAAGATCTGTACCTAGTCTTACTGTACTGATGTTAAGGCCTCATACACATAGGCGCCTGGGGCCATGCAGTGTAAAATGTCCCCACCTGGGAGCCACTGGTGCTGCATACAGCTGTCCCTAGAAAGCAATGGCTGTACGTGGTTATACGGCTGTACTTGTATATACACACACATGCATGCATATGGATGGACATACAACCCTGGTCACAGGCTATCTGTGTCTAGGACCATACGTTCATGTGCATGTGCATATTTATGCTTGTAAGGCTGCATACAGCTATTGCATTCTGTGGTCGGCTGTACTCAGCACCTGTGACTGCGGGTGAGGAAATACGCCCAAATTGTATGTTATACAGCCTATGTGCATGAGAACTCTAGGCAGATATGAAAGACCCAAATTAATGTAGAGCTGCAATTAATTGTTAAATGTATTTTTTTCAATACAAGCATTGTAAGTTCATCAGATTGACCTGGTATCAACCCCTTGTGTGGGAGAGGGAAAAGCGGCATAAAAAAACAGTCAGGAACATGCTGAGTGAAGGAGAGAGCTGAGTGACAGCAGAGCTCAGTTTAGGGTAAGGAAAAGCAGCACAAGAGACCAATCAGTTGTGCTGCAGTGCAAGCAGCAAGCTGAAAGAAAGAGGGAAAAGACTGAGAGACAGATGAGCTCGTCAGTGGGCGGCTTCTCCTTTTCACTATCCAGTCACAAGATAGGGGTGGGGTGGTCGAATATCAGCGGGGCCTCTTAGCTCTTCAAGGGAGCAAAGGTTTAACCTAGCACCTGCCTGAAAGGTAAGTATTCATCTTCTTTTACAGGCTGCTTTCAGTTTTATTTTGGAGAGTTGACAATGGGGTCACAGTTTATTAAGAGGGGAAAAAATTTAATAAAAAAGCAATAATCAAAAACAAACTAACCTCTTCTGTTCGAAGCCAGACCCACAGATAGCCACAGTTTCGTCTAGCTCTAATAAGGATTGGTCACAAAGCTCCGAGTTATAAGTCTTATTACTTGGCAAGAAGCGGAGAAAGCTCAGGGATACGTTTTGGGTGGTAATTTTATAGAAGTATGTATGTAATTCTTTTTCTTCTTTATTGAGCTTTCTGGCTTTCTATAATCACTATTTAAAGGTACGTAATCCCCTTTGACTTTGACAAGGATGGTGCGTACCGAAATAGAAGATTTTACAAGAGAATAATGTAATTCAGGGATCCAGTTGGCCGAGCAGAAATTTCCAAAAGACCAATAAGCCTAAATTACACTTTTGATTTATATAAAAGAACGCTCAAAAAGATGTGCATTTAGAATTTTTCCAAAGTTTGAGCCATCGCTCCCACTTTCCATGACCAAAGGGGAAGAACCCGCACATAGGAGAGATGGGATAGAGGCAGCCAAAGCAAAAGCTAACCTTATTTATCCCACCACACCAGTTATAGGTGATGTCAGCCCTTTATAGCTGTGCTCAGACGTTTTTCCCTTTATGCGTCAGGCTTGGACAGGCGCCAGGTTTAAGGTGGTTGGCCCTGAAAAGGTTTTAAGGCCGGAGTGTGGAATTTTCAAAGTAAATGTGGTCCTCAGGAAAGGTAATATTTTTTACAGCACCAGCAGCCCTTGAAATGTGAGTTAGCAAGGGCTATAGCATCTTATTAAATGGGCAGCTTTTCTTTTGTCAAAGGAAGGCTTAATGTGGAAAGTGAGGTGGTGGTAGATTTTATTGCCCTATGGCAAGTGCTGGTAGGCTTTCAGGTACAACAGAATTCTTATTAACTCAAATGCAAGGAGGTATTTAGTTTAATAAAAGAAAAGGTATCCCACCCTGTGTAAGCCATAGGTTCTTACCTAGCGGAACTTCTAGACCAGTCCTGATGTTTTCTCATCTAGTGGTTGAGGTACTACTGAGAGGTTTGGAGCTACTCCGGATTCACCACATCACTTTCAATTTCCAATAAATTTAGAGCTCCAAACAAACATTATTTTTGGATAGAGTAGGTAAGGATTAGAACCTCTGTGGAGTTGATTGCTGTCCAAGACTCCATTGGAGAGATTCATCTTAACTTCCTGTTCCAGACACACAACAGGAAGTGAGATCCCCCCCCCAAAAGTGAAAAGAAATACCACCTTTAATAGTTATTGTCAGTACAGGTGTCTCCTTTGGTAAATGTTTCCACTAGTTGAACAGAGTTGAACATTTTGAGACATTGGTAGCCTCCTCGATGATTCAGATCAGATCAGTGAATTATGACGAATCCCAGTCGGCACTGACTGTTATCCAACATATTGATAGCAGTAAAGATTGTAGCTAGCAGTGCTGTATTGTCAGAGAGCCTATAGTGTGTAAATAAATGCTCATGGATCGTGAAAGAACAATGGTAAGTAATAAAGGTCTACTGTGTTAAAGTAACCTGAAAGTAAGTTATAAGGAAGGAAGAAAGGGGTATCATATGAAGAAATGATAGGATAGGAAGGGCAGGGAGAAGAGTCATAGAGAAGTAGAAGAGTCAAGGTGGTAGGTGAAGGAAGGGCAGAGGAAAGGGTGCATGGGGTTCCAATGGGGGCTTACATCAGGACATTTCAGTAGTATTTGCCATTCTGAAAGTATCCCCTATCCCCCCCCCCCAGCGACCAGGTGGACCATCCGACCAGCCCTTGTCCAGCCAGGTGGAGATGTATTTGGGAAGATACTTTGGGGTTGATTTACTAAAACTGGAGAATGCTAAATCTGGTGCAGTTGTGCATGGTAGCCAATCATCTTCTAACTTCAGCTGGTTCCATTAGGAATTGACAAAAAAAATGGAAGCTGATTGGTTTCTATGCAGAGCTGCACCAGATTTTGCACTCTCCAGATTTAGTAAATCAACCCCTTTGAGTCTAAGTAAGAATGCAATATTTAGTTTGATCTTTCAAACAATATACTAATCGTGCATTCGAAAATAAATATTGTATTCTATGGCATTTTGCTTTTTTATATGCAGTGTTCCAACACGTTTCCAAATTATGTACAATGATAACCCTTCATCAGCCACTCCACATGGACAAAACTTCACCTTCTTTAGTCACCTTCCTATTCTGGAAAGGTAAATCATGCTTGTGGACTCTTCAGATCTAATCCCATTTCATATGTAAGACTGGCCAGTGGCCAATGATAGATTGTATTTTTTTCATTCCGATCACTGACAAACATATTTCTCTATCCACACAAGCGAGGTGTTATAGAGAATTCCTCCCTGCTGAGACATTGTATACTGACAGCGGGACTCTCGACTGTAAGAATACACTGTTGAGCGGCTGCAGCCCATTGGCCCAATCGAGAAACATTTTCTAACAGGCTGTTCTAAAGAAGTTGAAGCATTTAGGTGGGGTGCAGCATGGTGCAATGGCAATAATTCACACAGTGAGGTTCAATAAAAAACTTGTATTGAAGTAATGCTACAACAGTTCACAATAGACCCGGTGGGACAGCTACTCAGCCGAGCACACTCAGTTTCCAGTAATGTGAAGAAGCAGGTTCCAGAAGAACTGACAGCATCTGTTAAGAGGGGACAGAATGGGGCCTGACCATCTCGTGCCCAATCGGGAAAGGGTCCAGAGACATGCAACCCTACACTTTCCCTCCTTGTCAGGAACCATTCCTTATCGCTAAAAAACGGAGTACCTTTCCCTACATTATCCACTTGCATAAAGCGCACCAAACCCAGGGGCCAGGGTTTTAAATAGACTCTGCCACACATAAGATAGCCGCCAGAGTCACATGGGTGGCCAGCATCCAATCGGATCGCTCCCCCAGTGATTCAAGAAACCATAGAGGAACCCTGTTCCCCATGACTTCCTCTCTATCTGCTTTGCCGCTGCAGTTGATCGCCACCTGCAGTGGAGACCTGTAGACTGCACCTGCCTATGCAGAAGCAGCCACACGTGGCTCAAAACTCGTCCGGTTCCTGCTAAACTGACTGAATCGATCGATTGATTAATTTATGGCCAGCTTAAAGGATAACTAAACCTTAATTTTTTATTTTTTTTAAAATAAACATGTCATACCTCCTCAGTTGGTTTTGCACAGAGTGGCCCCTATCCTCCTCTTCTGGGGTCCCTCTGTGGTGCTCCTGGCTCCTCCTCTTCTCGAGTGCCATGCTGGAGAAGCGCTCAACCTCGGGGGGACCCCTGCAGGCACGCCCCAATGTCCTGCTGCTGCGTCCATTGACACAGACAGCAGGACTCGGCCCCGCCCTCATGTCATTGGATTTAATTGACAGCAGCAGGAGCCAATGGCTGCGCTGCTGTGAATCTATCCAATCAGGACCCGAGACACTGGCTGGAGCAGGTGTGCTTGTCCCCGGCACAGGAACGATCGGGCTCAGGTAAGTAAAACGGGAGCTCGGGGGCGCTGCTGCACTAAAGAAGGTTTTTCACCTCAATAAATATAATGCATTAAGGTGAAAGACACCGAAGGTTTACAACCCCTTTTAACTACCACCTGAAAGTGCCAACACTGTCTATGAAACATTAAATATCTTCTTCCTATAACTTTTTCAGTGTTCAATATGCAAAAAGTGTCCCAACACCCACGGTCTACATAATACTATTAGCAGAACTCAGCAAGATTTTCTTACGCTACGCAATAAGATCATTTGATAAGATTTAAATGGCCGGGGCTTGTCTCAAATATCTGCGCTATCAACATGAAATGCAAACATTCCTGCTAAGAAAAACCCTATAGCAAGATAAGCAGGCTTTGTATGAATAGTCAACCCGCTGCTACTTTGTCTGTCGCTGCCGCTTTTGTTGTATACGCCGCTTCTCTGTTAGGATTCCTATACGCGCTCACAGGAGGCGCTGTGCCAGGACAAAGGAGCTGAAGTATTGCGGATAATGACACCAAAAAACTATTTAATTTGATAGTTTTACTTCACCTTAAAGGCACTGTCTTTTTTTCTATAGAAACCTATTATGCGACTTCAACATTTTGGTTACTGTTGAAGCAAACAAGCATTGCTTAGCTTAGGCTCATATTGAGAAATAAATAAAATATCAACTCTGTTATGTGGCTTATAAACTGTTATAGTAGTTATGGACAACAAAACATTAGAGTGGACCTTTCAGCAACTTTAGAATTCTACATAAAAACGTTCCTGACATGTCACATTATAAGTAAATTTGCTTCGTCTGAGATGTCATTAGTCTGCTGCAGGTGTTCTGATGAAATATCGAACCCAGCAGAATATCGAACCACGTCACTTCCTGTGACATGGAATCAGCTGTTGTAGAAAACCACACATACTGCGCATGCGCGCTGCGTCATCTGCGCATGCGTGCTGCGTCATCTGCGCATGCGCGCTGCGTCTTCGCTGACGTCAGGACACTGCATGTCACATTCGTCGATCGGCGGCCATCTTGCTACACCCCGCACTCAGCCGTACTCAGCCTGCCGTCAGAAGGCAGCAGTGGACATCTTTTTACACCGACCCAAGTCTTGCATTCCACACTTGTTTTTAACAGTAAACTCTTTATTGTGCAGTTGCTCCAGAGCTTAGTAAATAAGGTAAAGCTTCACTTTGCAAAGAAAAATAAAAAAACAGCATTTTTGCTTGCATGTAATTGAAAGATGGAAGTCAGCAGAGCTCCTGCTCATTTACTAAGCTCTGGAGCAATTGCTCTTGCAGAGTGAAATTGCACTTGTAAAGTGCACAGCCTTTTTGCCTTTAGTAAATCAACCCTTTTCTGTAGCCCAGTAACCAAAAGACCTTACAGGTGATATGCAAAAAATTAGAATATCGTGCAAAAGTTCATTTATTTCACTAATGCAACTTAAAAGGTGAAACTAATATATGAGATAGACTCATTACATGCAAAGCAAGATAGTTCAAGCCGTGATTTGTCATAATTGTGATGATTATGGCTTCCAGCTCATGAAAAGCCCAATTCCCCAATTTCATAAAATTTGAATATTGTGAAAAGGTGCAATATTCTAGGCTCAAAGTGTCCCACTCTAATCAGCTAATTAAGCCATAACACCTGCAAAGGGTTCCTGAGCCTTTAAATGGTCTCTCAGTCTGGTTCAGTAGGAATCACAATCGTGGGAAAGACTGCTAACCTGACAGTTGTGCAGAAAACCATCATTGACACCCTCCATAAGGAGGGAAAGCCTCGAAAGGTAATTGCAAAAGAAGTTGGATGTTCCCAAAGTGCTGTATCAAAGCACATTAATAGAAAGTTATGTGGAAGGGAAAAGTGTGGAAGAAAAAGGTGCACAAGCAGCAGGGATGACCGCAGCCTGGAGAGGATTGTCAGGAAAAGGCCATTCAAAAGTGTTGGGGACTTTCACAAGGAGTGGACTGAGGCAGGAGTCAGTGCATCAAGAGCCACCACACACAGGCGGATCCTGGATATGGGCTTTAAATGTCGTATTCCTCTTGTCAATCCACTCCTGAACAACAAACAATGTCAGAAGCGTCTTACCTGGGCGAAAGAAAAACAGACCTGGTCTGTTGCTCAGTGGTCCAAAGTCCTCTTTTCTGATGAGAGAAAATTTTGCATCTCATTTGGAAACCAAGGACCCAGAGTATGGAGGAAAAATGGAGAGGCACAAACTGAAAGATGCTTGAAGTCCAGTGTGAAGTTTCCAGTCTGTGTTGATTTGGGGAGCCATGTCATCTGTTGGTGTTGGTCCACTGTGCTTCATTAAGTCCGGGGTCACCGCAGCCGTCTACCAGGAGATTTTGGAGCACTTCATGCTTCCTTCCGCAGACGAGCTCTATGGGGATGCCGACTTCATTTTCCAGCAGGACTTGGCACCTGCCCACACTGCCAAAAGCACCAAAACCTGGTTCAATGACCGTGGGATTACTGTGTTTGATTGGCCAGCAAATTCGCCTGACCTGAACCCCATAGAGAATCTATGGGGCATTGCCAAGAGAAAGATGAGACACATGAGACTGAACAATGCAGAAGAGCTGAAGGCCACTATTGAAGCATCCTGGTCTTCCATAACACCTCAGCAGTGCCACAGGCTGATAGATTCCATGCCACGCTGCATTGAGGGGCCCAGACCAAGTACTGAGTACATATGCAGCTTCTACCTTTCAGAGGTCCGATATTGTTCTAAGTACAATCCTTGTTTTATTGATTGCATATAATATTCTAATTTTCTGAGATTGTGGATTTGGGGTTTTCATGAGCTGTAAGCCATAATCATCACAATTATGACAAATCACGGCTTGAACTATCTTGCTTTGCATGTAATGAGTCTATCTCATATATTAGTTTCAGCTTTTAAGTTGCATTAGTGAAATAAATTAACTTTTGCACAATCTTCACATTTTTCGAGTATCACCTCTACCTTTGTAGGGATTAGCAGCTGCAGAAAGAGCCTGCAGGAGCCAGAGCAATGCATTTGAGATCCACTGATCACGGTTGAAATCCTTTCCATCCTCCTGTGCAGGCAAATTACTACACATTTTTTTATTATTATTATGGGTGCATATTTTTTGCAAAATGTGGACCTTATTTTTATTGTATGTGTAACAGGAACAATACATCGTGATTTCCTTCTGGAAGAGCAATTGATGTGTATGGTGCTACATTCTAAATTGGTTATTCATTTATTACAGGCATCTATATGGTGCCATCCATTTATGCTGCACTTTACATACAGTACATCCAGAAAGTATTCACAGTGCTTCACTTTTTCCACGTTTTGTTATGCCTTATTCCAAAATGGATTAAATTCATTATTTTCCTCAAAATTCTACGAATAATACCCCATAATGACAACATGAAAGAGGCTTGTTTTGAAATCTTTGCAAGTTTATTAAAAATAAAAACCCCCAAAAATCCCATGTACATAAGTATTCACAGCCTTTGCCATGACACTCGAAATTGAGCTCAGGTGCATCCTGTTGCCACTGATCATCCTTGAGGTGTTTCTACAACTTGATTGGAGTCCACCTGGGGTAAATTCAGTTGGTTGGACATGATTTTAAAAGGCACACACCTGTCTATATAAGGTCCCACAGGTAATAGTGCATGGCAGAGCACAAACCAAGCCATGAAGTCCAAGGAATTGTCTGTAGACCTCCGAGACAGGATTGTATAGAGTCACGGATCTGGGGAAGGGTACAGAAAAATTTCTGCAGCTTTGAAGGTCCCTCCATTATCCGTAAATGGAAGAAGTTTGGAACCACCAGGACTCTTCCTAGAGTGGGCCACCCGGCCAAACTGAGCGATCGGAGGAGAAGGGCCTTAGTCGGGGGGGGTGACCAAAAACCCGATGGTCACTCTGACAGAGCCCCAGTGTTTCTCTGTGGAGAGAGGAGAACCTTCCAGAAGAACAACCATCTCTGCAGCACTCCACCAATTAGGCCTGTATGGTAGAGTGGCCAGATGGAAGCCACTCCTCAGTAAAAGGCATATGACAGCCCGTCTGGAAGAAATCAGGCACCGCTCATCACCTGGCCAATACCATCCCTACAGTGAAGCATGGTGGTGGCAGCAGCATTATGCTTTGAGGATATTTTTCAGCGGCAGGAACTGGGAGACTAGCCAGGATCGAGGGAAAGATGAATGCAACAATGTACAGAGACATCCTTGATGAAAACCTGCTCCGGAGGGCTCTGGACCTCAGACTGGGGCGAAGGTTCATCTTCCAACAGGACAATGACCCTAAACCAGGGGTCTCAAGTCCGATGAGGCATTGCAAGGCTGACAGTTACAAGCATGACTCCCACAGGCAGAGGCATGATGGGACTTGGAGGGCCACCAGTTTGAGACCCCTGCCCTAAGCACACAGTCAAGATAACAAAGTAGTGGCTACAGGACAACTCTGTGAATGCCCTTGAGTGGCCCAGCCAGAGCCCAGACTTGAACCCTATTGAACATCTCTGGAGAGATCTGAAAATGGCTGCGCACCCACACTCCCCATCCAACCTGGTGGAGCTTGAGAGGTCCTGCAAAGAAGAATGGGAGAAACTGCCCAAAAATAGGTGTGCCAAGCTTGTAGCATTATACTGAAAAAGACTTGAGGCTGTAATTGGTGCAAAAGGTGCTTTTACAAAGTATTGAGCAAAGGCTGTGAATACTTATGTACATGTGATTTTTCTCTCGGTTTTTTATTTTTAATAAATGTGCAAAGATTTCAAACAAACTTCTTTCACGTTGTCGTTATGGGGTATTGTTTATAGAATTTTGAGGAAAATAAAGAATGTAATCCATTTTGAAATAAGGCTTTAACATAACAAAATGTGGAAAAAGTGAGGCGCTGTGAATACTTTCCAGGTGCACTGTAGTTTACATTCACATCAGTCCCTTACCTCAAGGATTTACAGTCTAATGCCGCGTACACACGATCTGACCTTTTTCTGACCAAATTCCCATCGGAAATCCGACGGAATTCCATCGGAAAAAAATAGAACAGGTTCTATATTTAAATTCCGATGGAATTCAACTGAATTTCTCCGATGGGGCCCACACACGGTCGGAATTTCCGATGAAAAATCTCCGCCAGACTCCATCAGACTTTTTTCATCGGAAATTCCTATTGTGTGTACAACGCATAAGTGTAATAGGTCACAGCATTTGTAAAGAGCATTTGTAATCCCAGCAAATGTTAAGAATCAGGAGTTTAAATGGTGCTGTTTAGTTCCTGGGGGTGTTTATAGCTGTTATATAGAGAAACGGTTTTGCTGCATTAATATTTTCAAGACAGTACAAGTAGAGGCTTGTCGCACACTCCAAGGCTGATTTTGGGTGGAAGCCAGTTAACTTACCAATATGCTTTTGAAATGTGACAGAAGACCAGAGTATTTAGAGGAAAGGCATGCAGGCACAGAAACTACAACTAGCTGCATGTAGACAAGGGCCCCGGTGGGATTTGCACCCAGAACCCCAGAGCTTTACAGCAAATGTGTTCCTGTAATACGATGTTCTATAGTTAGTTCACCACGGTCACCTGCATCCACAGGCGACTTTTCAATTGGTAAAAAATAAATAATCATTGTATACTTCCTAAGCCTATACAGGCATAATGGAACAAAATGGTTTTTGATTACAGTGTACAAAATTGATTATTTCACTGCCTGGCCTTATAGCACAACGGATTTATATGCACACATGGGATTATACAGAGAAACCATATTGGCTTAATCCCAGTAAAGATCTCTATGCTGGGTATTTCCTCATAATGTTCATTGTGTTTAACAAGGACAAGGTTGCTTTTGCCAGCTCCTTTGAAGTTAAATTAGCCTTTTTGAAACCATGGATAGTTTTATTAATGGTTTGGCATTTCTTTTTATTCCAATGAAAGGACCAACATTCTCAATCCCACACAATTGCTGCAAACATAATCTGCACATTTAACACACCACAAATAAAGCTTGGGACACACCCCTAGTTTTTTTTTCGTTCAACCCAGCGGGTTTAAAAAAAAAAAACTGACCGCCTTGCTCATTACCGCTGTACTAACGATCTGACGTTAGTACAGCGATCTCCCCTGCTGTTCTTTTGTGTTTTGACAAGAGGATGCCCCCCCCCCCCACCAGAACATTTCATTCGGCGCTCTCAATGGCTGAGAGCACTGATTGGGAGCAGGTCAGCTGATGGTTTTCCAGCATGCTCGTTCGACAGAAGCCAGTCAAATGGCCGGCTTCTGTTGGATCGGCTGCCTTAAACCTAGTACACACGAGCTGAATATGGATATATGGAAAGAACCCGTACTCTGGAATCCCTCCAAATTCTTTATTTGATAATCACCAAGTACAGAGTAACTGCTAACCTGTTTTGGTAAAGAGCCTTGTTCAATGCTGTGAACAAGGCTCTTCGCTGAAACATGCTAGCAGTTACTCTGTACTTGGTGAGTATCGAATAAAGAATTTGGATGGATTCCAGAATGCGGGTTCTTTCCATATATCCATATTCCGAGTTTGTGATGAGTGGGAGGTCATCTGAACCTGGCACCTGGAGAGAAGGTACCAGTAACCAACACGCATATTTGGAGGTTTTCACAGTTAGAGCGAAGCTACCCTGTGTGTACACATGAGCCGAATATCTGCGACTTTGGCCGGTTCAATAAAAAATGCCTGACATTCGGCCTGTGTGTAAGACAGCTGGAAAACCAGCATCTGACCAGCTCCTGATCAGTGCTCTCAGCCAATGGCTGATAGAGCTGACTGGAGTGTTTTGGCAGGGGGGGGCGCCCCCCTATCAGAACACAAAAGAACAGCAATGGAGATCGCTATACCAACGTCAGATCATTAGTACAGTGACTCTGACCGGAGCTGTCAGTTTTTTTTGTTCAACCCGGCCCAGCTGGGTTGAACAAAGAAAAACTGGTGGTGTGTACCGGGCTTTACACACAGGCCCAATGTCTGACGTTTTTTATTGAACCGGCTGATGTTGCTCAAATTTCGTCCCATATGTACAATGCTTAACCATTTGCCGACCAACCGCCGTCATTATACTGCGACAGATTGGCTCTATTACGCAAATCGAATAGCACTGATTACTGTATAAATGTCAATGGTCCCAAAAAAGTGTCAAAAGTGTCCGATCTGTCCGCCACAATGTCGCAGTCCCGCTAAAAATCGCTGATCACCTCCATTTCTAGTTAAAAAAAAAAAAATATATATATATATACAGTGAAACCTCGGATTGTGAGTAACGCGGTTAACGAGTGTTTGGCAATACAAGCATATTTTTTTGACTCGGTTTGCGAGTGTTGTCTCGCAGGATTCAAGCCACAGTGGTGTGCAGTACCGCATTTGGCTAGAGGTGCGGGGGCGCCGGAGCCGATCGAAGCTGTTCGGAAAAACTCTGAAAAACCCGGAAATACTCCATTCCCGAGCTTTCCCAAGTTCAGCCGAGGTGTCCCCGAGCCTTTCCGAGTATTTGCGAGGCTCTCCGGCGCCCCCCACCTCTGGCCACATGTGGTATTGCATGCCATAGAAGTCGGTATAGCTTTTGCGCAAACCTATCAATATACGGTTATTTTACCAAAAATATGTAGAAGAAAAAATATTGATTTTTTTTCAAAATTGTCGCTATTTTTTCGTTTATAGCGCAAAAAATAAAAACCGCAGAAGTAATTAAATGCAAGGGCTGTTACTGATTAAAATTTTCGTGTTCGATTAATCGTTTTTTTTTTAATCGATGAATCGACTAATTTCAATTAATTATAACGCACATACAGATCCAACTACTTTTAGCTGATCTCCTTGCAGGCTGATTCCCAGTGCAGCTCCCAACCACTGGAAAAATGAATAGCAGGATACAAAAAACACACAAAGGCAGCGCTCGATGGGAATAGAATTAAAACTTTTATAGTCTTCAAGTAGGTAACAAACTAAATATTGCACTGGAGATAAAATCAATGTAGCTACATAAACTGTAAAAATGGTGCGAGTAATACCAAACGGTAGCAAAAGCAGTCATAAAAACATGTAGCTAAGTATGATACTGGTATAAAAATGTGTACAACGATACCACTGCTGAATCCAGATGAGGAGGGGTTAACTTTAGTCTGTCGGCATGTAGATGTCCCGTGAAGGGAACTATCACAACTCCCAGTGGATGGCTGTAGAATCCCAGGTTGATAGAGGGAAGTGATAGAGGGAAGTGTAACAGCCCTTGCATGTGGCAGATAGTAAGGTCCCGCCGGCATGCAGATATGAAGGCACAGCAAAGGAGCCCTTCAGATGGACACGGCAAGCCCCGCCAGTGTCCGTGACGTCACCGGATTTCCGACAGAACTCCCTGAAGACCCAGGAAGCTGGCGGAGAGGTGAGTACCGATCAAAAGAATTTTGATCGATCAAAAAAAATAATCGATTAATCGAGGAATTAATAGTTAATTTCCACAGCCCTATTAAATACCATTAAAAGAAAGCTCTACTTGTGGGGGAAAAGGACATAAATTTTGTTTGGGCACAGTGTCGCACGACCGTGCAATTGTCAGTTAAATCGATGTAGTGCTGTATCGCAATAAATAGCCTGGTCGTTAAGGGGGTAAATCGTTTCGGTCCTTAAGTGGTTAAAGAAGAGGTCAATGAGTGAGGTCATATCCAAGCCTTGGACATGCCTGGAATTGACCTCTTTTTATAATCATGCCCCTAAATGTTGTACATATGACCTAGGTGGGTCTGACCAGGCAGGTCTCAACTCCCATCACAGGTTTATAGTGTTCCCAAGTTCAATGTAAAGAATGGCAACCATGAAACCTATCCTACCCTTTACAAGTACATGCTAAATTTGGCACATGCTCCAGGGCTCACATAGTGCTGCCGAAATGCTTAACAGCCTTATAGGTCCTCCTCCAGCGGTGCCCTGGCTGTGCAGATCAGTGCAGGGGAGAATGGACAGACTCACCTCCATTTATGTAAGTGCAATACTGGGGGGAACTGCATGCATTTTCTTTTAAATTTGGATTTGATTCAACTTTAGTTAAGTGGGCTTTCCCTGATACCTGTTTTATACCTTTGATTATTTCAGATGGGATGACTTGGTGCTAAATGACTAGAGCATGTGTGACAGAGTGAGAGCATTGCCCAATGTCTTCTACACTAAGTTAATAACAGAGATTTTTCATTAAGTGACTTTGAATGTAAAGTTCTAAAATGGCCTAATTAAATTGCAATTTCTTCTGCTAAATCAAATTATTTAATCCACTGTCAAATTAGCATATCCAAAAATGCAAATTCTCATTTTTTTTGTTGTTAGATTTTATTATATAGAGGGATCCACTCTGTCTCTTTGTCCTGGTGACAATGTATACAATATTTTACAGTTTTCACCAGAATAGGAAGTGAGGGCAAATCTTCCTTTGGGGACCTGTGCTGGTGACAACTGGACTTCCCTTCATTTTGGGGAGATGTGTACTCACATGTTGTTGTGTCTCCAAAACAGGAAGTGAAAGGAAATCTCAGGGGCTTTTACCATTCCAACAGTTAAAAAAATTATTTTAGATACACTAGTTTCATACCTCCCTAATTTCGAGGGACTCTATATAGTTGTATATAAAATGCACTATTTATCTTTCAAAAAGTGTTTCCCGGTGCTAAATCTTTCATCCAACTACTAAATTGCTGCATTTCTGAACTTCAAAAGCCAATATAAAGGAATAGTAGTGGTAAAAATAAAGCACTGGGTTTAACTAATATTTTTTTGTATAATTATCCTTTAAGGGGGCGTGACGGGGGGGTGTCCTATGCCTACATACATTTGGTAATAGGTGTCCCTCGCTCCCATCTCAAAAAGTTGGGAGGTATGTAGTTTGAGTAGTTGAAAACCCTTACATATACCCAGTAGATTGACTGGTCTCAGGTGTAACACATAGATGAAACAAATCCTCTTACATAAGTTGTACCTGTTTATCTGCAGTCTTCTTTTCTCTACATCCCTTCAAACTCCAGAATTTGAAAAAGATTGTCCGAGCTGTCAGAAAAAAAAGAGCAGAGAGCTGAAGTTGGACACTGCAGATCTCAGTGAGCAGAGTTCTGAGAGCTGATTGGATTGAATGTAACCCAAACCCCCTCCACACAGCAGATCTGAGGCTGTCAATCACAAGCTGTGTGCTGAAGGTTCCTCCCCTGTCACCTTCTTTCTCTTGGTGTCAGAAAAACTTGTCAGAAGCGATTCATGCTGATAGAGGAATAAAGCAGCAGACAGTAATGACACTTAGTGCTCTTAAATCTTTTTGGCTGTTGTTCTCCTGTGGATCACAGAAGTACAGTTTGTTCTGCACTCCTGTGACCAGTTCTCAGCAGACAGCGGGCTGAAGTCAGCTGTTGGCTGATGTCACAGAGCCAGTCCAGGCTCGGGCAAGATCGTGACCATATGGTCGGGATCCGCCCACATGCCTGGACCGGTACCCTGCTCAGGCTCAGCGCTCCAGTGAGCGAAGGGGGGGGGGGCAGAGCTGACAGTGGTGACTGACAGTCACCAGCTCTCTGCTCAGAAAACTGTGGGAACTAAGCAATCAGCAGTGTTTGATCGCTTGGCTCTCAGTTTTGGGAACAGTGGGGGACAGATGCAGCATCGGATTGATGCTGCATGCAGCTAGGCAAGTACGATTCTTTAAAACGGGCATGTCCATAGTCCGGCCCGCGGGCCAGTCGCGGCCCGCGTTCTGGCTTCAGACGGCCCGCCTGGTAATTTTGACATATATATCTTTTGTGGCCCCCAACGAATCCCCGAGCGCTGGGGGCCACAAAAGATAGATATGCCGTCTGCCTTGGAGGGGACGGGACGAGTGCCGTGCATACAGGAGAGGAGTACTTCCTGTTTACATGGGGTCCTGCGTAAAAGGAAGTACCGTCTCCTGCGCTGCCGTTGGACAACTGCTCTGTCCATCATAGGAGGCGGGACTTTCAATTAAAGAAGCCGCCGAGAAAACAGGAGTTTCTCCTGTATGTCTGTTGGCGCCTCTCTCTCTCTCTAAATATATATATATATATATATATAAAGGCAAAACTTTTTTGAACTTTTAGACAGAGTGGAGAGGGATTAGAACACCTATCAGGTTTTTGTTGCTGTCTGTACCTTGGTTAGGGAGATCCATCTTCTCGATTTGTCCTGTATACCTTTATCACAAAGAGTGAAAGTGAAAGAAAATCCCAAATTTTGGGTTATTGCTTGAACCAGAACCCTGTGACAACCACCAGGGATACCCCAGGGATACCCTCACTTTGAAAGGATCCCCCACTTCCTGTTTTGGTATGGGACAGGAAGTGAGGGAAAATCCTCACAATGGTGCATGGATGGAAAAAACAAAACAAAAAACTGTCAGAGATTATAACTCTCCCTTACTCTATGGCCCCTTTCACACTGGGGCGGTGGGTGCGCTAATTTTAGCGGCATTTTACCGTAGTTTTTGCGGCGCTATTCGGCCGCAAGCGGGGTGGTTTTAACCCCCGCTAGCGGCCGAGAAGGGGTTAAAAACCACCGCAAATCGCCTCTGCAGAGGAGCTTTGCCGGCGGTATAGCCGCGCTGTCCCATTGATTTCAATGGGTAGCAGCGGTAAAGGAGTGGTATACACACCACTCCTTCACCGCCTCAAAGATGAGGCTAGCAGGACTTTTTTTACCGTCCTGCCAGCGCATCGCCTCAGTGTGAAAGCACTCTGGCTTTCAGATTGAGACTGCAGGGCAGGAGTTTTTCAGGTGTTATTTAGGCGCTATTTTTAGCGCAAAACGCCTGAAAAACTCCTCCGTGTGAAAGGGGTCTATCAGATATGCCTTTTAGTTCTACTTTAAGCTCTTGAAAAACTGAGTTATGGAGTTTGGTGGTAATTCTGTGGTCAGGGAGCAGGGAAAACAGCCATTCACAAAGGCTTTGCACTTGTGTGGATGGCATCAATTGTATATAATTTTGGAAATCTTTTGAGATCATTCAGAATTTACTGATAGGAGCATTTAACCTGTAGTTGACGTTCTGATTTGCATATAACCTGCTTCAAACAGGTTTTGCATTGCCAAAAACTTGTATGGGAATGCCAAACCCTCCCTGGCAAGCAAAAGTCCATTAACACAGACCCTTATTCAGCTGGTCCCAAGAGCTCATGATTGTAAGTCATTGTTATATAACTTTAAGAATTTTTATATTCAGATGCAACTGTGAAAACTCATGTCTCAATCTAGCTATAAGGTCGTATGAGAATTTTTTTTTTTTAAATTCCAACCTGAAGTGAACACTGCATGATCATACTGTGGCATTCAGTTTAAAATTAGTGAATATGTATAGGAAAGCATTGGTACTGTACAACATACAATGGGTTTTGAAAGAAGGTTAGTAGACCTCACAAAAAAGATTACTCAAGGGGAGTAACCAATGGTCGGACTTTAGAGGCAACACACCAATAGAGTTTGCGAAAAAAAATTATATTTATTACAAAAAATAGAAAAATAAACACCATGTTCAAGGATAAAAAACATACAAGATATTGACAGTATGAGTTGAGTCACTTGTGCGTCTACGTGTTTCGCCGTGAGGCTTCTTCAGGACGGACAACAAGAGAGTACAAGAAAAGGGGACAAATCTCACTATCTCAGGAGAATAAGATCTGTTGTATACACACATTCAAATATCGGAGACTCTATACATAGGTAGAGGAAATTCCATAGGAAATATGGTCAAGATGATACATGTAAGTATATGGGCTCTGCAAGTAGATGGGGTGAAATGAACTATAAGCTACACAATCCCTATATGGGGAATATCCAAGAAAAGGAAACACCCAATACTGCAGGCTTATATATATATCAATAGATCCAATTCGTGAATGAAGTTTCACTTGGCGGGGGTAAACGTCCAGAAAGGGGAGCTTATAATATCCACAACGTATCAAAAATAGGCATCAGGTATCCAATAAGGCACACCAGGCTGATATTGAAAAGTGGAGCCCACCAATTAGATAAATCCAGAACAACCAGATAGAACCAACGGACGTGTAAAGTGTGACCTCCGGGAGACAGTCTCAGGCTGAGATTTGTCCCCTTTTCTTGTACTCTCTTGTTCGTCCTGAAGAAGCCTCACGGCGAAATGCGTAGACGCACAAGGGACTCAACTCATACTGTCAATATCTTGTATGTTTTTTTTTTATCCTTAAACATTGTGTTTATTTTTCTATTTTTTGTAATAAATATAATTTTTTTTCGCAAAATCTATTGGTGTGTTGCCTCTAAAGTCCAACCATTGGTTACTCCCCTTGAGTAATCTTTTTTGTTTCTTCCATTTATACGGATGTGGCAATGTGAGTGCTTCCCCTTTTCCCCTTTAGTATTCGTTAGTAGACCTCAGTTACCAGTAGCTCTAGTGTGACCCTATTTCAGGTTGGCCCCAGATTGGCAGATCACAGATGTCTTCCTAGAAACAGTAGACAGAGAAACATCTGTCCTTCCTCTACAGCACTGGAAAACCCTGCTGTATCTTGTGTACCTTGCCAGATGGTGGGAAATACAATAAGATAACAGGATTGGGGATTTTTAAGGTGCCAAGTATTTCACAAAACAATTTTATATATGATTTGTGAGATACTTGGCACCTTAAAAATACCCAATCCCATTTTCCTATTGTATTAGCTTCTTTTGGGATGTGGTGCCCTTGATCTCCAGACACCTAGTAGCCTCTATATTGTTATGCATGTGGGAGTTACACCTTTCTTTGCAATTCTCACTAAGAAGAGATAAATCTCACAGCTCACACTCAAGACTCAACAACAGTTAGTAAACTTACAATAGATGGTGAGCTTCAACCACCTGATGTCAACAAGGGGCCACACATAACATTAGCATCCTTACTGTAAATTTATGCAGCACTCTACATATATATGGTACATTCACATCAGTCCCTGCCCTCATGGAGCTTACAATCTAAGGTCCCTAACTCACATTCATACATACATGTACTTGGGCCAATTAACCTACCAGCATGTCTTTGGAGTGTGAGAGGAAACCGGAGTACCCAGAGGAAACCCGCACAGGGAGAATATGCATGTAGTGCCGTGGTTGGAAATCAACTTATTACAGGACATGGCCACAGAATGTGGTCAAGCTAAAGAGACGGTTAGAGACAGGATGCAGGTTAAATCTCATGCTACTGACTTCTGGGGTCCAAGGACCACAGGTTGGGCACCAGGGTAGGAATAGACCTGTGTATTGCCACTGTCTGACAACACTGACTGTATGACTTGTCCTCTTAGTAACTATAAGATGTGGTCTCTTGTGATAAATGTAGAATACCTTATTACGACTACAGGGCTGAAAAATCTTTGAACAGTGACAGCTGGAAGAACTTCTTATTGTCCTCTAGGGTAACCATCTAGGATGAGATTGGACTGTTTATGGCCTTTAGTGTAATATTGAGCCATTTTTTTCCAGCCCCCACAGGGATGGGCCAGATATGGATAGTGCAAGCTGGATAGATGTAACTGTGCACAAATTTCTATATAACGTATGTAATATCTGGGACTTGTTCGTTTACCAAGTCACTTTTTGTGTAATTCTTCATAGTCTGCATAACAGGGACGTGGCAAGGGGGGAGTTGACCTTTGTCGACATATTTTGTATTATAATGTTTCTCTCTTTGATAGGTATGTATAGGTTGGTGTGATTATCAAGTCCTACAATAATATGCTTTTTTCTTAAGTAAAAAAAGAAAACCAAGTAAAAATACCTTCAGTATCCAGAATATAGCACATCCATTCCTGTTCTGTGATTTGAGCACTTTGTGGTTTTTCTTTAATCTAAGCCAAAGAGAACCACACTGAAAACCAGTTATTTTCTGATTCCCGAAGTTGCAGCCTGCGGTTAATGTCATACTAACAATGTTAGTGGTTAAATGAATAGGGGGGAAAAGACAATGATTTGCCATCAGGAGGTGGACTTGGTGTTGCAGCAAGCAATATTACTTCAGATGAACAGAAATAGACACAAAATTCCTCTTTATTTCACCAAAGCTCTTGAACAAACAAAAAATACTATTCAGTACACGAGTACCTAAGGCGAACAATGTCATTGTGTTTCTGCTTTGAGTTTCCCCTTACTTCCAGCACTGATATGGAAGCTTTGGAAAGGTTCACTCAATACTGGAACCATATTGCATATGCCCCTTGGATATGCTCTAACTTTTTCAATGCTATAATTGTATCCCCTTTGCATGTCCATGGCAATTTAACTTGAGTCAGGGTCCTCAGTAAATTTGGAGAGTGGTTTGGGGCTAATAGTTGTTTTAAAAACTGAAATCTTTCTTACTTTAAAATCAGTTCCAATGGCCTTCTTTGATGTACAACGCAAGGAACAAGTCAAAATAACCCTAGCAACCAATCAAAATTCCCATGTTGAAATCAAACCAGGAGAATATGATTTCTGGTTGATTGTAGTTGGTTGCAGTTCGCATTTTCCCAATTTTGTTTTTGCTGAATAAGGCCCCTTTCACACGGGCAGACCGTATGTCAGTTTTTCATCCTTCCATTTTCGGATGAAAAACAGACATACATGTAACCCTATGGGATAGCGGATGTCAGCGGATGAACATCTGCTGTCATCCGATGACATCAGTCTCCGCTATGGTCCGTTTAGCATGACGGAGGAAAATCCTATTTTTCCATCCGTCTGCGGATCAGATCGGATGAAAACGGACAGACGGTCCGTTTTCATCCGATACCCCCATAGAGGAAAGCGGCGATCTGACCGGTCCGTTTCTGCACAGTGTGCAGAGATGGACAAGTCATCCGCCGGCTCAGCGGGGATCAACGGAGTGATCCCCGCTGAGCAAGCGGATGTTCACGGGGCAGATCATCACAGGATCCGCCCGTGTGAAAGAGCCCTAAGTCTGTGAATTGCCACTACATGACAACACCTGAAGGACTTGTCTGGCAGTGGTCTTCGTAGAAGCAAAAAGACATGGATCTTTGTGCTATAGAATGAATAATCATACTACTGTTAAGCAAAGAATCATGCCGCGTACACACGACCATCTTTCTCGTCGGGAAAACTGTAATTTTTACACTTGGGCGAGAAAAACGGCCGTGTGTAGGCTCTCCAGCAGTTTTCCCGACGAGAAAACCGCAGAGAATCACGACGAGAAAAATTAGAACATGCACTAATTTTTCTCGTCGCAAATCGCGGCATTTTTTTCCTTGGCAGTTTTCCCATAGGAAAACGCTGCTAGGGAGCCTACAAACGGCCGGTTTTCTCGACCAAGAGAAAACATGTCGTGAAAAACGGCCGTGTGTAGAGTGGGAAAAAGGGGACCAAGCCGGTCCCCGTTTTTCCCGTCGGGTTTCACGGCGGTGTTTTCACCGCCGAGAAACTCGGTCGTGTGTACGCGGCATAAGGCTTCTTACAAAGTTACTATGGAGTTTATAGTGTTTCTAAACAAAACCTTTTTTCTTTAGTTTCTGCTAGTGTAGTGGATGGTTAGAACCCATGCTAGGCTTGTATTGTTGCCTGTGTTCTCTAAGGGAGAATCACACACTTTATTTGTCCTGATAACCAGTTCCAACAGTTGGTGAAGGGAAATCTTCCAAAGGGGACATCTATTCAGGGAGCAACTGCCCAAAGGAGTATTCTCCTCCCATTGAAGAGATATCATCTCACTTTCTGTTATGATGTCATTGGGACAGGAGAAGAAGGGGAATCTTCCCAATGGGACGCAAACAGAAAAATAAATAAATAAAGGGGTGTTTTTAATCTTTCCTTACGCCAGCGTTTCTCAGCCTGGGTACTGATCCACTCTAGTGTGTCACCTGGGGCTTCTAGGGGTGTCTGGTATTTTTGCACAGCATCATTTCCATGGTGCAGGCAGCCTAGCCACCAGCACCATGAAAATACATGACACTAATCCAGGGCAAACAATATTCAGGGGCAGCCTGGTGGGACTCTCTTGTGGAAAGGGGGGGTAGGGGCGGACGACTGAGGACTCTGATATAAAATATGGGGGGACTGAGGACTCTGATATAAAGGGGGGTACTGAGGACCCTTATGTAATTGGGGGCAGAGAACTCTGATGTAAGAGGGTCAACTGAGCACTCTGGTGCTCCTTAAAAGCTGGGGATGAGGGGGGGGAGAGGACTCTAATGTGAAAAGGAGAGTGGGAGGAACTAAAGCTGGCCATAGATGGTTCGAATCTCAGCCAGTTCAGCAGGGACTGACCGAGATTCGAACCATGTATAGGCAGGCCGATTGTACCTAAGTTGAAGGAAGATCAACTTGGGTACAACCAGCAAGTTGGATTTTTTGTGGGATTATTGCCAGCAGCTATAGCCACTAGCAATAATCACTGTGTGCTCTCCCGGCTGGTACAGCTCCCCTGTCCCCTGCCGGGAGAACACAATAGCTCAGCGGGCCTGATGACTATGATGTGTAAGAGGGGAGCCTGAAAAATCCTAACATGAAAGGAGGTGGTAGAACTGAAGACTCTGATGTGAAAGATGAGATTCTAATGTGTGACGGGGGATTTTAGATTGGGGTGCCTCAAGATTTTGCATGCTTTCAAAGGATTACTGAAAAAAGGGTGGGAACACTGCTCTATTCTATACATTAAAAATTGGCTTTAGATACACTTTATCAAATAATAATACAAACAACAGTGTGTTGCGCCTTATAGAAAATCTATTATGAAAGAAATGTGGAAGCTGTCATTGATGACCTCTCCTCCTGAAAAGTCTGGACTGCTTCTTGATATGGTGTCCCATTTGAGCTGCTAACCTGGAGCAAATACACAGGCAAGAACCATGTGACTTTCCCGGTCTGCATAGATGTTCTGGCCTGGGTCAGTGACTCAGAAAGTACTGAAGCCAATGAGACAGCATAACAACCAGGCGGTTCGATTTTCAGAATGAGTTCAGCAGTGACCTCCCTCGTATTTCTCTCTTGACAGGTTTACTTTAACTATGCATGTCTGAAGAAAGGGTCATTTTAAAGCTGTTCCTTAGCTGGCATGGGACCTTCGATATTAATGTCCATGTGCAGGATGTAGCTTGTGTAACTTGAGCCCCAGGTCTTGAAAAAGAAACAAATAAAATTCCCGGCCTAATTTTACCATCTCGCTTTCTCTGAGCGTCACTTGCGGTAAATATTCCTTGCGGTAAGTTCCACATGATCTGAATCTTTTTCAGCATGTGATATTTTGCTGCAGTCATATTGTACTAAAAATAAACAACTTTGACCGCTGTCAGCTTGGATGCACCTACTGCTCAAACAGAACTCTGGTCACAAGCCATTGAACTAACATTAGAAATAAAGGAGATTGTAATGTTTAAATGTTTAACAAAAATCCAAACTCATACTGGTAGAACTGCTTTCTACAGTACTTTGCATCATATATTTTCATAATTTCTTACATTTCGGTGCTGCCAATCTACTACAGCCCTTTTCAGCCATGTCCGGTTGACACGCGCTCACTCCAACATTGGCATTACATTATTGCTCTGGACTGGCTTCCTGATGGTGGAGGTTGCCTTTGGAAAGTGTTTCAGCACATATGCTTATATTCTACATCTGGATGCATGTGGCAGGGTGACAATGCAGGGGCACAAGTGGGAGATGTTGTCACACCATAAAAGAAAGTGTCTTAACAAGGACCTTCATGGCAGGATCACTGGTATTATTTTATTGGACGTTACAGATTTAAAAAATTTTGTAAATAAATTTAACTTAATGTTAAAAGTTCTCTAAGACTTTGAGTACTTGGATTTAGAAATACCGGTACATTTAAAAAAAATATATATATATTTTTTCATAAGCTGACATGTCAAGGAGCAAATCCTTATTAATTTCAAATAAGCAACTATTAATTTGAATAACATTAAAATGTATACATATTCCATAAATCTTACTGGATGTTTAATGTGAAATGGATCAGCTGAGTAGGTGTAAACAGGTAAAATTCCTGAAAAAATGTGAGATTTGTAGGTTCCCATTACTGACGTCCTGCTTAAAATGCTAATTGTACCACTGTAATGCTGAGCCTTTGACTTTATTGCTTTCTGTGTCATAGAATTAGGAGTCAACGTGAGTGGTTCAATGTTTTTTGTAAAGTAATACAAAAGTTCCAGTATTGTATGATTTACTAAATTAAAGTATATCTAAATCCACTTTTTTTACGTATTGGGTACTGAAGGGAGGGATTGGAACTGCTTGACTAGTTTTTTTGTTTTTGCTTTCAGTTGTCTGTCTTTTTGGGGACATGTCCCTTCACTTCCAGCCTTGAGACATAACAAGAAGTGAAAGGAGATCTCCCCAAATGAAGGAAGTCCTCTCCTGGACAGTTTTTTCACCAGAACCAGTGTCCCTATTGTGAGGTTTCTACTTTTTTCCTGCTCCAGCGATGGCACAAAATATTGTATTTTCCCCCATTTTCCATACCGGTGAGAAAAGTTACCAGAGCAAATATGATGAATATATCTAGTGGGGACATAGATGGCAATAGAATATCCTAAAGAATGTAAAAAAATGAACTTGATATAAATCATTAGGTAAAATCATTATTTATTTTTCCTTGTAGATGCAAAGAGATATTGCATACTCCGTTCGAGAGGGCCCAGCAGTCCACCGCCCTGGGTCAGCAACATATCCCTCTCATGGAGGCCCGATATCTCCACCTCCCACTCCTGTGCCGCATTCAATGCCACCATCTCCGTCAAGGATTCCCTATGGAGGACGACCTCTGGTGGGGCAGAGCAACACCACGATACAAAGGGAAAGGATATCCAGCTTACCAGTCTCGCGATCCATATCACCAAGTCCTAGCGCCATCTTGGAAAGGAGGGATGTGAAACCAGATGAGGATCTGGGTGGCAAAAATGTCCAGTTAATGCGCAATGATGGCATGTATGTGGACCCTTACCTGTATCATGAAGGTCGCATGAGTATTGCATCTTCCCATGGGGGGCACCCAATGGACATGCCAGACCACCTCCTTGCTTTCCACAGGGGAGCAATGAGATCTTCTAGCACTTACTCAAACTCTTCTATGCAAATGGAGATGATGGAACAATCGATTTATAGACAAAAGTCTCGGAAACACTCAGAAAGTCATTTGCCAACACTTGGCTCAAAAACTCCTCCGGCCTCTCCTCACAGGGTGACAGATATAAGGATGATGGAAATGCATGGTCACAACGCCCACGTGCCTCCTCATGGTATACAAAGCGAGAGGTCTTCTCCAATTCGACAGTCATTTAAAAAAGAGCAAGGACCTGGAGTTTTTGTGGAGGCCAAGGTCCGGAACACAGGTGGAATAATAGGCATGGCTGATATTGTACCATCTCCCACTGAAAAACAAGTATTCGGTGGATATGGAGTTCCTCATGTAGCACAAAAAGAAATTTATACTCGGTGAGTAGACTACGTAATAGTTTTGTTTTCTCTTTGCCCCCTTTGTGGTCAATTAACAAACTCTTAGTCATTAGGTCCAGTTGGGTTTCTGTTGTGACAGTAATAGTTCATAGAGGGCCTCATTTCTAAAAGTTTACTAGCTTAGCCAAAGGATTCAGAATCTTGGAGTCTGAATGTTAGCTATGGGCAGTTAAACGCTGTAAGGGCCACCAAGGAATGCAAACTAGGGGCTCTAAAACACAAGAGCCATACCCAATATTATCAAACCTCCACATAAAACTGCACTGCTAGGATATAATACAACCATTTTTATATCAAATAAGAAGAAAACACTTGTTTTAACATATCTAAAAGCCCTAATCCTAGCCATAATTAATTTAAAGGGTTAGGGGTTTTTGTTATGTGAAAAAATGTTGTACTATATCCTATATCAGAGTGGCTATTTATGTAGATTTTGTTGTTGTGGGTATGGGTATGGTTGGTTGGGACCTAAAACTTTTATAAATGAGGCGGAATTTATTGTGCCTGAATGTACACCTCCCAACTTTTGATGTCATTTTAGGACTGTTGAGAAAAGGTTTGGTTTTACTTTGTAGGAGAGTGGCTAGACATATCCGCCTGGGGTTTGGGAATTCGTTTTTTTTCCTCTGATTTCACATTATACTGCATTGGGTGGTGTGTATGCAAGCACAAAACATTGTTTCTATCGTTCTTATTCTTGCCATGCACTTGTTGTTTTGCATAAAAAAGTCAACCATTTTGTGATTTGAAGTAAAAAAGCAGCCTACAAATTCTGACTGTGACATTGTGGGCCATAAGGTGCACATTTCCTTATTCCTCTTATTTCTTATCCTGTTGAATTAAAATGCTGCATTTACTTGTTTACTTGTTCAGTAACAAAATGGAACCCAGCAATATTTGTTTAGATGCCTACAGTTTATTTATTTTTTTGCGATTCTGTAAGGAGATGCATGTATTTTACATTTTCTAATGGACAACTAACTCAACTGCATGTGTGTTAGAACATTTTAGAAGGCTATTCATGGCTGTGCTGTCAATGGGGAGATAACTAATGATGGATGAAAAAAAATATTGCTGTGGTTTTGCAGAATGCCAATGTTGGTTTGCTTCAGCTTTTTTAGCTTCCATTCCTGACCTTGCCTTAAAATGTAATGTCACTTTCCTAAACCTTTAGATATACACTGTGATACAAACCTATGTATAATATTAGGTAATATAACAGATTAACACTTTTACCTGTTTTCCTTTAAATGGACAAGCAGTTGATGTCTAACCCAGGGTCTAAATATATTATATCTGCTCCTGCCCAACTTGTAAATCATGCTATCATCACAGCTTACATGGGGAAGAATAGTAGTTACTCCTATTGCATTGTGCGACCGCAACATATTTTTAATTTTTTTTTAATTTTGGTTCAGAACTAGAGCTTTGACATGTAGAGTAGAAGAGGTGACCACACATAGGTCCTAAAGTTCTGAAGTCTGCTGCCTGTGACTTTGTCTCTAGTAAGAGTACAAACCTGCAAAAGGATATAAATACTATCTTCCTGGTAAATCGGACCTGAATTATGGAAGGTGTGCCCAGAAAAGGCAAGCAGGAGGCAAAAGTTGAAGCTTAAACAAACAACAAGTTCCTGAAGCGCTCAGAACTGGCAGTCAAATGAGGGTATATTATAATAGGGCTGACCCCCAGTGCAGCTGCCAACCACTGGACAAATGGGAAGCAAAATGTAAAAAACAGAAAAGCAGCGCTCTACTAAGATGTCTACCTCCACACAGGCACACTCCACCTGTGTGAAGGCAGACATCTTGGTAGATTCAGAGTTTGGCTTCCTCTTGTCGGAGCTGCTTTCCTGATGATTGGTAGGGTTGCCTCCAAGTGGTTAAAAGAAGCTTAGTATCAATGTTACTAATAGGAAATAAATCATGAGTTGAGTATTTTTAATTTGGAAAAGTTGGCAATCGTAATAGCTTTTGATCTGATGATCGTTAGGGAACTTATCAAGGAGAGGTGGAGGCAGCATAGACACACAGAATAAGTGAACCAGAAGCAGGGAAATTCTGGCCTTGCAGGTCCTCATGTACAGCTTCCTCTTCATCAAGGAGAACAGCGAGCGGGACAGTAGTAACGTCACCAAATCTGACTGCAAATCTCCCGAGACTTAACCTGCCCATACACTAGTAGAACTTTGTTCTCACAATTTTTGTTTTCGTTTCTAATGGTTAGTGGGGACAACTGGACAATTGTTTTTGACTGCAGTGATGAAAAAATTTGACAGATTTTTGTTTGGGAAAAATCTAACATTTTGTAAATCATGTTCTAGGCATGAAACAAAGCCATTTCATTTGTCAGAGATTTAATTCAGGTAGCAGGCATGGATGACATTTTAAGGGCTCTCAAAATTAGTTGACTCAATGATAGCAAGATTGAATTCCCTGATGAGCAATTTTTCTGAATTTTCATATAAATGTTTGAACAAACTCCTCCTGATGTATGGCCAACTTTAAACTGGCCATAGATGGATTTAAATTCATCCTGTTTAGCAGGGACCAGACGAATTACGATCCATGTGTGCCCGTGCCAGTTCAATAGAAATCAATCTGTAGATGAACTTCTGTCAAACAGGCTTGTCAGAAAACTTTTCTTGATCAGCCAGCTGCCACTGATCAGTGTATTCTGACAGTGTAGAGTCCCGCTGTCAGAATGCATTGTACCAGCAGGAAGAATTCCTCTGTCCACCCTGCTTGTGTGGATGGAGGAATACTTTTATTTTTTTTATTGTTCAGCTCTCTGGCCCATCAAAAAAAAAAAAAATGAGTCCTCTATTACCAGCTTTAGTAAGAGGCAACAGTTCCTGAGATTATCTCATAGTGAGGTTTAACGCACACTAATAGATGTTCCCTATAAGATAGAAAATCTTCACTTAAAGCGGGGTTTCGGGCCTAATTTTGAAAAAAAAAAATTTGCAAGCTAAAATGAATCACATTAAATAGTCCCTAAAACATATTAATAGCTCCCCAATCGTTCCAGAAATAATTGCAAGCACTTGCCTTATATACTCCAGCTCATGTTGTGGCCGTATCCATCATATGTGTGGGCATGTGAGCTCAGCACCTCTTGATATCGCGCGTGCGCAGGAGAACGGCGCTCGTAGCGCAGTTAATTTCTTTTGTTGTCATGACAATGGGTGGCGACGGAGGAACGTCCCGCCCCGTTGTTATGACAACCCTGATAACACAATACACAACTATAAGAAAACTCTGAATCACTCACCTTCCAAGCAGTCTATTTACAGCGCTTGGATCAGGTGGGTTATTACCGTATTTATCAGCATATAACACACACTTTTTTCCCCTTAAAATCAGGGGGAAATTGTGGGTGCGTGTTATACGCCGATCCCCGCCAATCCCCCACTGATTGTGAGGAAATGAGCGAGCGGAGCCGAGATACACAAAGCCGAAGTACACTCGGCTTTACTCGGCTCCTCTCGCAGTCATGCCCACCTCCACTGATTGCGAGAGGAGTGTGCGCCGCTGACATAGAGAAAGCCGAGTGTACTTCGGCTAGTCTCGGCTCCTCTCGCAGTCCCGCCCCTGACTGTGAGCAGAGCCGAGTCTAGCCGAAGTACACTCACAGTCAGCGGAAATCTGCGCCATTTTTAAATCAGGGCAATTCTGCAAAGAGACTGGCAAGGCTGCAAAGGCACTGGGCAAGGCTGCAGATGGACACTGATAAGGCTGCATTGATGGGCATTAAAATGTAAGTTTTTTTCCTTAAACTTCCCTCCTAAACTTTGGGCGCGTGTTATACGCTGATAAATAAGGTACTTGCATCTAGCAAAATTAAATTTGAATTCTTTAAACATATATTTATAACACAGGGTGTTCTTCCCTTTTCAAAAATGGCGCTGAGATCCGCCTTAATCCCGTAATTTCTTGTAAGGAAATAACACGATTTTTAGGCACAGTAATGCCCAGAGAGTCCTGGGAAATGACTCATTTCCCAGGAGGCAATGGGGTCTTAGGACAGGAAGTTGAACCACCGTGGACTAGGAACTTGGCAGATTACGAAATCCACCTAGTAAAAAACAGATAGAAGTGAGTAAAATTTTTTTTTTTTTACACTTTTTTTTTTTTTACATTAAAGGCAAGGTGTTAATAGAAAGTACATTTTTAGGGTGGAACTCCGCTTTAAGCTCAGGTCCACTTTACAAAGAAACATTATAACCAGGATCCTTGCTATATTACATGCCAGCTGCAGCAGCATTTGAAATGCCTTCACACCATCCCTAAAGTGGAGGCTGCCCAGTGTCCTAGGCCTCTAGTTCTGTACCTCCTCTAGAGGTTTGTAAGACTCTTAATCGCCTATAAAGAGTGGCGCTGCTTATGGCTTTCTCACTTGCCCTAGAAGAGCATGGATCCCCCAGGGCAATATACAATGAACTTAATAATGACAGTGGCTATGAAGTGCAGACCTTTGTTTTGCAGCTGCGTACTTGTCACCCGCCAAATCTTCTATACACAGATGTTTTCTCTCAACTTAACGTATATGACTATAGCCATTATTCTGTTCAGTCCAATGCAAGTGTGCTGTGGATTCCTTCTAATGGCATTGTGCCTGGAGTATGTGGAGAGGGATTGGTATGCACAATTTTGCTAAGCTATGCAAGTGTAAATAAATAAATCATATATTATGTGTTAAGGCAGCAGTGCGCTCATCATTTGGCTGCTTGTTGAGTCAGGAGATCTCAAGCTGGCCAAAATCCTGTAGATCGGGCCACCTGAGGCTTTCCCTCGCCAACAGAACGTCCGATCAGAGTGACTGCCAAATCTGACAAACATGGGTGGACCAGGTGGGAGCGAGCTGTATATATCATGGGGGGAATGCTAGAAACAGCTAGTCAGGAGCTACATAAATGCGCAGATGTGGCTCCTAAATTATTTCACTTTCCTTAAAGGAGATCTTACCCCTATTTAGTTTGCCAGGACACTGTGTATCTTAAACAGTTGCAATTTTTCACCCTAAGCAAAAAAAGTTTATTGTATTTTTTCGACCCTTTTCCCATCACGGTGCTGTTTATATCCTCTGGCCTCTGGTTTTAAAATAATTCATTTTTATTGCTTTTAATAGAAAAGTACACATAACAACAAAAACACACCCCAAAAAAAAAAAGTGACGTCAAGGCCTATGAAAATGCTATGGCGTAAAATGCTGTGAGGCCACATTTCCCCTCCCCCCTCCTATTCCAGGCAAACCACACCACATGAGGTATACTACCCTGAAGGAATCTGGAGACCCTGATGGGGCCTCAGTAGAATATATTTGAATAATATCGGCTGAACAGGAAGACCATGGTACTAGACATGGTACTACATGGTACCATGCGCTAGTCTATCATCCGGCCGAAGAAGATGGCAGGGGATCCCAAACCAGACTGGGAAGACCTATAATATAGCCATATAGGCACATGTGAACAATCAGCAGGACGACACTTTCTAGAATGGAGTAGGCAGACGAAGTGCCCCGGATATCTTTCTCCAGCCTCTTTAGGAAATCTCTCGTCTACATGCAGTTGCTCCAGCATTGGTCTCACATCATTGCTCCGGACCAGCTTCCCAACAGTGGCAATAGACCATACCTACGCAATGGGTGTCAGCATGGGCACTTGTAATCTCTTCACGTGGGGTGCATGTGATAGGCTGACAATACAGTAGTACAGCTGGGAGACCGTTGTCGCCCCATAACAGGAAGTGTCTGAATAAAGACTTTTATGGCAGGATCACCAGATATTATTCCAATAAAATACTGAGAAGCTTATAAGGAATTCTAGTGATTGGGTTTAGATTTATTTTAATGCTGAAAATTATTCATGTGGATATCAGCAGGGCAGGGAGGTATTCATACATTCAGTATTGGCAGAGAAGGTTTAGAAGATCATATACACGTGTATGCTGCTAAAGAGGACAGATTAAAAAAAAAAAAAAAAAAAAGAAGAAAATTCCAATAATAACCATAATACATATTTTTCTTCTACTGCTTCGTATATAGTCCTATGTTACTAGTTTTGCCATTATTACTACAGATAAATAGAATTGAAGCTGAACTCTGGAATAAGCAAACATTTTTAACATACAAGAGGCATCTTGGATTGCTTTGTGTTTTTCTTCCAGATCTGTGCAGAAATCCAGTGTAAAACTTTACCTCTGTGTAGGAGCTTCCTGTAATAAAGACCAGTCACTGTTCTCTCTCCTTGTGCAGTGGTCTTGCCTCCGCCCCTTTCTGTAGTTTTTTGCAGGCAGCCTGTAGTGGGTGGAGCCCGCTGGGTCCCTTCCACAGCTTTGTACTATACTCAGGCTATGTACTGCACAGGGTTGACGTCACTGCTACTTTTAAGGTAGCTGGGTTTTTTAAGGCATCAGCATTATACTTGCCCTCAAAGGGCCGGTTGTATATGTAAGACTAGAAGTCAAGTTCCCCCACTATCAGAAGGCAAGAGTCCTCCACCCTCCCCTACATCACAGTGCACCCCCCTTATCTTGTCCTGCTCCTGGGAAGAAGCTGTGGGTGGAGCTGAGAAAGCAGAAAGTGCAGGGTCTGGAGGAGGACCAGAGGAGGGCTGGAGTCAGCTGCATGCTGAGACCAGGGGAGGCGAGGGGGTGGAGCAGCTGCACAGGGAGGTGCAGGATCTGTAAGAGGAGTTCTGTCCTCCTCTCTGCTGCCAACTACTGAGACGGGGGGCAGAGACCAGAATCTCTGCGACTGCTCGGAGAAGCTCAGGATCTGGCAGAGGAGTTCTGTCCTCCTCTCTGTTGCCAACTGCTGAGACAAGGTGGGTGCCGCAGCTGTATGAGAGGTGCGAGGGCCACATGAAATGACCAAGCGGGCCGGATTCGGACCACAGGCCTTGTGTTTGACATGTGCTCTATTACATTAGATGTTATTCTATTGTATCGGCGCCCGGCTCCATTCTTGGCATCTTACTGATTTTCTTTTGAAACAAACAATATTAAAATGATTACATTCCTACTTTAATATTATGTCAGTTTTAAAAAAAAAAAAAAATATTACTGTGTCTACAGTATATAGTGGGAATAATTGCATACACATTATGAACCTTCATCATAGTTTGTAAACTAACTGCCCCCCCCCCCCCTTTGAAGATGCCCCTATATTATTCCAGCTGAGCCAACATAAACACCCCTAATTGAAGTTTTGGTTTATGAATAATTTATATTAGAATATTCATTCTCGCTCTGCACTTGTCTTTCTTCTCAACCTGTTATTTTACCAATAATCTGCCTATAAAATATTTTATCATTCAAGTGTTTAATTCATACCTCTGCTACGAAGTAGAGCTGCTTAGCTATTTTTGTTGTTGGGTTTGGAGATAAAATGTAATCAGTATATGTAATCAGTATGCAGAATGATACCTGATTACATTCATGAGAAATAAACCGTACACAGTGTTTACTCAGAAGCTGGTAGATAGAACATTTTCTGCTCTTATAAAAATCAATACCTTTTTTTTTAATAAAGCAAAGGTGCAGGGTTAAGCCTCGTACACACGATCGGATATCCTATGGATTCTGATCCGATGGTTTTGTCCATCGGAAATCCGATGAAGCTGACTTCCATCAGTCTTGCCTACACACCATCAGTCAAAAAACCGACCGTTCCAAACGCGGTGACGTAAAACACTCTGATGAGCCGAGAAAAATGAAGTTCAATGCTTCTGAGCATGCGTCGACTTGATTCTGAGCATGCGTGGGTTTTTTATCCGATGGACTTGCCCATAGACGATCGGAATTTGCTATCGGTTTTTGATCCATCGGAAAAATGTAAAACATGTTCTATTGTTTAAAACCGATGGAAAAAAGACCGATGGGTCCCATACACGATCGGTTTGTCTGATGAAAAAAGTCCATCGGACTGTTTTCATCGGTAAAACCGATCGTGTGTACAGGGCTTAACTCCTAACAACCAATACAAATAAATCTTTTACTGATCTGTCTATATGAAATCACAGGTTTTAAAAGCCATTTATAGGTTATAATTCTAGCGTTAATCGTAAATGATGGCCCTAGAATTGTTGCTCTCACTCTTACTTCACAATTTCTGGTCTAATACCTGTTTACATACACGTGCAGGACTTGCGTGTTTGCCTTTGTGTGAATGAGCAGGGGTGCTTTTCTTTGCAATTGTTTTTATTTATTGAAATAAAATTAAAAATTTACACCTTTTTTTTATTTTATTAATTTTTTTTACTTAAAGCGGAGCTCCAGCCCTCCCACCAAAAAATGTAAAAGTCAGCAGCTAGAAATACTGTAGCTGCTGACTTTTAATATTAGAACACTTACCTGTCCAGGGATCCCATGATGTCGGCACCCCAGATGATTTTTCCATCGGCTCGGCGGCGGTGGAAGTAGGAGGGGTACTATATTCATTTCTTTCTTTTTTTTTGGATAGAGTAAGGGAGATTAATAACCCTTGTCAGATTTAGTTTTTTTGTCCCATTGGAGAATTTTACCTGTTCCATAGCCAAAACAGGAAGTAAGAAGAAATCACTGCAAATTAAAGTCACCAGAACTAGTGTCCACATTGGAAGATTTCCCCTCTATTACTTTTCTGGGGAAAACCCAAAATTTTTAATTTTCTTTTACTTTCACGTTCAATTATAACAGTAAACAGGACAAATAGAGAGGGTGAATATCGGTAATGGGGGCACAGACAGCAATAAAACCCTAATAGGTGTTCTATTCCCTCTCCACTCCAAAACGAACAAAAAAAGTTTTGCCTTTAGTTATAATTTAAGGCTCTGTTCACATCTAGAATCGCAGGATGCCTCTCGCCCAAAATAAGTACAAGTGCCATTGGAAGTGAGCGGGATCGCATGGGCCTCCCGCGATTTGCCGTGATTTGGGAGCGCAGGCAGAAACGCAGCGATTCTGCCCGCGATCCGGGACACATAGGTGTGAATGGAGCCTACTGTAATAGTGATACACTCGAACACATATATTGTGATCTTTCAATAAGTCAAAGTCATTTTGAGCAGTAAGGCCAGAAACTGAGTTTACCAGTAACGTTTCTAGATGTTTGAGCTGTTTTTTATATTTGGTCTCTTCCGTGACGTGATGTGCTAAGAAGTAGAATGCAGAAGTACTTATTAGCATGAAAACAAACCCGAATTTGTGCCTTGGCTGAAATCAGAGCTCAGACGTTACCCTGTGATTATGTGCTGTGTTAGACAGCTGATTTTGGTATTGGAAGTGAACTAAACATGCCGGCATAGTTTCTGCTTGTGCCCTTTTTTTATCTAAAGCAAATACTTGTATATACCCTGTTGTTCACTGCCAGCACACAGATGTGCATCTAAGTACTGGCTGTCACATATGTGCTCACCACTACTTCTCCATTAAAGGTGAACTTTAACAAATTGAAAATCCCTCCGTGCAGTGAGGCTGCCTCAGACTGTCTTTTGAATTGCCTTGCTTCTGGACCCTGCTGGACTAGACACTTTGGGGGTAGTGCCTGGAAATGATCTTCTGGAACCCATCGCATTCCTGTTCAAAACCCATATGATTCTTTGCAGTATCGGTATTCATACTAGCTGGTTAAAAATCCATATCGGTGCAACCCTACTTTACACTCCATGAGTAGGCTGGTTGTGCCTAGTACCAGTGAGCTGCCTCATTTATATCGGTCACTGGGCACCTGTCAAACCTTAGGCAAGCTTTCTTCTCCATGAATGTGCACCCCCACTTTCCAGAATGGGAAATAGGATGCTAACCCTTGCAGATGCTTGTACTTGCATCTTGCATCTTGCATCTCCGATGTGTAGGTGCAGGAGTTGGTATCCCAGGGCTACAAATTGCAGATTTGCTCCCTTCCTGTTTCTTGGTTTCTCATCTCCAAACTTCCTACGTCTCTGCACAGATCACCAGATCTCCATTAGGCCTTCTGGACCAAAGTGTCTTTGCCCCATTTCCTGTGGCAGAACTGTTTCAAAGTTATACTTGAACCTGCTCACTGTTCCAAAACCCAAAGTTGGCTTCCAGCCCATCTTGGATTTCAAAACTATGAATTTTTTAATTTGCGTTCACAATGTCTGCATGAAATTCACTAGGTCTGTCATTGCCTTCCTTCACCGGAGAGACTTTTTGGCTACTGTGGACCTCAAGGATGCATACCTGCATCTTCCTAACGCATCAGTATTTCCTTGATCCTGGTGTGGGGCATCTACATTACCAGTTCATGGCTGTGTCCTTAGTCCTATTCTATGCTCCTCAGATGTTCACCAAATACTAGCCAGAGTACTAGCCCAGCCATGTTCTTGTGGCACCCCCATTGTGGCATACTTGGACAACTTGCTGTTGAGGCATAAGTCCCTGTGGGCTTTGTTGAACAATGTGGTTCTGACTAGCCAGATGTTGCAGAGGTTCAGATGGATCCTGAACCATCGGAAATTAGTGCTGGAACCATCTCATCATTTGGAGGATCTGGTTTAGTCCTAGACACATCTCAGGGTCCTTCTCCTCTGTAGTAAGAAAATGCCTACTCCGCCCCTTGAAGAACCAGAAGTTCCAGGAGATTCTCATAAGGCTTGTTATGACTTGCAGATTTGTGTAAGCTATAAGTGGAGCAGCTTTGAGCTTATGCAGGGCACCCGGTGGCTGAATCTTTTGTCAAGGAGTAAAGGAAAGATGATTATGTGCTGCTGGGGATGAACCTGTTGCTTTGCTTTGCATGGACAAAGTGTGCGTTCCCTATAAAACGTTCAGAGAAGAGTTAAGAAACAAGGGTATTGTTGTCCACCTTCACTGCCATCTTACTTTTCAGCTTAGCACTTGGTTCAAACCTACAGGTCTACTTTACAGAAAGACCATTGTCTCCTCAGCTGTGTTCTGTCAGCAACTTATAAAAACATCCTGAACTTTTCCATACCTGATAGAATAAAACATGAGATATTTTAGCTTGCTCTCCTTTCATCTTCTCTCAACGCATCTCACATAATAGAAATCGCTGGAGGGAAAAAAATTGTTTTTGTACATCCTCACCAATTCCAGGCTCGTTCCTTTGTGTATGATATATGCTGTGGTTTACCAGACTAAGCCAAGATCATCCTTGAAAAGTCATAATTTACTTAAAATTCACAATTGTTTCCAGACTACCCAACCTAGAAATAGCTGGAGATCTCTGCTCTGCCGTTTAGAAAACACACATTTTACTCTCCATCTGTATTTTATGACATGTTCAAGATGTTCTAACGAGAATGTGATCTCTTTATTATTGAGTTTATAATCAAAATTAAATTAAGACTTATTTTGGATAAACTTAGTCTGAAAAATACATTACATGGTCAGAATAGAATGAAAAGCATCTGTAAATGATATGGTATGTTTAAAGTTACTGTTTATTGGTAGTCTAAATTTGGGAGCTGCAGAATGTCTCAAAGAGACCCTGTCACTGGAAGTCTAGCACATCATCATCTTCTAATAGCATCAGTCAACTCACCTGATGTCAATCTTGCTCATAAAGAAGTGTAGTATTCTTTTCTTAATATCTAAATGGGAGTTGTGATGTCATGGAGTTATGATGTCATGCAGAATGTGAAGACTGGGAGAACCGCTCTACTTTTTTTCAGAAATAAAGAAAGCCCAAATCAGGCCTCAAAAATAGGATGGTGATACGTGGTATCTCACCACTATTATAATGTAGCATGGAGTATTTGACTTTCCTTTTTTCTCCTTGACTTTTCTTGAGGTTTCTTTTTTCTAAATCTAACCTTTGCTCTGCTAAGCTCCGTCCTGATGTAACTGATCATCATCATATTGGGTCCAACCATGTAAACTGTTCTAAACCTAGCCCTTGGGGGGGGGGTGGTCCCAGGATATTGGGAAGGTTGGGTTGTAAAGACAGGCAAGAGTTCTGACACTGCTGTTGAGGTCCTTGAGGAATAGACAGAGGTGTTTGGCCCCAACTTATTTATGCTCTCAAGTATATAAGGCAGAAGTACAATAGTAATTTGGAGAGAAAATCTCCTTTTAGGTAAACCTTTTCTGAGAGACACGTGATGGCTGCCATCGCCAACCCACCTCTAAAGATGCTAGTTTTTTGGCTAGACCAACTTGTTTCAGTAAGGTTTGAGTCACTGACTTGGAACAAGAATGTTAATCTACCTTGCAAATAAAGGTAATACCTTGTGGTAATAGTTCTTAGGCAAAGTTTTTTTTAAACTTTTTTTTCAAAAGTTGAGTATAGTTGAAAGGGTCACTTTAAAACGAAATGACATACCCCAGCTCTTTTCACAATAAAAAAAACTACGGTTTTGACTCAGTACTTATGTTCAGTTGGGTTCGATCGCCCACAAAAAATTTTTTCCACCACTTAATGTCACCAGTCTTATGGCTACTATCATTCAATCCACTTCCTCTGAGTCCAGGCTGTCATGGAGCTGCCACTGGCTGGTCCTTTATCACACCAGCATGAGTTCTGCTGTACAGAAAGGTGCTCATACATAATTTTGTGTGCGCCATTCAGGGCAGAAGTAAGGACTGCCCGCTACATTATTATGTGTGTGCCATTCAGGGCAGAAGTAAGGACTCCCCATTACATCATTATGTGTGCGCCATTCAGGGCAGAAGTAAGGACTGCCCGCTACATCATTATGTGTGAGCCATTCAGGGCAGAAGTAAGGACTCCCCATTACATCATTTTGTGTGCGCCATTCAGGGCAGAAGTAAGGACTCCCCATTACATCATTATGTGTGCGCCATTCAGGGCAGAAGTAAGGAATACCTGCTGCATCATTATGTGTGAGCCATTCAGGGCAGAAGTAAGGACTGCCCGCTACTGTCACTGAAGAAGTGGAAGGCCAGAAGAACTTTGGTAAAAAAAAAAAAGTGCTGCAGATATGGGGAATCAAAAAGTGCTAAATTGGTGATTCTTCTGGTTCAATTATCAATATATATAATTTTTGCTCTATCTTTTCTTTCCCAATTCAGCAGCTGGGGTCCCCCTATAAAAATATAGTGTGTTTTGCAGAGGATGAGTCGCAATAAACACAAAGAAGTAATACAGGAAAATAGATTGGTTTACGTGTAAATACAGGGAAGGATGCTGACCTTGCAATACTGGTTCCCTGGGTCAAATTCCCACCGCAGAGTTTGTCCATTTTCTCTGTGGTGGTGGGTTTTTTATCTCTGGTTTTCTTCAACAACCCAGCAATGGAGAGTGATTGATGTGTGATCAAACTGGCCCCAAAATGTGTGTGTGTGTATGGTGAGATCATTAGATTGTACACACCTCTATAGAGCAGAGATTGATGTCTACGGTCCCTTCTACTATGTACAGTGCTACATAATATGTCAGCACCATGAAAATGAGCTAAAGATTTTTTTATTTGCCTGGAATCATTTAAAGGGGGGCCGTCACAAAGCAAACTACCTGTGTGAAAAGCTCTAATGGAAGTTTTTATTTTTCTGGCTCCCATGATGAATGGTGGCAGAGAAGGTAAGCCTTTTGGGCTTATCGGCACGTGATTTTCTTGAAACAAAGCTAGTCTGCAGCCCGAAAGTCTTAGAATGGCAGCTTCCACCCAGTGCTTTAGTCGAGGTAATTTGGCTTGTGACCAGTTCCCCTTCAGCTCAGTTTTGCTGTATTCTCACAAGCACGTAGACTAGTAATTGGCTGTTCCCTTGTTTTACAGAGACAGAATGCATGCCATGGAGAAACAGATAGCCAGTCTAACTGGCCTGGTTCAGACCGCACTTATGAAAGGGCCCAGCCCAAGCAGCAGTAAGGATGCACCTGGGTAAATATATGAAACCTTTTCATGCCGTGCACTACTAGCTATAACCCAGGCCTGGTGTCACTAGGTCGACAGACCGACTGAAGTGTGGGGGGAGGGAATCCATTGCCTGAATGTGCATTGTCACATACTAAGAAAAGTGAGCCGAGAGCCAATGGCTCCCTAGTAAAACATCCTGACCGAAAAAGAAAGAATATTGTAACAGGTTTGCAGTTGCATTCTAAATGCAGTACCTTTTTTTTTTTCAAGTGCCATCATGCTGGGGGAATACAGCTAGAGCATACGAATAAGAGGATTGAGTGTCTACTTTGCATAAAAACCCTTAAAACTGATACTCATAGGAGAATTCTTAAAGGTCACCAATGGGCTGTGTTGTCAACAGCAGAAGTTGTTCACTCTAATTGAGCTTCGGCAAAAAGTGAAATGCCTAGATGAAATACATATATGTACCTGGCAACGGATTTTTAAATCTGTTCTGCCTGTCTTGTGATTTGCACAACTCCTCCACAATTCACAGCCAGGCAAGTGACAACAATTTGTCCTGGTTTAGCTTTGTGGATTGCTGCGTCACCCCTCCACCTGCTTGTTTACACAATCAATATTAGAGCCCATTCACACAGGGGCAACATGACTTTCAGCGCGACTTTGGGAGGCAACTTGGACACGACTTGAGTATGAATCACAGCGTGACATGAGGCAACTTACAAGGCAAATTCAAGTTGCCTCCAGGACAGGAGACTTTCCAGTGGCCAATCAAACAAGAATCAGCTCCGTTGGAGGGAGTGGGGAGGGAGGGGTTTGCCTGGAAAACTATTTTTGCTTCCTGGAAAGTTGCTTCAGTTAAGACAGGGGATGCGACTTGGAGGCAACTTCCATTGAAATCTATGGGTACAAGTTGCCTAGAAGTCGGATTGAAGAAGTACAGCAGGGTTCGACAATCCCCGGGCGCCAGGTCGCAAATGCGACTAGAATTAGCGACCTGGCGCCTGGGGCAGCACAGCTGAGGTTTCCTGTGTCTCCGTGCGCCCCCTGCGATCGCGCAATCTCGTCGGGCTGTGCCGGCCGGTAATTGAGGCCGCGGCTTTGCGGCCTTCTACAGGCCTATGCTTCATTGTGGTTGCCGTTGTTATGACAAGACAACCAGCAATGCTTGCCTGTTTCACTGCCCGCCCATCTCCCTCCCTTTACTTAGAAGTTAACCCCCAAACATTATATGTATTTTTTATTCTAACACCCTGGAGAATAAAATGGTGGTCGTTGCAATACTTTCTGTCACACCGTATCTGCGCAGCGGTCTTACAAGCGCACTTTTTTGAGGAAAAAAATACACTTTTTTTAATTAAAAAATAAGACAACAGTAAAGTTAGCCCAATTTTTTTTTATATTGTGAAAGATAATGTTACGCGGAGTAAATTTGATACCCAACATGTCACGCTTCAAAATTGCGTCCGCTCGTGGAATGGCGACAAACTTTTACCCTTTAAAATCTCCATAGGCGACATTTAAAAAAATTCTACAGGTTGCATGTTTTGAGTTACAGAGGATGTCTAGGGCTAGAATTATTGCTCTCGCTCTACCGATCGCGGCGATACCTCACATGTGTGGTTTAAACACTGCTTTCATATGCGGGCGCTACTCACGTATGCGTTCGCTTCTGCACGCATTAGTTGTTGTTAAAAAAAAAACCTGGCTCCTAACTTTTTTAGCTGGCTCCTAGATTCCAAGCAAATTTGTCAAGCTCTGTAGTACAGGAACCTTTTTTGAAGTCGGAGCGATTTCAGTAGTGTACATTAAGACGGCTCTCATTCACTTACATTGATTTTCTCATGCCGCGCGACTTGAGGCGACTTGGGGCGACTTCAAGTCGGATCCAAAGTCGCCCCTGTGTGAATAGGCTCTAACTGTACTGATGATTTATTCTCTGGTGAGCATCACTAGAAGCTGGAAAGGAAATAGTAGAGCGATCTTCTTGGTGGGGCATTGTGGGAGAGGTGTGCAATTCATCATGAAAGATGTGCAGTTCTTAAGAAAACAGAATTACAAGTCTGGTAGAAGGTAAACCTGTTCACATTATAAGTATTTCAGCTTGCGTTCAGCCTTTTCCCGGTCTATCCACAAGGAGGACTTTTTTTTTTAAAAGGACTGAATGATGATTCAGTTTGATGAATAATTTTTCCTTTTTTATATGCACCTTTAAGGCCCGGCTTTAGATCTGTGTTGTGGTTCCATGGGGTAAAATATGTTTTACCAAATTACCACAATGCATGGCAGGGCATGGCGCTCTGTACAACTGATGGACCAGCACTGAAATCTGCTATAAAGTACATGCGGTGAATTAAAAGGAAATAATTAAAAAGAAGGGGCCGTTTTTCTTCCATTGCTGTGTTTTGGCACCCCTTCTAAATGAATGGGCTTCATTAACACAATGCATGTTAATGTGCAAAAAATCAAATGTTAATGTGAAAACATGCTACGAAGTCCCCTCACTTTGCATTGTATGTCAGTGTGCATACAAATCTACGCCAACATGTACAATGTGTTCAATTGACTGGCCTTCATTTGATGCATTTTTGTTGAGATGACATGAGATCTTCAGAAAATCAGACGGTGCGCCCCATATTTATTTAATGTCATATAATATTTTACTTTTAATATCAAACGTGTCCATTTTAAACTTAAAAACTTAAATATGTTCCTTCTCCCTGATACTATGAATCCTGTGCTGGTAGGCTGTTATTCTTTAAAAGGAAGTTTTATTTGGCAATTAACCAGCTTTTATTTACTGCATTTATTTGTTCGTTCTTTTTCATATAATTCCTGCTTTGCTTAATAAAACTTGTTTTCTTCCTTGCAGTTGCTCTGCATGCATAGATAAATACAATTTATGAAAATGTCCATTTGCTACAAAAGAACTAAAATGCATGTGTTCTTTTAACTTGTCTAACAATCACCTAGCATGCTAATGTACTGGCTTTGAATTTTATTGTGGGTATTTTGTGTTCACATTTATTGAGTTTAATGAAAAGCAGTAATAATGAGGTGATTAAGAAGGTTCTCCAGAAAAGCTTCCATATATTTATTCATAGAGGCGGACTACTCAGAAATATACAGCCCTCGGCTCAATAGTGATTCACCAAAGACCTGAGGGCTATGTGTTGTTACAGCCCTTATCAGAAATCAACTGTTCTGATAAGGAATGGTTATTAGCTGAGGTTCTGTGTAAGATACCTATTCAGCAGAGTAATTAGGACAGAACACTCCCTAAAGGTATTTTCAGATAACCACTCAGGCTTTCATAGCCTTTTCTGCAAGTTAATCATCTGTAGATTTTTACATCACTAAACCACCATACGGTGTGAAAACGGGAAAGAGTTAAAGGAGATCTCCAGTCAGTAGACATGACTAGATGGCTGTGAAGATTGTGAAAAAAAACAAAACTTTTTGATATAAGTGACCAGGGTAACTTGAGCCCTGACACTCTATACAACCTCTTGGTTGGGGACTAGGTTGTTAAGGGCTACACTTAGAAGCAATAATAATCATGCTCACTGAATTGTCCCTGTGTGTTTCTTGGCCAATCTAAAGCAAGCCATAGATTGTACAATTTTTATTTACTCGATTGCTCGATTTCCCCATCAACACAGTCAGTGTTGATCAGGGAAGCCCTCCTGCAGTGCTATTGTGCCAAGCACCAGCAGAACATAATGATTACTGCTAGCAGCTATAGCCACCAGCAGTGATCACATGCAAAAAATCCAAGGTTGGTTGTACTAAAGTCAGTCAATGGATCGACTCCAGTACAACCAACCTGACCATGGATGGATTGATTTTTTGGGGGAGGGGGAGTCCAAATGACTTGGCTCAAAACGGTAAGTGGCTGTGCAGCCGGATGCAAGGTAATCAGCGGAGACATGAAGTGACATTTTAATAGATACAAGATGCCAAAATGAGAGAAGAATGAATAACTGGAAAGACTTCAAAATGTATTTGCAAAAACAATCTTTTACTTACAATTTTTATTTGCAAAACTGTAGTTCTGCTTTAACTGTTTGAGATGGTTCAAGCAGACAGTTTGCATTGGTTCACAGTGGCCAATCCAAAATTTCACTGTCCAGTTAACATTTTCTAGCATAGATTTGAATCTAATTGGTTACTATGAAGGCAGAGGTAACACAGACTGTCTGACATCATACTTCCAACAGACATTTTAATAAGGGCAGATTATATGGAAATGTTTGACGTCCATGATCAGACAACACTGAGCACTCCAGCCTGTAGGTACATTATTTACATAACTAGGTTGAGAAGGAATCATAAATCAAACCTTAAAAAGGTATGTTAAGTTGATGATTAACCATGCTTTCCATGACACCTTATATTATTGATCGTGTTGTCATCCATTTGACTATTCATTTATATGTCTACTTCCTCAAATAATAATTTACTTTTCTTTCTTCGCATTACAGTGAGAAAGTCATTAGGTCTGCAAGCAGCACTCCTCCCATCACAGACAGTCCAGGTACAGTATAGAGCTCGGTGGTGATTTATTTGCTTCGGACAGTTTGCTCCTCTTTAGGTATATGTCACAGAGTAAACAGAGCAGGCGTCTATCCTCTGACTTTAGTGTACTGCTCCCTCCGCCGTCACTCAGCAAGAGAAGGATCCAGCCAGCTGCTCACCTTGCAGATAGGACACGCTAGCTTCAATCCAGCCTCAGTTCAGCTTTTCTATGCTGTTTCATCCAGATTGTATTACAGACTCATGTTCAAGCTCCGAAGAAAGGGGGTCCTTTTACCCCGAAACGCGTTGGTTGTATTTGTTGTTTTTTAACAAATATTTAAAATCATTTTTAAACAAAATGGAAATTTGTGCTAGGGGCTCCTAATCACATACCCAAAGAGACAACAGCCTAGGCCCAAACAGTGGCGATGCTATGTGGGTGCGGACCGCACTGGGGTAACACCAGCTAGAGCGGTGGTACCATCAAGTAGGAAATAATATCCAACCGCAATTGTGTGATAACCCCCATCCATGATAGGGGGAGCCCCCTTCGGGGCACTGTGGCAGGCTAGACATGAGAGAGCCTGATGGGGGGGGGGGTGTGTTGGGGGTGACACTGACCATATTTTACCACACCAGGTGACACTGACCCTGGTGACGCCACTGGGCCCAAAACCTGGATACCTACCTTGTCCACAAACTAAATTCTGGTTCATAAAAAAAAAACATTTAATTCCAATTTGATTGAGTTAGTCTCTACTAACATTGGTCCAGTGCTATCACACACCTATCAGATTCCGCAAAAGAAGTCATAGAGAAACATCTAATGGAACTACAAAGCTGGCGTAAGGAGCTGTTTCCTCCTAGTGTTTTCACTTATAGTTGGAGCTTGGTGCGTTGTGTCACCCTCTTGCTTTTAATATCTTTTTGGAAATGCAGCAACAAAATCTCTGTTATATCATTTCTAGCTCAGTTCCAGGCAACCTTAACATTTCACTTTTCTTGCTACTACAGGAATGTCCCCATTTTGCCTAACCCTTTCTAACACTGATAATTTGCTATGTTATGCATTTAGGTAAAAAAAAAAAAAACGTCTGTGCTGTAGGAGCCCCCAGCCACCCCCTTATTCTTACCTGAGCCTGATCTGATCCAGGGATGTGCACGAGAGCAGTGGCGCTCCCTGCTGTTCTCCCTCCTCATTGGGCAGATTGATAGCCATTGGCTTCTGCTGCTGTCAATGAAATGCTGTGATGAGGGAGTGGGAGGCGGAGCCTAGTCTGCGTCAATAGACACAGACTGGGCGACTCGGCAGCAAGCACGCACAGGAAAGTGGCTTTTCCTGGGGGCACTCGCTGGAGAGGAGGGGCCTGAAGCGCCGGTGTGGGAACCCAGTAAAGGAGAATCGGGGCTGCACAGGGCAGGAGGAAAAAGTATAACATGTTTGTTATTTTAGTTTAAAAAAAATATGAAAGTTTATTATCACTTTAGGCTGGCCATGCATTATACAATTTTCTTGTACAATTACCAAAACCATATAATATGAGATCAAACCTAAGCACTTTCAATTTGTATGCAGTCAGGCATGCCCTTGCACTACATAGTTGAAGGTAAATCTAAAGGAAATTGAAAAAGAAAATTGTAGAATGTATGGCAAGCTTAAAACTGGCGGCACTGACCTTAACAGTGCTAAAAATCCTGACGCTTAACCACTTAAGCCCCGGACCATTTCACTGGTTAAAGACCAGGCCACTTTTTGTGATTCGGCACTGCATCGCTTTAACTGACAATTGCGCGGTCGTGCGACGTGGCTCCCAAACAAAATCAATGTTCTTTTTTCCCCACAAATAGTGCTTTCTTTTGGTGGTATTTGATCACCTCTGCGGTTTTTATTTTTTGCGCTATAAACAAAAATAGAGCGACAATTTTGAAAAAAAATGCAATATTTTTTACTTTTTGCGATAATAAATATCCCCAAAAAAGATATAAAAAAACATATTTTTTCCTCGGTTTAGACCGATACGTATTCTTCTACATATTTTTGGTAAAAAAAATCACAATAAGCGTTTATTGATTGGTTTGCACAAAAGTTATAGCGTCTACAAAATAGGGGATCGTTTTATGGCATTTTTCTTAATGATTATTTTTTTACTAGTAATGGCGGCGATCAGCAATTTTTATCGTGACTGCGACATTATGGCGGACACATCAGACACTTTTGACACCATTTTGGGACCATTGTCATTTTTACAGCGATCAGTGCTATAAAAAATGCCCTGATTACTGTAAAAATCACACTGGCAGTGAAGGGGTTAACCTGTAGGGGGCGCTGAAGGGGTTAAGTGTGCCCTGGGGAGTGATTCTTACTGTTAGGGGGCGTGGCTTGGCGTGACACGTCACTGATCACTGTTCCCGATGACAGGGAACAGACGATCACGGACAGTGCCATTAGGAAGAACGGGGAGATGTTTGTTTACGCTTACCTCTCCCCGTTCTTCAGCTCTGTGACCCGATCGCGGGACACCGGCGGCGATCGAGTCCGCGTGTCCCGCGGGCACGGTCACGGAGCTCCCAACCAGGGCCGCGAGCGCGCCGCCACCCACGGCTGTAATCTTAAAACGGATGTACCTGTACGCCCTTATGCCCAGCCGTGCCATTCTGTCGACGTATATCGTCGTGCGGCGGTCGTCAAGTGGTTAAACAAAATGATTTAACATTTGGTGCAGTAAGCATCAAATTAACTTTGCTGCTCAGTTGATATTATCTCTTGGATCAACATTTTGTTGTTCCCTGACTCATCAACTACTGCTTCGTCCCAGAACATCTAAATTACAATTCTTCATGAAAAGCACCCATTTATCCAGCTCGTTGATGTTTTTATTACAAAAGTATACTTGGCAGGGTTTCCAAACAATGACCAGGAATAAAAGTAAGCTCCACAGAAATAAACCCATAATTCACAATGTTTGTCCTGAAAAGGCCCATTTAAAGCCATCAGAAATTTGGCCTATTTATTAATCCTGTTTACTGCCACAGAAGGGGAACAGGAGGCTTCTTGGTATTGTGTTTGAGGCCACTGGAAGCCGTTTGGACGTTCATTTCATTGACCAGAATAGTAATATAGTCTGGCCACTGTAATAAATGAACACGTTTGATGTGTTTACACGCATTGAGATGCATTGGGTGTTTATTCCAGCCAAATGTTCCTCCCCTGAATGTGTTTTTGGTGCATTTATTTTTCTGCCCCTGAATGCCCCCCCTGCATCTATATGCCTGTAAACGTCTATCTGTGCATCGACATATAGGCTAATATAGAGGGGTGTTTAGGGGCAGGAAGAAAACATGTCAAACGCCTGTGCCTGTGTGCTTGAGGCCTTAGAATTCACTTTACTGATACCCAACCAGTACAAGATGAATTCTGATTGGTTGGTTTGGATTTTGCACTTTAGGCTCTTTGCACTATTTTCGTAAATTGTCCTGTACACTAAAAATACAAGACATGCCTGTAGCTATCCTCAGAAATATAATATCAGAACCATCCTGTTGGGTTAAACTAAATTATGCCATGTATGTCCAGTTTATAAAATTTTTAAAATAACTAAGAACAAAAAATAATAATAAGTATGAAAATAGTTACGGTAATCATTACAGGAGAAAATGGTAACAATTATTTTGTCAGCTGTTATTCATAGCTGCAAATTATATAAATCAACTCGTACACGAGGCTTTCTGGTCATTTAATCCAGAAGCGAATGTTCAGTAGGCTTCGTTTTCATTGGCTGCTTTCATTCAAAGCCGCTCAGCGGTTTCCAGCAGATCGAAATTTCTCACTTATCAAGAGAATTGATATTGTTTGCTCATTGTTTGTGTACCAGAAAGACAAGCTCAGTGAAAACAGCCGCAGAAATGTTGTTTGCTGTCCAAAATAAATTTCCTGTCAGCAGAAACAGAAGGCCGTATTGTTGTGTGAAACACAATGAACCCGCAGTGTGTGATTAACCCATATTGTAGGAGTCGGCACAATTTGTGCTTAAACTGAGGAGAGTGAAGTGTTTTCTTCCTCTTCCTTCACTCTCTCATTTGCCTGCCTTGAAGAGCTTCTTCAGCCATTAAGATCATGACATCATCGTAAGCACTTCATGAAGGGCATTCGTTTCCGCGTGTTTATGTGGTGCCAAGATATTACACAGCATTTTACAAAATTGGAAGCCCTCAGCACTGGCACTAAAGTGTGTGGAGACATGCCACGCACAGCCATTTACATCTGTCCCCGTAGGAGATTGCAGTCTGATATCCTTGTTGTGCTCATACACACTCTGGGGCTGGTTTGATTAAATGCTTATTAACCTACTGATGTCTTTTCTGATGGAAATCGCCTTAAACCCATCAAACGCATACAGATTCATTGCAGATTGAGTCTTTGGTGGGATTTGACCCTGTACCCAGACAGAGTGCTGCAAGGCAAGGTTAACCACTCAACCTCCATACTGAAAACTAAAGTCAGGGATGGGCTGAGGAGTGGGCTTCAGCAGAGCTTCAGCAGAGGTGGGGAGAAAAAACAACCTATGTTGCTGAAGTTCACAGTTCATGGGGAAGGCAGCGCTCTTTGGCCATTTCTCCTTAGGTGCTAAAGGATTTGGTCTTGGCACTGGCTGAAGTATATGTATGTATGGGCACTTTAAAGCGAAACTAAGTCCTCCTATTTCTTACATCCAAGGAAGCTGCCATCTTAGTCTCTGTTTGATCTAAAGTTGCCATGGTGCTGTACATGTCATCAGTGATGACATCAGCCATTTAATGGCTTGACAGTTAGGTTCAGACCACAAGCAACTGTGACCTTTTATCATAGACAACATGCCTTAATTGTAACTGTTTTGGGAAACAGTAAATCATTGAGTTTAGTTCCACTTTAAAGGATCGCCTGTTCATTCTCTTAGGCCTCTAAGACATCGTGCATACTAGCGCTTTGGCGCGTGTGTGTCAATTCCCAACATTTTCTGATGCCGGGAGGCACGGTTGCCACATCCAACCCTGCTGCCAGTGGCACGTGAAAAGCTATGGCAGGCTGAAATATGCGGCGGTTGTAAGAGGCTGGACACTGTACCAAGTGGTACTCATGTTTGAGGCTGTATGTATTCAAGGGTGTATGCCCAGAATGCAGAATTCCCTAATTCCAGGCATATGTCCCTGAACGCATGCCGCTCTAAATGTGAGCACCACTTGCCACAGCATCCAGCCACTGTATATTTAAAGATGTTTGTACAGGCTGCTGGCAGTGGGGCTGGATGCCCACTTTTACTGGGAGTGGGAACCAAGCGTGGGGTGTGGCCAAATTGGGCTAACAGTGGGAGGGACTTAAAGGTGTATGGTATAATTACACCTAAAGACCACTTTTCTCTGGGTCAAGAGTGCAGGCCCATGTGTGCACTGCAGGTCACCATCACAAGCAAGGGCAAGGCAGCAAATGAGCCACATCCCTACTTCCCACAACAAAGTCTGCACAAGCTGATAGGAAAGGAACAGGGAAAAACACGTAATATCGGCATCTGACATCATCAATAAGCCAGTGCACAGCTGGGAGCTGACATACCTCACCCCTCCCGTCCCTCCTCCGGCTCCAGGCCAATCACAGAAATGTTGCCAAGATAGATTACCCTGCAACCATTCGGGCCAGGCATTATTAAAGCAGGGATACATTCTCTTAACCGGGAGTGAAATTGGGGACATTTCTTTCCTGGAAACCACCCCCTAAAATTGGGGACTGTCGCTGGAAACTGGGGACATCTGGTTAGCCTATTACTAGCACCGTTTTCATTCATAAGCCTCATAAAATGGAGAATCTCTTTGGTTTGGGCCCAGATCACTCTAGATCAGTGGGTCCTAAACTTTTTTGAGTCACAGACCCCTTTAAGAATCTAATAAAAGCTATGGACCCCCTCTCCAGAAATATTCACATAAACACAACTTTGCATGCAATGAATATATCTATATACACTCACCAGCCACCTGTTCAATTGCTTGGTAACACAAATTGCCAATCAGCCAATCACATGGTAGCAACTCAATGCATTTAGGCATCTAGATGTGGTGAAGATGACTTGCTGAAGTTGAAACTAAGCATCAGAATGGGAAAGAAAGGGGATTTAAGGCACTTTGAACGGGGCATGGTTGTTGGTGCCAGAAGGGCTGGTCTGAGTATTTCAAAAACTGCTGATCTACTGGGATTTTCACGCACAACCATCTCTGGAGTTTGCAGAGAATGGTCTGAAATAGAGAACATATCCAGTGAGTGACAGTTGTGTGAATGAATATGTCTTGTTGATGTCAGAGGAGAATGGGCAGACTGGTTTGAGATGATAGAAAGGAAACAGTAATTCAAATAACCACTTGTTACAACCAAGGTATGCAGAATACCATCTCTGATCGCACAACACATCGAACCTTGAAGCAGATGGGCTACAACAGCAGAAGACCACACCAGGTGCCACTCCTGTCAGCTAAGAACAAGAAACTGAGGCTACAATTTGCACAGGCTCACCTAAATTGGACAATAAAAGATTGGAAATACGTTGCCTAGTCTGATGAGTCTCGATTTCAGCTGCGACATTCAGATAGCAGGGTCAGAATTTGTAATGGTGTGGGGGGGTATTTTCTTGACACACTTTGGGCCCCTTAGTACCAATTGAGAATCATTTAAACACCACGGCCTACCTGAGTATTGTTTCTGACCATGTTCATCCCTTTATAACTACAGTGTACCCATCTTCTGATGGCTCCTTCCAGCAGGATAATGCACCATGTCACAAAGCTCAAACCATCTCACCACTGGTTTCCTGGACATGACAATGAGGTCACTCTACTCCAATGGCCTCCACAGTCACCAGATCTCAATTCAATAGATTGTGGTGGAACGAGAGATTCGCATCATGGATGTAGAGCCGACAAATCTGCAGCAACTGCGTGATGCTATCATGTCACTATGGACCAAAATCTCTGAGAAATGTTTCCAACACCTTGTTGAATCCATGCTATGAAGAATTGAGGCAGTTCTGAAGGCAAAAGGGGGTCCAACCCGGTACTAGCATGGTGTATATTTAAAATATATTTCTTATTTTATTGAAATTTGATTGCCTAATACATAACATGCCACCCAGCCACCCACATGGCATACACAAAGTTTGAATAGAGTAAACAATCTTAACAAAAAACAATCTCCTTTTCATGCCAGAAGTTATTGGCACCCATTACAAAAATGAAATACAACCATCTTGTGCAAATTAAACAAAACATTTTTGATTCTGCTCAAATCTACTACTACTAGAAAATGAGAATTAGCACTTGCTATTATGGAGTGGCACAAGATTTCGGTTGTGCAGAGGATGTTGATACAAATTGAAACATGGGCCGACAATGAGTCAAGAGAAGCTTAGCACTTGGCTCTATAAGCATAGACCCCAGGTTAAGGACCCGGCTCTAGACTAATTTTTCCACTGTTTACCTCACATAAATTTAGTTTGTTCTGCAGCAAAGCTTCACCAACACTGTAGAGACCCAGCATACAAATGCCAGGGAACAGCAGTAAAACAACAGGGTGTGGTATGTGTCTGTGGGCGCAGTGCTGGTGAATATAGAACGCTGTCGTCGCCGTTCCTCACCTGAAACAGAGTCGGCTTTCATGCAGCCAGACTTGTATTTGCATGTGAGATTCACCAGCGATCCGCTCATCTGTCATTTCTATTTGCATTCAACAACAACCAACATTTTTCCCCAACTATATTTTTGTACAGAGACTTAGTAAAACCACCCGCTGAGTTTTCAAACTGCACCATTATATGAAAGCAGCTACATAAACTGTTATTGATTTGGGTAGTAATACTGAATAGTACTGGATGCTACATTGTTGTTCTCCAGTCTCCTGAGGCTTTCAGGCCCATGATGGCAAAAATAAATAAATATTCAATTCTGGTTAGTATATATGGCTAATACCTGTAATGACATAATTTTGGTATATTCTTATTTCACATGTCTTTATTTTTATTCCCACTTACATGACAGCCGACCAAGCTGTCCAATGAAAGACAGTTAGGACAAACAATAGAATTTCTAATTATTACTCATAATATTTCTAATAAGTGCATTTCGAGTAGAAATTCCATTTAGTACTATCAGGATAGTTGAGATCTTTATGCCTTTTAAAAATAATAGCTCCCATAATTGTGTGTGTTAATAAGGCCAAGGTAAATGCATTATAGGCACATAAAAATGCCATTATTGAAGGTCTTGTGCATTGTATAGTATTTGCTATAGTATCTCTAGCTTTAAATGTTACTCACCCAACAAGATAAGCAACGTCTGACTATATCATGAAACAGGCTGGGTAAAATTTCACAAATCATACCCATAAAGCTCATTTTGGTGTAACGAACAGCGTGCTGCACCATAGTAAGACTGGCCATACATTACAGTTATACAATTTTCTTGTACAATTTTCCTTTAGATTTACCAAAACCATATAATATGAGGTCAAACCTAGAGACTTTCAATTTGTATATAATCAGGCAGGTCCTTGTACTACATATTAGAAGGTAAGTCTAAAGGAAATTAAATAAGAAAATTGTACAATGTATGGCCAGCCTAAGGAATCTAGAGAGCTCTGCATATTATTTCTGTGCTATGGATCCTTCAGTTGATTCCTACAATGTTTGAGGCTCTGTAAGAAAATAAAAGAATTTCAGCATATCTCTTGTATACATAAATCTCTATACATATGTTTATATACATATACTAATTGAATGTGTAACTCTTTCCTACTATTCTATAATTTCTTGTTTCGTTACTGTAGTTCATACTATATCCAGTGGAAAGAATATATTAGCCATTATTGAATCTACAGCTGTCCGTCATGCGCCACCTGCTGGTTCAGAAATGCAAGTTAGCCTGCATGACATGCGACGTAATGTGGCCGAGCTGCGTCTTCAGCTGCATAAAATGAAGCAGCTACAGGTAGGTGATAGTCTGGGTTTGTTTCGCCTTTGCTATGACTTCATATTATCTTTTTATTCTTTTGCTTTTGTAAAGTTAAGCTACCCAGAAGAAAATAGATTAAACCTATCTGCCGATGCTCATATTTTTATTTACCTATATAACTGATATGAAAAGCTAAGTTCATATTTACAGAAAAAAAACAATGAATGCACATATTCTTTAAAGAACAAATGTGCATTTATTAATTTTTCCTGCAGGAGCTTGGAAAGCATTGTACCAGCAATCAGTAGATCAGGGTGCAATGTGGGCTCCTGCAGACATGTCTTTAGACTTTCAACCCGTATCTCTGTATGGGCTTTCTGTTTGAAAGCCGGAGGACATGTCAGTCCGAAAATAGTCAGAAACTACAAGTCTGTCTGCCACGGTTGAAGACGGTACTTCTAGTTTTTTTATAAATCCAGTGAAACCTCGATTCATGAGTCACTTGGTTAACGACCGTTTGGCAATTACGAGCACTTTTTTTTTTTTTAAATACTGACTGAGTTTGCGAGAGTTGTTTTGCAAAACGAGCAGGATTCAAGCCACATTGGTGTGCAGTACCGCATTTGGCCTGTGGTGCAGGGGCGCCGGAGACATTCGAAAATACTCTAAAAAAACTCGGAAATACCTTTCCGAGGCTTTCCGAGTTCAGCCGAGCTGTCCAGAGCCTTTCCGAGCATTTCTGAGGCTCTCCGGCGCCCCCCCCCCACCTCTGGCCACATGCGATATTGCATACCATAGAAGTCAATGCGGAACAAATTATTTTTGTTTCCATTGAATCCTATGGGGAAACTCGCTTTGATATGCGAGTGCTTTGGATTACGAGAATTCTACTGGAACGGATTATGCTCGTAATCCAAGGTTCCACTGTATATGATATGCCTGTGTGAGTGTTTTAAAAAGTGACAGCGGGCGCAGGTAGAAGAACTCATCACCCCAGCTGTTAGAGGGAGGAGGAGAGGGGTGAGAGCGGACAAGAGCTGTAACATGTTACATGTTCCACCCTAAATACGGCTGGAACATGTAACATGTTTCATAGGTGAACTTATTCTTTAATGCTGTACTGTACTCCAGGAATTAAACAAAATCTACCCTTGCAGTGGGGCCCCTCTGCGCTACAAGAATTGAATAGTTGTTTTGTCTAGGGGTGCGGGGATAAGGAGTATTGCGTACATTATTCATTGGCTCCTTCAGGCTTCCTCCATCCATGTGACTGGTCCAGTGCTGCTGCCCCTCTAAGGTGCTTTGGGCTGCAGTCCAGTGCACTGCACAGTAGGTGGTGACTCTAAGGGACCGCCCAGAGCTTTTAGTATAAGAGAAATGCGCTGCAGCCTGCCGAACCGAGGGATAGGGATAGTAATGCACCTTATTCCTTCACCCCTAGACTAAAGCCTCGTACACACGACCGAGTTTCTCATCAAAAAACGACACGAAAACTGCAGAGAGAGCTTTCTTGCCGAGAAAACCATTCGTGTGTATGGTTTCTCGTCGAGAAAACTGCCGGGAATCTCGACGAGAAAAATAGAGAACCTGCTCTCTTTTTTCCCGTCAGGATTCTCGTTTTTCTAGTCGGGTTTCTCGTCGCCCTGTTTTGCGACGAGAAAACCGGTCGTGTGTATGCTTTTCCGAGTCTTAAAAAATCGCGCATGCTTAGAATCAAGTATAAGACGGGAGCGCTCCTTCTGGTAAAACTAGCCTTCGTAATGGAGATAGCACATTCGTCATGCTGAACTGAAAAAGCACGAGGCTGAAAAGCGCGAATCGTCTCTCACCAAATTTTTTACTAACAAGATCAGCAAAAGCAGCCCAAGGGGTGGCGCCATTGGAATCGAACTTCCCCTTTATACTGCCGTCGTACGTGCTGTACGTCACCGCGCAGAACAACAACGAGATTTGGAATTGACAGTGTGTATGCAAGGAAAGCTTGACAAGAAGCTCGTCGAGAAAATCGACTGTTTTTTTACGACGAGAAACTCGGTCGTGTGTATGAGGCTTAAGCCTGGGTTCACACTAGATGCGGTGCCAATTCACAGCGGATTCAACACCACATATAAATGGCAACCCATCAATGCAAACCGATTGTGGCGTGTAAATTAATGACTCCCCGCAATTGGTTTGCAAAACACAGCGAGATTTGCATAGTCGGATCGCATTGGTGTGAACACCCATGCAATCCGATTCTGGTGTAGACAAAAAAAAAGGGTCTTGCCCTAGTCTGGTGCGATTTGAGCTATACAAATCCATGGCTCAAATCATACCCCAGTCACACTGCATGTAATTCGCACAAGAATGTGCTGCGATTCCTGTGCGAATTACACGCAGTGTCTCGCACCAAAGCAGTGTAAACTTTAAACCCCTTCAATGCAAGGGTCCATTTATTTTTATTTTTTTCTGAAATTTAGCTTTAAAATGTTTTATCCTTCTTTTACGTGGTTCTATAGATGCTATTTTCCTTTTTACATGGTTGATACTTAAAGTGTATGTAAAGACAAATATTTTTGTCCCCACTAGGAAGAATTCCCTTTCTGGAAACAATTTTCCTTAGCTGTTTATAATGTGGAAGAAAGTTCCCAAACACACCCTACTCCTTATTTTCATTGACAAGCCTAAGGACCCTTTCACATGGGTGATCCGTTCAGGTCCGCCTGTCAGTTTTTTTAGGTGAACCTGATCTGAAAGTCAATGCATCCCTATGGACCAGCGGGTATAAACAGACTTGTGTCCATTTACACCTGCTTCCCTCTGGGTCCGATCAGGCCCACTAAAAAAAATGGAGGACTGCATCCTCTTCCATTTTTGTGGACCAGATCAGAGGCAGCCAGGTGTAAACAGACAGCGGAGTCCATTTGCACCCAGCTGCCCATAGAGCAGAGTGGGCTCCGTCCATGTCTGCTGTGCATAAACTGAGCGGACCTCTCCTCAGCTCTCAGATGCCATGCCGATCGGAACAGAAGGCACCCGTGTGAAAGGGGTTCCTATGTATCAAAGTGCTTATCACAGCTGCCAATGTGCTTGTTGTATCACCAGCCTGATAAAAACTTTCAAGGCAGATCTTAATCTGACTGGTGGTACCATAAGTACAGGGCAAGATAATTTACGCAGCACAGGCTTCAGGAAGCAGACACACCCACAAGCGAAGGGGCTCTATGAAATCTGCCAATGTATATTATATAGGACTTAGATTGAGACAAAGTGAGTGGACTCTGACTTTATCATGGTTGCGGTGTTTGAATGTGCATCAAATATGTTACTGGTACCAAAAGTAAAGTTATCTGTAACTTGTCCCAGCATGCCTTTCACCATGGCCATGGCTGGGCATTTCCATCTACGTGACATTGCATGGTTTGGTATTTAGATATAACATTATTATTATTAGTGGTATATCCTGTGTATTCTATTAATGGAAACAGCCGTGACTGCCCCATGTATTATAATGAGTATGATGATTATATTAAGTCACATATTTAGCACAAAGTGACCTTGCATTGAAAGCGTATACAGTCTAATTTTACACGATCAAAGCTTTGTTTTTGGATATCTTTATTGAAGGACGTGGGAAGGCACTGTCAATGCCGTGGCTACCTAAAATCTCCCCATCTGACACTATTTTCAAAGGGAAGACATGTCTTATGCAACAGTGCAATAAACCTATACTTGTACAGGACAGCATCTAACTAAACACATGCTATACTGACTGGCTACGACAATAGCATATTTCATTTTTTTATTCACTGCTTTACATGTTTGCCATCATCAAGGCAGTTAAGAATATTCATAATGCTGGCCATTTACTTGGCAATTTGTGAACATTTTGGAAGTTTTCCATAAGCATTTAATCTAATAATGTTACGGAAATAAATTATATCTGGGCATTGGAGACAGTTCTAGCTGTAGCACTTATCATTCCCAAGCTGTGACAAGTCACTATGGAGTAGTGGAAAAAACTGATGGATCTACAAAATCCAGAGAGCTACATTGGCTACTTATGGCAGAAAGTAGCCATTGGGGTTGGTTTACTAAAACTGGAGAGTGAAAAATCTGATGCAGCTCTGCATAGAAACCAATCGGCTTCCATTTTTTATTTTTTTATTTATTAAAGTGGTTGTAAACCCCATTCATGAAATCTGACCTGGGCACATATATTTGTAGTGTTTTCTTATCTCTCTCCAAAGCCCTAAGCCCCGGGTCTTTCTGCTGCTCCTTTCCTCTGTTATCAGCAGAGTCACGTCTGACAAGTTCTCCGACACTGAAGATAAAAGCAGCTGGAAATCTGTGTAGGGGAGGTAACTTAAAAATGGATAAGCAGAGAGCTTGTCTATTCACAGCACAGCTCTGCAAGTTTCTTTATTCTTCTGCCTATGTGCCCAATCAACTCACACACAGTGTATGCCCAGAATCCACACCCACTGCTGAATGAGGAAGAAAAATTTCTAACATGATGTGCATTTTCTAAAGCGTCTAGAAAGCTGAAGACAGCAGTTATACAAGTAAAACTTATGTAGGGAGATTTGTTTCATCTCTGATGTTGGAAGCTACCATGCACAGCTGCACTAGATTTTGCCTCCAGTTTTAGTAAATCAACCCCAATGTGTTGTTCCGTAGTGCTCCGTACATACCCTCAGGCCTTTAGCTTTCTTAGACCTAGTATGTGAGCTATTTGTGGAAACACACACAAATTGTGGCATGAGTCATGGGGGTGGATTTACCCAAAGGCAAATAGACTGTGCACTTTGCAAGTGCAGTTGCATTTATTTTCCCCAGAGCTCAGTAAATGTGATAAAGCTCCTCTGATTTCCATCATTCAATTGTGTACAAGCAAAAATTCATTTTTTTTATTTACTGTACAAAATGAAGCTTCACCACGTTTACTAAGGAAAATGCATGCAACTGCAAGTGCACAGTCTATTTTGCCTTTAGTAAATTAACCCCAACATCTCCACCTTTTTCCTTTTATATTAGCTTTTCAAATGCAGTAATATAGAGGTTGGATAAAAAGTTTGGAGAAGCATAAATGCCGGTTCACAAAGGCGCAACCTGCCAGGCGACTTAGCCGCCTGACAAGTCGCAATACGTTCTGTACAATGGAACCGTTCTAATAGGAGCGACACAAGTCGCTCCGACTTAGAAAAAGGTTCCTGTACTACTTTGGGACGACTTCAGGGCGACTTCCATTGACTTCAATACAGAAGTCATTTTGCAAGTCGCCTCTGAAGTCCTGTGCAGATCGCCTGCAAGAGTCGCGCGGCAAGTCGTGCCGCCCCAGTGTGAACACTTTGGTAGTAAATTGTTACATTGTGTGTAGAGCCGTACACATCTGACCAAAAGGATGGGCAACTGGGGCTGCATGAGGGACAGAGGGATTTAGTCTCATAAGAGGGAAAGTCCCTCCAAATGAAGGACATGGAGCTCTGATGAGAGAGGCTGTAATCAGATGCCGCCAGTAAGGATGGAAACTATGGCAGAGGGTAATAGCAGACGTAATGAAGTAAGCAAAGGTTATAGAAGGAGAAAGTCCAACACAACTCATACAGGGAGTAACCGAGGCTCAGTTAATAATCTTCAGTTCTTAGGAAGGCCTTTGCCTGGTATGAACTACTGAGCCTTGTGTCTCCTTGCGTCACTCTTTAATACATATTGACCATAAACCAGCAAGTACACAAGATGTGTCCGGATACCTGGTATGCCCATCATGTTTCTTCAGGATCAGTCATTCACCAAGCAGGGAGGAGGATGAGAATAACAACCACTTTCAGAAACACATCAAGTATTGCTATCATTACAGATTCATTTTAAAATGCTGTGCTGGATACAAATGTGCAGAACGCCCCCTACAGGTTATAACTGGAACTGAATGGATCAATTTTCATGAAAATATTGATTTACTTTATGGTGAAGTATAAAGGATTAACTCTTCCCTGTCACTTTTCAAGTGGCAATTGTGAGACAACTCGACCAGCCCACTCCACCACACCGACTGCAAAACCACAGAATAACTCATTTATGTGATGGTTAGTGTATGTCGGTAGATTAAAAGCTGTCTTGGGGCTTTCCGAGCCGCAAGGTACCAAATCCAGTCTTATATGACTCGATAGCCATAGACAGGTGTTCTTGCATGCAAGGTTAGAATAGACATGAGAACTCAATAGGAGTTTTATTTTTTTTCCACAAAGGGATCTGAACATTTTTTTTCCCTAGATTTGTTCTTCCTCAGAAATGACATGTCGAGTGAGTGAGCACACAGCCGTTCAAGTAAATTCAAGCAATTCAAGCAGAGTTTTAAATGAAATAGGAGAGAATACCTTACACCAAAATAATCAGTAGATTCAGAAATGCAGGCAGCTAAAATTATAAGCAAATCTTGACATTTCCTCTTAAGTCTGAACATTCCTCACTGATCAGTGACAGTTCCAAAATTACTTTAACCACTTGCTCTCTGGAAGTTTTTACCCCCTTCATGACCAGGGCATTTTTTGCTATTCAGCATTGCACTACTTTAACTGGCAATTGCGCAGTCATGCAACACTGTACGCAAATTACATTTATAGCATTTTTTACACAAATAGAGCTTTCTTTTGGTGGCAATTGATCACTAATCTGTTTTTTATTATATAAATGTTAAAAACTGAAAATTATATTTTCTACTTTCACAAATAAAATAAAAATATTTTTTTTCATAAATTTAGGCCAAAATGTATTCTGATACATGTCTTTGGTAAAAAAAAAAAAAAAAAAAAATCCCAATAAGTTTAAATTAATTGGTTTGTGCGAAAGTTAAAGCGTCTACAAACTCTAATATATACTGTACTGGAATTTATGCAGCTATGACGCTATACTGTAAGGGCGGTGATCGGCGCAACTTATAGTGGAACTGTGATCCCAAAATCTGGGAGGGTCATTAATTGACACTGATGTAGCTAGGGACACTAATACAATGATCAGTTATAGTACTGTATACTGACACTGTACGAATGACACTGGCTGGTAAGAGGTAATCAAGGGGTTAACTGTGTGCCTAACAGTGTGTAATGTGTGCTGCTTTTACTTTACTATCTGCCTGTTTTTTCTCCCTGCTTGAGTTTTGTGTTTTTTTAAACACAGAATTCTGTGTGTGATTGGACACAGCCAATCAGCTGATTTCAGCCAAGATTATTGGCTGAAATCAGCTGCCAAACCTGTGCTGTGTCCAATTACCACACAAGGCGGCCGGGGGCGCACACCCGAAACTCAGAAGAAGGTCAGTCACGTACATGTACGTAATCGTGCCTCCTAACTGGGGCTCTGATAGAGAAATATCTGAAACTGGGACAAAAATAAAAAGCTGATAGGGGTCCTAGCCTTCCCCTATTCTACTAAAGTAAAGTATTTTGATTTCTCTTTCAAATTTTTTTCACTTCCTGTATAGTAAAATGTTCTCAGCAGGGCAGAATGCAAGAGTGCATCTTTAATAGAGCAGTAAAAATCTCATAGGGGCTCTAACCCTTTCCAACATCAATATTAAGATTGGACTGGACATACACTGTGATATTTAAAGCCCATTCAATATTTCTGTTCTTATGCAGTACATTAACACACGTGTGTTGTCATGCATTACTGTGCACTATGTTAAGGCAGCTCATTCATTTCAATGGGCCACCAGTGCACCAGAACAGACAAATAAACAAGCACGTGTAGCATTTTTCTGATACAGCTCGACACAACACACAGCGGTGTGTTACCACGTGTCATTGTGCCGTGCAACACATGTGGCACAGCTGCGTTGCCTTGGGGTGCCTTTCAAAATGAATGGCATTGCAATGCTGCACATCACAAAAGTGTTATTTGGTCCTAAATTCTAATCGGGAAGTCAGTCGGGGTGGAATTAATGCGTTGGATCATGCAGAGCTGAACAGGTGTACACAGGGCATTTTTTATTTTATTTTTACCATTCATGTGTCAAGAGAAGATGGAAACTTGGCACCATAGTACTAAGAGCTCTCAAAGAAGCTAAGCACAGTATTTTGATAATGGTGACCACCATGCAACCTGGACCAGATGAGCAGCCCTCTTAAAGTGGTTGTAAAGTCTAAACATTTTTTACCTTAATGAATTCCTTACATTAAGGTAAAAAATGTTTAGGTGTCAGCATCCCCCCGTTTTCTTACCTAAGCCCTCAATCAATCCAGAGCTGTGCACGTCTGCAAATCTTTTCTCCCCTCACCTCCAGGTCTCGCTGGCTTTGCTGGGGCACCTGGATCTATTGCCTCCCAGTGCTGTCAATCAAAGCCAGTGACGAGGGAGCCGGGGGCAGGGCTGAGTCCCGCTGTCTGTGTCAATGGAGCACATACGAGTGCCCTCATGGGAAGCGGCTTCCCATGGGGGCACTAGACAGAGAGGAGGGACCAGGAGCGCCGGCGGGGAACCCGAAAACAGGAAGTTCCATTGCACAGAGCAGGTAAGTATAGACATGTTTGTTATTTTTATTTTTTTATCTAATTACCTTTACAATCACTTTAAGACTGGGGAATCTTGTAACTGCACAAACAAAACAAAATAACCAGAGGGTACAAATGCCTAGTGCATTATCTCCAGCGCTTTTTTAAGGGATAAAAGAAAAGCAGTTCTGGCCTGAAGAAGGGGACTTGTCCCCCGAAACCTGTCAGCTAGTACCATCATCCACTTGAACCTAAGGAGTTCCATGATGGGCTTAATTCTGGTTCCTGGGTTTTATACAACGCTATTATTCACACTGGTTTTTCGAGTGTAATTTGTATCTTTTAATAAAGTGCTGGAGATAATGTACTAGGAATTTGCGCCCTTTGTTTTTTTTTGTTTTTTTTATTCATGTGGCAGGGTGCAAAGGCTTCTGGCTGTAATAGGGATCATTAAAGATGGATTAATGCAGAATATGCCCCTAGACACAATAACAGCTTTGCCTCCATTGGTAAGTATAGCAATAGGCACAGAAAAGCTGCCCCATTGTGCACTGTCTGTTCTGGTTCATAGTGCACCCCATCAGGCACCAACTGCCTGCTAAAGTCACAGGCAGGTAGGACATATTTGACCACTTTTGACCCCTTTAGTTTACTTAAGGTTGTCTCTGGGCCCCCTGGACATCTTTCAGGTCCTAGGCTCCTGCCTAGGTTACCTTGATTTAGCTCTGGACTATCATTGAATTCTGTCAATATAATTGTCAATATATTCTTCTACAGTTACACATTCACACTGAATTTACTAGGGCTGAGGAAACGTGGCTGCTGTTTAATTACCGTAAAAGCCATGTTGTTTTCTCCCCTCAGAGGGAATTAGCACTCTTCTTCTCTGAAATGTAACTGTGTTTAATTAAAACATTAAAAGCAGGAGAGAAGCACACATTCCCTTTCATATATTTAGTATTTCAAATGAATTCTGTCTTATTTAATTGGCTTTCTGCCACCAAGAAGGAACTTTCAGACTTCTTCTTCCCATAGACTCTTTATCAGGGTGGCACATACCATTTATTTACAGTAATTGGCGAGAAATAATTACATGATTCTCCCGCGCATAATTATACTTTATTAATTATTATAATTTTTTTTTAAATTATAGTCATTCTCTCACATCTTTCCATGTGTACAATCCACGCCAAGTGTTAAAGGGAGAGAGTTAATAATTTGTGCGCACAGCTAATGTGAGGCGTGAGGGCAAGTAAACTAAAAATGCAATTTTTATTTTTATGTAAACTGCTGGCAGTGAGGCTGCATTCACACCTGAGCGTAGCGATTCGGGCGTTTTTACCGTCGTTTTTACCATTGTTTTGTCGCGCGAATTTGCGCCCGTCGAAACGCTCGTTGACGCGCTAGACGCTTGAATCGGGCGTTTCCATTACATTATATGAATCCTAAAACGCCCAATCTGCCCGATTCGCGCGACAAAAAAGGGTCCGGAACTTGTTTGAGCTTCAGGCGTTCGGCTTCAGGCGTTCGGCTTCAGACGTTTTTGAGTGGAGATGTGAACCATCTCCATAGAGAATAATGTATTTTTTCCCCTCTAGCGTTTTGTAGCTTCAGGCTTAGGGCTACAAAACGCTCAGGTGTGAATGCAGCCTGATACTGAAGAATGTTTAAGTCTTTATGTAAACAGGAGACGGTTATGACAGGGAAGAAATTTTCAATGCCAAACCGACTTTCATTGTCAGACGGCACTTGCTTGAGTCGGCTGAGGTCACATGAAAAGTTAAAAACACATTAGTTAGGAGAACTGGAATTAGATGTCTTAAACTTTTTAGTTAGAAGGAGTTAGCCTAATCGCTTAGCAGATGCCTTCAACATTTTCCTGGAATTTGGTAGGCGGTTGTAATGCCAGCAAAATTTCTCAAATGTTGGGCTTTAGCAAATTTTATCAAATACTTACTGTAATTTTTAATTTTCCGGGCGCCAATCCATGATAGCATGCATGTAGTAGACGGAGATACAACCACATGCATACTGTCATGTTGGTTCCAGGAAAAAATAAAATTGTATCAAATACTTACTGTAATTTTCCTTTACTGGTGCCAATCCATGGTAGCATACATGTTGTAGTATCCTGACCTTCTACATGTATGCTGCAATGTTGATGCCAGGAAAACAAAAAATCATATCAAATACTTACTGAAAATTGTATTTCCTGGTGCCAAGCTATGGTGGGTATCCCCACCTACTACATGGTGCCAATCCATGGTAGAATACATGTGGTAGTAAGTATCCGGACCTACTACATGTATTCTGCCATGTTGGTGCCAGGAAAACAGAAAATCATATCAAATACTTACTGTAATTTTCCTTTCCTGGCACCAAGCCATGATGGGTATCCTCACCTGCTACATGGATGCTGCCATATTGGCACCAGGAAAATTGGCTATCTGCTTGGAAACCCCTGTTGGCAGTTAGAGCAGCTGACATCTAGATAACAAATGCTGGACTCGGGAGCGCGCCTGCAAGTTAACCCCCCTGGGAGAGCGCTTCTCCTAGGGGGTTATCTGATGCGAGGAGGAGCCGTGAGAGCCGCCGAGGGACGTTTGGGGCTACTCTGTGCAAAACAAGCTACACAGTAGAGGTAAGTATGATATGTTTATTTAATAAAAAATTTGCCTTTACAATCACTTTAAAACATGGGTTTTATTACAAATATATGAAAAACAAAAGACTTGGTAAAGTTACCCACCACCGTCACTTAATAAAAAAGACAACGTTGTCTATAGTGATAGCAGCTGCAAAGCACGCGGCAAATGCATACAAAAATCACATACAAAAATACAAAAAATATTCTCCAACTCAACTATAGTGTAAGATGTGTCCATATATAACGTAATCTCAAACAGACTTCACTTGTTGAAAAATTGAGGAGTCCCTGCGGATTGTCAGTAAGCATATCCCAAAGAGCAGTTAAATCGATTGTCTTCATTGAATTGTGAAACACAAAACTCCTCCGTGATAGTCACCATAAACTGGTTGTATATCAGTGTATTACTCTGTATCAGAGATCTCAGAGGGTATGGATGTGAGATAATGCTGTGGGTCAGAGGCGTAGCTTGAAGCTTGTGGGCCCCGATGCAAATGTTGACCTGGGCCCCCCCCCCCCACTACCACTCTCCACTTCCACCGTGCGTGCAGATACACCCACCGCACGCCAAGATACTCAAAATGGCTTAAGAGTTTTGAGTTCCCAGAGTTCCCCCTTACATCAGAGGACAGGGATCACCGCTGGAGAATCAGAGGACAGGGATCACCGCTGGAGAATCAGAGGACAGGGATCACCGCTGGAGAATCAGAGGACAGGGATCACCGCTGGAGAATCAGAGAACAGGGATCACCGCTGGAGAATCAGAAGAAAGGGACCCCTGGCAGGTCACTTGGCAGAGCCTTTTTCCCATCCCATCACTGTACACAGCTCCTTCCCCCAGACTACACAGGGCTGAAATCACATTTCTTTACACATAGTCTGTCAGCCTTCACAGGGTGTATCTGGCTTTTATGTTGCCATTCTGACCTATGAAATTCTCTGTTCGGAATGGCAGTGTAGTTGCAGTAGGCAGATACACCCTGTGCAGATCATGGCTGACTGGCTGTGTTCTAAAAAAATGTGGTTTCAGCCCTGCGGAGAAGGAGCAGTATAGAGTGCTGTAATGGGAAAGGAGCTCAGCATCCAGGGAAGAGGGGCTGGTCAGGAGGCTTTGGGGGGCAACTTAGATCTGGGGTGGGCAAAGCCATGTGACACAAAATCTGGAGCTCATCAGGGGCCCTTCAGGAGGTGTTAAGGGATTTGTTTTAGCAAATTCTGAAGGTTTCTCTGTCAGTGTTGGCAGGTGTTGGGGAAGGTCACCTCCCGGAGGTGTGTGTCTTTTCCTCAGTTGTCAGGGAAGTGGGGTAAGCGGACATCCCCAGGTGGGGGGGGGGGGGTACAGAGAATCCAAGCTGGTGACTAGGAGACACTGAGCGGTGTCTTACCTCACCAGTGACAGCGGTCCCATCGTGGCTACAGGACAACATTTTCCCCCTTTAACTCACTGAGCTCGGTTACCATTCCATGTTGCCAGCACACAGAACAGACACCTTCCCCATCCTGGGCTGTTCTCACCCCATGCTCCTCTCTATTCAGGAAATGGCTCACAGCTTCTCGCCAGCCAATGAGAACAGAGGGGTGTAGACTGTGGAAGGCAAAGTGGAATCCCAGTACTGGAGCGTGGCTGTGGGGCCCTAGGACAGATCGGAGCTGGACTTTGTGGAGGATATGATAATATGACAGGGAGGCTGCAGGGGCCCCCTGGAACTAGGGGCGGGGTTGCGATTGTGACCCCTGCAAACCCTTATGCTACGCCCATGCCGTGGGTTAGCCAATTACTGTAGTATAACAGGGAATGCAGGTAACATCAGTTCACAGTTCCTGTGTAGGACATAAAGCGCACAAATGCAATAAAATACGGTATATATATATATATATATTTTTTGCAAAAAATTGTTACACCCAAGCTCATAAAATCCCCTCCCCAAATTTTTTTTAGGCCCCCCATGTATATGCACGTATAAACGCACATGTCAGGGGTACCTATATTCATTTCTGTATATCATCTGAGGCTGTTCACTTCACTGGGTATATGTAAGGGTTTACATCCACTTTAAGCTTTGAGCAGGTGCAGAGAAATGCTATCAGAATAATGTTAAAGAATCCCACTGGTAATATTTGGAGATGAATATTAATGTTCCTGTTGTATACAGCATTAAACACTGAGCTCCTGAAATATTTTACACAGTTAAGTACAAACTAATATAAAAGGGATACTTCTGAATGAATGACATATTCTCATTTCCGTCTCCGCTTAGCACTACTTGGGAAACTTAAAGTTCCTTTGAACTGAGACCAAAGAACACCATCAAATGAGATTTACTGGCCGCAGCCAATCACTCCTCAATTGTCCATTGGTACATACTTATAACGCAGCTGTGGGGTTTAATCCGGAGCCAAAGGCTAGCTTAACAATGAACATTATTTAATCAGGGCTCCTTGTAGAGGCATGTCTCTGGAGTCATGGAGGAATTGTATGGTTAGGATTCTTGGGAGGCAGAAGGAAGAAATGGAAACTGATTTCTTTTGTGTCACAGCTGCAGAACCAGGAGATGGTGCGGGCGATGATGAAGAAAGCAGAGCTGGAAATCAGCAGTAAAGTGACAGACATGGTCAGGAACCTAGAGGATCCGGTGCAGAGACAGCGCGTCCTAGTGGAGCAAGAGCGGCAGAAGTACCTCCAGGATGAGGAACAGATTGTCATCAAGTTAAGGTGAGAGCTCAGTCTATATTCACACTGGTTTGCAGGCCTGGATTTAGTCTAAAGCCTCGTACACACGACCAAGTTTCTCGGCAAGAACCAGCAAGAAACTTGCTGGCAGAGATTTCTTGCCGAGAAATTCGTTCGTGTGTATGGTTTCTCGTCAAGAAAACCGACTAGAATCTCGACGAGAAAATAGAGAACCTGCTCTCTATTTTCTCGTCAAGATTCTCGTCAGCCTGTTTCTCAACGAGAAAATTGTGTGTGTGTACACTTACCTGTCCTCCGGGAAGCCCGCGCATGCTCGAAATGACTTTGACGCATGCGCGGTAGCTTCCTAGGCATAGGATAGGGTGTACAAAGATGGCGGCGACGGCATCGAATGTGACGAGCGCATGCTCGTCGTATTCAATTACGTCACCGCGTTCGCTCCATTCAAAGAACCGCGGGTTCTTTGAAATGAGCGCGTGTACACTCGGCCAGGACAAGTTTCTTGTCCAAGGATCTCGTCGAAAAAAATGACGTGTTTTTTACGAGATTCTCAGCCGTGTGTACGAGGCTTAACATGGTAAAGTTGTCTATTGCTTTAACAAGTTTAAAGTGATTGTAAACTCTTTAAAAAAAAAAAAAAATCAAACATGTTATACTTATCTGTCATTCAAACCACTGCGCAGAGCAGCCCCCACCCTCCTCTTCTTGGGTGCCCCACCCCCAGCTTCTCCTTCCTGCTGAGTGCCCACCAGGGCTGGGATAAGGGGTGGGCAGGAGATAATTACTAAGGCAGTGAAACTGATCAAATCACTTGTGCAAAATAATGGAAAACCTGAAAACATGACCTGTTGGGGCGCCTTGAGGACTGGAGTTGAGAAACACTGCATTAAGGTAAAACCTTTAGCCCTTAGAACCACTTTAATTCCTAGGAGTATACAGGCTTAAAGTGGTTCTAAAGCCATAAGTTTTTTTTTACCTTAATGCATGGGTGCCCCCATGGAAAGCATCTTTCCGTGGGGGCAGCCGACGAAGAGGAGGGGCCTGGAGCTCTAGCCGGGGACCCCAGAAGAAGAGGATCAGGGCTGCTCTGTGCAAAAGAATTACACAGAGCAGGTAAGTATGACATGTTTGTTATTTTAATAAAATAAAAATGATTTAGAACCACTTTAAATTAAATACAATTTTCCAATAATTATGTGTACTATACACTTGATATTTATTTAGCGTAATGTGTTGGGAACTATATGTTCATCTAGAAGTCTCAGTATTAATCCCAAAACAAAATATCTAATATATTGCAGTTTTCCAATCATTAGATGTGGTGGCTGCATTTGTTTTCTTTTTTAGGCCTTTTCCCTCTGTTTTCAGCTTGTGATCTGGCCAGTATCTGGCGGAAAAAAACGCGCTGTATACTGCCAAGGCTACATACAGTTAATACAGCTTGTCCAGCAAGTGCACCTGTTAGTTCAGTAAATACACTATATTGCCAAAAGTATTGGGACACCTGCCTTTAAATGCACATGAACTTTAATGGCATCCCAGTCTTAGTCTGTAGGGTTCAATATTGTGTTGGCCCACCCTTTGCAGCTATAACAGCTTCAACTCTTCTGGGAAGGCTGTCCACAAGGTTTAGGAGGGCGTCTATGGGAATATTTAACCATTCTTTTAGAAGCGCATTTGTGAGGTCAGGCACTGATGTTGGATGAGAAGACCATTTGCATTTGTAATTGATTTTTCTTTTAAATGCTTTTTCTGTGTCCACTATTTTCTGTTCACTTTGAAGCTCCACTTGAGATAATGGAGGTATTTGAAATCATTAATAATTCTAAGGTAATTGGTGGCAAAATAATATTATTAATTATGAATATAATTTCCATATGATGCAATTACCTTTGCTTTAGCTCATAAAAAAGATTTAATGTATGTCCTTTCTCCATCATGCTCCAGTTCTGCGAAGTTGCTTTCATTTCATTGTCTTCTCGCAGTTTTATATTTTTATATTTTGGATTCCGCTCTTGCAGAGGGGATATTTGTCACTGGAGACGCATAATGTGGCCATATTTACTGCCCATTTTCAGTGCCCTTGGTCTACATCCAGAATCACGGCAGAGTCTGTACGATACAGACGTTTTTATAGATCTGTTCCATTTTAGCTTTTTTTTTTCCCCCTTATTATTTTATTCTCAGCTATTCGGTTTACGTTGACAGCAATTTCAGCACCTATTCCTTCCTGAAACATCAGCATCTGTTGTCTCAAAGCGTTCCCGTAAGCAACAGCTGGGACTCGTCCAAGAGAAATCAATCATCCATCTTGTGAAAGCCGCTAAATCCATTTCTCTTCTTTTTTTCCACTGGTGAATTTTACTTTTATAAAGAACGCACTTTTATTGTACAAAATAAGGATTTTGGTATATAGTTATACGAAAGTCAGTATGCACAAGGAATATGTATTACGTAGATTTTGTGATGTCAATGTTAAATCTGGAATTTGGTGATGTCAGCACTTACAGTATTTTATAAAAAAAAACTAGGAGAGCCACACCGATCGATTAGAGTCCAAAAAGTATTTATTCCTTCATGGATGAAAGTCAAAATCCACTAACACATTTTGGGGCCTCCCTTCATCAGGGCTTGCTTTCTGGGTAAAATAAAAGGTGGACATCAAGGGTCTGGAAAAGTAACATATTCAAATATGAAGAAGCAAGCAATGTGTTAAAGTGGTTGTAAACCTCAGCCATGACATATGAACAAAGCCTATCCCCCTATAGTGTGTACGTGTCTCAATCCAGAGCACTAAGTGTAATTTCTCTCTGCTGTTTCGTTCCTCTGCTATCAGCATGAATCACTTGTGAAAAGTTTTCCTGACACCAAGAGAAAAAAGGGGATAGGGGAGGAATCTCCAGCAGATTGACAGCATCTGCTCTGTTCCTGTGTAAAGGGGGTGTGTCTCTTTCCTCCAATCAGCTCTCAGAACTCTTCTCACTGAGCTCCACAGAGTGTAGCTTCAGTTCTCCGCCCCTTTTGCTGATGGCTCAGACAAGCTTTATAAATCCTGTACTTTGAAGGGATGTAGAGAAGACTGCATATAAATAGGTACAACTTATGGAGGAGAATTTGTTTAATCTCTGTGCATCACCTGAGGCCAGTCACTTCACTGGGCATATGTAAGGGCTTACAATCACTTTAAGGTTGTGAAAAAATTAAGGGACTGAATGGCTTAATGAAAGCTGTGTTACTCTGCTTACTTGCTAGTGCAGCGATTTTCAACAAGGGTTCCTCTAGAGGTTGCTACGGGCTCTTTGAGCTGTGGCTGATTGACTCATGGTGCATTCAAAGCTCCAGGACCAATACCACTTGGCAAAGCCAGAAGCATGGCACTGGTTATCGGTTTTATCTGTCGTAATGGTGCATATTTCTCACTGAACACTATTGTGGGAGTAATTTTTGCCATTGTTCCCATATGAATTGGTTTTAGTAAGTGTTCCCCAAGACCTGAATTTTATTTTAAAGGTTCCTCTGTGGTAAGATGGTTGAGAGAGGCTGTGCTAGTGCATAATGCTTAAAGGTACACTCTTCAGCAGCCTCTAAAAACATGTTGGCTATATGTGTATTTTTTGGATTTGTATGATGAATAATTATTGAACTGTGGTGTGGTGCACTTTCTACACATTTTCTGTTTTTTGCCCAGAGCACCTCTTTAAGTGGTTGTAAACCCACTTTTCAAAACAAAATAAAAAAGAACACCTGCAAGAAAAAGGCATAATGAGCTAGTATGCTATGCATACTAGCTCATTATGTGGCACTTACCTCAGATCAAAGCCTCCGAAGCACTCCTCGTCCCCCTCCGCCGCCGCCGCCATGTCCCCTCCGACCATCTTCCGGGTATCGCCGCTCCGGCGCTGTTATTGGCCGGAGCGACAATGACGTTACACGCATGCGCACGGGGTGGCATGCTCCCATTCAGAAAACCGGCATGATCCCATTCATGAAGCCGGCCCGCTAGTGCGCCTGCGCCGTTGTCTACGGTGCGCATGTGCCGTAGACATCGGTGCAGTGTTTTCAGCTAATATCTCCTTAACCGTGTAGGTTAAGGAGATATTTCTTGCACCTACATGTAAGCCTTAATCTAGGCTTACCTGTAGGTGAAAGTTGTGTGGTTGGGTTTACAACCACTTTTAGGCTCTTCTGTATATTTCAGCCCCCTACCCAGTGTCAGTGCACTGAGTACCACCATTTTTACCCTGCTTTATGGAATTAGACATCCTGCATAGTGGGATCTGGAACAACCTACCTACCCTCTGGCCTCATTATTTGTTATGGTGACCATTATAACCAGAGCAGAGAGTTACGGAAAATCTATTAAGATCAGCAGGAGCAGACAGGACATCTTCTGGGGGGAAACACATGTTCTGGTGACAATTGGGTGGATTTCTCCTCACTTTGGGACCTTTTTCCGTGTCTTTTTCATGTCTCACAATTCCATTATTGCAATCCAGTTATCACTTTTGCCAGTATACAGTGTTAAAACTGAATCTCTAACATACTTCGTGCCAGTACCATCCCTACATGCTGATTTCTGAGCAGAAAATACGTATTTCAGACCTTCTCACCTATAATGTGATGAACATGAGAAGAAGCTGTATGTTGAAGTATATATTCTAATTACTGTGCTCTCATGTTAGGGGCATGGGGCACTTATTTTTGTGAGGGAGTTGTAGTCAAGGCTTGTTCCCACTGTTTTGGCTCCAGAAGACCATTCAGCCTAAAGTATATTACAGGCTGTCTAGTTATTATGGGTACAAGAAGAAGCACACCGCTCCAGGCAGAATCAGGTGTAAGGTAGATCACAGGTGCAGACCTCGGCTCGCCACCGTGGGGGACGAATAAAACAAGAAATTGTTCACAACCAACCAGCAAGCTATCGCTTGTGAAACGCGTCTACCATTGCCTGTATCTGTCTGACCCTGTTGACAATAAAGATGACATCAAGATAAGTTGGAGTTCCAGTGTGCGACCAATTTTTTGTTTTATTAGTTATTATGGGTATTCAACATTTGCCTAGACAGTGCTCCCAGCGAGAATAGAAAACAATAGGCAACTGTGGTCCAAATTTAACAGTTTATTGCACCCATAATAAAAACTTTTTTTTAAATCATACAGTACATTTTTTCAATACAAATTTCCACAGTTAAAGCTTCAAATAAGCCTATTTCTTTGACATGTTTCACCAGTATGGCTGCTTCAGAAAGAGTTGTTTAGACCAAGAGAAGCAACACCACTCCAGGAACAGGCTGAAGAAGGAAATTTAGCTACCTACAAATTCACCCTTGAACCAAGGGGAAGATGGAACAATTAGGCGTCATCTAGTCTGTACTCAGGGATGTACCCAGGAGGAGTATAATCGCCCAATCCAATAAATTTAATCAAAAAGATCCACATGAATGCCCATATGTCCCCTTGACTTCCCAATGGCAATTTAAAACCCTTTGCATGACTTTCGGGGAAGAATTGGTGAAGCGTGGGCATTCTTTGTTGCATTCATAGATTCAATAGATCTTTTTGATATAATTTATTGGATTGGACGATTCTACTTCTCCTGTAGTGTACCACAGGCTGCTTGGGTCCTCCGCTGAGTACAGACTAGATGACCCCTAATTGTCCCATCTTGCTTTTATAATAGGAGACTTTGAACATCATGGACTACAGGGAGTGAGTGGAGCGGGTTGAACAGGGACAGTATAACGCCGTTTGGAAATAACATGATAGTATGTTGTTGGCCTTGGGATGAAATCTCCTGTATAACAAGATGAGTTCTAATCTTCTCGGCCAATGGTTCCATAAGTAAAGGGAATATTAGTGGTGAGAGGGGGGCCCCCTTGATGTGTGCCATTAGATATCTCGAAGGCTGTGGAATACATGCCATCTGCAAGTACATAACCCAAAGGGGTAGAGTTCAACGCTGATATTGCTGAATGTATGTGATCACAAAAGCCGTACCTTAGAGAGATAACCCCAGTGAATTCTGTCAAAAGCCTTCTCTGCATCCAGGGCGAGAAGCAGAGAAGCCTTCCCCGACTTTTCCGCCAAGTGAATGAGGTTGATCATCTGCCTGGTAGCATCACAGGCTTGGTGACCCGATACAAAACCCACCTGGTCCTTCTGCACTAAGGATGGTAGAAATCTGGCCAACCTATTTTCCAATAATTTGACATGTATTTTCACATCGACATTTAATAATGAAATCAGCCTAAAATTTTTGAGGTGCATTAGGTTCTTTCCCAGGTTTGGGTAACGTAATGATGGTAGCAGATAATATTTCAGATGGCATGGAGGCATTAGCGGAAATTAATTTTTATTGATAAAATTTTTGTACTCTTGTACTTGTATGATTTTAGAAATGTTTATGTTATGGACGCAATTGTTAAATTTATAGTAATTTGGTGTAATTTTATTGGTATTAGAAAAATCCCACTGAATATATGGTTGTTTTTGGAGTTTAATATTACATGGCTATAGATAAATAGCTGCATTGCTAAAGTTGTTTCTACACCTCAGCACAAGCGTTAACCCGACCATCAATACGCTCAGGATGTCAGTCTACACAGAAGTGTGTCATGTTTGTCCTGCAGGAGGTGTGATTTGTGCACTGAGATGGAAGAGGCAGCTGGCAAATGAAGAGATGGGAAAATCAGTTATTTTTATGCATTTTCCTACATCTGGGCTTTGCTGATAGTTCCTGTGACTAACGTTACTCTCCTGTGTTAGTATTACAAATCAGAAAGTAAAAAATACAGGCGCAGCAGCTCGCTGTGACTTCCTAAATATATTCAAAGGCTTTGCCAAATACTGGCATGCACAGAAAGCTGTGTGTTTAATATGCATCCATCCCTGGCACTGCTTCATCTAATAGTGTCTGCTTATAGCTTAGATGTTGGGGAACATAATGTTAGAAAGCTGAGTCTGCCCAAAATGGATATTTCTGTCACTAGGTGGGCTTGTTTTCCTGAATTTAAAAAATTTTTTTTTTAATATATGTTATGCCATGGCAATATATTGTAACCATTGTGGTGAACACTAATCAGTCAGGTCAGTGAAAGATGGATTCTGATTGGTTGTTGCTGCACATTGTACATTGCTCTTTGTTTTAATAGCTAATTCCGATGGTTTTCTCAATGGGTTGTGTATGTTTTCTTTGCAGTGACCTGGAGAATTTTGTAGAGAAGGACTCCGCCTCTAGAGTTGTTACATTGAAAGACGTTGAGGATCGAGCGTTTGTGCTGCGCCAGATTGGAGAAGCAGTGTCTAACTTAAAAGGTATAATTCCGGCTTGCCAAACTTGTGCCATATTTAGACTCTTTTGCCTAGTACACATGACCGGTCTTTCTGTCGGATAAAAAAACGATAGTTTTCCCAACAGTATTCCTCTCAAGCCTGCCTTGCGTACGCACGCTCAGACAAAAGTCCGGTGAACTTTTGACTGCCAAGAACGCGGTGACGTCAAAGACTACGACGAGCCGACAGAATGACTTTCTATACTTTGGAGCACGCGTCGAATTGTTTCTGATTTTTCCTGACTGGAAAAAAGAGATCCTGCTCTCTTTTTTTGTCCGGCAGTATTCCCATCGCAAAAACTACGATGGAGCATACACACAGCCGAGATTCCCGGCCAAAAGCTCTCATAGCAGTTTTCCCATTGGAAAAAATGGTCGTGTGTACAAGGCATTTGCCATTCTTTGTAGACATTGCCAAGCCTGAAGGAAGCCATTCCTGAGAGGTTTACATTAGGAATAACCATTTAAAACATCCATAAATTGTTCTGACGGTCTCCTTGCCTACATTTGCTGCAGGCTGTGTAAACCCCCCCACCACCTGCCCTCCCCGCTCCCAAATATGTAAACTGCATACATTTTCCCCCAAGCGTCTCCTATCAAGTCTGGTGATGTCATGGGTCCTTCCTCTTTTTCAGAAGTGGAAGAGGACAGTCTTTACTGCTGCACTGGTCAGCGTTCAAATAATGACCGTTCAGTGCAGTATTACTTTGACAATGGGGTGTGTAAGACAACCCCCAGGGGTCAGGTACAGCCTGGGCTCAGGGGAAGCAGGTTGAATGATACTAGCTGTCCTTTAATTCAGAAGCCTTAGGACATCTCATGGAGGAAAATTATTACTGCGGGGGACAGCTCTCTAGTGAAGGTATCAAAAGCTGTTTTTTTTTTTTTTTTAATGACAGTCTCCAGCTCTCTGCTCATGGAGCTGTGAGAACCGAGCGATCAGCGGTGTTTGATTGCTCAGTTGTCAGTGTTAGAGGTGCCGGGGACATATGCAGCATTGGACTGATCCTGCATCCACGTAGGTATCTTTAAAAAAAAAAAACATACACCTCTTTTAAATCTTAATGTATTGATCACACAAATGTATTGTGAGGTATAATCCTTTTTTAGCAGAGGTTCCCCGAGAACCAGAAAATATTTATTTTACAAAATTATTTTATTAGTAGAAAAAAATAAGTTCAACAGATTAGTGTGACAGTGTGATGGTTACATCAAGCATAACATGAAGAAGATCCCAACACAAGGATGCAATAAACATGGTACATTATTCTCCAATACAACAGGAAACATCAGCTTTAGGTCTCAATAAAGAACATTCAATGCCCCAAATTATACCGTATGATAGGCAACAACTAATAGAGAGTGTATACATAAATTAATTGTATATTAGTTCTGTAAAAAAAAAAATTATCACTATAACCATCTTTCACTAGACCGACTTCGGGGAACCAGGAGTGTCAGAGAGAAAGTTATACAGAAAAGACAAGGAAGTGTTTAAATATGAAGTGGAAAGCAAGAAGGAAAGGGAAGGGGGTGAGAAAAATGGGGAGGAGTCCATCTGGGGGTGCATCGGGAGACCCTTAAATTGAAAGAAGTAGATTATTGAACCTGTACAGCTGGTTGCATGTTATCCACGGTTGCCAAACCCCAAGAAATGTATTGTGAGTGTCATTGGCAAGAGCTGCCAGTTTTTCATTAATCATAATGTCATTCATGCAGTTTTTAACTGCTTCAAAACTGAGCACAGGGGTTTTCCAAGCTCTCGCAATGGTCAACTTAGTTGCATTAAAAAGGTGCAGAGCCAGTTGGCGTCATGGGCAAAGGAGTTAAAGGATATGTTTACACAGAACGGCCAGAAATCATTTCGAGTGTTCCTCAGGGGAACCTCAGTTTGAAAAGGGCTGGTTTACAATATTAGCCCCTATAAGGGTACAAGAATTTTCTGAGCTAATCCTACGGACAATGCTAGTTGACTGGATATCATGGTTATCCCCTAGTTTTAGTACCTTCTAACCTGGAGAAAATAGGGAGCCAGAGTTAATGAGCTCAGTGAGTTCAAAACAGAGGATTGATGTGATCAGGTAGCTAGCATCCGTGATCTCAATATCCTATGTATTTCAGTTGATAGTTTATTTATGTTTGAGATGGCCAAAAGGAACAAAAAAACAATGTCTTTGTACCACTTTGCAAGAGCAAATACCTCTATATTTAGATTGTATCTTTACTATAGCATATATAAAAGATCTTTTTTTTTTTTTTAACTCAAAGAGCAATATGCAAAGTGCAGTAATCCACATAAACCACCAGTCACCTTTTTTTCTGAACTGACTACCGTATATGCTCGAGTATAAGGCCGACCCGAATATAAGCCGAGGCACCTAATTTTACCACGAAAAACTGGGAAAACGTATTGACTCGAGTATAAGCCTAGGGTGTCCATCTGTATGCCTCACTGTGCCCATGCCTCATTGTGCCTCACTGTGCCCATGCCTCACTGTCTCCATGCCTCACTGTGCCCAATCTCCCTCCCTGATCTCCTGCGCTGTGTGACTAGACTGACGTTTAACATGGGAGTCTATAGAAGGGGTGCCCGGCTTTGAAAAATCGGTGCTCCCCGGCCGTAGGTCCTCTGGACAACAAACTTTGCAAACTTGTAGATGAAGAGTGGGGCTACATGTGTGCCGGGATCTGGCGCACAAAGGTGAAGATGGACATAGACTCGAGTATAAGCCGAGGGGGGCATTTTCAGCACAAAAAAATGTGCTGAAAAACTCGGCTTATACTCGAGTATATACGGTATAATAAAATGAAATCGGACTGGATAGTCTTTGGCCTCATGCACTTTGAACAGAATCCTTGTCCTCTGACAAGACCTTATTAAATCAGCCTGTATTTGTTTAATGTATTTTCCATTTAGTTTGTTACATTGCTTTTTAGAGTAGAATGTATGATAAGGTCTCCTCTCTTGTTACCAGGGGAGTTTCCATACTTACAGAATAAGATGAGAGCGGTGCTGAGGGTGGAGGTGGAGGCAGTAAGATTCCTCAAAGAAGAACCCCACAAGCTGGACAGCTTACTAAAGAGGATCCGAAGCATGACTGATGCCCTATCATCCTTAAGAAGGTGACACCCAATCACTGACCTCTGTCTATATATTTGTAATAATGTTCACCAAAACACCGCCAGGCTGAGATATAGGGGCAGGTTGACAAGACCAAGACATTTGATTCTGCTCTGCCTCTGGTAGGGATCAATATTGCCACTCGCTGAACAGTAATTAATCAGTATGTTCAGGCCCCAGAGCACCTTTTATAGCTTTACAATGAAGGGGCTGTTTCAAAGCTACAGACATCAATATAAACCATACTGTAGTGTCTAATCAATCTTACATCTCATTTGGGCATCATTTAGTTAACATGTGAGTGAACATATCTGTATTCATTAAAAATATTATGCAAGCCAAGTATAAATTAGAAATGACCTTCTGTTTGTTTTCTGGTTCCCCCTAGGCAAGTTAGTGATGGACCCTCTAAAGTTGTTGACTTTAATCAGAATAACCAATTTATTATCACCGAGAAAGTTACAGAAACAGATATTACCCAACACAGAGAAGAAAAAAGTCATGCATATCTTCAGCCAACGCAGACAGAAGCGGTAAACGTGACGGAATCACAGACGGTGTCTGTAAAGTCAGAGGTGGTGCCTCTGTCCACTGGGGTCAAAGTTCACCAAGTACAAAGCTCACCTGTCCATATGCGGCAATCTCAACACTCTTCAGCACTGAATAACCATGTTCATAAATCCATTAATCAGACGGGTCACGTGACAGAAGTGTCAGCCAACTATCATTCAAGTTTACCAGCCCCTGCTGCTCAAGAACTATCTCCAGCAGTACAGTCCACGCAGCATAATGGGTCTTCTGCGCAGGGCCTATTTATTGAAGAAATTCAGCATGTGGCCTACAGGAATCGAGCCGTCTCCATAGAGGTAATAAGTCCTCATTGGCTACATGTGGTTTAAAGTGAGTCTGTGCTTTGCTCATGCAGGGCAAAGCAACAGTTTGATTTTAAATGGCCCAATCTCCTGGATATGCTTACCTTTCATACTCTGCCCACTACTCTGTTTTCTGCTGGGGGACAGGAAAATTACCAGGTACATTCACACATGGAGATCATGTGACTCACTCACCTTCTGCCATCATGTGATAGTACCAATTCTTGAAAATTGTCTAGGTCGTAATGTGACAGCAATGGGCCAAAGTCCCCTGCCCTGTGTAAGCTTGGCCTGTGGCGAACAGAGCAGCCGGGTAGTAAAGGGAAGTTATGTACCAGATTCTATGGGGGCTGTACATGCCTGACGAAGGGGTCCTGCGTGACCCCGAAACGTTGCACTCTCCTTGTGTTGTGATCATGCAATAAATCAACCGTTTGGACGCTATTCATGTCGTTCCATGGTGTGATGGCAAATATCTACATTGTGATTTGAACCAGTTTCCAGCTGGTTGTTGCTGCAGCACCCTAATTTCAGAGCTCATCCAGGAACGTGTGCGATGGGAATATGAAGTATGTCTTTAAGGTGAACCTATTTTATTTTCTCCCTCCTATGGGTTATCCTCCAAACCGATACACTTACATCCAGTTATCCGGCTGTAATCCTCTGAAGGCAACCACACACCGGGTCCTGGGCTAAAATCTTCTTCAATTACATAATCAGGGGGCCTGTTGTATTTTCTTGCAGCCTAGCCCTTGTTCATGTGCAGTAGCACATTTTCAACAACACATCTTCAGGGTGTTCTAGAGTTCCCCAAGCCTTCTGTAAAGCATGATGTGAGTATCCAGGAACCTTTGGGCAGCTGGGGACATCATTCTTGGGGTGTATGCAATATTCAAAGAAGAAAAAGGGAGTAAGGCTGGGTTCAGACTATTGCGAATTGGATGCGGCTTACACCGCATCCAATTCGCAGAACATTTGAAAACATGTTCTTTTCAATGGGTATGGTTCACATATATGGATTGTGCTAACTTCTAAATAAATTATCAATAAATGCTGTTACGCCACTCCTCAAAGAAATTAGTGTATGCTATGTCAAATCCTATCAACTGAGCCTACTAGCTCCTATTAAGGTGGTGTATATCTCCAAAATCAACACACTTTGATATCTCAAAATAATACTTCCTGTGAACAATCCCCCCGTGCTCCTATAAATAGATGTGAAACAATTCAATATCACGTGTTACTGCAAACTCTAGGTATAAAACAGTCAAAAAATATCCAAAAATAAATAGAAACTCTAAAGCAGTGGTTCTCAACCTTACTAGTGCGGTGACCCCTTGATAAAATTTCCCAAGTTGTGGGGACTCCTAACAGTAAAATTATTTTCGTAGCGTGGGTTGTCAGCACCCAAGGCAAGACAAGTAATATGCGGCCCTAACCCACAGACATTTAGTGCTCCCTGAGTCCCTTCGACTCGTACAGTATTAAATCCCCTTATGGTACATTTTAGGATGTACCACATTTTCTTCTCTTTTCTTTTCCTTTTACCTCTCTCTATCCTAAATTTTGTTTTTGTTTTTCCCCATCCCCCTCTCTAGCCATCTTTCTTTCTCTGTGCCTCCCCCTCTTTTTCTATCCCTTCCATGTATTGTCTATTTTTCCTCCTTGGTGGGGGTGGGGGGGGGGAGTTCTGATCGGCCAACTTAGTTGCTCTTGATCAAGGTCGTCTGCTGATCTCTGAGAACTGTAGTGGGGACTTTTAATGGCAACTATAATCACAGGTAGTGTTACTCACTGTGTCTCTGACTTTGTGGTGTCTCGTAGCAGTGACACCTATGCCGAAATCAGGAGATGGGGTCTCCTCCAGCCCCTCCCACTTCACATTCCTCACCAGTCAGCTGACCTCTAGTCTCTACCTCCCCCAGCCATGCCTTGAACTGAATGGGTGGCTGCAAAGTGGCTGAGTGGGCGGCCGCGGGCTCCAGGGACAGCCTTGCTGGGCGGCCGAAAAAAGACTGGGAGAGCGGTGCGGGCTTCAGAAACAGCCCAAGATTCGGTGACCCCTGGCAAATCATCATTCGACCCCCAGGTTGAGAACCACTGCTCTAAAGTGCTTGTGCATATATACCAAAATATAGAATAAATATGAATGGTGTGATAAACAGATTAACTTAGTCCAATAAGTCCATAAAGTGCCAAAAAAAAAGTTTATTTTTTGTGTAAACAAATCACAGTGAATAGCCTCAGTGAGTGATCAACTCCTTTTGGTGATTGCGTCTCTTGATCGTGGTTAGTGCTTCTACTTCCACCGTACTAGTGACTACACCACCACCACCACATAAAATGGCCACTCACCAGATACAATTAAAAATGCACCTTTGGTTCATTATTTGGATAACCACTCCGTTAAATGGGTCAGCCCGCGATTTCTCCAAGCTATGAGTTACTGCAGTGTGGTTTTTCCTTCCTCTAGCAGTGCTCATGAAAAATAAATAGCCATAATGGTATAGTACATCTATACTCTTTATTTCAAAGTTTAAAAGATTATTCAACTCACATTTGGATGTGCCCCTGAGCCGGCACCAAGCTAATCTAGCTGTGTATGTGGGGTGAGAGATGTCTAAACCCAGCAGCCTCTACGCGTTTCGCAAGGGTATTTGCATCATCAGGTAGAAAATACCCTTGCGAAACGCGTAGAGGCTGCTGGGAAATCATCCACGTCATTTCTGGCCATAACGAAAGTGAGGCTTGGAACGCACGTCAGGAGAGGAGACCACAGGGGTTTAGACGCTGACATCTCTCACCCCACATACACGGCTGGATTAGCTTGGTGCCGGCTCAGGGGCACATCCAAATGTGAGTTGAATAATCTTTTAAACTTTGAAATAAAGATATACTCTTTAAATAAAGATGTACTATACCATGATGGATATTTATTTTTCATGAGCACTGCTAGAGGAAAGAAAAACCACACTGCAGTAACTCATAGCTTGGAGAAATCACGGGCTGACCCATTTAACGGAGTCGTTATCCAAATAATGAACCAAAGGCGCATTTTTAATTGTATCTGGTGAGTGGCCATTTTATGTGGTGGTGGTATAGTCACTAGTACGGTGGAAGTAGGAGCACTAACCACGATCAAGAGACGCAATCACCGAAAGGAGTTGATCACTCACTGAGGCTATTCACTGTGATTTGTTTACACAAAAAATAAACCTTTTTTTTTTTTTGGGCACTTTATGGACATATTGGACTAAGTTAATCTGTTTACCACACCATTCATATTTATTCCATATTTTGATATATCTACACAAGCACTTTTAGTGTTTCTATATATTTTTTTATATTCTTTGACTGTTTTATACCTAGAGTTTGCAGTAACACGTGATATTGAATTGTTTCACATCTATTTATAGGAGCACGGGAGGATTGTCCGCAGGAAGTATTATTTTGAGATATCAAAGTGTGTTGATTTTGGAGATATACACCACCTTAATAGGAGCTAGTAGGCTCAGTTGATAGAATTTGACATAGCATACACTAATTTCTTTGAGGAGTGGCATAACAGCATTTATTGATAATTTATTTAGAAGTTAGCACAATCCATATATTGAACAAATTTTAACATACCATTCTAGGGTGGCATGTACCTTTGAATTGCAGCAAACAGTTTTTTTGTACAAATTAAAAAATGTTTTTTTTTTGCGCCGGTAACACACGCACTTTATTCACATATGGTTCAGATATGTGCGTTGCATCCGCACTCTGCATTGCACAAAATTAGTGTGCGTTTTCTAGGCAGTGCGGTTTGAATTGCAGGCACATAATCTTCAATGGGAACGCATCTGATTCGCAGATGTGTTCCGTTCTGAACAGGCATTCTCTCACCCTCCTCCTATACCTTCCCCTCTCCCTGGTCAGCTGATCCACAGCTACAGCAGAGAGGAACCACTGAATGAATCAATTTTCTCTTTGCATGGAAAATGGAGCTGCAGTTCGCACCGGACTAGTGTTAACCCAGCCTGATGCCGCGTACACACGATCGATTTTCTCGACGGTGAAAATAGACGGGAAAAACAAGGGAACGGCTTGGTTCCCTACACACGGCCGTTTTTCCCGACATTTTTTTTCTTGGTCGAGAAAAACAACCGTGTGTGGGCTTCGTGGCAGTGTTTCCCTATGGGACAACTGCCGCGGAAAAAAATGACGGGAATCACGACGAGAAAAATTAGAGCATGTTCTAATTTTTCTCGTCGTGATTAATGCCGTTTTTCCCGTCGGGAAAAATGACAAAAAGCCCACACACGGGCGTTTTTCTTGTTAAAAAAAAAATTTGGAAAAATGATCGTGTGTACGCGGCATTAAGGTCTGCTAGAAATCTACTAAGCACTACTATCACCTCCAACTATCGCTGGTTATGTGGAGAAGTTTGCATGTTGCACCTGGGTTTAGCTATGCACCTCTCTCAAGCTGTCATAGCTTATTAGGTCTAAGCTAGGAAAATTGCTCAGCTCCCAGCCTCCCACACAGCAATGCAATCTGGGCTTTGCTTTGTGTAAGCTGTACTGTTCAGTATTGTGTACTGGAAGGGCATGGGCATAGACATAAGCAATTACCAGAGATGTTAGGTGGCCTCAAATTAGGTGACCTCCTGGGATACAGAAAATAAATAAGATTGTGAAATCACTGTTTTCCTGTGATTTCAGCAGATTTAATACAATCCTTTAATTTGCTCAGACTTTCTTTACAATTTGAAATGTACTTATTCTTTTATTACAGGTACTTGTATAGCGCAGACAATTTACGCAGCGCTATACATACATATTGTACATTCCCATCAGTCCCTGCCCTCAAGGAGCTTACAGTCTAATATCCCTCACATTCATACATCATGCACAAATGTTTGTTTTTCTACAACTCCCATTGTGTTTTCTGGCAATTTGTTACCATTTGCCAAGATTCTGGTTTACTTGCATTTCTTGTCTTACTACAGGAAGCAGAGAGAAAGTTTGAAGAGAAAAGACAAAATCTGGACCATTATAATGGAAAAGAGTTTGAGAAGATGTTAGAAGAGGCACAGGCCAATATCATGAAGTCCATCCCCAGCCTAGAGATACCAGCTCAGTCTCTGAAAGTGGACAGCGGAGAAAAATTAGAGGTCATTGGTAAGAGTTCTGTTAAACCCTTGCTTCGCATTAGAGATACATCCAGCTGTAGCCGCAAGATATCCGTAAATTCTTGTGCATGATTGGACCTCCAGACCTTTTATTATCTATCTAGATAAGCAAATTTGTAAATCCTGAGCTTGCATAGTCATGAACTGTGTGAATATTATGGGCACCGTTCATAGCCCACCGTTCACAAACATGAGCCCTTAACACTGAACTCCAGTTAAAAAAATGTAAACAAATTTGGTAGCCCAATAGGAGTTAAAATAAAAAAACAGCTGCAATTCTCACGTTCAGTCTAAACTTGACCTTCACAGTGCTTCTTTTCCACCACAAAATGTCCTCAGTCTTCCAGGTTTAATGACACCCAGTGTTATTCAGCCTACTGTCTGGGAGATCAAACTGTCATGGATCTGACCCCTGGGGAGGCTTCATCATGTGGCCTCAGCTCAGAGTATTACTGCCCCAATGGGTGCTTACATGTTGTTAAAGGAGGAAGAACCACCCACTGCTGCCATCAGAAGAAGGACCCATGATGTCATAGGGTTGTTGTTTTAAATAGTCTTTAAAAGGCTGTTAATCAACACTCTCTGTATTTTAGAATTTTCTTCATCAAGTGTAACATATAATAGGCTATATCTTATAATATTGTGTATATATTATTATACATTTAATAAAAACAAATGGTATGTGCTTGCTTCAGCAGCACATATACTAAAATTGGAACAATACAGAGAAGATTAGCATGGCCCCTGTGCAAGGATGACTCGCAAATTCGTGAAGCTTTCCGTATTTTATTATGTTTCTAACCATTGGTTTTCTTAGTGGGTTTTCAAGCATCCCGTTTGCCACAGGGTTATTTTATATCCTTGGTATTATTTCAATTCTAGATATCCTGTACAAATATATGGTATTGTAATCACATGCCCCTTTGTATGTTAATAATTTGAAAAGCTTCTTGAATAAACTGTTATTTGACGAAAAAAAAGAAAAAAAGTTTTATTCAATAAGAAATTTGTGGGATCCATCGTACGTTGGAGTCTCAAATTAATAACATATTATCTAAAACAAAAAACATATGATATAGATTTGTTTAATTTAAGAATGCAGCGATTTTGTCACTAACATTTAATTTGTTCTAGAGGGTAACAAGGAAATTGAGCAAGAAAGCGATAAATTAATCAAGTCGCCTCCTCCACCACCTCCTCGTCGTATATACCCACCGGGGTCCGGAATGAGCACCTCATGGGCTGCGGAATGGAGAGACAGCAAGGTAAAGGCATGTATTGTAAAATACCAGATTACATTCAAGATATCACTGAGAATGTGCAAAACGCAGCCACGAATAGTGAACAGTGACTGATAGAATGTGATTTAGGGCTTTTGGTCTTCCACAACACTAGTGAGTCACTGATTAGTCAATTAAAATTGGTGACTGTTTAAAATGGATTGGATTGATAGATAAAAGATTAGTAGTCTATGGCTTGTGAGTGTCTGTGGCGCTGTTGAAATGGGGGCATCACCTTGCCAATGACAAGCTACCTTTACATATTTTTATTGTCTGTACTTCCTCCCCCCACGTGGCACTTTCCTTACATCTGCTCATCAGTCCTAGCATTATGTTCGGTCTCTAAAGCAGGGGTCTCCAAATATTCTAAACAAAGGGCCGGTTTATTGTCCTTCAGACTCTTGGAGGGACGGACTTTGGCCAGCGGGGGGTGGAAAATTTCCTAGCATCAATGGGTCTAAACATGTGGTATTAGGGGGAGAAATAGTGCCCCATTGTTGGTATCATAGGGAGGAATAGTGCCCCATTAGTGGTGTCAGTGGGTCAAATGTTGCTCCACTGTCGGTGTCAGATGTCAGAATAGTGTCTCGTATCAGTGGGAGGGATACTGGCCCAAGGGCCATATTAAGGCAGGCATCGGGCCGCAGTTTGGAGACCAATGCTCTAAAGGTTTGTTTATCCCTGTCTGCCCTCTGCTGGCTGCCCCCTGTGTTAGCTGTCGATCACTTACACATAACTTTGCTTTTTGTTCGGGATATCATTTTTGATTTGACTAATTGACTGGATTTGTTCTTTACGTTGTACATAGCACATTTATGTCTTGATCATCACAGGGAAAGTTCCAAACTCCAAAAGCTTCCATCAAATTGCATATTCAGCTAAAGAATAAATGTCAAATGTTTTCTTATAAGAGAGACAATGAAGCTAGGAAGTGAATTAAAAGTTTTCCAAACATCGTTTATTGCTATGGCTTACAAGTATTTTATAACAGCCCTTTTTGTTGTTCAAGTGTCCAGCACTTTTGTCTTCCAGCACATGGGTCTTGTGTTCCTTCAACACCAGATACACTATGTGCAGCACTTTGTATGTTCTCCCTGTGCTCGGTTTTCACCAAGATTAGCTGTTGTGCAGGTTCAGGTCCACATAAAAGTGCTCTGTGGCAGTGAGTAACTAAAGGAAGTGGTTATATACCGTAACCCTGTATAGTGTGGCGTTTTAAAAAAATATATATTTGAAGTAAACAACATGAATGAATCCAGCTTGACTTTAAATTTTGTTATTCCATTTTTTTCATATAGGATTCTGAGGAGGTCCTTCCATCCAGGGAAGCAGAAATTCCCAGAGGTTCCTCAGCAGTGACCACGGTTATATCTTCTGCTGTGAAGGATGAAGAGGAAGAGGAAGGGGAGAGGATCATGGCAGAACTTCAGGTAATACTCCTGGTGGGAGCAGGCATTTTTATAAGAATGAGTGTCACTCACATTATCAGTTCTGGTGTACTGTGAACCCAGCCTGTGTGATTATGCACCCCATAGAGGGCTTGTAAATGTCAGGCTGGGCTCACAAGAAATGGACAGAAGGGCATGGTTGTCATTCTGCCTGAAGAGAACAGCCGGTATTGAACCAAGAAAGGAGTCAGGGACCACACTGAAGCTTGGAGAGGGTAAGTAAAATGCCAACCAATGATCTTGTTTGCATTGGTTGTCATACAAGATTATCAGTAACCTCTTGAAAAGGTACAGACAGAGACTCAAATTCTAGAAGTTAAATAAACTTTTCATAGCATACTCTACTACTGCAATAGTCAGGTCACCAGCCTGACTGTAAATCTCAGCACTGGATGGACAGAAATACAGATAGTTTGGCAGGAAAAGGAGCTCCCTTAGTGTATTTCACTGCTATTCGTTGTTTTCCTGGAGAGGTCTTGCTAGGGTGGGGTAGTTACAAGGAATACCATTGTAGAGAAGAGTAATTTACAAAGAGTCAGGCCAACTGCTCTTATAGAGAGCGGGAACACTGAAAATGGGAATTTTGTGCTGAGAATCTATATTAGAAATTATTTTACCTAATCAGACATTTCAAAACAGGCACATCAGGACCACATTTATTTAATAACAGTGAACTTCCTTCACATTTCAGTGACTTAGTCCACTAAACTGCTTTTTTGCAGACAATTAATGAAAAAAGCAGCATCCTAAGTGAGACTACTAGTCTACAGAAAAGAGCCGTCCTTCATTATATATAACATTTTCCATCTTTTAGGCTTTCCAGAAGTGTTCGATAGTGGAAATTAATTCAAAGGTGCAGTATGAGCCCCCTAAATCAGAGAGACAAGAGAGAGATTTCAAACCACCAGGTTTAGCACTGCCCAAGGAGAAGAAGGTAATTCAGTGTGTAAGGCTTAACTTTAACCTTCTTGGCTTATACTAACCAACCCGGTATTCCTAAACTACCCACATTAACATTCAATGCTTTATAGAGGTCAGCTACTCTGAAAGATACATCCCTTCACAAAAACGTTACTTTAAAAAATGATACCTTCTTTTAAAATGCCTGTACAAAAGGAAAATGATTGTTCGATGGTTGGTTATTATTATTTAATCATAAATTCTTAAGGCTAAAAACAATTAAAACACATCCAGCCATGTGCAGTTACACTCTTATCTGATCCTTTTAAGACACATGTTGATATGCCTCTGAAACACATTGGAATTGGCCACATCGAACAATTCATGCTCTAGGCTCTTGGCAATTGCCGATGTACCTGCTGTCCCCTTGTTTGTTATCATTCAAGCTGCAGTAATACGTTTCAATAGTTGGATGTCTCTCCCTAGCTGTACTTGTTTTTTTTAATGCTTACATATATTTCTGCCTTCCCTGCTTGCATGCTTCCTTACTTGCTTCCTTTAACTTTTTTTTACATGTATATGTCTATAATATTATTTTCTTTTTTAAATTTCAGGCTGAATGTTTAAAAAATAATGAAGTCATTTTTGTTTTGCTATTGCATTTTTTTTATATAAATGATTAATACTTATGTGCACACAGTTGTGTACACTCAATATAGGTCAGGTGATGGGGGGAGGGGTTTAAAATTATTAGTAATAATGTTATAATTATAATAATTATTGTTATTACTATTAGTAAATTATAGCAAGCGGGTTGACTGTGTAGTAAAAAAACAACAGTAGCTTATGAACAGATTGTTCCATTTTTGCGTGAATTTGCTGACTGTTCGTGGAGGCCTGTCTGTGACCACACTGGGGAGATTTTTGTCTTGTCCTCATTTCAGCAGGACAAGAAATAAGGGAAGTAGTTGTCAATGGAACAATAAGTCACAGACAGTAATAATAACAAGGTTCTAACGTTTCGCAGTTTTACTGAAATTTTTTTTTTTTTGCTGCACATATCCCCAAAAGAGGGATATTTCATCACAAAAAGTGATGGGAAATCTGTCTAATGGGGACACAGCCTTAATAAAAACCTGAAAGGGGTACTATGCCTTCCCCGCTCTGTGCAAAACTAAAAAAAAAAAAAATTGGGCTGGAGTTAGGTTTTGTTAGTGCTTCTAAAGAGCTTTGACAAGAAAATGAACTTTTCGATTTACGCTGTAATATTTTCCCATAGGTGTCATGCACTATTTCAAAAGAAAGTTTAAGGCCCGAAAGCCCAAAACTTGAAAGTACAGAGGACAAGTGGAGATTTCACTTTCAAAGTTCTGCACCTGATTCTGCTAAGCATAGGCAGGATAACAAAGTTGTTGTTAATGAACAGTCTACATACAGTCTGTTCATAGGTAGGGATGAACATAGAAACAATGAAGAACAAAAAGAACCCAAAGGAGAAGAACACACCACTATAATTAGTTATCCAAAAAATCAGGTTTTAAACCAGTTGAGCGCTCCTGTACTTCCAGAAGTGGGTAATGGAAGAATAGAACACAAGACAGAGTCTTCAATGTCAACAATTGTTAAGGTTTCTAATGTAGAAAAAGTTTTAGAGAACCAGGAACCTAGCAAAGCTTTGCAAGAACAGGGAATGCCCTATTTAGATTTAGGTCAGAGAGTTGTACTACGACAGAAGAACTCAAGGAGGACTGTCAGCCAACCGTCTGAGGACACAGATTATCCTGCAATATCCCCGACGTCGCCAAATGAACCAAAGTCTCCAGCAGATAACATTGCCTTTATGATAACAAACACGGAAGTTCAGGTCTTGTCTACAGGTGAGGTCCAAGATATTGTAAACCGAAAGGGAAGCGAGTACCAGACAGTCAACCTTGATTGTGAGAACGTAGAGAAGGTTAACTTGAATACTTCAACCAATGCTGGGTCAGAAGATCCTGTTGTGAGTACAGATAAGAAGCCAGTCATTATTATATTTGATGAGCCAATGGATATTAGGTCTGCTTATAAAAGGCTTTCAACCATATTTGAGGAAGGCGATGATGATTTAGAAAAAATGATGTCAGAGGCAAGGATTGAAGAGGAGGAAGAAGATGAAGAAGATGAGGAGGAAAAGGAACCCAATGCACCTGCACCACAGCACAAGATTGACTTAATTAAAACAAAAACTACTACAGAAAGTGTCAAGGAACAGAGCAGATACAGATTTAACTATCCTTCTCTAGCAGAGATGAAACAGACTATGTTCAATGATGGCACCTCCTCTCAGACAGATGAAGACCGGTCTGATATCTCGGATTATCAGTTTGGTCAGAGACAAGATGTAAAAAAGAAATTCAAGTTCAAATTCCCTAAAAAGCAGCTTGCAGCTTTGACCCAAGCCATACGTACTGGGACGAAGACTGGCAAAAAAACTTTGCAGGTGGTCGTATATGAGGACGAAGAAGAGCTTGATGGAACGGTAAAGCAACACAAAGAAGCAAAAAGGTTTGAAATTGCAAGATCCAGGAGCAATGAGGAAAATACAAACCCTGCACTTGAAAAGCTAGAAGTCCACAGCCTTGCAGAATCAGATCAATTGTCCAGAACAGATGAAATCAGGCAAAACACTTACAGAACTTTAGATAGTCTTGAGCAAACCATCAAGCAGCTGGAAAGCACGATGAGTGAAATGACGCCAAGGCCAGGGTCTGATATTACTGAAATAAAAGAAGACACCAAAACATTCTCCCAATCTCCTGTCTTGGCTAAAGAACATGTGCTTGTGGAGGAAACAAAACTTGTCATAGAGTCTCCATCATCCCTACCTATTTCAGCACGTAAGGTATCTGTGCATAAAAAGCCAAAGTCATGAGTGTGTTCCAGCGGTGCCTAATCATTTGACTGCTGTTCTGGTGGTTGGCTTTTCCTGTAGGTGCCTAACAAACTTTTAGTTTATTATGTTTGATTACTTGGTGATGGGCAAATGAAGAGCAAAAACTGCTTGTCTCAACCTGTTTTTGTATCCTCCCTAAGAATCATTTACATATTTTATTTTTGACAGTAACCTCTGCATGGCTAAAGGTTCGTTTGATTTTGGTGGAGCATGTCGTGTGAACTCTCAGTGAAGTCACTTCTCTTGTATGATTCATGTGTTATCTCTGTCTTTCTCCCATTGGCTGTCCCTGTAGGGTTCAAATGGAGCTCCACAAACCAGCCGAATGCCAATACCAATGTCTTCTAAAAGTAGACAAGGAACCCCGGAAAAAACTAGCAAACAGCCAAAGCTTCAGGAGCCACAACGACAGTACAGACAGGTAGTTTTACCTTAGAGAAAAACTTTGGAAGGACAAGCCAAGTAATTGACTAAATGTAGCCAAAATAAAGGATGTCGTACTTTCACGCTTGTTTTTAGTTAAAATATCTGGATCTGGTGGCATGAAAAAATCCTATAGTATTTTTTTGCCTCCCTGTCGCCATTTCTGCATGCCTGCAATAAAAACACCCTCCTGCTTTGTTCCACTTCAAGACTCACAGCTAAGATGAACGGAACGCCGCTTATTGTGGTAACACGCGGGTAGACATCAGAGCGCACTTGACGACACCGAGCACTAACCATATGTATGTTCAATGCACTCCATTAACAGCTTGCTATTTCACTCCCATTCTAATCACATGGCATGACCCATGCAGCGCACCGTGCTCTAAGTGACTGTTACCGCACGCCTCTTCACCTTTCCCGTTCTATAAACCTTTCTGTGCTCTGTGGATTCTGCCAGGTCCAGTGAACTTCAGCAAACACTTTTAACTATTTGGGGGTTTGTCACCTGTGCCCGTGTTTTCATTGTTCAACGTTTTGACCGACTTGTCTCCCTGACATCTTTATTTGCAGGCTAACGGAGGTACTAAGAAAGCTGGTGGGGATGTTAAGGCTGCTTCCCCTACTTTATCTACTTCTAAGATTCCAGCTCTTTCCCCTAACACTGGAAAAAGCAGCTCTGTTCCCGCTCAGTGTATTGACACCCCTAACTCCCATAACCCCTTGGTGAAATCTCACATCCCAGTAACCAGCTCTAACACTCAGTCCAGTCGTGCTATTAACTCTTCTTCCCTCATCCGTCCTGCTCATAATGGCACTTCAAAGCTGCAGAGCCCTTCTTATGCAGGTAAAGGTCACCATCTCTCATTTTCACCGCAGAATGCGAACGGCAGGCCATCTCCTGCTGCTACTGCTTCCTCCTCCTCTGCTGCTGCCTCTCCCTCTACTTCTGTCTCTCCCACTTCACTGACTCAAGGTATGAAGAGCATCCGTACCATTCACACGCCTAGCTTCACCAGCTACAAGTCACAGAACGGAATAGCCAGCAAGATCACCACTCCCAAGGAGGCCTCATAACTCGTGCTTACCCGCCACTGTCACTGGATGTGCCATGATTGCGTCTTCGCGCGCAATCCCACCTTCTTCAGTCTCTCAAAACTTACTGTTCCTGTCTTTGTACATAGCAGGCCTAGCAATTCTTGTTGACCGTGTTGCTGTTGTAATTACTCTTGTTTTATTGGTCGTTTTGGCTGATTTATAAGATCTGGAGTATGGAACGCGAGTTGCCAATATCAGTCAGTCAAGTAACAGATACCATAGTTCCCTTTTGGTGGGAATATGGGAGCACCCAAGCAAATGTTAGTTCTCATTTTCCAAACAAAAGTAGTGGCTGCTATTGGCAATACTTGATTCTTTCCTCTCCTTAAGCTCTCTTAAATTGGCCTTCTTGTTTTTATGTAAATTGAAAGTCTGTGTGTGATTGTATATATTCTAATACTGTAAGTTCGCATGTGTGTATGTGTGTGTATGTGTGTGTGTGTGTGTGTGTGTGTATAAACTAGGAAGGCTGGAAAAAAAATTAAAACTAAAAGGAACTTAGTGTGGATGCAAAATATTTTGTATAGACTATTTTTCATTATGGAACCTGCCAGAGATAAAAATCTAGCACAAAGTTTTATTCTTTATTTTACATCATGCTGGCTTTGACTACAGATTTCTATTTTTGTCAACTAGACATCTTTGTTGCTTTTATTTTTTTGCCAAGATATTTTCTTATAAAGCGAACGTGTCTTAAGGCTCCGGCCAGGTCACTCTACAATGGGTGGAGCTAATCAGAGTTAACTTTGCTTAAAGGGAATCTCTCATCAAAAATATGTTGCATTGAAAAGGAATTTACAAGAGAACTTGAAACCTCTTTGGGGTGACCCCCCCCCGTGCAGTAATACAGTGGTTCTGTATATGAAGGGAGGTGGGGACTCACTCACTGAGCTAAAGGACAGCTTCATGAAACATTTATTTTTAAAAATTGTCTTTGCCTAACTTATTTTTTTTATATATATATATATATATATATATATATATATATATATACCGTATATATTTTTTTTTTATTGGTTGGATGGTGGCTTCTGTTAGTTATAGACCACACAGAACACTGTTAACCAGTCAAATGTCAGGCTGAATAAACGAAAAAAAAAAAAAAAAAGACAGTATACCTGTAAAAGAAGGTCAGTTTTTTTTCGAAATTTTAATGTAATGTACATACAAATGTTCTCACATTTCATAAAAAAAATAAGAACCAAATGTGTATCTATCTATCTATCGTAATCATGGATTAGCTGTATTTGCTGCTCCCTTGGGAAGACCTCTTCCAACTCCAGCACCATCAACAGGTCAAGTTTGGCTTTTCAGCCAAGCTACCTTTCTTTAGATATGGGCAATTACAGTAAAACCTTGGATTGCGAGCATAATTCGTTCCAGAGACATGCTTGTAATTCAAAGCACTTGTATATCAAAGCAAATTTCCCCATAAGAAATAATGGAAACTCAAATGATTTGTTCCACAACCATTTATTCATAGGTCCTTTATTTTACAGTGCATATAAAAAGATTATAGAAATGTGACCAGGTTGTGTAACAATAAAAATGTCCATCCACAAATGGAAGCCTCCACAGGGGGATTAGAAGCAAAATCCAGCAGGAACTACAGAGTATAAAAGAGAGGAGAGGCGCCTATAAGTGTAGCAATATGTTGCTAAATGTTGTACCTTCTTTAAATGTAACCATATGGCTACACTTCTTGTATATTAAGACATCGCTTGTGTATGAAGTCAACATTTATTTAAAATTTTTGCTTGTTTTGCAAAACGCTCTTAAACCAAGTTTCTCTCAAACCAAGGTTTTACTGTAATTTAGTAACGATTTGAAATTTAGAAAAAAATTTTACTCGGATGTATACGAATCTTGGAATTACAATAGTAACACATTTAATTTAATGCAAAATAAGCTATAAGGAAACACGATTCGGATGATATGATGCAATATTTTGGCCCTTTTGTTAATGTTTAAAGCATCCAAAATAATGTAACGACATAACGAATGATCTGAATTGATTCTGATCCATTTTATTTTTATGTTGCATTAACATTTTTCATTATTATAAAAAATGCACTATATATGAAATAGTGCAATAAATACAGAAAGGTATAAAAGCAAAATAAGATGGTGATTCCAATGTATTGTGTTTGGGTTGGATGGAGGTGGATCCTTCAGAATCTCCGAATCATAACATAATGAATGAATTTGAATTTTTTTTTTCCATCCATTATTCTAGGATTCTGACTTTCTGACGGATTCACCTCTATCCAAACCCAAACAGAGTGCACAAGTAATTTCCTGAAATAATGAATGAACACTTTAAAACGAATATAGCCAATCTTCCGAAATATGAATAGTTTTGGAACAACGAATTTACAAAACAAACCCAAATATACAAAACGAATTCCGAAAATGAATCGTTCTGATATAATGAATATGACCAAACTAAATGATTAACTTGACTAATGAATCTGAAACAAAACAGATTTTTTTAGTCATGCACATCTCTACCTTTCTTCATATGTTGCTATGGAGAATACACTAGAGCTCCCACTTTTTACAGCATTTCTGTGTTTTGCACCCTCCATTCAGGTTTGTCAAATTCAAATGAAGCATCGGGCTGATTTGAGTGGTAGACATGTGCACTGCCGAAAATTTTGTTGTTTTCGTTTCATTCGTTTTTCTGCTTTTTCGGAAATTCGGGAAATTCTGAATTCCGAATTTTCAAAAAAAGCAAAAAAATTATAAAACGAAAGCGAAAAAAACACATTTTTTGAATTTCCTGAATTTCTGAAAAAAAACAAAAAAGCAAAAAAACGAAATTTTCGAATTTCGGAAATTCTAAAAATTCGGAAATTCAACTTTCCAAATTTCCCATTTTTGAATTTTAGATTTTCGAATTTTGCAATCTCGAATTTTTCTAATTTTCAAATTTTCGGAAATTCGGAATTCGAAATTTTGGAAATTTGGAATTCGAAAATCCGAAAATTTGGAAATTGGGAAAAATTCAAAATTTCGGAAAAAACAAAATTTCTCAAAATTCGTTAAAAACAAATTGGAAACTAAACGAATTGCACATGTCTATTGAGTGGCATTATTCTTCAAGAGGACACAATGGAGTTGATTTATTGAAGGCAAATAGGCTGTTCACTTTCTAAGGGAATTTATCCTTATCTTAGTGAATGTGGTGAAATTCACTTTGCTAAGGATATCATGTGTAAGGGTAAAAAAATTGTTTTGTTTTCTGCTTGCACATGATTGGACAATGGAATTCAGCAGAGCTTCACCTCATTCACAAAGCTAAGGGAAAATTCCTTTGCAAAATGAACAGCCTTTCGTAAATCAACCCCAATGGGTCTACTGTGGGACACCGTTGCCTAATTCCAGAAAAAGATTATAGAGCTTTAGTAGATGACAATATAGTATCATCACCAACTTGCAACATTTTATCCCAAAGAAAGAGACCTTAAAGCAGAGTTCCACCCAAAAGTAGAACTTCCGCTTTAAGCACTCCTCACCCCCTTACATGCCACATTTGGCATGTCATTTTTTTTTGGGGGGGGAGTGGGAGCTTCGGTAGGAGTGGGACTTCCTGTCCCACTTCCTCCTTCCGCCCAGAGACCGCCTCGGTGACTCCTGCTGTCGCCTTAGACGGCCCCTCTCTCTAGATGATCTCCTGGGACAGGTCCCAGGAGCTCGCCTGTCCACTCGGGGAGCACAGCGCCGCTCGCGCATGCGCAGTGTGTGCCCGGGCCGTGAAGCCGAAAAGCTGTCACGGCCGGGTGCCCACAGAGTGAATGGAGGCGCCGGCGGAGAGGGGGGAGTAGAGCGAAGCTCCGGGCGGCCGCATCGCTGGACAGTGGAGCAGGTAAGTGTCTATTTATTAAAAGTCAGCAGCTACACTTTTTGTAGCTGCTGACTTTTAATAAACCTAAAAAAAGGCTGGAACTCCCCTTAAAAAGATTTTCTGAAGCATTGAGTTGCACAGAAGTGTAGCTTTTGTCAGACGCCGAACACTTCAGTTTAAAATTTCAAACCACTGAATGGCTCAAAGGGGAAGTGAATGGGCCACTTGTGGCCCCAAAATGCCTGCTGTAATGAATCCTAACACTATGCTTGTCACATCTGATAATCCAGGTGAATTCGGAGAGGAGGGGATTAAACTACTCTCCTCCACCTTCTAATTAGTATTACTAGACAGGATTTAAAAAGAAAATCTTTATTTGATAAAATGGCTTTCTGAACTGAAATTTAGAATAATACTATGTTTCATCTATTTTTGATAGTGGATTCCCTTTAAGGTCACACCTAAATAGCACCAAGGCACAGCCGTTTGGTTATACTTAAAAACCCGATATATGTCAAATTCATCTGTCATTGGTTGAATGACCCATTTCTTGATTCTGATACATTTTTTATTTTTTCAGAGTGACTGCCTACTATTGCCCTTACTCTGGGTTATAAAACATTAAACTCATTGGGCTTATGTGTAAAAATTGGGCATCAGAAAAAAAATATGTTGGAAGTTGCATGCATTTCAGCAGCATCCTGGTTGGTTGCAATCAGACACTTCCTCTTCAGTTTTTACACATCAAGCCAGTTCTAGTCTTATAACAGTGTGTAAATAATACATATGCTATATTTCTACATACAGAGATGTGCTAAAGATTTACGGCGGCGGTAAGCAGCGGGTGTGTGCCATTGCAGGCGCTATATACTGCGGCCCAGGCGTGCTGCTTCCCGCCCCCCTCTTCAGTTATGCATGATTTCACACAGTGGCAGCCTGGAAAGAAAGAGTTTGCACAGATTTTGTAAATTAATGAATTTGTATAACTACTGTAACAAATATCTATAAAAAAAAGCAGAGATCACTTTTCAGAAAAAAATAAATAAAATAAAGTGATGCATGCTGTCGGTATGTTGTGTATTTTATTTTACTGCTGAAGAGACCTGTAAATGTAAAAAAATAAACATGGAGTTCAAACCAAGGAAATGGGGGGGGGGGGGGGGAGGGGCACTTATTAACTTCAGCATGTCAGACTGATCATCAATGCTTCATTCATCAAATATGTTCTTCTTTATTAGAGATGCTTTAAGCGATATTAAAGTCTTGTGTTTTTTTGTTTTTTTTTAAATAAACAATCAAATGTAATTTTTACCTGCTCTGTGCAGTTGGTTTGCAGTTGGTTGCATGGAGTAGCCCCGATTCTTCTCTTCTCAGGTCCCTCACCCCCACCTTACTCTGTCTCTTGATTGGCTCACTGGCCATGATTGACAGCAGTGGGAGCCAAGGGCTCCCATTGCTGCCAAAAGCCAATCAGTAATGCAAGTCCCCAGAGATGCAAGGCTCTCATTGACATCAATGGATCGAGAGGGGGCTCAGGTAAGTATTTGGGAGGGGGGGGGGGGCTGCTGCACACAGGTTTTTTTACCTTCATGCATAGAATGCATGAAGGTAAAAAAAACTTGTGCCTTTGCAGCCACTTTAAAAGCGGTTTTAGCCGTTTAGGCAATTTTTTAGCTTAACACATTAAGCACAATAAAATGTATATTCTTACCTCAGCACTGCTGGCTTCTGGTCTCCCAGTGTTGCTTCCGTGAACTTCCAGTCTTCACAGAAAAAAGTTACCAGTGGATAGTGCAGCCTTGAGGCAGTTTTATCTTGTAAAAGGGAGGAGAGAAGAGCCTTGCCATCCTAGACTATGGGGCTGTGTGTTATTATTGATGTACACAGTGTAGAGAAACACATCTAATCCCTGCAAGAGTGGCTTCCAAGGACGAAGTGCTACCCCCATAATAGCTGCTGGATAGAATGGGTCCTCTCCTTATAGCCTCGACTTCAAGAGCTTCAGCCCCTCTGACACACTAGGTTGAGTGTACAAACATACAATATCACAGGAAATCACTGAAAGTACTACTTAGTACCCAGTAGTAGTGATATATATATATATATATATATATATATATATATAAAAAAGAAACAGTTACCAAACCAGGTAGTAAATATGGTTGGTAACTAGGCAAGCATCAAATGGATTACCGATGGTAATAACACAATTTAGCATACAATGTGATTATCAGTAAGGAGTAGGCATAAGATGACGTTTGGCATAACCAAGATGACATTTAACCACTTGCGGCCCGTCCACCATACATTTACTGCGACAGGGCGGCCGATCTGTGCCAGATCACGTACCTAATGCGTGATCTGACACTTTCGGGTCTGGGGCACGCAAAGTCTGATCACACACAGCGGGAGCCCAACAGCGGGGACTACAGACTCAATGTCTACCGGCACCCACCGATTACACAGAACACAGGCAGAATGCTATGTAAACAAGGCAGAATGTCGTTCTGTCAGAAGGGAAGGTATTGATCCTGTGTTTCTGCTAAGCAGGAACACAAATCTTTGCCTTCCCCTAGTCAAAGCACATGCCCCACAGTGAGTAACCACTGGCTAGGCACCCATTTAACCCTTTGATCATCCGTTAACCCCTTCCCTGCCAGTGTCATTAGTACAGTGAAAGTGCATATTTTATTTAGCACTGATCACTGTATTGGTGTCACTGGTCCCCAAAAAGTGTCAGTTAGGCGTCTGATTTTTCCATTGCAATATCGAAGTCCTGCTATAAGTCGCTGCTCGCCACCATTACTAGTGAAAAATAAATAAAAATATCCCATAGTTTGTAGACGCTATAACTCTTGCGCAAACCAACCAATATACACTTATTGGGAGGATTTATTTTTACCAAAAACATGTAGCAGAATACATATTGGCCTAAATTGATGAAGAAATTAGATTTTTTACATTTTTTATTGGATACTTTTTTTTTAAAATGTCGGTCTTTTTTTTGTTTCTAGCGCAAAAAATAAAAACAGCAGAGGTGAGCAAATAATACCGGAAGAAAGCTCTATTTGTGGGAAAAAAAGGACAAACATTTTATTTAGGTACAGCGTCACACGGCCACGCAATTGTCAATTAAAGTAATGCAGTGCCGTATCGCAAAAATTGGCCTGGTCATGAAGAGGGGTAAATTTTCCGGAGGTCAAGTGGTAGATCATAACCAATAGCAAGGCCACCTCAAGTGCAGCAGTGAGCAGTAGTAAAATGTAATCTACTGAGTGCTGGAATTATTATGTCATAGCGCATTTATGGTGGTGATGCAAGTCCTAGAACAGCTGGGTATACACTGCCAAAAAGAAATTGAGGATAATAGCAGAGGGGGCAGGGGAACAAGGAGGGTTTGCAGATTAATTGTTACATGAGGGGCAGTCCTTTGAGATGTTCTTCTGCTGGCTATTGTTGGGGCCCTTTAAAAGCGTTTTTGCACTTAACGACAGTCCCAGTTAACCCGCATGCAGTATAGATATGGTATATATTCAGCACAGGTGCAAAGCAAGTGTCGTTCAGATGTGGTAAAGGTTTGGTATAATGTAGTATAGGTGCAGTCTAGGTTTGGAAGTGTGGTATGGATTGGGTACACTTGGTTTCTGGCTCTCAGTGCCTCAGTCCCTGCTAGCAGTGTCAGCAATGAGAGAATGGTGCTCTCGCCAGTCCCCAGTTCTCCAAAAGCCTCTGGTGATCAGCGGTGGGAAGCAGAGAGTGAGTTGAGTGGTCACTCCAGTCTCCCTGATGCAGCAGTGCTGACTGCCCCCCGGGTGTCCTGACTCCCAGTCTCGGACCTCTGCTGGTATGGTCTCCCATTGGTAGAAGATTTTCCAGACAGAGGCTCTCTCTCTCTCTAACTCCCGTGATGATAAAGAGGAAGAACTTTCCCAGGCAGTTGAATAAAAATCCTTTCTCCACCCCTCCTACTGCAGTGTCTATTGGGATCTGTAGTGTAACTAGTGGCGGCCCGTAATGAAGGGCGCAGGGGCGCCGCCCCCTTATCCATGCGTCCGGTCCCAAAATCTACATGCGGGATGCCAGACGCCTTGATTCCAATGGGTTTTTTTTTTTTTTTTTAAGAACGTGATTAGAGCGAGAGGCTCTAATAGGTTTCAAAAAAGGATGGGCACTGCGCCCCGACAATAGCGAATTAATATTTGCTATGATCTTCCTGATTATGAATATTCGCTATTGTCTTCCTGATTCTACTCCTGGCCGATCAGGAAGCAGCTCCTGAAACCTGATTGGCCAGGGAGTCTTAGAACTCCCAATCATATCTCAGAACACATTGGCCAGGAGGAGAACAGAGAGGAGAATGGGCTGGCTTTTCATTCCCCCTGCCTCTCTGCCGCCAAGGCGGGGATCATTGTGGCGATCATCTACCGTGGAGGAGGGTATGCTTGCGGCAATCGTCCATCTGGGGTGGGGGGCTGAAGCTGCCCCCCCCTGAAATATTTAGCACTAGCCGTCACTGAGTGTAACCATTATAGTGTAGCCATTATATGGCTGCCGTCTCAAGCTACAACTCCCAGGATTCTCAGAGCTCTGCATAGAAGTCTGTAGGCTTGCATGGCCTTGGCTTCCCCCTGCTGGCTGCTGGGGAGGATGGTGCAGCATAACATCAGTATCCAAGTAGAGGGAGATATAAGAATAAAAGGCAGCGTCTCCACCATATTGTTGTTGCCCAGCACCTGGCTACGCTGGAGCACCGGCTTAAACAGGAACATAGCCAACAGTACAAACAAATGACAACGGCCCCAACCTATAACTGTAGCTGCTGACTTTTAATAACGACACTTACCTGTCCTAGGCGCCCGCAATGTCGGCCCCCCGAAGCTGATCCTGGCAGGTCCCGGTGCCGCCATCCTCACTAAGGGAAACAGGCAGTGGAGCCTTGCGGCTTCACTGCCCGTTTCCTACTGCGGATGCGTGAGTCTCACGGCGATTTGTGAATGGGCGGCTGCTTTCTGGGATACACACAGTTCCCAGAAGGCAGCGCGCCCCATTCACCAGAAGACAACGCAAGGAGGAAGAAGACCTGCCGACGACTAGGAAGAGGCAGATTAGGAACATTTGCATAGCAACCGCCATTTCTGGTAAGTAAAAAAAAAAAAAATTCTATTTATTTGCAGGATTTTGGTGTATTATTATTTTTTTTTTTTTTAGGGTGGACCTCCACTTTAACAGCAAGGATCACATGAAAGGGCGATGCATGTCAAACAAAAACAAAATAAAAATTCCCACCTCAACTTACCAGCCAGCCTGCAACAAACTGAATTGTCCTGTTTAGTCTGCACACACTTCCATATACATGCGTAAGCTGCAGAGGCCACCTCAAGGCACCCCAGTATTATCTGCAGTCCTAATTCTATAAATTTTCAGGGCCTCCGTATTAGGAGCACTTATATAATAATGGATAGATCGAGTGCAGGTGTGCCTAGAGGGAGCCCACCCCTCAAAGGCACAGAGGGGCACTGGACACCCAGTAAGAGCACAATGGCAGCAAAGGTGTCTCTATTAAAAAAATTATTATAGTTAGGACTGCAGATAATAATGGGATGCCTTGTCAAGGCCTCTGCAGCTTACGCATATATTTGCAAATGTGTGCACACTAATCCCCTGTATCTAATGTGAACTGTTGGGCAGGAGAATTTGGTTAGCTGGTAAGTTGAGTTGGGAATTTTTATTTGTATGACATGCGTCACCCTTCCTTGTGCTCCTTGCTGTTAAGGCCAGTTATAGGTGGGGCAGTTGCCATTTGTTTGTACTATTGGCTATTTGGTGAGGGGGCGCACGTGACACCTTTGCTGCCATTGTCAGAACACAATAGCACAGGGGGAGAGATCACTGAAGTAACATTGCTTAGTGAGTAAAGCAACCTCTCAAACTAGGACTCAACAATTTGGGACCCTTACTTTTTAATATCTTTATAAATGATATTGGGTCTGGGATTAAAAGTAACATTTCTGTCTTTGCAGATGACACTAAGCTATGCAGTGGAATAACGTCCTTACAGGATGTCGCCAATTTACAAGCCGACCTCAATGCTCTGTTTAATTGGGAGACTATGTGGCAGATGAGGTTTAATGTTGATAAATGTAAAGTTATGCACTTGGGGGCTAGGAACATGAATGCATCATACATAATAGGGGGGAGTAATACTGGGGGAATCCGTAGTGGAGAAGGATCTGGGGGTTTTGGTAGATCATAAGCTTAATAATAGCATGCAAGGCCAAGCTGCGGTTTCCAAAGCGAGCAAAGTTCTTTCTTGTATTAGGAGAGGTATGATTTATAATCCAGAAAGAGAGATATACTTTTGCCTCTGTTCAAATTAGTAAGACCTCATCTGGAATATGCAGTTCAGTTTTGGGCACCAGTTCTCAAAAAGGATATTGGGGAACTGGAGAAAGTGCAGAGAAGGGCAACCAAACTGATAAGAGGCATGGAGGAGCTCAGCTATGAGGAAAGATTAGAGGAACTGAATTTATTCTCTCTTGAGAAGAGGAGAATAAGGGGGGATATGATCAACATGTACAAATATATAAGGGGTCCATATAGTGAAATTGGTGTTGAGTTATTAACTTTACGGTCAACACAAAGGACAAGGGGGCACTCTACGTCTAGAGGAAAAGAGCTTTCATTGCTAAATATGGAAAGGTTTCTTCACAGTAAGCGCTGTGAAAATGTGGAATAGACTCCCTGCAGAGGTGGTTCTGGCCAGCTCAGTAGATTGGGTACTGAAAGTTGATCCGGGGAAAATCTGATTGCCTTTCGGGGGATCAGGAAGATTTTTTTCCCCTGCTATAGCAAATTGGATCATGCTCTGCTGGGTTTTTTTTCGCCTTCCTCTGGATCAACTGTGGGTATAGGATTGTGTATATGGGATTGTACGATATTTTTTATTAATTTATTTTTATGGTTGAACTAGATGGGACTTGTCTTTTTTCAACCTGACTATGTAACTGAATGTGTGTACCCAGCATTAGGCTGGGGGTGGGGATTTGACCTAGCTTAAAGGGTAAATCAGATTTCAGGCATCCCCTGCAACAAAAATTTCATTTTTGGCGAGATACCCCCAATAGGAAATCACGTCTAAGGAGATGCAGACCCAGCAATTTTCCTCATTAGAGCTCTGCGAGTGCAGCAGCTGATTGATAATTATGAAGCCACTCCCATACAGATTCACTGTACACATGGACAGACAAACATTTATTTCTTCAGAATAACAAAAGGTAGGAATCTGCAACAAAGTTTGTTAAAATCCCTGCAATGTACATTAGATCCCCCAGAGGGCAACATCTTATTTCTCATTAAAAGCAGAGTTACTCTTTAATTGCAGCAGAGAAAAGCCAAGTTACTGGGCTGGAAGTGCTTTCTTGGCAGAAATACAATTCATTGAGAGGTAATAGTATTTTGGTGGTATATGTAGCTCATTGCCTGGAGTTCAGCTTTAAGAGCAGTATAAACTCTTTTGAAAGCTACATAATACATTTGGCTAAGAGGCAGTTATAGAGAACAAGGGAACATTGGGTGCAATAGAAACATTGAAGAGTCTATAAAACCATTTTATGAATTCTTTTGCTGGAGTCGCTTTGTAAAATGCTTGCAGCCATCGAGAGCTCTTTTGCTATGTTGTAGTGACACCTAGTGGCCAATGTACAGGATTTCACAAAACGACCTAAATGTCAACTTCTGACTTCCGGCACAAATTTGGAAGATTCCTTCCTAGAAATGTATTCAGTTCTGACAATCTGCAGTAGAGAAGTATTTATCATGCTATATTATAAGACAGCAATGGTTATGACTGGATTTGTATTGAGGCTACGTTTGCATCTGAGCAGCGTTTTAACGTTGCACCCCAAATGCGGGTAGCAGCCGTGTGTTCTCCATGTCACAAAGCACGCATCGATGAGCAGGTTGGTATGTGAGCTTCTTTGGCACATTTTTAACACAACAGGCTTTTGATTTGAATGGCCTGCCTTTTGTGCAAAAATGTGTCAAAGAAGCTCATGTCACATGGAAAACACACAACTACTACCCGTATCTGGGGTGCCATTTAAAATAATATCACCGTAAGCATGTTTCAGTGCGTTTTTGTGGAAACGTGGGCAAAAAACATGCGTTTCTGCTACACTCAGATGTGAACGGGGCAAGTGAAGCACTTAGTCCCACTAAACTGTAATTTCCATGCACACGTCCCAGAGCAGCTGCGCCTCTGTAAACATTGAATGAAGGAAGGAGCTGGATTTATCATTGGGTCTGCTGTATTATTCCTTTTTTTTTTTTTAACATAATATGGCATTTTAATTGAGCAAGTGTGTTTATCTACAAGTTGTCTTTATACTGCATTGCTACACAGTGGCTGAAATTGGAGTTAAGTTTTCAGTAGGGGTGTTTGCTGTATACAGTGAAGGAAAAAAGTATTTGATCCCCTGCTTATTTTATACATTTGCCACTGACAAAGAAATGATCATTCCATAATAATTTTAATGGTAGGTTTATTTTAACAGTGAGAGACAAAATAACAAAAAAAATCCAGAAAAACGCATTTCATAAAAATTATAAATTGATTTGCATTTTAATAAGTGAAATAAGTATTTGAGCCCTTTGAAAAACATGACATAGTACTTGGTGGCAAAACCCTTGTTTGCAATCACAGAGGTCAGACGTTTCTTGTGGCTGGCCACCAGGTTTGCACACATCTCAGGAAGGGTTTTGTCCCACTCCTCTTTGCAGATCCTCTCCAAGTCATTAAGGTTTTCGAGGCCGACGTTTTGTAACTCGAACCTTCAGCTCCATCCACATATTTTCTATGGGATTAAGGTCTGGAGACTGGCTAGGCCACTTCAGGACCTTAATGTGCTTCTTCTTGAGCCACTCCTTTGTTGCCTTGGCGGTATGTTTTGGGTCATAGTCATGCTGGAATACCCATCCACGACCCATTTTCAATGCCCTGGCTGAGGGAAGGAGGTTCTCGCCCAAGATTTGATGGTACATGGCCCTGTCCATCGTCCCTTTGATTCAGTGAAGTTATCCTGTCCCCTTAGCAGAAAAACCCCCCCAAAGCATAATGTTTCCACCTCCATGTTTGACGGTGGGGGATGATGTTCTTGGAGTCATAGGCAGCATTCCTCCTTCTCCAAACACGGCGAGTTGAGTTGATGCCAAAGAGCTTGATTTTGGTCTCATCTGACCACAAAACTTTCACCTAAGTCTCTTCTGAATCATTCAGATGTTCATTAGCAAACTTCATACGATCCTGTACATGTGCTTTCTTGAGCAGGGGGACATTGTAGGCACTGCATGATTTCAGTCCTTCACGGTGTAGTGTGTTACTAATTGTTTTCTTGGTGACTATGGTCTCAGCTGCCTTGAGATCATTGACAAGATTCTCCCGTGTAGATCTGGGCTGATTCCTCACCGTTCTCATGATCATTGAAACTCCACGAGGTGAGATCTTTCATGGAGCCCCAGACCGAGGGAGATTGATAGTTATTTTGTTTCTTTCATTTGCGAATAATCGCACCAACTGTTGCCACCCTCTCACCAAGCTGTTTGGCGATGGTCTCGAAGCCCATTCCAGCCTTGTGTAGATCTACAATCTTGTCCCTGACGTCCTTGGACAGCTCTTTGGTCTTGGCCATAATGGAGAGATTGGAATCTGATTAATTGCTTCTGTGGACAGGTGTCTTTTTCATATAGAAGACACCTGGGAGCCAGAAATCTTGCTGATTGATAGGGAATCAAATACTTATTTCACTCATTAAAATGCAAATCAATTTATAACTTTTTTTGAAATGCGTTTTTCTGGATATTTTTGTTATTCTGTCTCTCGCTGTTAAAATAAACATACCATTAAAATTGTAGTGGGCAAACGTATAAATCAGCAGAAGATCAAATATTTTTTCCCTCACTCTAAGCTGATAGTAAGAAGGTATACCTAAAATAGTTTATGGGGGGAGTTCAAAGTGGGAAGCATGGTGTAGTTCAAGGAGCCGTGTGATGTAGGGCAGCGACATAAAGTTTGCAGCGTTGCATGCTATAATAAAAAATGGTGTCAATGGGGGATCATGAGAGTATGCATGTTACTGTACAAATCTTTAGAAGGTTCAAGTTGTGGTAGATCACTTGAAGTTATGGATTTGCACACAAATGTTGTGATGCCAAAATTCAACAATGGTACAAACATGGTCAATGATGGTGAATCGTCCCAACTGTACTGGTTCCAAAGACAATCACCAAGGATGGATTTGCACACCTACCACTTTGGGATGACGTTCGGCTTTCTGGCAACTTCCCAGGAATCTTGAAGGTTGCAAACTAAGCGTTTGTCCGAAAATTTGGAAGCTCACCACCAGAAATAAGAAACAATCTATAACACGTCTAGCCCTTACCTCTGCCCAGCTGAGTCACAAGAGCCAAAAATATAAAAGGAGCCGATACTTTTTGTACAATGACCGTATGAAACTGTTCGTGTTGGTTTTAATATGTGACTTTTATTGATGTTTAAATAAAATAAAAATGTATTTTTATAGATTTGTCTCTAATTTGAACAATATGCACAAAAAAAACTCCCATTCCCTACTTCTCTATTTGAAATTCTATAAAGGAATGGATAACCCAGCCCCTTACTATAAAAGGGTGGGCTCACTGCAGTCATATTATCAGTGTATGTCGAATCAGTTCCCAAAATCATAAGTGTTCCTGCAACACAAAAACACACAATATTCATACATATTCATTTTACAGGGGCATGGTGGTGCCATTATTTTCTTGATGCCAACCCAACGCATTATTCGTCTGAGCCAAAACACATGGTAACATGCATTTTAGTGGGGCACAATAAAAAAAAAAAAAAGGGGGGGTCATCCAGTACTTTTGTGCAAATTTGCTTATGGTAGGGCAGCCTATTGAAATGAAGGGGGCGTCACATAGCTGTCTGTAAGGCTCTGTTCACACCTGACAACTCTGTGAAGGGCGAGGCACTGCTTTTTCTTATTAGTAGTACTATTATTTTTATATGATGCCATCGGTACAGTCCCATGGCAGTGTCTGGATCCCTATGCCTTCTGATTTACAGTAGCTTGCTTTTTAGGGCTTATTCACATATACAGCAGGGGTAGAAAAAAATTAAAATAGGCATTTGGCTTGCAATTTAACAGCCCCTGCACTTAACCTAGCACAGCAATTGGGGGGGGGGGGGGGGTACACATATTGTGGCCATAGCAAAAATTATAACCCCAGATTTGTTTATTTTCTAACAGAAAATTTGTGCACATCTTTCACCCTCCTTTCCTGTCACTGAAATCCACACGAATATAGAAAAGATAACTTTCCAATCTTTACATATATTAAAATGCACTGAACAATTTACTAATTTGCTTTTCTTAAACCTCGTACACACAATCGGATTTTCCAACAACAAATGTGTGATGGGAGGGTTTTGTCGGATAATCCGCCCGTTTGTACGCTCCATCGTACAATTGTTGTCCGGTTTTTCTGACAAATGTTTTATAGCATGCTCTCAAATTTTCCGACAACAAATGTGTGCCGTCAGATTATCCGATCGTGTGTACAGAAGTCCGACGAAAAATAAATCCAAAGTACAAAAACGCATTCTCAGAAGCAATGCTCACCATTGCACAACATTAGCAGGAGTTGCCCAAAGGTTGGCGCTAAAGAGATGAAAAAACACGAAGTTTCGTATTTGTTGGCTGAGACAGTTTTGCCGTCTGTATGCAGAAGTTCGCGGCCAACGCCCTTCGGACAAAAGCCCACGGATTTGTCTGAAGGAAATCCGATCGTATGTACAAGGCTTTAAAGTGGTGCAGCGTGCGCCAAATTCATGGACCGGTCTAGAATTTATACCGGACTTTGGTGCATGCTGCGCCACCTTTGCAAGGTCTGTGTCAGATTCTCTGTATGCCAAAAGAGGTTTGGTCTTCGTCCTGTAAATTGTTTAAGAGACACATTGGAGGAAATATGTCACTGAGAAAATAGTAAAGTGACCGGTGTGCACTAAAAGAAAAAATGAAATATACAAATAATAAAACAAATTTTCAAATCCAATGTCACCAGCCCAAAAAGCATTGTCCCCCATACAGAACATGTCTGAGGGAGGTGAAGCTCATTCACAGTCTCATTTTTATTCCTGAGCACACCCTGTACTACCATGTTTCCCCGAAAATAAGCCCGGGTCTTATATTTATTTTGGCAACAAAAGACACGGTAGGGCTTATTTTCGGGGTAGGGCTTACCATGTAATGTGCTGTCTTCTCTCCCTCTGCCTGACAGGAATCCCCAGTGTGAACTGAGTTAAAATGCTTGTAAATTCCTAGAATCCACTCTATTACAGTAGTATATAATGTACAATGTGTGTGTTTCTGTAATATAATTGTGCCAAATACCTTCGTTATATCGCCGCTCTGCGATTCTGTGACCCGCCAGAGCTCTCTTCCCCGCATTTATATTACAGAAACACACACATTGTACATTATATACTTCTGTAATAGAGTGGATAATAGGATGTTACAAACATTTTAAACTAGGGCTTATTTTCAGGGCAGGGCTTATATTGCAGCTCTCCTGGAAAATAACGCTAGGTCTTATTTTCGGGGTAGGTCTTATTTTCGGGGAAACACGGTAAATGATTTCTAAGAATAAAAAGGTGATATAATAAACATTCAAAACACCAGTTTTATAGAGTTTAAACAAAATAAAAACGATTTTAAAACTTCAAATCTTGTCCTTTCACACGGATTCGGCTTATATAAGTTTACACTTCAATTCTCATCACGGGCCACCTAAGCGACTTGGTAACCGGTCACAGGCCACAATGTGTGGATGACAGGTCCACGTCCACTCTGCATATGCAGAGCAGACACAGACATCCCACTCTACTCTATGGACCCTCCGATCTGCCCAGATAGAAGGGGACAGATCCCCCCCTTCTTTTTTTAGCGTTGGGATCTCCAAACTACGGCCCTCCAGCTGTTGTGGAACTACACGTCCCATAAGGCATTGCAAAACTCTGACATTCACAGACATGACTAGGCATGATGGGAATTGTAGTTCCTGAACAACTGGAGGGCCGTAGTTTGGAGACCCCTGGCGGATTGGAGGTAGGTGGGTGTAAATGGCCACAAGTCTGTTTATATCTGCGACTCCAAAGAGGTGAATGGAGGGTCCAATTGGGTCAGACCGATTGTTTCAAAGGGGCCTAAGGCTGCTTTCACACTGATGCGTTGTGGTTTAGCCACACCAAGGGTGCAGTACACCTGTAGATTTCCTGTGGGTTAGCTACACTTTGCCATAGATTTCTATTATATCCTGCAGGCGTGGTGCACTTTCTGAAAGCGCACCAAATCCATAGGTAACAACAGAAGTCTATAGCCACGTACACACGATCGGATTTTCCAACAATTGTGTAACGGAAGGGTTTTGTCGGATAAGCCGACCGTTTGTATGCTCCATCGGACAATTGTTGTCGGATTTTCCGACAACAAATGTTGGATAGCATGCTTTCAAATTTTCCAACAACAAATGTGTGCCGTCGGATTATCCGATCGTGTGTACACAAGTCTGTCGAAAAAAAAAAAAGTAAACACACATACATGCTTAGAAGCAATGCTACCCATAGCACAACATTAGCAGAAGTTGCCCAAAGGGTGGCGCTAAAGAGCTGAAAAACCCTACGTAGTTTCGTATTCGTTGGCTGACAACGTTTTGCCATCTGTATGCAGAACAAGTTCACGGCCAACGCCCGTCGGACAAAATTCCACGGCTTTGTCCGATGGAAATCCGATCGTGTGTATGAGGCTTAAGGCTCAGTGCAGGTAACCCACAGGTGTTCTGCGCTGCACCTGTGGATCAGTTTGAAAGCAGCCCAGTAACCACTGCAGAAGAGAGATGCCCAAATATACACACTGTGATTTTAGTAATAAACTTACCGTTTTCCATTCAGGTGTTGCCGGCTGTTGCTGTCCCAGGCAGAGTGCATTTGGTATCACTCCACCTGTGACAAGAGTTGGCGCTATATAGGAAGCATTTGCTTATGCCGCTCTGCAGCTGCTTGCTTCCTCTACCTCTGGCTTCATTCACAACACTGATGGTCTGGGATGGCGGGCCGACAACCCTCGATCTGGGCTTGCCAACCCGTTATCCCAGAGCAGGAGGTCGAGGGCCACATCAGAGGGCTCTGTGGGCCACTGGTTGGGCACCCCTGCTCTACAGTTTATCTATCTGTTCCTGTATGTTTTTTTTTTTTATAGTTGTTGCAGAAAACGATCATAGGTGACAAAAGAATAAACACAAAATAGGATTTTTGTACTCACCGTAAAATCAGTTTCTCTGGCATCCATGGACTGACACAGCGTGTCTTTTACACCTTTAAACGTGGGTTATGTCCCTGCTTGCAGGAGAAGACCTAGGCAGAATGTGAGATGTTATACATACATTCTAAACAGCCAGAGCTGAACAGCCCCGCCCAGGGGGGCGGTCCCTCCGGACATAACCCTCCTAGTGCAGTCAGCAGACCTCAGTTCGTAACAAAGCAGTACAAACTTGTAAAGAAGGGTGGGTGCTGTGTCAGTCCATGGATGCCAGAGAAACGGATTTTACGGTGAGTACAAAAAAACTATTTTCTCTTGTCATCCATGGACTGACACAGCGTGTCTTTTACACCTTTACACGTGGGATGTCCCAAAGCAGTGTCAAGAGGGATGGGAGCAGTATAAATGGAAAACCAAAAACTTCACTCCAAACAAGGCAGAGCTCCTCAACGGAGGAGTTGCAACATCAAACAGTGGCCTGCAACACCTTGCGGCCGAAGGAAGCATCCGAAGATGCAGCCACATCAACCTTATAAAACTTAGAAAAGGTATGAACAGACGACCAGGTCGCCGCCTTGCACACTTGTGCAACCGACGCTTGATGTCGGAAAGCCCAGGAAGCACCAATTGCCCTGGTGGAATGTGCCGTAACCGGAAAGGGAGGCGCCCGCCCCTTGAGAGCATAAGCTTGAATGACGGTTTGTCTGATCCACCTAGAAATGGTGGCAGACGAAACCGCTTGGCCCTGTTTTGGACCAGAGACAGCCACAAATAGTGAGTCAGACGAATAGAAGCAGTAGCAGACAGGTACACCCGCAAGGCTCGTACCACATCCAAAGTGTGAAGCGCAAACTCTCTGGGATGCGATGGGTGAGGACACAAGGACGGGAGGACAATGTCCTCATTTAAGTGGAAGGCCGAGACCACCTTTGGCAGAAAAGAAGGTCGTGGACGTAACACCGCCTTATCCTTATGGATGACCAAAAAGGGCGACTTGCAGGACAAGGCCGCCAATTCAGACACTCGTCTAATGGAAGTAATGGCCACCAAGAAGGCCACCTTCTGAGACAAAGTTAAGAGGGGAATATCTCTAATATTTTCAAAGGGAGGTTCCTGGAGAACCGAGAGCACCAAATTCAGATCCCACGGGGGGAGAGGAGGCTTGACAGGGGGGAGCACATGGCGAACCCCCTGCACAAAGGTGCTAACCAAGGGATGACCCGCCAGCGGTCGCTGAAAGAAGATGGCCAAGGCCGAAATCTGACCCTTAATGGTACTCAAAGCGAGCTTTTGGGTCACGCCACGCTGCAGAAAATGCAGGATTCTGGGAACGGAATACGTTCGTGGGCGCCAGTCCAGCTCTTCGCACATGGCGATGTAAGCTCTCCAAGTACGGTGATAGATCTTTCTGGAGGAAGACTTCCGTGCCCTTAACATGGTCGAAATGACCGAATCCGAGAGACCTCGGTCTCTCAGCACCTGGCTTTCAATAACCATGCCGTTAAAGCCAGAGACTGTAAAGCAGGATGAAATATAGGACCTTGAGACAGAAGGTCCCCCCGTATTGGTAACCGCCAGGGAACGTCCGCAACGAGACGAACCAGATCGGCGTACCAGTGACGCCGAGGCCAATCCGGAGCAATGAGGATCACCGGAATTCCCTCGGTCGCTACCCTGCGGAGCAGGCGAGGGAGCAACTGCAGCGGAGGATAAACGTATATCAGGCGATACTGACCCCATGGGGCCACCAACGCATCCGAGGCATCCGCCCAGGGATCCCTGGATCTGGCCACAAACCTCGACACCTTGCGATTGAGTCGAGAGGCCATCAGGTCCACATCCGGCGTGCCCCACCGTCTGCAAAAGAGTTGAAAGACCTATGGGTGCAAGGACCACTCTCCCTGGTCCAGCGTCTGGCGACTTAGATAGTCCGCCTGCCAATTGTCTACGCCCGGAATGTAGACGGCCGACAGAGCCGGCACGCTTCTTTCGGCCCACCTCAGGATGCGGGCGACCTCGGAAGCCGCAGCTGAGCTCCGAGTCCCCCCTTGATGGTTGACATACGCCACTGCTGTGGCGTTGTCCGATTGGATCCTGATGGAGTGACCCTGTAATTTCTCCGACCATGAGGAGAGGCACAGTCTGATTGCCCGTATCTCCAGCACATTGATCGGTAAGAGGGCTTCGTCCGGAGTCCAAAGCCCTTGGGCCGACAGGACTCCCCAGACTCCCCCCCAGCCCGTCAGGCTGGCGTCCGTCGTGATCACCGTCCATTGGATGGGGAGGAACGACTTCCCGGACCGAAGAGCCGGGGACCTCAACCACCACGTCAGGGACGCCCTGACCAGGTGGCTCACCTGGATCTGAAGATCCAAGGACAACGGGGATTTGTCCCAAGTGGACAAGATCTCTTTCTGTAAAGCCCTGGTGTGCGCTTGGGCATAAGGAACGGCCTCAAAGGAGACCACCATGAGTCCCAGGACTCTCATGCAAAAGCGGATTGACGACCATTTTCGGGACGTCAGCACCCGTACTGCAGACTGAAGTGTCAGTAGTTTGTCTGGAGGTAGGAAGACTCTTGCCTCCAAGGAGTCCAGAATCAGACCTAGATACTCCAGACGCTGAGTCGGGACTAGAACTGACTTCTGAACGTTCAGGAGCCACCCAAACTCCCTGAGGGTCTGACTGACGATAGTCACACTTTCTTCCAATTCTGAGCCACTGTCTGCTCTTGGAAGAAAATCGTCCAGATAGCCCACGATAGCAATGCCTCGCTGTCTCAGCAAAGCTAGGACCGGAGCAAGCACCTTGGTGAACACCCTTGGTGCCGAGGCTAGGCCGAAGGGAAGAGCCACAAATTGATAGTGGACTTCGCCGACCGCAAAGCGCAGAAACTTCTGGTGGCTTGCGCAGATCGGAACATGCAAGTAGGCGTCCTTGATGTCCAAGGATGCCAGAAAATCCCCTTGATGGAGTGTAGCGATCACCGTGCGAATGGATTCCATGCGGAATTTTTGCACCTTCACGAAGGCATTCAGGGCCTTGAGGTCCAGGATTGGCCGAACCCCATCTTTTTTGGAACAACAAACAGATTCGAGTAGAACCCCTGAAACCTCTCCTGGGACGGAACCGACACAATTACTCCGGACCCGATCAAATCCTGTACAGCCCCCAAGAGGGCTGCCCGATGGGCAGGAAGGAGAGGGAGATTTGAGGGAAAGAATCTGTCTGGGGGCCAGGAGCGGAACTCTATTCTGTATCCTGAGGTGACCACCTCGCACACCCACCTGTCGGAGATCCGGAAGGTCCACCGATCCGTGAACCTGCAAAGTCGTCCCCCCACCCCAGAGACGGGCGGGGGCAAGACTTCACGCGGAGGCGGGCTTGGGAGCCGGCTTGTTCGGCTTACGCACCCAGGGGCGCTTGTGCCCGCCAGCCGCACTGTTGTCAGTCTGGGATGGCTTACCCGTGAAAAAAACCCTTTTTTGCTGGAAAGGAAGGACCCGGTTTACGTCGGGCCTCCTTACCCTTGATAGTTTGAGGAAGGAGAGTGCTTTTACCTCCCGTGACATCCTTGATGATGTCATCCAGAGCAGCACCAAAAAGTCTACCACCCTTAAAAGGTAGATCCGTCAGGAGCTTCTTAGAGGCTAGGTCAGCAGACCAGCATTTCAACCAGATAAGACGACGCAATACCACCGCCGAGACAGAGGCCCTGGATAATAAAGGGGCCGCGTCCAACGTGGCGTCGCACACATATATCAGACCCTGCACCATCTGGTGGGCCAAAGCAATAGTGTCTGGAGGAAGGTTAAGCTCCTGCACAGTTTGGTGCAAAAATTTTGCCCATTCCGTGAGTGTCTGAGACACAAGGGTCGCCGCTACTACGGGCCGTAGGGCGGATCCCAACAAGGCGAACATGGCTCTACTCACCACTTCTGACCTCCTGTCAGTGGGGTCCTTAAACGCAGGAGTCCCCTCCATCGGGAGAGTGGTGGCCTTGTTTAAACGGGCGACTGGAGGGTCGACCACCGGGGGAGAAGCCCACTTTTTAAGCAGGGCGTCTTCAAAGGGGTATCTAATAGACAAACGCCGCGGGACCATGAAAGTCTTCTGCGGCTTTTCCCAGACCTGGTCAATGAGCTGGTCAAAGAAAGGTACATATGGAAAAACCTTTTTAGAAGGCTTGGTCTTAAAAGAACCAAAGGAGACTGTATCCGCCTGAGGTTCTGCGGTCGCAGCATTTAGCTTGAGAGTGTCCCTCACAGCATCAATGAGTTCACTAACAAGCGCCCTGTCATTTACGGACTCAGAACTGGAGTCTTCCTCACAAGGAATGTCCTGTTCAAAACCATCCAAATATTCAGAGCTAGGGTCCTGAGCAGCAATAGCTAGGCCCATATCTGAATCAGAGCACTCCCCTTGTGGAGATAAAGTGGGGAGAGGGCGCTTTTTTGCTCCCTTGTGCTCACACACAGCTTCCATCCTGGTCAGAAATGATTCCAGGACTGCCGACAACTGGTCCATAGGGACCGCAGGTGCTGGAGCACTGGCTGCTGCCTCTGGCATGTGAGGGGAAGCTGGTGACTCTGACTCCATAATATCCCTCTCGGAGACCACCCACAGGCTGTGCTGAAGTAGGGGAATGCCCAGGGAACCCACCAACCTGACCAGGACCACTCGGTTCCGCTGCCCTGTCTCTCTGCGCCGCGCTGCTCAGCGTGAGTGAGCTGAGAGGAGAGAGTGTGAGGAGATTTGCGCCGTTCCCAGCGGCGCTAGAGGCCAAACTAGTGCTAGAAAAACGTGCGGCTACAAGAAAATGGCCGCCGCAATGTGCTCCGGCGGACCACGGCAAGATGGCCGCCAATATAAAAAAAAAACAGCACACACACCAAACATGGCGCCGAACGGCGCCCAGGCCCCTCACATCCAAAAACAAACAGCCCCAGCGAATGCAGCATGAGCCCCCCCCCAGGACAGTATGGCCCCCAGGCACCCCACACAGTACAGCGCCAGCACTAGTGAACAGAGAGTGACATTAAAAAACACAGGGGGAGACGGAAATCCCCCACACAAGAAACACACAGCATGTACTCACCTGCAGCCAGGAGAGACTACTTACCTGTCCCCTGAGGGACCCACTGGTGTGTTTCTGACAGAACTATCACAGTGCGGTACTGAGTAGCTGTCGGCCCGGTCCACCGCGAAAGATACAGCCGGACTGTTCTATCTTGAGAGGACCGCGGAGCTGGAAGCCCACCGGCCACCCCTGGAGTCGTGGGGCATGTCGTGAACTGAGTCTCACGCACACAAGGCGAGGATCAGCACGCTCGATGGTCGGACAGGGAAGACTACGAGGATATCTTGTACCCAACCTGTTGCCCAGCCGACAGTTGATAGAAGATCTCAAAAGAATAAAATAGGAAAAAATTCCAAAAGGAATAAAAATAGGTCAGGAGACTGGCTCCCGAGAGAGCCACGTCTTCTCCTTCTGCTAGGCAGAAAAAAACTGAGGTCTGCTGACTGCAGTGGGAGGGTTATGTCTGGAGGGACCGCCCCCCTGGGCGGGGTTGTTCCGCTCTGGCTGTTTAGAATGTATGTATAACATCTCACATTCTGCCTAGGTCTTCTCCTGCAAGCAGGGACATAACCCACGTGTAAAGGTGTAAAAGACACGCTGTGTCAGTCCATGGATGACAAGAGAAAAACGTATTTTTTTGCCTACAAATGCACATAAACGGAATGGATGTAAATGAACAGCTTCTGTTTACAACCGTTCAGTTTTGCCTAAATGGAAAAGGATGCAGCCTTGCTCCACTTACCCTTTAATAAAAAAGACCTGAATAAACACGGATGTAAACAGATGACCATTCGTTTACATTCCCCCATAGACATTGCGGGAGATTTACAAAAACTGGAGAGTGCAAAATCTGGTGCAGCTCTGCACAGAAACCAATCAGCTTCCAGATTTTATTGTAAAAGCTTAACTACTTCCAGCCAAGGAAGTCATATGACATCTTGGACCCTGAGTGGAGATATCTGAATGATGCCTGCAGCTGTAGGCATCATTCAGATATCTTTTTTTTTCAGCGAGCAATTCCCTGTAAAAGTAAAAGCAATCATAGCGGCTGTTTAGTCCTCTGGTGCGTCTTCCGGATTGCCCGTGCAAATCGGCGAGCTGGAGAGTGAATCCACTGGCAGCTTACCATAGAGTTGACCGCGGACCAGATGGTCCCCAGCCATCTCTATGACCCTCCGAGGCCACAAATGACGTTACTATTGGTGCACGCAGATGTAAACACTGCTTTTTTTGGGGGGGAAGCCTGAGATCAATGTTTTGTTTGTTTTTACCATCTCAGGCTTTCCAGCATAGAAGAGAGATGTGAGGACTTGTAGACCCCAGATCTCTCCATGCACGTAGAAGTGAATGCATACGTACGTCACACCTGCATATGTCAACTACATTCAAACCACACGTGAGGTATCGCCGCAATCGTTAGAGCGAGAGCAATAATTCTAGCACTAGACCATCTCTATTTTTTTTTTTTTTACAGGTTACCTGTTTAGAGTTAAAGTGTTGCCTATGGATATTTTTAAGTACCGAAGTTTGTTGCCATTCCACGAGTGTGCGCAATTTTAACCGCTTGCTGTCCAGCGCACGACGACTTACGTCAGCAGGATAACACGGCTGCGCAAATGGGCGTACATCCCCTTTAAATCACAGGCTAGCGGGCGCGCATCGCCAGCGGCAGGGGAGCATGCCCGGGATGTCTGCCGGGGGCATGCAATTGTGACATGGAGAGGCAGAACAGGGATATGCCCATGTAAACAAAGCATTTCCCTGTTCTGCCTAGCAACACGACAGGGATCTACTGCTCCCTGTCATCGGGAACAGTGATCTGTCATGTTCCAGTTAGAACACACTGAGGGAACACACTTAACCCCTTGATCGCCCCCTAGTGTTTAACCCCTTCCCTGCCAGTGACATTTATACTGTAATCAATGGTATAAATGATCACTGTATAAATGACAATGGTCCCAAAAATAGTGTCAAAACGTGTCCGATCTGTCCCCCGCAATGTCGCAGTCACAATAAAAATTGCAGATCGCCGCTATTACTAATAAAAAAAATGAATAATAAAAATGCCATAAATCTATCCCCCATTTTGTAGATGCTACAACTCTTGCGCAAACCAATCAATATACGCTTATTGCGATTTTTTTACCAAAAATATGTAGAAGAATACGTATCGGCCTAAACCGCGGAAGAAATTTGTTTTCTTTCATATTTTTTTGGGGGATATTTATTATAACAAAAAGTAAAAAAAATATGTATTTTTTTCAAAATTGTCAGTCTTTTTTTTGTTTATAGCGCAAAAAAAAAACGCAGAGCTGATCAAATACCACCAAAAGAAAAGCTCTATTTGTGGGAAAAAAAGGACGTCAATTTCGTTTGGGTTCAACGTCGCACGACCGCGCAATTGTCAAATCGACGCAGTGCCACATCGCAAAAAAATGCTCTAGTCAGGAAGGGGTAAATCCTTCTGGGGCTGAAGTGGTTAAAGCGTGACATGTTGAGTATGTATTTACTTGATGTAACATAAATTTTCACATTATACAAAAAAATTGGGCTAACTTTAGTGGGTTTTTTTTCTGTCAAAAAGACTTCAGAGGCGATTTCAGAGACATCTCTGTGCGGGTTGCTGCACAGATGTCAAGGGAAATCGCACCCCAAAGTCGCCGAAAGTAGTACAGAAACTACTTTTGGGAATCAGTACAGCGCCACATCGATTCGGATGGTGCCATTGCCGCTGATTTGGCATGCAATTTGACAAGTCAAAATGCATGCCAAATCGCTCCAATGTGAACCTGGGCCAAGTGACACTTTTATTGGGACCAGTGACACCAATACAGCTAAAATGACACTGGCAGGGAAAGGGTTAACATCAGGGGTGCTCAAAGAAAGCACTCCCAGGGAACACATTTAACCCTGTGTGGGAGGTGCTTGTACTTTGAGAAGACAGAGATAAATGTTCCTGCTTAGTAGAAACACAAGATCTGTCTTCTTTCACAGAACGGCGATCTGCCTTGTTTACATAGACAGACCGCAGCTCTGTCTGCCCCAGGAAGGATCGGCGGGTCCCATGTGATCCGGTTGCAGTGGACGGATGGATCCACCACTTCTGCTATACCTGAATACCCACAGTGCCTGCATCTGACTGAAAACAAGCACATGCATATAGTTAGTGCTGCACCTACTAAAATAAGTCTTTATCTGGCACTTGGGGCACTATTCCTCCCACTGACACCAACAGCGAGACACCATTCCTCCCAATTTACCCCCCATCATTACCAATGATGGGGAACTATCCCTGCTCCTAGTGACCACAGGCGCTATGCCATGGGGTTGATTTACTAAAGGCAAGTAGACTGAACTTTGCAAGTGCAGTTACACTCTTCTTGCAATGGCATTTGCTCCAGAGCTTAGTAAGTTAGGTGAAGCTTCACTTTGTACAGAATACCCAGTCGCATGCAAGGAAAAAAAACAGCATGTTTGCTTGCACATAAATGGATAATGAAAGTCAGCACATTGACCAAGTTCTGGAGCAAATGCCCGGCATTTGCAAAGTGCATAATCTATTTCCCTTTAGTAAATCAACCCGAGTGTCTACTCCTACTAAGCTGGGGCATTTTCTACTCCCAGTAGCCACAGTCTGGCCATCCTAAAGTCTGAAGGACAGTAAACTGACCCTTTACTTAGAAAGTTTGGAGACCCCTGGTCTAAACAAACTCCTTTTAAAGTATATTTTCACTTTTGCAGCCAAAGTGCGATAATACCTACTTTCAATTTATGAAATTGCATAACTTAGAGTTCCAGCCTCCCCCAGGAAAAATCAAAAGTCAGCAGCTACAAATACTGTAGCTGCTGACTTTTAATATATGGACACTTACTTGTCCAAGGAGCCCGCAATGTCGGCACTCCAGCTGATCTGTCGGGTGCAGCCGACGCCATTCCTGGTAAGGGAACCTGGCAGTGAAGCCTTTCGGCTTCACAGCATATTCCCTACTGCGCATGCGGCAGAGGAAAGAGGAGCAGGCTGAAATTCTGAGAGGCGGCGCCATCTCCAGAAGTGGGGAACAGTACCTATCAAAAACAGGTATCCGTTGTCCCCCTCCCACCTGAAATGTGGCAGGGGGGGGGGGGGGGCACAGATAAGCAGAAGTTCCACTTTTGAGTGAAACTCCGCTTTAAATAGGTAAAAATTTGATTAACTTTTTAGATGCTCTTTCCTGGAACTTCCAGCAATGAAAAAATCTACTTCGATCTCTTTGTTATGAGGGGCTGTGAAGCTGTGTTTGCCATAATTAACTAACTGTCTGTACTGTGCAGGCAGATATCTCAGTCGTAGAACACCATCTGTCCTACAAAGGGTTAAAGGTTTGGGAATTGACTTCTCCATTGTATGGTAATTAGAACTGGACTTTTTCATGTGTGCTGTGTGAATGAGAACACATAACAAAGATATAGTACAGGGGTCTTCAAACTTTTTAAACAAAAGGTCCAGTTTACTGTCCTTCAGACTTTAGGGGGGCCGGACTGAGGCTATTGGGAGTAGAAAAGGTCCCGACGTCAGTGGGAATAAACAATGCCCCATCTTTGGTGTCAGTGGGAGGAATTGTGCCCCATCTTTGGAGTCAGTGGGAGGAATTGTGCCCCATTGGTACCCCAAGGGCCAGAAAAAAGCAAGCAAAGAGCGGGGACCACAGTTTGGAGACCACTGATATAGTAGGTTGTTCTTAATTCTGACTGCAAGCGTATGTGCAATACACCAGTGTTTCTCAAGGCGCCCCAACAGGTCATGTTTTCAGGATTTCCCTCAGATGAAACAGCTGTGGTTATTACTAAGGCAGTGAAACTGATCAAATCACCTGTGCAAAATAATGGAAAGCCTTAAAACATGACCTGTTGGGGCGTCTTGAGTACTGGAGTTGAGAAACACTGCAATACACTTTAAATCCCAATCTCTGAAAGGGAAGGAGGCTGTACAAAGTCAAAAGAATACTACAAAACTGTGTATAGAAGGAATGCTCTAAAACTGACACCATAGGCTTGATGTTCACTAAAGTGTTAAAGCGGTTGTGTTGGAAGAATTACCCATTTCTACAAATCTGGTGTATTTCTAAATCTATAATCTGCATCAAAAATGTTTAATAAAAAAACACTACAAAAAGTAACAGATTCTCTTAAGAAAACCTTATACAACTTTGAAAAGTAAATGTCCTGCCTATGAGCAGACACCACAAGTTGGCCCTTATCAATTTCAGTGCCGAGAAAATAGGATTTTTTATAGTCCATGGAGTGACACAGCTTCCTATTGACAAGTGGGTATTATCTGTCATTTAGGAGTGACTAGGCAGAAAAAAACTTGTAAAAAGTGTTGCATCACACCTTCTACAGTTATGCCCAGGGGGCGGACCCTCTGGGTATATCCCCTCTCTCTGCATCTCGCAGATCAGTTCGTCAAAAAGCAGTACGAACTTAGCAAAAAAGGAGGGGTGGGTGCTGTGTCCGTCCATGAACTCAGAGAAAAGGATTTTACAGTAAGAAAAAATCCTATTTACTCTTTCGTTCATGGACTGACACAGCTTCCTATTGACAAGTGGGACATCCCAAAGCAGTGTAAAAAAAAAAACCGAGGGGTGGTAACAGCATAGAAGTAAACTTCACCCCAAAACAAAACAGCGCTCCTCCAACGGAGGAGTTGCAACTCTAAACAGTCGCCTGCAAAACTTTGCGGCCGAAAGAGGCATCCGAAGATGCACCTACATCAACCTTGTAGAATTTGGTTAAAGTGTGAGCGGACGACCAAGTCGCCGCTTTACATAATTGGGAAACAGACGCTTGATGTCGGAAAGCCCAAGAGGCACCTATTGCCCTGGTCGAATGCGCCTTGACAGGAAAGGGGGGCGCTTGACCCTTTAAGGCGTAAGCCTGGATTACCATCTATAAGAAGAAAAAAATTCCTGGACCGCCACACTCTGCAAAGAATGCTGATTTATTGTATAAAATCCACGAAATACAGCAAAAACACACAGGGGTGAACACAGGGACTGGCTAATGAATTTCACATCGTGAGATGCTTACTCATAGCTGGATTACTATCTGTCGGATCCACCTCGAGATGGTGGCCAACGAGACTGCTAGGCCCTTCTTGGGACCAGCCACTGAAACAAACAGTGAGTATGACTTCCGGAACGAAGCAGTAGCAGATAGGTATACTCTCAAAGCTCAGACAATGTCCAAGGAATGCAACACCAACTCCTTAGGTTTCGACGGATGAGGACACAAGGATGGAAGTACAATCTCTTCATTGAGATGAAAACCCGAAACGACTTTTGGAAGAAAGGAAGGCTGCGGCCGCAGCACCACCTTATCCTTGTGGAAGATCAAATGGGGAGCCTTGGATGACAAGGCTGCCAGCTCAGAAACTCGTCAGTTAACAGCCACCAAAAAGACCACTTTCTGAGAACGTGTCAACAAGGGAATCTCCCTAATATTCTCAAACGGTGACTTCTGAAGCACCGAGAGGACCAGGTTCAAGTCCCACGGAGGTAGCGGGGGACGGACCGGAGGAGCCACATGCCGAACCCCCTGCACAAATGTACTCACGAGAGAGTGAGCCGCCAGGGGTCGCTGAAAAAAAGACAGCCAGGGCAGATATCTGTCCCTTAAATCGTACTTAGGGCAAGCCTTTGGTCCACCCCACGCTGTGGAAACAGCAGGATACGGGAGACCAAATAAGTACGCGGATGCCATTTCATTTCCTCACACATGGAAATGTAGGCCTTCCAAGTGCGATAAAAGAGGACGGCTTCTGAGCACTTCTCGTAGAGATTACTGAATCTGACAGGCCCCGGTCTCTCAGTACCTGATTCTCAATAGCCATGCCGTTAAAGCCAGCGACTAAAGCAGGATGGAGTATGGGACCTTGCAATAGCAGGTCCTTCCGTAGTGGTAGATCGGCGTACCAAGAACGCTGAGGCCAATCTGGAGCAATCAGGATCATTGGAATTCCCTCTGCCTCCACTCTGCAAAGCAGATGAGGAAGGAGCCTCATGGGAGGGAAGGCATAGATTAGCCGATACTGACCCCACGATACTACCAACGCGTCCGTTGCGTGTGCCCATGGGTCCTTTGACCGGGCCACAAACCTCAATACCTTCCGATTGAGTCGGGACGCCAGAAGATCTACGTCTGGCGTGCCCCATCTTTGGCAGAGGAGCTGGAACTTCTCCGGGCGTAAGGACCATTCTCCCTGGTCCAGCATTTGGCGACTTAGGTAGTCCGCCTGCCAGTTCTCCACACCCGGAATGTACACGGCCGACAGTGCCGGTACGCTCCTTTCTGCCCACCTCAGGATGCAAGCGACGTCTGATGCTGCCGCTGAACTTCTTGTTCCTCCTTGATGATTGACATATGCCACTGCTGTGGTGTTGTCTGACTGGACGCCCTTGCAACCTCTGAGACCATTTGAAGAGGCACAGCCCGATTGCCCGGAGTTCCAGGACATTGATCGGCAGGCGGGATTCCTCCGGGGTCCAGCGACCTTACGTCGACTGAACACCCCAGACTCCCCCCCAACCTGTAAGGCTGGCATCCGTTGTGATCACTATCCAATGAACAAGAAGGAATGACTTCCCGGTCAGCAAAGCCGGTGATGTCAGCCACCATACCAGGGATGTCTTGACTAGGTGGCTTACCCGGATCTGATAATCCAGAGCTGATGAGCATCTGTTCCATCTGGACAAAATCTCTTTCTGTAACACCCGAGTGTGATATTGAGCAAATGGGACCGCCTCGAAGGAGGCTACCATGAGGCACAAAACTCGCATGCAAAAACGGAGTGACGACCAACTCTTGGATGTCAGCTGCCGCACTGCAGCCCGAAGGGTCTGCAATTTTTCCACCGGGAGGAATATTCTTGCCTCTGAGGAATCCAGAATCAACCCCAGATACACTAGGAGTTGAGTCTGCACCAATACTGACTTTTGCGTGTTTAGTACCCAACAACCACAGTCCCGGAGAGTCTGACAGGTTATGGACACACTTACCTCTAATTCTCAGCTTGAAGCGGCCCTCAGAAGAAGGTCGTCCAAGTAGCCCACGATAGCGATGCCCCGCTGTCTTAGAAGGGCCAGAATCGGAGCAAGCACCTTGGTGAACGTCCTGGGTGCCGAAGCAAGGCCAAACGGGAGGGCCACAAACTGATAGTGGTCCTCCCCAATTGAGAATCGCAGAAACCTCTGGTGTCTGGAGTATCAGGATAAACAGGGTATAAGGAGAGGGAGGAGTGTAAAAGGTATTGGCGTTAGGTGAAATAAATGCTGGGTGGAATTTTATGGAGGCTCTAGAAGAGAGCAGACAAATGTAAATTGTAAAATGAGAAATGTAAATCTATATGTATATGTAAGTTCCTTTTTGTATGAAAGAAAAAATTAAAAATGAATAAAGAGATTTATAAAAAAAATAAAAAAAAATAAAAATCGCTGATTACTATTTAAACTATTACTATTTAAAAAAATATAAAAAATAAAAATGCCATAAATCTATCCCCTATTTTGTAGACGCTATAACTTTTGCGCAAACCAATCAATATACGCTTATTGACATTTTTTTTTGCCAAAAATATGTAGAAGAATACATATTGGTCTAAACTGAAGAAGAAATGTTTTATTTTTTTACATTATTTTGGGATATTATAGCAAAAAAAGTAAAAAATATTTTTTCTTTCAAAACTGTTGGTCTTTTTTTGTTTATAGCGCAAACAATAAAAACCGCAGAGGTGATCAAATACCACCAAAAGAAAGCTCTATTTGTGGGAAAAAAAGGACATCAATTTTGCTTGGGTACAACGGCGCACGGCAATTGTCAATTAAAGGGATGCGGTGTCGCATCGCAAAAAATAGCCTGGTCATTAAGGGGGTAAATCCTTCCGGAGCGGAAGTGGTTAACTAAATTATACACCACACTTTTAAGGTTATTATCCGATTAATCAAAACAACAAATCAACCAACTAATCGATCATGAAAATCGTTAGTTGCATCCCTATTCACACCAAATATTGATTTGAATTTCTCTTCTGATCATTTACTTTCCATTTTGTTAATTGATAATAAAAAATAAAAAAAATAACACCTCTATTTTTGAAAGAATTCTTACTTTACAGCTTTTCACACCGGCCTAAAACTTTTGCACAATAGTGTACATCAGTGGTTCTCAACCTCAGTCCTCAACAGGCAATGTTTGGGAATTTCACTTAGATAAAATAGCTGTCCAAAATACCAAGCCATTGACTCCGATTTAAAGCACCTGTCCAAGATAAAGGAAAACCTGCAAACATGGCCTGTTGGGGTACTTGAGGACTGAGGTTGAAATTTGGCTGCTTCAGCAGGGACCTGACAAAATTCATCATGTAGGCAGGTAGGTTGTACACAAGTCGATCTAGTTGTGTACAACCAGCTTGTTGGCCTGTAGCCGCCAACACTGATCATTGTATTCTGATGGCAGGGAAGGCTCCCCACTGTCAGACTATAATACCACAGTGGAAGAGATTCCCTCATGTGTGGATCGGAAAATCGGATATTTTTCTGTTCAGCCCACTGGTTAAATGAAGAATATATGGGCTGCCTTACCTTTACCAGGAAAATGTCAAATCTTCTGTTGGAGGCTTAGATACATGCCATTCACCACCATGTCTCCTGTTACGAGTTATCTGCTCTACCTCTTTCACAACTCTCATTTTGAGTCGATTGAAATTGTTTCAATGTAAAATACATGATTTTATACCTTCCAGAATCGGTATGTGATGTGATTTATTCTGCATTTGCCCTTTTTGTATATTGAATATCCATTTTTATTAATTTTTTAAAGAAATTATTTAAAAAATGTTAACAAAAATGAGTGTATAAACCTTCTGTGCTAACTGTATCCACACCACCAAACTAATACAAAACATATCCAAATCTATAACTGATAAACTCCTAATATCCCTGGGTAAACCCTTCATCCACCTGTGCAAATGCAAATAAAATAATATTTCATTAGAGTGCAGCACTATCCCTCAATGTATATATAAAAATAGATATCTATAGTGCTTAAAGACATAAGTGATCATAAGATGAAGGTCATAAAAATATGCAAAAAGATGTATATATATCATTCAAAATAAATCCATTATTAATTAAAGTCCATTGAATCGGGAGTATCCAATCTCTGCGATTGTGCATACACCATAAGAATCTTGACTGTGAACACCACATTGCCCTTCACCCCACTAATGGGTGCCCTCTCACCTTACAGGAGGTCGACTGCGCTTAAGGCCCCTTTCACACTGGGGCGGGGGTGGCGGTAAAGCACAGCTATTTTTAGCAGCGCTTTACCGTCAATTTCGCGGCGCTATTCGGCCGCTAGCTGGGCGGTTTTAGCCTATTTCTGAGATTTGGTGTTTACAGGTTAAAAACTGTTTTTTTTTTTTTGCTAGAAAATTACTTAAAAATACATTATATATATATTTTTCCCCCAGTCGTCTTCCAAGTCAGCCCTTGAGAGATGGAGCTCCTCCTCACAATCAGGAAACACATTGCCATTAATTTTTCCCTCCCTTTAAGAGGCGGTCCCTCAGGTCCCTGGTCAGTCTTAGTGTTTCCTCCGTCCGGAGGAGACATGTTGCCAAAAGGACCTGAGGGGGGGGCTCCATTTCCCATGGGCTGACCGGGACAGGTGTCTGCGGGTGCAGAAGTGGGTGTCAGCAGGGCTGACTGTGTGGAGTCTCTGTGGCAGGGGGTCAGTGGACCTTACCGGAGCCGCATCACTGGCGTGGAGGAGGACGGTTCTTTGACCACGGGCAACCCTCCTTAGGCTGTGGGCAGGAGGTGTCCCGGGTTCGAATTTCCTCTGTGCCCAGGTGAGGAGAAAGGCGCCATTGCTGCGTTCCCTTGGCGGCGTCAGCGCGGGGGGCGTGTACCCACGTCTGAACGCCGCTTGACCCAGAAGACACGGGGCGTCACTTCCGGGTAGGAATGACGCAATCGGCGTGCGCCGGGGAAGCTGGTCCAATCCCCTTAAAGGCGTGGGAAATTCGAACGGTCGGCTGGTGCTAGTAGCGTGGACGCGGCTGCAGACGGCAGTATCGAACGCCACAGCAAGCCAGGATGCTGGAAGAGGATGAGATTCCATCGGCCCAGGCTCCAGAAGGCAAAAGCACCAGCAGGATGCAGGTAGGCACCAGTGGGTGACCTTTGTATCCTTTGTATTGGGACAGCAGCTAGGTGGTGATGGTGCACTAGCAAGCTGGGGCCAGGGGGTTACTAATGTCACTGGGTGTGCACTTTAGTATTGTTTGGTGCAGTGTGTATTTTTTTTCTCACCGCCATGGGTCCCCCTGTATTTATCTTTTGGCAGGTGAAACCACCTAAAGAGCCAAAGCCCACTCCCAAGAAGCGGTGTGCAAAGTGTAATACCAAGATGCTCTTGGAAAACACAGAACCGCTATGCAAAACATGCATTGATAAACTGATTGAAAAACAGTTAGCTGCAGTTTATGCGAAGATTTTTGGATCCGTAAGAGATGATATGGCTAACACCTTTAAGGATCTCAAAAAGTTTATCGCAGAAGTTAAACCTCCAGCAGTTCCTACCGGAGTTTCCTCTCCCATGGCCTCACCCAGATCAGAAGTCGCCTCAGGGTCGCACGAGTCGGTGAGAGAGCGAGCGGGCAGCAGCACAGCTAGTGTTATGGCTACCGATAGCTCAGATCCAGAGCAGGAAGATGGGAGATAAGAAAGAAAGGGACCCAAATACAAGTTATCTCTAGAAGACGTGGATGATTTGCTTGGGGCCATTTACGAAACTTTGGAAATTGAGCAGGAAAAAGAACTGCCTTCCAAACATGACCTGATGTACCAGGGTCTGAGGAAGAAAAAATCCAAAGTATTCCCAATTCATCCAGTAATGTCAGATACCGTGAAAAACGAATGGGCAGACCCAGAAAGGAAACCTTTTTTTGCGGCCAGTCATAAAAAGCGATTTCCTTTTAGTGAAGATCCAAAAGAAGTTTGGAATAAAAATCCCAAATTGGATGCGCCACTTTCTAAGGTCTCAAAAAATTCTTCATTGGCATTTGAAGACATGGGACACCTAAAAGATGGCATGGATAAAAAAGGGCGACATTATCCTAAAAAGAGCTTGGGAGACAAGTGTCGCTAGTCTGAAGCCAGCCCTAGCAACCACTTGCGTGGCAAGAAACTTAGAGTTTTGGCTCTCACAGCTGCAAGACCATATTAAAAATGGTACGCCTAGGGAGGAGATTCTGAATGCACTTCCAGTTCTCTCCAAAGCGGTTGGTTATATTGCAGATGCATCCGCAGAATCAGTCAAGCTAGCAGCAAGGTCAGGTGGACTAGCAGTTGCAGCAAGACGTGCGATTTGGATGAAGACCTGGACAGGCGATGCAGCATCCAAAACAAGGCTGTGCAATCTCCCATTTACTGGGGATTTGCTTTTTGGTTCCGGCCTGGACGAGGCCTTGGAAAGAACAGCGGACAGGAAGAAAGCCTTTTCGGCTGAAAAACGAAAACCTCCACAAAAGAGGTTTTTTCGTGGGCGTAGAGATCGTCCCCAAGAACAAAAGAAAGAGTACCCTAAGAAAAACTGGACAGGTCACAAGGGGAAACCAAAGAGTAATGTCCTCTTTGGCTCTTCTAACCAAACAATGACAACAGAGTGCCAGTAGGGGGAAGACTGGCTACCTTCCTACCTCAATGGCAGAAGGCGACAGCCAATCAATTTATTTTGGACATTATCGCAAGGGGCTACTCTCTGGAATTCAATTGTCATCCTCCAAAGAGATTTCTAGTAACGAGACTTACCAGGGATCCAGAGAAAGCCAAGGCTCTTCCACTGTTGCTAGGGGAGATGGTGGACCAGAAGGTCCTTACTCCAGTCCCAGAGAAGGAAAAAAGAAGGGGTTTTTACTCTCACATTTTTGTGATCAAAAAACCTTCCGGGAAGTTTCGGTTAATACTAAACTTAAAACCGTTAAACCAAGCGATTCAATACAAAAAATTTCGCATGGAATCCATATTTTTGGTCAAAAACATTCTACAACCAGAAACCTTCATGGCTACCATGGATCTCCGAGATGCATATCTCCACATTCCCATCCGACAGGAGTCGCAGAAATATCTGAGGTTAGCAGTGGAGATAGAGGGAAAGGAATATCATTTCCAGAGCAGAGCTCTCCCTTTTGGGTTATCCTCATCCCCAAGGATATTCACCAAAGTGTTAGCAGAAGCTCTGGCCCCTCTAAGGTTAAAAAAGATGACCGTAATACCATACTTAGACGATCTACTATTTGCAGCGCCTTCGAAAGCACAGCTGACAAAAGACCTCACAGAAGCTCAACTGTGGTTAAAGTCACTAGGCTGGATTCTAAACGTAGAAAAGTCCAATCTGTGTCCCACTCAGAACATTCGGTTCCTGGGATATCTGCTCAACTCCATAGAACAGAAGACTTCCCTACCGGAGGAGAAAATCCAAAACCTCATCAAGAGAGTGAGTTTAATACAGAACAACCTCCCAATATCTATCAGGGAGCTGATGTCGGTTCTGGGTCTGATGACATCATCGATACCAGCAGTCCAGTGGGCAAAATACCATCTAAGGTCACTTCAAGTATTTCTCTTAAAAAACCAAAGAGAAGATCTGGACATGTCAGTTTTACTCCCGACATCCGTAAAAAGGTCGCTGTGGTGGAGGATCCACACGAACCTAAATCAGGGTCTGGCTTGGTCATTTCCGACCTCACAGAAATTGACCACAGACGCAAGCAGTTGGGGTTGGGGAGCTCACCTAGCAGGGCAACCTGCTCAGGGGAGATGGTCCCCAGAAGAAGCCAAGGCATCTTCAAACTGGAGAGAACTTATGGCGATAGCCAAGGCCATGGAGTTTTTCCAAAACCAACTCAGAAGTCGTCACATTCTGATTCTTTCGGACAATGCCACAGCAGTGGCTTATGTGAACAAGCAAGGGGGCACAAGAAGCCCATCCCTAAGCCACATCTCCAACCAAATTTGCAGGTGGGCAGAAGGTTATCTGCTGTCACTAGGAGCAGTCCATCTAAAAGGGGAAGACAACCAAGTAGCGGACTTCCTCAGCCGCCAGGAGATCTCCCAAGAGGAATGGGTATTACACCCGGAGGTGTTCAGGGAAATTACAGCCCGCTGGGGAAGGCCAAACATAGACCTGTTTGCCTCTCGGAAGAATGCTCAGGTGAAACATTTCTTCTCGCTAACCCAGCAAGATCAGCCTCTTGGGATAGACGCTCTACAAAACCCTTGGAACTTCAAGCTATGCTATGCCTTCCCTCCGGTTCATCTGATACCGCGGGTGGTAAAGAAGTTTCTACAGGAACAGACGAAACTGATACTGATCGCACCATACTGGCCCAAGAGAACCTGGTTCTCTCAACTCCTCAGTCTCTCGGCAGCAGAGCCGTGGCTTCTACCTCACAGGGAAGACCTGATGTGTCAGGGACCCCTGACAGGCCTAAAACAAGAGAGTTTCAAATGGGCGGCCTGGTTACTGAGGAGGACCTCTTGAGATCTAAAGGACTCTCAGATAAGGTGGTGACAACGCTTCTGAGCGTTTGGTTTCCTAACACCAGAGCCATCTACAGAAAGACCTGGAGAAAATTTAACAGTTGGTGCACTGAAAATAAAAGACTAAAAATGGATACACCCACCATCCTTGAATTTTTACAACAGGGAGTTGATAAAGGGTTAACGCTCAGTACTTTGAAAGTACAAATTGCAGCGCTATCGGTGTATCTAGAAAGGACACTACAAGAGGACCCTTTGGTCTCTCGTTTTTGCAGGGCATTGGCAAAATACAAAAAGCCCAAGATACAAAAATGTCCCACTTGGGATTTGCCAGTGGTCCTCAGGGGAATCATTAAACCTCCCTTCGAGCCACTACAAGATACATCTTTAAGATTATTGACTCTTAAAACAGTTTTCCTAGTAGCCATCACAACAGCACGTAGGATAGGGGAAATACAGGCTCTATCCGTTAGAGAACCTTATTTGAAGATTCACGACGATCGAATCGTCCTTCAAACAGATCCGGGATTTACTCCAAAAGTGACGTCAACTTTTCACAAATCCCAGGATATAGTCTTGCCTTCATTTTGCAGTTCACCCAATAACAGCAAAGAGCAGGAACTAAGTCTTCTTGATGTCAGAAGGCGTCTACTTCAATATTTAGAAGTCACTAATGAATTTAGAACATCAGATGCCCTATTTGTCTTATACGCAGGCCAACTAAAGGGTAAGCAAGCGTCCAAAAAGACAATAGCTAGATGGATCAAGACAGCCATATTAGAGTGCTATAGTGTCATGGAAATTACACCACCTAAAGAACTTAAAGCTCATTCAACAAGGGCTTCAGCAGCCTCATGGGCAGAAAGGGCAGGAGCCACTCCAGAACAAATCTGCAGGGCTGCAACCTGGTCAAGATTCTCGACCTTTGTTCAGCATTACAGACTGGATCTGATTTCCAGCCAGGATCAGGCTTTTGGTAGGAAAGTCCTCCAAGCCGTTGTCCCACCCTAGATTTGTTCTTGGTTCTTGGTTATCCTCTCAAGGGCTGACTTGGAAGACGACTGGGGGAAAAGCAGAGTTAGTTTCTTACCGGTAACTCTGTTTCCAGTAGTCTTCCAAGGCAGCACGATCCCACCCTAAAATGTCTAACCTCGTGGGGTTGTGTTGTGTATTATATCATTTCAGATTCCGGCCTTCGGTTCTCGTGGATGACTGACCAGGGACCTGAGGGACCGCCTCCTAAAGGGAGGGAAAAATTAATGGCAATGTGTTTCCTGATTGTGAGGAGGAGCTCCATCTCTCAAGGGCTGCCTTGGAAGACTACTGGAAACAGAGTTACCGGTAAGAAACTAACTCTGCTTTTTTCTTACACCCTAGAGAATAAAATAGCGGTCATTGCAATACTTTGTCACACCGCATTTGCACGAATCCGCCGCAGAGACCACTTTTATCTGAAAGAGAACCGCCGGCTCTTGAAGAGGATACCGGGGTTATGGTAGCTAGCTGCTACCATAACAACGGTATTCCTCTTCAAAGACACAATGTTTATAGTCGTTCGGCGGGGAGCAAGTGGTTAAGCACTAAAGATTTCTAGGTTTTCCTATTTTTTTTCTATATACATTGAAGGACAGTACTGCACTTTTATGAAATCGATATTTTATTAAAAACTGGACAAAAGCTGAATGTTGAACTTCAGCCAAATATTACAGAACAACCCATTAAAATATAAAATACCAACTTTAGCTGCAATATTCCCCTTCAATACAGGGATTCCCCCCACAGTACCTTTTTTCTTCTCTTTATGTGCCCAGTCTGACGACCACCATCATTCAACTCACCTCCTCTAGGCTGAGCTCACCATGGCCTAGCCCACCATGTTACTGGACAGCGAGTAAGATAAGTAGCACATTGATGAACTCATCTCTCTAGCACTCTTTCATTTCCATTTTTTTCTCCAACATGCTTCTTTTTAGCATGTGGACGGATCGGCTCCTCCTCCTACTACTTCATCTTACACTCTGGTCCTGCTGTGCAGGAACTCCAAGAGGTGGATACCAGGTAAAATGTAGGTACACTGCTTGCAATTAAACATTTAACGATGCTTTATTGGATTCTAAAGCTGCAATAATTTGTGTCATTTATATCTGCCTAGAGTTCAGGGTGGGAGGGTTAGAAGTACTAGCAGATTTAACCACTTCAAGACCAGGCACTTTCGCCCCTTCCTACCCAAGCCAATTTTTAGCTTTCAGCCTGAGTGAGTGCCTGTCTACAATTCTACCTATCCATGTACATTGTGTCTCATTAAGATGCTCAACTATTATATTATTATTTATTTAAGGTACCCATATAGCCCCGTCAATTTACACAGCGCTCCACACATACGTCGCACACTCATCGGTCCCTACCCTCAAGGAGCCCACAATCCAAAGTCCCCAACTCACATTCATATACTAGGGCCAATTTTGGACAGAAGCCAATTAACCTACCAAAAGAGTTATACAATGTGTCCATCAAAATAATGTGAAAAGAATCAATGTAAGGACATGCAGGTGTATAGTTCGTCAAACAAAGAACATCTTCCGGTTACAGGAATAGATGAAATACTCTTACCAGAGCCCGTGGATCTGCCTGTCGATGACAGCAGATCATGAAAGCATATGAAATCCACCCACGACAACGAACAGCTTGTCTGATGACATCTGTTGCTTTAGAGTCTTGATTTTAGCCGTTAGAACACCGTGATCGTCTACTTCAAAGCTTGGAGGGAAATCCTGGATAGTTTGAGCAAATCTGAGCTTGTAAGAAATCAGCCCGACTCCCAATCAATGTACAGGGAATTCTACCTCAAAAGAGACCGACCATGGGTAGCTGGATAGTATAGAGTGGATCCAAGTAGAAATCTCTTTACCTCACATGCATGAAAAAGAAGAGACAAGGCTCCAATGGTATAGATCGAAAAAAATTTGTATAGGTTTTATTGGAATAAAACCAAAAATGTAACAATAAAAGTGATCACAGAAACAGAATAAAAAAGGCAATATGGGGAGTGGCGTACCAAGCCCTACGCGTTTCGTCCAAATAGGACTTCTACTGGGGCATCAACCTGCTCCCCCATATTGCACATGCATATATACACCAAACAATCAAAGTAAGAAGGGGAAACAACCAATCAGGTGAGTTCCAACCTTCATTATGCAGCTCCTGAGGTTTGCAGCGAAACACAATTATTTTTGGTTTCAGAATAATTTTTATTTACAGACCAAGGGGGTTGCTATGGGGGCAAAGTTTGCTCCCAGCCTGGCCAATTTATTCATGGCCAAATGGGAGGAGGATGTCGTCTATGCCCTCAGGAGACCTGAACTGGTCCTTTGGGCGAGGTATATAGACGACATCCTCCTCCTATGGAAGGGAGACCAGGAATCACTGGACCAATTTATGTCCACACTCAATTTGAATGATAGAGGGATGAGGCTGAGCCATGCGGCTAGCTCTTCCTCTATACATTTCTTGGACATAGAGATTAAAGTGATTGACCAACATCTGGAGTTCAATACTTATTTCAAACCCACAGACCGTAATGGGTATATCCCGATAGACAGTTGCCATCATCCCCAGTGGCTGAAATCCATACCCGGTGGTCAGTTTCTCCGATTAAGACGTAACTGCACTAAGGTTGAAGATTTCGTCACTCAATCAGCTATTCTTAAGAAAAGATTTATAGAGAAGGGATATGAGAGTGGCGACCTGGATATGGAAATCGATCGGATCTTACGGATCGATCGAAACACATTACTCCAGGAACGTCCAAAAAAAGTGAAGGACGAAAGATTTAAATGGTCTTTTGTTACCACTTACTCTGTCCAGTCTAGACAAATAAAAGAAATTCTGAAGAAACACTGGGGTGTTCTCCAAAACGATAGGATTCTGGGACCTGTTTTACCCGAACGGTCAAATGTCATCTTCAGGGGAGCCAGATCTATTCAAGGTCAGATTGCTCCAAATATCATCGACCCCCCTAAAAGATTGACATTTTTCCAAGAATACAAGGGATATTTCCCTTGCCGTAAGTGTAACGTATGCCTACATAACACCCATGGCAGACGGAAAAGCGAGACCTTTCAGTCCACGGTCACCTTACGGGTATACCAGATGAAACGTTTCACCACGTGTGCCACACAGTTTATTGTGTATCTCTTGACCTGCCCATGTAAAAAACAGTATATTGGTCGTACCATCAGGACCTTTTCGATTCGGGTCAATGAACACATAAATAATATTAAACTGGGGAAAACTAATCACAGCGTTCCCCGACATTACCTCCAACACCACGATCGTAATCCTATGGGGACACAATTTTTGGTGATTGACCAGTTTGTTCCCCATTGGAGGGGCGAATCCCGCATACGTGGAGTGTCCCGTTTGGAAACTTTTTGGATCCATGAACTCCGTACATACCAACCGTTTGGTATGAACGTGGAATGGGACATAAATTCGTTCATCAATCTGGCATAATTATTACATGTATATATACATATATGTGGGTCTATACCTTTTATTTTCCATCTCCGAGGTGTAGATATACTTTTTAGGATTCATGTGTATCTAAGTTATTAAATACTAATTACGCTGGCGTTCAGCAGTGCAAACCTTTGTGTTTGACTTGTTTGAACCCCAGTTTGTGATATTGGTAACATTATGGGGAGTGATTCCTTATGATTTTTTGTTTTTCCTTTATGTCCACAAGATGGCACTCCATGCTTAACAGGAATGCTTCTCTTTTTCCTTTTTATTTTTGCCTATATTAGCTCTGCCCCCACTCCTGTCGGGTGTGTGCTCACTGGAGAGCTTCTGGCATGGATGTGGGGCGCCATATAGTATATTGAGGTACTTGTCTCTAATCATCCTAATTGTTGGGATGATGGAGATGTGTTTCCTCTTTTCTACGCAGAGCTGGAACGCAGTTTACGCGGCGGTCTTGGCTTGCGTTGCGTCCCAGCTTTGCGACTCACGTGACGGGGGCGTGTGTCTCCTTTTCTTATAGGAGATACATGTCCCTCCCTTTACGCGGGGCTGGAGCGCAGCCGATGCGGCCGATCCTTTTCCGGTCGGCGCTGCGTTCCAGCGTGGTGGCGCTGCGGTTCACACCGCGGTCCACGTGATCGTTACGACGCAATGCGTCATGACGTCATTTTTATAGTAACTGGCGTCTCATGAGAAGAGACGCCAGTAAATGACATTTATAGCCTTTAAATATCCAGTGGCCATACCCTGAAGCCATAACGGGTAAGGCACCCAATGAGGGATTACATTAATGTAGGTGCGTTGCCTTGATATGCGACGCACCTCCCCCTATCCCTCCACCGATCCAATGAGCCCTTTCATCTGAGCCGATTGGTCAGTGGTGAGCGGGTCCACCATTGGCTATTTCAATTGACCAATGGGAAGTGGTAGTTGATTGTGTGGGAGTTGATTTCTGTATATCACCTCCTCTGTCATTTTGGCGGTCCTTTTAAACAAGGCTACCATTGGCTAGATCACTATTACTTCCGGGGTCAAATGAGTTATGTCAGTCGACTTGGGAGGAGCTTTTTCCATTACTATGTTTATATTGGTCCCTGCCTGGAGGTTGCGAGTTTGATTGGATATCCAGTCGTCTCTCCTCCAATCACGGACCAAGAAGGTTGGAACTCACCTGATTGGTTGTTTCCCCTTCTTACTTTGATTGTTTGGTGTATATATGCATGTGCAATATGGGGGAGCAGGTTGATGCCCCAGTAGAAGTCCTATTTGGACGAAACGCGTAGGGCTTGGTACGCCACTCCCCATATTGCCTTTTTTATTCTGTTTCTGTGATCACTTTTATTGTTACATTTTTGTTTTTATTCCAATAAAACCTATACAATTTTTTTTCGATCTATACCATTGGAGCCTTGTCTCTTCTTTTTCATGCATGTGAGGTAAAGAGATTTCTACTTGGATCCACTCTATACTATCCAGCTACCCATGGTCGGTCTCTTTTGAGGTAGAATTCCCTGTACATTGATTGGGAGTCGGGCTGATTTCTTACAAGCTCAGATTTGCTCAAACTATCCAGGATTTCCCTCCAAGCTTTGAAGTAGACGATCACGGTGTTCTAACGGCTAAAATCAAGACTCTAAAGCAACAGATGTCATCAGACAAGCTGTTCGTTGTTGTGGGTGGATTTCATATGCTTTCATGATCTGCTGTCATCGACAGGCAGATCCACGGGCTCTGGTAAGAGTATTTCATCTATTCCTGTAACCGGAAGATGTTCTTTGTTTGACGAACTATACACCTGCATGTCCTTACATTGATTCTTTTCACATTATTTTGATGGACACATTGTATAACTCTTTTGCGAGTTACATGTTGGTGTATTTTTTTGACTTTTTGTTTACACATTCACATTATTGTTTTATTGTTTATTAGTTCCACCTTGTCACCTTGAGAGACATTCATTTGTTTCTTCTTCATTCTTGGCAGCGCTACTTTCTTTATCCCCATCACGTTTGCAATTTTTGTCATATTGTTATGTAGCAGCTTTTTTCTTCTTTTTTTCTTTTTTCACATTCAGCGCAATATTTACCATACTTTCACAATTAACCTACCAGCATGTCTTTGGAGTGTGGGTGGAAACCGGAGTACCCGGAGGAAACCCACGCAGGCACAGGGAGAACATGCAAACTCCAGGCAGGTAGTGTCGTGGTTGGGATTCGAACCAGCAACCCTTTTTACTGCTAGGTGAGAGTGCTACCCACTATACCACTGTGCCGCCCAATAGAGCTTTCTTTTGGTGGTATTTGATCACTGCTGGGGTTATTTATTGCTGAACAAATAAAAAAAAGACTGAGAAAAAAAAAAGTTTATTTTGTTTGTTGTAAAGTTTTGTAAATAAGCAAGTTTTCTCCTTCACCGACAGGCACTGATAACGTGGCACTGGTATGCAGCACTGATGGGCATTGATAGGCTGCACTGTTGGGCACTGGTAGGTGACACTGATGGGTGGCACTGCTGGGCATCACTGATGAGACATCTGGCAGGCATTCATAGTGGGTACTGACTTGCACCATTTGTGGGCACTGATTGGTATCTTTTAGGGCACTGTGTGGCATCCCTGGTGGCCATGGGGGGGGGCATACCTGCTCATCAATGTGTGGTGGACGCAAGCTTTTTCTCCTGCCCAAAATAAACTGACATGACCTTTGACCATTACTTGACCCAAACACTAACCCTGGCATGACCCTAGATCAAACCTTGGTCTAGGTATTTTTTTCTTTATTACTTTTTATACACTTTTCTTCTCTCTGCAAGGAGAGAAAGATACAATGCAACTTTCCTCTCTTTTCACAGAGAGAAAAACGGGTGGGTTTCACAGTGACTGATCACTGTGGTAGCTAATAAGAGGCTACCACAGCAATCTGGTGACCCCGAATCGGAAGTTCCGGGTCCCGATCATTTGTATGAGACCTCGGTCTCTGCTGGGAGTACAATGTGCAGCGCGCTCCCAGGACGAAGACAGATATACGTCCGCATGGAAAAAAAACAAGCCCAGTGCAGTGAGGCTGCATATCTCTGTACTGTAGGCATCAAGGGGTTAAAATTTGTACTGAAAAGGAATTGCATATTGTACTTGCTGCCTTTAATATTATGAGCTTAATTCATTTATCCAATTTGGATAATGGCTATGGCTTTTGTTATCACCTCTGTTGTTGCAATTTTGTTTCTTACCAATAGAAAACTAAAAAGGAAAAAACAAGGAGACCTCTCAAACACTGCTTAGGAAGCAGCTGAAGAACACTGCAAAAAATACGTTGTACATTCAATAAAATAGATATATTTACCATGTAATTTTAAATTAAGTAAAGAAAATAATAATAATAATAAAAAAAAAAAAACAACAAAACAATTTTATTTCCAGTGTTTAAGTAGGTATGCACACAGGCATGGTACAAGGTGGTAAAAGATCTTCATGCAGAATTGTATTCTTTTCAATGAAAGAAACCAGTTCCACCCAGGATTTACTATCTACATGCCTATCATACAACATTTATATCAAATCTGGTATCTGAAGAAAAGATACACAATGTAATATATACATTAAGTTACTGTATCTTACAGAAAAAGATTAAAAATTCAAGTCACATAAAACTCAAAAGTCCATATTAAAAGTCGGTATATATGTATATATAAAACTCGAAGGGTCTATTGGAATGTGTAACCAATGGAAGCTCTGAATCCCAACTGTTAAAATCTGCAAATGAAACCTGGAAAGTGAGAATGGTCTATTTTTGTTCACAGTAGGTTCCTCTAATTAGCCGGTAACAATATGGCACCCTAACACACCACATGATTTCATAATGAGGCACTTTTTCGAGTGACTAAATAAAAAAACAACATTGTTAAATGGTGAACAGCTGCTATTGAGAAAACCTCAGGTTACAGAAAGAAGGTATGTACAACAGCGAAGGATAAAAAGCATTTTTGTTTGATTCTGGTATGCGCTTCCCATAGAGAAGGTGTTGTGTTATTCTGGCTGTAGCTGAGCTCTGCGAAGACGTTCCACAGGGCCAATGAATGAATTCAGCCTCAATATAGGCTGCAGAAAAAAAAATATATACATATATATATCTATAAAAATAATTCAGGCACAAACCTAAACACACTGGAATTTTACTTCAAATATAGGCAAAGTGTTGCTCACTGGCTGTTGTGAAACAATAAAAGGTTCCATCAGCAACTAAGACAGACAAGTTTGGCTATCTCAGAACATTACAGGATCACTCGGGAGGAACAAACCATAACTCAGGCATCAGGCCAAGTGAAAACGATTTGCCTATCTCTGAAGTTATAATGTATGTCTGGGCAAAAAAAAAATATACACACACACACATTATATATATATATATATATATATATATATATATATACACCCACGTTATCCCTTTACAAATGCTGTAAGTTCAGAAAAATGCCTGCTGCTGCTGCCAAAATTCCTGAAAGTTTCTAATATCCTGTAGTGAGCTGACAATGTTACCTCTGCCCAAATGAAACCTCAAGCAGTGTCATCTACCCTGTCTGCGTTTTCTCCTGCTGAATCAGAAAACACCCCCCTTTTATTATGGAGTAAGGGGTAGGTGTTCTGTAGTTCAGAAGAGGAGAATTGGGCAGGTCCGACAAGAAAGCCTTGGGAATTCAGTGCAGCACAGGCAATGTTGACAAGAAGTTAGCAGAACACTGGATTTAGGGCAGATCACCAGGTATTTTTCAATAGCATTTTTAAAGGGGGAAAAAAAAACCAGAGAAACTAGTACATACCGCAAAGTTGTGCTTTTTTTTTTATTTGCCCGTACATACACATTTAGCAGGACTGCTTTAGATAATTTTTTTTTCTTTGTGAGTGTAATGAAATGTGGAATTTCTTTTATAGGTACTGGTAGAACCGGGATCGAACTACCTGAGTACCGGACAACTTGTGCGGATGAGCATCTACAGCAGAACTAAAGTTGCTCTTTGCTTTGTTCTGGCAGTTCTCTCCATTAAGCTGATCAGCTGAAGAATGGGACGCAAGTTCGGACTGGTTTTCCGTTACGCCGCTGGTATCCGTGGAGCTGACTAGGGATGACGATGACAAAGGAGGAGCTGTTGATGTCGGTTCAGTTAACTTATTGTTTTCTAAAACCAGCTCAGTGGGGCTAATGACGTTGAGTTCCGATGTGCTAGTGCGTAAGCGCTCTCGTTTGAGCCATGCTGTGATCGAGTGGTCTTGGGATGTACACTTTGGCTTCAATCGATCCACGGCAGAAAGTTCTGACTCATTACCTCCCTCGTAAATTTTTAATGCATTTAAAACACTTAATTCGGAAAAGTCTCTCTGTCCACCAAGCGTGTGCCTCCGCCGAATGTTTTTCTTTTTCCGGGTTTCGGCGGCCTGTGCCTTTTGGCTATCTAGTCCAAACATGTCATCTGCTGAGGTTTTCAGACGCAGTTTAAGCCTATCTGTGATCTTAAGCTTCCAAGCAAGCTCTGGCTTTTCCAGCTCACTTTTTAACGCTAAATCCAAGTCACTTTTTACCAAGTCTAAATTGCCAGATGGCACTCCAGTTCCGGCCACCTCCGTAACAGGAGATATTGCGGAGGTGTCCACATTCTTGCCATCAGTTGAACATTCACTATCCGTCTTTTGTCGTGGAGACTTTTTCCTTGCTAAAGTGTCACATTCTATAAGTTTATGAGAGCTAAACCGCCGACTGTCCATTCGGGGAGTGGAGCTTCCCTCCGTACAGCTGGCACTTCCTTCAGAGTTCCGTCGGCTACTTCGAGACAGTTCTTTTACTTTACCTTGGCTCTGTCTGTCATAAATATTGCTGGGACAGTCGCTTTCGCTGTCCGTTTCCATGGGCCGCCCTTCGCTGATTAATTCGCTTCTTTCATCATCTGCATCTTCGCCTTTGCTCTCCGCTACAGACTGGACCTCGGGACTTATCAAGTTTGGCTCCAGGCCAGCTGTGTAGAAGGCGGATGAAGTGGTGGAGTAGTCGGAGGTAACAGAGCTCACCTCTGCAGACAAGAAGTCGTTGCCTTTTACTTCAGGGGTAATAAAAACATTAGGTTTTGGTTTGTGCACGGAGGCCTGGGATGAAGTGCTAAGTACAGTTCCTGAATCAGAGATGCTTTCTTGGGAAGGAAACAGCTTTGTGTCATCGGATGGTACGGTGAGTCTTTGCATCAGAATTGGAGATTTGGTGAGTTTCGGAGGACAAGGTGTGATCTCATCGGAAGGCGTACTGTCCTTCCTAAGTTTATCTTCTGTATACAGACTTGCATCTGTGTCCTTTAATGTCAGTGCTTTAGGTTTTCGAGGGATGATGCCCTCTTTTTTAGTTTCTCCTTTTCTGCTGTCAGGATTCCGAAGCTCCACTGGGGAGAGATCCTTTTTATAAAAAACGCTATCCACCTCATCCTCTGAACTGCTTGGATGGGGCTTGTCTTTTGGTTTCCTGCGTTTTCGACTGGCAGCTGCAAAGATAGAGGACACTAGCAGCTCCCGACTATACTGATCTTTTCCGGATCCCCAAGAACCCTGTGAAATAAAAAAAACAGAACTTACTATGGCACATTGCATTGTCTACATGACAAAAAAATTTAATAAAACGTGACCGAATCTCTTCAACCACTTGCTATTCAGAGGAATTTTAACATTTCTCACATACACAAAAAAAATAAAAAATCTGCATTTTACTTAGAGCCCCCCAAACATTATATATTGTCTGAAAGTAGAGACCCTGGGGAATAAAATGTTTTTGCAATGTTTGTGTTGCATAATTTTTACACAGCTATTTGTCAAACGCTAATTTTAATGGAAAAAATACACTTTAATTTTACTACACACAAAATGACACCCAATTTTTTCTTGTAAAATTGCATTGAGTAAATAGATACCAAACATGTCCAGTATTAAAACTGTGCATGTCTGTGAAATGGCGACAAACTACCGTACCTAAAATTACCCATAGGCGATGCTTTAAAAGCCTTTACATGTTACCAGTTTAGTATTCACTTTAGATCTGTTTGATCAGCTGCTTCCCGGCTGTACTGGCCAAGGAAACACTGAACTGAAACTGGATGAGACCAAATCCTTGTTCCTTTCAACTTCATTCATTAATTATTATTAATCAGATTTGATTGGGGAATTCCCTCCTCCTCTGTGTGCAGTTGACCTGACCACTTATAGGAGGTCCTGGGCTCCCTGATGGAACGGGAGAGCCCGGGAACGGAGGCAGTAGTCTGTTCTGAGCACTGTAAAAGTAATCAGGTGACTGTAGAGCCATTCTAATCCCTTTTACCTAAAAGTCGGTCACAGGCTTAAAAAACAGATACCAGAATCATGAATGCATAACCACTTGATCACTTGGCCTAGACTAGAGACAGGAAGTGGTTAAAAAGCGGTTTTTCACATTCTGAAAAGTGTCTTCTCCCCCCTTCCATCAGCTGACTTATGACATTATGAGTGCACACAAGGGGAGAAAGAAACAGGTGCAAGGGCCACCATAGTGTAGTATTAAAAAGCAAACACTTTAAAGTGGTTGTAAACCCTATATATTTATTTTTTCCCATAACCACCTGTAAGAGAAAGGCATAATGAGCTAATATGACTAGCATAATAGCTCTTTATGCATCACTTACCTTAGATCGGGGCCCCCGAAGCCGTCCTCGTCTCCCTCTTCAGCCGCATCCATCGCTGCAGCGATAGCCGGAAGGTTACTGGACTTCTACTTTAAGCAACCATGTGCCTTGCATATCATGCATGACAGGTTTCAATCCCCCCTCCCTACCCCGCAGTAGTTTATCTTTACCATCTGATTGTTCCACTGCCATTACACATTTACTACCAGGGGTAGAAAAACCTGGTATAAGCTCTAAATCTGTCAAAGCTTACACTAGTTTGAGGGCTTTCTCCTAACCCCCATGTGACAGGCGCTGAGTAACCAAGGAATGGGAAGTCATATGCACCCCTATACAGGGAAGTACTGTGAATTTCGATTTGTCCATGTGGGCAGAGCAGTTTATAGTTTCTTTTTATTGAGGTTTACAATACAAAAGACATAGAAAGGTAAATATAAAAATCTATCACAGACTGCTGACAAAAGTCGCCTAACCAACATAATATTTTTCTAAGCTTCCCATATTTTTTATGAATGGAAATTAAGCATTGTGCACAGCTTTGTGCAGTCAAGGGCTTGCTTTTCTTAATTTTTTTAATTACACGGTCAAGTACAACAAATTTCTATAACCCGGAAAACAAAAAATTACAAACCCCCCGACATACCTTAGATTTTGCCGAGTCACTAGTAGCGGAATCTGCAGGACAAGAGAAAAGAGATTGGCTGTCAGTTGTGTTTGATGGCAAGGAACACAATGGCGACAAATAATGCAAGGCTTCATGGAAAGGACAAGCACAGAACATAATGTGTCAAAGCAAAAGAAAACAAAGGGGATAGTCATAGCTCACAAAAGATGCAAGCTCCACCACAGAAAGCCACCGCCATGAAAGGATGCTGTGAATTGTAGGCAGAACCAGCTCAATGAGAGGAATGGCAAGGAACCCTGTTCTTAAAAATAAAAAACAAAAACAACAACACTGAAGTTTAAAAGATCCATCTAAAGCGTACTGATTTTTGTGACAGGCTCTCATAAATGAAGCAGCTATGAGCTCTAAACACACAAGTCTAAGTCTAGCATGGGGTTGACCGTGTAGATCCAGGTCACCGGAAAACACGCAGATGGGCTCAAGTAGCATTATTACACTGCAGAGCTAATCAATCACCTCTGATTGCTGAGGAGTGTCAGCCTAAATCTAAGGGAACTTGTGATTTGCAAATACAAACTGTTCCAAGGTCAGGATGGCCACAGAGCACAGTGAATCCAAATAATGCCCTCTTCAATATGCTTTGGTTTGAAGAGCAATGCAGCATTATATATTTGGCCCTCGCATCCTGTTGTGGTAACCAGATAGGATGTAAAATCTCCCAAACAGGACACAAAAAAAAAGCCTGAGAGGGGCTTTAACCTTTTCTTTACTCCATCCAAAACTAAAAAAAATGCCTTTAGATATACTTTAAATAAAACCTGTTGTAAGACTTCGAAGGTGTCATTGCTGATTTTCTTCTTTGATGGTCTAAGCATCAATGACCAGAACAAGCATACAGATCAAAAGTGCATTCTAATTCAGAAAGAAGCCAAGGGGGTCACAGTAAGAGTCAGGCAGAGAAGGAAAGGTCAGCAATGCCATTGCACATGTTTCTTTCAAGACAGGTTACCTTTAGGCTGGGTTCACATATGCTGCGGCCGCAGTTCACAGCATGGGGTCCGGTGCGTCCCTGTTAACCGATTCAGGTTTGAATCAGGTCTGAATTTTTGCCTGAATTCACACCTGAAAATCGGTACCAAAGATGCACAGGATCCTTTTCAAATACGGACTGCGGCCATCCTGGAGCTGTGTAAACCGGCTCCATTGAGAGCCAGTCACATTCTCCTATCAGGTGTATTGGATGTGAGGAAACCTGCATTCCAATTCACATATGTGTGAACCCGGCCTTAAATCACAACTGCCAGTTTTTGCTTCGTTAACATACTGGGCACTGAACAGCTTGGACTCTAATGGCATATCATGGTTCGTGGGCATTACTGCAAACTAGAATTTTCCTCAATTACACTTGTTACAGCCTACAATTAAAGTGTTTGGTAACCCCCCTCCCCCCCCCCCCCCCAAAAAAATTGATCCTGCTCCTTTAAAAGCATATTATACAGCACAGTGCTTGTGCTGTGTCATTTGGCCCCCTGCAACACCTGAAATACCTCCTCCCTTGTAAACTAACCACGGTTTAACATGGCTGCTGAGGCCTGACACCGTGGTCAGTTTATGTGCCTCCGTCACCCGCAGCCCTGCTCTCTGTCTCCTGTGTCCTCTCCTCTCCCCCCCCCGCCTGTCGGCTCTGTATGTGTGCGAGAGCCTCCCCTCTCCTCCTGCCACTGCATTTAAACATTAAAAAACGTACTGCCAGTCTCTTGTATCCGGGTAGAACACTTGGTATAGGTTTGTGGATAATGGTGCTTCTAAATACCATTTTTGCAGATCTCTTCAGAGCCGTCACGTGACTCCCACCCCATCTAAGAGCTACAGCGGGAGGAGCCGAGTGGCCAGCACAGTGGTCACGTGACTTCCCGGCTGACGTCAGCGGGAGACCTCAGCTCCTCCCACCGAAGCCCTGGATTGTAGTAAAAGAGCAGCCGGTAGTAACGTGATCGGCCTGAAGAGACCAGCAAAAAAAAAAAAAGGGTATATACAGGTCCTTCTCAAAAAATTAGCATATTGTGATAAAGTTCATTATTTTCTGTAATGTACTGATAAACATTAGACTTTCATATATTTTAGATTCATTACACACAACTGAAGTAGTTCAAGCCTTTTCTTGTTTTAATATTGATGATTTTGGCATACAGCTCATGACAACCCAAAATTCCTATCTCAAAAAATTAGCATATCATGAAAAGGTTCTCTAAACGAGCTATTAACCTAATCATCTGAATCAACTAATTAACTCTAAACACCTGCAAAAGATTCCTGAGGCTTTTAAAAACTCCCAGCCTGGTTCATTACTCAAAACCGCAATCATGGGTAAGACTGCCGACCTGACTGCTGTCCAGAAGGCCATCATTGACACCCTCAAGCAAGAGGGTAAGACACAGAAAGAAATTTCTGAACGAATAGGCTGTTCCCAGAGTGCTGTATCAAGGCACCTCAGTGGGAAGTCTGTGGGAAGGAAAAAGTGTGGCAGAAAACGCTGCACAACGAGAAGAGGTGACCGGACCCTGAAGAAGATTGTGGAGAAGGACCGATTCCAGACCTTGGAGGACCTGCGGAAGCAGTGGATTGAGTCTGGAGTAGAAACATCCAGAGCCTCCGTGAACAGGCGTGTGCAGGAAATGGGCTACAGGTGCCGCATTCCCCAGGTCAAGCCACTTTTGAACCAGAAACAGCGGCAGAAGCGCCTGACCTGGGCTACAGAGAAGCAGCACTGGACTGTTGCTCAGTGGTCCAAAGTACTTTTTTCGGATGAAAGCAAATTTTGCATGTCATTCGGAAATCAAAATGCCTGAAGTCCAGTGTCAAGTACCCACAGTCAGTGATGGTCTGGGGTGCCATGTCAGCTGCTGGTGTTGGTCCACTGTGTTTTATCAAGGGCAGGGTCAATGCAGCTAGCTATCAGGAGATTTTGGAGCACTTCATGCTTCCATCTGCTGAAAAGCTTTATGGAGATGAAGATTTCATTTTTCAGCACGACCTGGCACCTGCTCACAGTGCCATAACCACTGGTAAATGGTTTACTGACCATGGTATTACTGTGCTCAATTGGCCTGCCAACTCTCCTGACCTGAACCCCATAGAGAATCTGTGGGATATTGGGAAGAGAAAGTTGAGAGACGCAAGACCCAACACTCTGGATGAGCTTAAAGTGGTTGTATACCCACAAATATGAAATGCACCTACAGGTAAGCCTACATTAAGGCTTACCTGTAGGTGCTTGCAATATCTAAGAGACCTACACGGTCTCTGAGATATTTGCAAAAAAGAGTGCACTGAGCTCGGAGGCTCTTTGAATGGCAGTCTGCCGGACACTGCCGGAAATCGCGCATGCGCGGGGATCGTGCTGTTCCCCGCGCATGCGCGGGAGTGACGTCATCGCCGCTCCGGCCAATCACAGCGCCGGAGCGGCGATACCCGGAAGTCACTCCGGGTATCATGGATGCGACGGAGGACGTGTCCGAGGACCGCTTTGATCTAAGGTAAGTGATTGATAATGAGCTAGTATGCTAGTCATACTAGCTCATTATGACTTTGCCTTGCAGGTTCTGAAAAAAAAAAAAAAAAGTTTTGCGGTATACAACCGCTTTAAGGCCGCTATCGAAGCATCCTGGGCCTCCATAACACCTCAGCAGTGCCACAGGCTGGTTGCCTCCATGCCACGCCGCATTGAAGCAGTCATTTCTGCAAAAGGATTCCCGACCAAGTATTGAGTGCATAACTGAACATAATTATTTGAAGGTTGACTTTTTTTGTATTAAAAACACTTTTCTTTTATTGGTCGGATGAAATATGCTAATTTTTTGAGAGAGGATTTTTGGGTTGTCATGAGCTGTATGCCAAAATCATCAATATTAAAACAAGAAAAGGCTTGAACTACTTCAGTTGTGTGTAATGAATCTAAAATATATGAAAGTCTAATGTTTATCAGTACATTACAGAAAATAATGAACTTTATCACAATATGCTAATTTTTTGAGAAGGACCTGTAGAAGCTTCGTTGGCCACATACTTACACTGTGTGCTACAGGTAGATATAAGAGAAGGTCTGGCAGAGTAAAACAATTTAGGTTAACAAATACTTTAAAGCTGGCTACACACTATACAATTTTAACCCCTTCCCGGCCAGCCACGGCAGCAGGTTGGCTCCCCTGGGCGAACCGTCGTAGCTGTATGTCGGTTCGCCTTTTGAACACTAGGGGTGCACGTGCGCAGCCGATGCGCATGCCCGGCGGTCGCGATGACCGCTAGGGGTACCCGCTTCACACAGAGGCAGAACAGAGATTTGTCAATGTAAACAGACAGATCTCCGTGCTGTCAGGGGTGAGGAGAGCGATCTGTTGTTCATGCCAAGTATGAACAACGATTGGTGTCCTCACCGTGACATTTACACAGTAATCAGTGAATTTTTATAGCACTGATCGCTGTATAAATGCCAATGGTCCCAAAAATGTGTCAAAAGTGTCCGATCTGTCCGCCATAATGCCGCAGTCCCGATAAAATTCGCTGATCATCGCCATTACTAGTAGCAAAATAATAAAAAAAATTCAATAAATCTATCCCCTATTTTGTAGACGCTATAACTTTTGCGCAAACCAATCAATATACGTATCGGCTTAAACTGAGGAAATAATTCGCTCTTTTTTGTTTATAGCGCAAAAAATAAAAACCGCAGAGATGATCAAGTACCACCAAAAGAAAGCTCTATTTGTGGGAAAAAAAGGACGTCAATTTTGTTTGGGTAAAACGTCGCACAACCGAGCAATTGTCAGTTAAAGTGACGCAGTGCCCCATCACAAAAAATGGCCTGGTCATTGAGCAGCCAAATCTTCCGGGGCTGAAGTGGTTAATACAATGTTCTTGTACAACTTTCCTTTAGGATTTACCAAAACCATATAATATGAGGTCTAACCTAAACAAACACTTTCAATTTGTATGTAATCAGGCAGGCCCTTGCAATACATAGTTGAAGGTAAATTTAAAAGAAATTGAACGAAAAGTGTATAATGTGTATCCAGCTTTATTCTACAATTTCTGAGCACAATGGACATTTCAAGAGCTGTACCTGGCACAAAATCTGTAGTAATATTACTATCCCACTGCCCTTGCCTTAGAATATTAAATATGTTAGAAATGCAAAAAAATGCTTAAAAATACATCTAAAGACTTTTAGTTTTAGAAAGAGTAGGACATGGCTAAAATACCAGTCTTTTTCTTTTTTTCTGGGTCTTGTTAGGGAGATTTTTCTTCAAGGGATATAAGGAAACTATCCAAAGTGAAGAGAAATCAACTGTTGTAATTGGAACAGGTGTCCCAGTTGTAAGATTCCCCTTTTCTTTTGCTCCATTAATAAAAACGTTGGATTTCCCATCACTTTCGGTCCCACTAATAATGGTCACCGGTATAAACAAGGTAAACCTCTCCAGCAGTGACACAGACTGGACACTGCTTCTGTTTAACGCTATACAAACTAACTGGCTATAGATACACTTTTAAAACCTGCAACTTTAAAAGGAGGTGAAATTAGAGCTGCTGAGGACCGCATTATTCAGACTTCAGACTTCCATGCAGTCTGACAGCTAGAGCTAGGTGGAATCCTCACAATGGAACAAGTGTATATGAACCTGTATGGAGACAAATATGGAGACCACCATGGCTGAACTGTCCTCCTTAAAATTCCACCTTCCTGGATGTCATGCTGAGCCAAAGACCTCAGTGTTCATCAAGTCACTTACATGGAATAAGTATGCAGATTACGAGTTTTGACTTGTATGCTTGTTCCACGTCTGTGTTTTAAGGTATTGAAGTCATAAACAACCAGGCAACTAGTAAAGTAGACCAGCAATGGCAGTCTTCGTATTTCTCTCAGTGCAGTTTTCCTTTAAACATCAGTACGAAGAACTGTGGTAATTTTCCCTACAGCCACCAATCCCATTCAAATTTTCATCCCAGCGGTCATTTCAGAAATGTGATTGGTGGCTTTGGAAAAAAAAAAAGAAGAAGGATAGCTTTGAAGAGTTGGAGGTGTTAGGCCGATAAAGCATATAAGATGATTGGCCATTCTATACTACTGCCATTATGAAATGGATAATGAACACCAAGTACTGTACTGCAGGGAAAGAAAACTGAGGCTAGACAAGAATAAAGAGAGCAGAAGGGGCCAGCTAATGGATCGACAACGTCAATTAATGCGTTTTTTTTCTTTTTTTTGCAGCTAAGCCCCATGCCACACCCCTTATAGACACATGGCTAATGCTTATGACCAGAAAGACTAGTAGACCATACCATGCTATCTCTCCTCAGGGTCTGCTTCAGAAATAACAAGAGATGGCAGAAAGACTTTTAAGAAAGTAGCATTGATCTGTTTAAAATACGCTGAGCAGAAACAAAGTTGTACACAGTGCAGATTTTCATTCAAATTCAAAATGAGGAAATTAAAAAAAAATCTGGATAAGGTAAGGTCCATTTCACAAAAAACGGGGGTTTCTGCAGACAAGGCAGCTACATTGTGGACAGCAATCCTCCTTCTTCCTACAGTTCCAGCTGTCCACCACTGACATGACAGAGTCCACTAGTGACATCACTGTGTGGTAGACTCCTCCCATTTCGCCTGTTTCAACATCGGTATAAAAGATCTCATATAAGACAGGGAACAACAAAACAAACAAAAAATATAAAACACAAAACAAAAAATTCCCCCAGAAATTGGACAGTCATATGCTTACATTTGTCTATATGCTATAAGGGATACTACTCAAGAAAGGGAGAGGAACATGCTTGGTTAGTGCAGCAGCGGGTAGGCAGAAATATGCTAAGATTGCCTGTGATACTAGTACTTAGCCAAGGAATAGGTGGCAAGTGGGGAAACAGAACAAAGAATTACTTTAGTACACGTCATTGCTGTAAAACAGTTCTAAATCTTGAATGGGGCATATAAAGCAGTCAACGATAGAGCTAACCAAGACTACATTCTAATTGGCTCAGTAGAGGAGGCAGATTGTCATGTGACCAATTACCAATCAACTGTTAGACATGGTCTCTACTAGGATACTCAATGTGTTGTCTATGTGATTTATTTAGAAGACATTCTAGAGCAGGTGTAGGCAACCTTATAGGAGGTGGAGATCTACCTGAACAACATTGGAGAATTCAAAGATCACCGGGCACAACGTCGCCTCCTCACACCGGATTTAAACCTCCAATTGCCATACTACCATGTCGCAATCGTGTGCACAGAGCGCCAATCATGGGTTTAAATCAGGTGGTGAGGAGGCCTCCTCACCACCTTTCCAACACACTTGGATCGCTTTTCAGAGTAGCAGAGTAGTGCCTGCTGCACTTATGAATGAGCCCTTAGTTGCATTTGGAAGCAGCACCCTCAGGGGCTTATTCACACAAAGTTGGGAAGAGGTAAAAGTCACGGTTGAGTCATGGTTTTACCACCCCAATCCCTACCCTCTTTAGCTGCTGAGGCAGCAGCCAAAAGGTGTACACATACCGCGGCAGAAATGAAACCCCCTGTTGCTTTTGATGGGTCCTGCTGCCTGCCAATCATGACTCATTCAAGTAAATGGGGCAACTCTGCAAGCGCCCCGCAACTGCATGCTTCTGTGGTGTCCAAGGGGTTAAAGCAGGTGGTGAGAAAGCTTTAACAGCTTGTTTGATGTACTGCACAAGGTTGCAGGGCATTTGCACAGCAGCCTCATTCACTTGAATGGCTCATGCTTGGCAGGTGCTACACCCACCAACCATGGCAGGGCATAGAACTCTTGCTGTGGCATGTGTACACCCCTGGCCACTGCAGCCAAAAGGTGGTCCCTTCCCTCCAATCAGCTCTCAGCTGTTCTCATTGAGCTCAGCAGATTGTAACTTCAGCTCCCTGCCCCTTTCTTTCTGGAAGATCAGACAAGGTGTATAAATTCAACAAGCTGTAGAGAAGACTGCAGATAAAAAGGTACAATGTATGTAGGATTTGTTTAATCTGTTTATCACCTGAGGCCAGCCACTTCAATAGATATATGTAAGTGTTTACAACCACTTTAAGGTGAATATGTCATGTGAAAATACTGGGGAATATATTACTTCAGCCCTCAAAATTTCCACTTGCCTGCTCGCGTAAGGCGAGTGGAAATTCGCATCAGAGGGGGGTGCCGCCGGCAGGCGGGGGTTGAACGAGAGTAGTTTCTCCTCCCAGCTTCCGCCCCGTCATTCTCTTAGCAGGGTTTGGCATACAGTGGGGGGAGTCAGTAAAGAACTGGGCGGGGGGATAGGCGGATGCTGCCAAAGTTTACTTCTCCTATTATCAAGCTGGTGATTGGTTGCTAGGCGGTCTGCGTAACCAATCACCAGCTTGTTAATAGGAAAAAGTTAACTTTGGCAGTTCCCGCTCCCATCTCCAGTGCTGTGTTCCGTAGTAAGTCTCTCTGCATCCTAAATCTGTGAAAGTATCTATGTCATTTAATATAGCATTAAAATATTTACTTAACAAGGCAGTAATGATGTGTACAGTGTGCCTATAGCAGCCAATCATATTTTATTTATCACAGTCAGATCAATGTAATATGCTTTGTTAATATTGTTAATATTTATTTTTGTAACTTAATTCTGCATAAAAACATTTATGTGTCATTTCATGCGATCATTTACGAGGGGGTGAGATTAGGGTAGGGGTTGGGTGGGGAAACTGGTGGCGAGTAACTCTTAAGGCCTGGCTAGTAGATTAGGACTTGAAATTTTGAGCCCTGCACTAGTTGATTGACAATGCCAGTTGCCTAGCAGTCAGAAGCTGATGCTCTTGGCTTCAATGCTGACCCCTAACAAATATAGAGATGAGTAATTCTAACAATCATTTACAGCATCTTTGTGCAGGGTTTGTGACTCAAAATGCTGAAAACAGAGTCAGACAAACATTTTTAGTAGGTGACCAGCAATGGCAGCCCTCATGACAATTTCACTTAAAAATTTTCAGACTACATAAACCTATTTTATGCACTACCATAAGACAACTTTGGCACACGGAAATTAAAATATGTATTTATAGCACTGAAAAAGCTTTTACTTTGGGAGAAAATGCTGACCAGTCATGCTTGGTGATCTTTGGAAGAATGAGCAGGTAGTGGATCATCCATGGAGTTAAAAGGTATGCCTGTATATGATCTGCAGTAGACTAGAGCCCTGCGGTAGATACCTGTTCACATCCTACCCATGTGTAAAACTTGCAATGTTCCCCACTCATTCAACCATCTCCATGAAGGTAACACAATGCAGTCTGCCCCCATTTATATGCAATATGGTGTAAAACAAAGCCCCGGTGTCTACAATGCAGACCTAATAAATGTAACACAATAGGGTTGATTTACTAAAACTGGAGAGTACAAAATCTGGTGCAGGTTTCTTTGCCAAAGCTTAATGGAACAAGCTGACGTTAGAAGCTTATTGGCTACCATGCAGAGCTGCACCAGATTTTGCACTTTCCAGTTTTAGTAAATCAACCCCAGTGTAGTGTTGAAAGTTCAGCAATACCCCCCACTACACCTTTTATGTGTTTCGAGCTAGAAGGATACACCTTAATAAAGCAAAGCCCCTTTATACTGTTTCACATCAAACATTTGGAAGATTTCAAGCAGGAACACAGAACAGTAAGACCGCAGAAAAAGAAGTCAGAAGAACCTAGAGAAAAGAGAAGAGGAAGAATGCGCTGGGTTAGCCTGCAGGGTTAGACTGTCTGTGCAGGCAAGGGTTACCTGATATCTCGCCAGGGGACAGCCCAGTCCGTCCGATGTTCGGGAGTAAATGGTCAATATTGGGCACTGGCTGGCTGTCTATTGTGCCCTCCTCCTGGGCTGATGTCTACAGTTAATAAACAGAGATCTCTTGAACATCGTTAAACGCATAGACTTAGTTCTATTCTTAAGAACTGAACATAATGGATGCCAGAAAACATAAGATCTATCTATAGTGCCAGATAAATGCAACCTTATAACTGATTGAACCATTCAACAGTTTATTTCCACATATTAAAAATAATAAAGGATAAAAATAAAAGTGTTAACATAATTTACCACAATACCAAAACCAAGAAAAAAGGAGAAATAAATCATCAATAAAAATCAGATATACAGCAACATAAAAGACGGTTCAGTCTTTGCTGGGAAAAGAGAATCATCTTTGCTGGAGCTTGGCTCTGCCCCGCCCACTTCCTGAATTTTTCTTATTCAATGAAATGCCCATTGCAAGAACCAATAAGGTGATGGGAGGGGCAAGTCCAAGCATGACTAACAGGAAAAGTCAAGATCTGCATTGAAATTTCAGCTGCATATATCTAAAAAAATTTATGAAATATCTCTGAATCTAATGATCATTATAACACTGCTGGCAAGGTCTACTAAGAGAGGTTTCATTCTTTTTACCTACTCAACCCTTTTAGTGTGTCCACATATGTACTGACTATAATTTTTAGTCTTAAAGCCCTACTCCAAGAACTTTAAGGCTGGGTTCACATCTCCATGCGGAGCGGCTCACAGTAAGGGTCCGGTGCATCCCTGTTCACCGTTTCAGGTCAGGATTTCTGGCTGAATTCAAACCCGAAGCAGACCAGAAGACGCACAGGACTCCTGTGCAATTCGCTCCGCAGCCGTCCCGGAGATGTGTGAACCAGCTCCATTGAGAGCCGGTCACAGGCTCCTGACAAACTAATTGGATGCGGGGAAACCTGCATCCAATTTGCAATAGTGTGAACCCAGCCTAAAAAAAAATCCAACCTTGTAGTGGGCCCCCCTATCCCCTGCAAGGGTTAAAGTGGTTGTAAATCCATTACAACCACTTTATGCTACAGGTAAGCCTATAATAAGGCTTACCTGAAGCTACCGAGGATATCTCCTAAACCTTCACGGTTTAGGAGATGTCCGCTGCATGCGCCGATGCCATCTGCACATACGCACTAAAGCAAACTGAAGCAATGGCACGTATGTGCCGTTGCGTCAGTGTGCCGTTACCAGCGGCTCCCGAACGCATGCGCGGGAGTGACGTCATCGCAGCTCCGGCCAATCACAGCGCTGGAGCCCGCAATACCCAAAAGTCACTCCGGGAGAGATGTCGCCGGCCAGAGGGGGGTACGAGGACCGCTGCGGGGGCTTCGATGTAAGGTAAGTAATTCCTAATGAGCTAGTATGCTATGCATACTTTGCATATTTTTTTAAATAGGATTCACAACCACTTTAAATGCTTGTTATGTCTATGGATTAAAGTAGAAGCTGTAGTCCCTACACCCCCTGTTCTCCTCAGCCCAACACTCTGAACTGTGGGTCACTGTCACGTACAATACAGGGATATTAAGGCTGGGTACACAAGGGCCAAAAACAAACGGTTTCAGTCTGTGTACACATAGCTCCCTGTCCAACAGAAACCAGTTTTATGAGCATGTCGGAAAGCCAGCATCTCAGCGCTGATCGGTGTGTTCTGGTCAAGGGGCTGCCCCCTGTCAGAACACAAGAGCTCAGCAGGGAATATTGCTGCACCAACATGTATTGCGTAAGTACAGTGATCTCTGAAAAAAAATATTCCATTCAGCCCTTTGGGTTGAAAGAAAACATTTTTTTTTTTAATGTGTACCCCGCATTGTATTGTATATGCTGAGCAGACTGAAGTGTGACCAAAGCCATACACAGCCTATGGAGGCGGCTATGGGGAGAGGTTGCAGCACTGGAGGGACCCTGCTGGAGCAAGGAGTAAGGTAAGTATTTATATCCTATTCATGCACCCCTAGACAGAATGAGCATTTAACCCTTGCTGTATGGGTGGGCACCACTGCAACCGTGTATTTTTTTTCAACTCTTAGGCTTTAAGAGTTGGTGTTTAATTTATAGATGGCCGACAAGAGTATGGGCATTGTGCAAGTTTTATGACTGATCAGTCTATTTACCTATGGTTTCAGCACCAAAATTTCTCTGCAAAATTATCATCTCTATCTGTCCCAAGCTCTATTTACAATAAGAAATTTGTCAGAAAGCAGGAACATTTTAGTTTTGTTTTTTTTTCTAAATTTCCCACGTAGCAATTTGCCTTCTCCTTACCACTGGGGCTTATTTTTGCCCCTCGCCTATGGCTCCAAGATTCCAGCAAAATATACATCATCTATAGACATTTCCATTTTCATGTTTCTACATTATGATCAGAACCTTTGCATAAGGCGTTACAATGCCTCTTGCTGTTGAGGCTTTGGATTACTAAGGGGATTTGTTTATCTTCGCACTTTAATATTTGCATTTTTTGCAACGTATGATATGATGGTTAATCATTTTTGTAACACCTATGCGATACTCTAGGCCAGTGATGGTGGACCTTTTTAAACCCGAGTGCCCAAACTGCAACACATAACCTCCCCCGAGTGCCCAAAGTCTGCTATTCTGGAAACCCTTTTTCTTAAGCTAGAGACACAACCTCTGGATATTTAGAAACACAGTTGATGTATAAGTCACTACAGACCCCACCTCCCACCGTACAGACCTCCCTCCCCACTCAGTACAGACCCCCTGTCCCTCCGTACAGACCCCCCTCCTGGTCACTCTGTCCCCTTCCTGTATACATATACAATAAAATAAACGTAGTACAGACCTAAGAACAGCACGGGTATCCTTACTCCGGGCTGTGTAGATATACACAGCCGAGGCGGAGGAGACTGCTTCGGTCCACAGCCACTCTGCTGTGCGAGACAGCCCACGAGAGATGCAGCATCCAGCACCACTTCATCTTGCCCATGCCCACCCCTGACATGTCACACCTGGCCCCAGAGCCCTGTGGGAAATGTAGTTCTATGGGGCAGTTGTGCGGTGTGGACGAGATACCCCTCGTACAGGATGGCCGGTTCTTCATCTTCGCATGCCCACGGAGAGGGCTCTGTGTGCCAGCTGTGGCACGCGTGCCATGGGTTCGCCATCACTGCTCTAGGCCCTTGGGCCCATGAATATATCCTCATGCTTTCTATTCGAAAGAAGTATTTTGTGGAAAAACCATTGTTTTATTGCTGTACTATTTGGAAAATTTCCCCTAATGTCCTGTCCTGGTGACAGGTGTCAGCACAGGAAGAGAAGAGAAACCTCCTCTATGGTACACAAATAGCCCTTTCTATCCCTACTACACGCCTACAAAGTTTTGACTGGAACTTTATTAAAGGGGGATTCCACCCGCGATTTATTTATTTTTTTAAAAGTCAGCAGCTACAAACACTGTAGCTGCTGACTTTTAATAAGAACACTTGCCTGTCTTACTTGCCCGCGATGTCAGCCCCCCCGAGGCCGATCCCTCGATCCTGGCAGCTCCCGGCGCCGCCATCCTCAGTAAGGGAAACAGGCAGCGAAGCCGTGCGGCTTCACTGCCAGTTTCCTACTGCGCATGCGCGATCCGCGTGGCGCTTTGTGAATGGGCTGGCTGCTCTCTGGGATACACACAGTTCCCAGAAGGCAGCGCGCCCCATTCACCAGAAGACAGCGAGTAGGACGGAGGAAGCTGACCAGCCGCGGACAATGAAGAGGCAGATTAGGCCCCTTTCATACTGAGGCGTTGAAAAAACGCAAAAAAATTATGATTTTTTTACCACGATTTTACCGCGTTTGCGGTAAAAATAGCGCTAACACCTATGCGTTTTACCGCGTTACTCATGGATTGCAATGGAGATCGGCGTTTTTACAGCGTTATTTTTAGCACCCTAAAGATGCTCCAAAAAAGCTGTTTGCAGGATTTTTTCCAACGCACAGCCAGCAAAACGCCTCAGTGTGAAAGCCCTCAGGGCTTTCACATTGAGAATGATGGGGCAGGATTATTTCAGGCATTTTTACAGTGCTATTTTTACTGCGAAAACGCAGTAAAAACGCCTCAGTGTGAAAGGGGCCTTAGGGACTTCCGCATAGCAACCGCTATTTCTGGTAAGTAAAAAAAATTTTTTTTTTCAATTATTTCTTTAGGATTTTTGGTGAAAAAAAACCCCCTCAAGATTAGAGAAACGACAGCTAGAAAAGCATCTGTGTATTTATGTCTAGTAATTCAGATAACAGATTTTATGAATATGCCCCATAAACCCTGCCATACTGTCCGTTCACCTTTAACCACTTGTCCCCCGCCCACTGTCAATTGACGGCGGGCGGAGGATACTCTCGTTCTGGGAGGACGTCATATGACGTCCTCCCTTTAAAACGAGCTAGGAGGCGCGCGAGCGCGCCGCGTTCACAAGGCCCCGGTGCGCGTGCCCGGCGGTCGCGATTGCCCGGGAAACGAGCAGGAAAGTGGATCTCTGTGTGTAAACACAGAGATCCACGTCCTGTGAGGGAGAGGGGACCGATGGTGTGTCCCTTGTACATAGGGACAACCATCGGTCACCTCCCCCAGTCAGTCCCCTCCCCCCACAGTAAGAACACTTTGAGGGAACATATTTAACCCCTTCCCGCCCCCTAGTGGTTAACCCCTTCCCTGCCAATCACATTTATACAGTAATCAATGCATTTTTATAGCAGGGATCGCTGTATAAATGTGAATGGTCCCAAAAATGTGTCAAAAATGTCCGATGTGTTCGCCGCAATATTGCAGTCACAATAAAAAAAATCGCAGATCGCCGCCATTACTAATAAAAAAAAAAAAAAATCCTATAAATCTATCCCCTATTTTGTAGACGCTATAACTTTTGCGCAAACCAATCAATACGCGCTTATTGCGATTTTTATTTTTTTACCAAAAATATGTAGAAGAATACGTATCGGCCTAAACTGAGGAAAATTTTATTTAAAAAAAATAAAAAAAATAAGGGTATTTATTATAATGTTTATAAAAGAAAAATTTGCGCTAGGTGCAAATTATTAAAGTGCAATAAATGAATAAATCCCTAAAGGAAAACCTGCTGCTAAACACCAAAAAAAACCTGATATAAGGTACAACAATATAAATATACAAAAAGGTGTAGCGCTGGATGAGCAAAACTGTGTATGGCTATACAGTGAAAAAAATATATAATATAAGAAAAAGTATCAAAAACATGAGTGAATACTACAAATAAACAATTTAAAGTTCATGTGTGTCAGTGAAAAATATATGAAATCTTCTCCTCTATTTAAAGATAAGAGTTCTACAGAGTGCAGGTATCCGATAAAAATCATAGGCAAAATGCTCCAACACTTAGTAAAGATCCCGCCACCAAGGTGAAGAATGAAGGCTTACCAGACAGCCTGCGACCGCCCTTCTCAGGGGGGTCAAAACAGGCTCAGTAGAGTGATGTTTTACTCCATGGAAGGCAGGATGATTCTGCAGGAACGCTTCATCCACAATGGGAGAGTCTCCAGAGACGTTGATTGAACACCTGGCCAGAACTGGGAGTAGACACACTCTTTGCAGATCAGAGTGGATGTTCCTCAGTAAATAGGATAAAATCCAATCCTGATGAGGTCAGATTTGATGAAACGACGTAGGGTGACACGTGCATGCATTGCGCACGCGCAAACGGTCGTTTGATTGACAGAATACGGAGCTTTTTATTCCTTGCAAGGAGTTTTTTAACCAGCATTTTAATATCTCAGGACTTGTTACTTTGAAGTTCTGTATCGCATACTTTGTGAAAATAAACCCCTTTTTCATGGATGAACGCTACACTATGGAAAGTTTTTCTTTCTCTTTTGGATTTTATCCTATTTACTGAGGAACATCCACTCTGATCTGCAAAGAGTGTGTCTACTCCCAGTTCTGGCCAGGTGTTCAATCAACGTCTCTGGAGACTCTCCCATTGTGGATGAAGCGTTCCTGCAGAATCATCCTGCCTTCCATGGAGTAAAACATCACTCTACTGAGCCTGTTTTGACCCCCCTGAGAAGGGCGGTCGCAGGCTGTCTGGTAAGCCTTCATTCTTCACCTTGGTGGCGGGATCTTTACTAAGTGTTGGAGCATTTTGCCTATGATTTTTATCGGATACCTGCACTCTGTAGAACTCTTATCATCTTTAAATAGAGGAGAAGATTTCATATATTTTTCACTGACACACATGAACTTTAAATTGTTTATTTGTAGTATTCACTCATGTTTTTGATACTTTTTCTTATATTATATATTTTTTTCACTGTATAGCCATACACAGTTTTGCTCATCCAGCGCTACACCTTTTTGTATATGTATATGGGTATTTATTATAGCAAAAATTAAAAAATAGTGTTTTTTTTTCCAAACTGGACGCTCTTCTTTTGTTTATAGCGCAAAAAATAAAAACCGCAGAGGTGATCAAATACCACCAAAAGAAAGCTCTATTTGTGGGAAAAAAAGGACGCAAATTTCGTTTGGGAGCCCCGTCGCACGACCGCGCAATTGTCATTCAAAATGTGACAGCGCTGAAAGCTGAAAAATGGCTTGGGCAGGAAGGGGGTTTTCGTGCACAGTAGAGAAGTGGTTATAGAATATCTACTTATCAGCCATCATTAGGTCTTGTATTTCACACAAATGTATTATGTTTATCAGTACTGCAGCCATCAACAATCCCCCAAATAGTCATGAAGTTTGAGACAAGCCATTCTCCAGACATTGCTTCTATATATAAAGGAAAAAAAAAAAAAACACAAACCCAATACAATACTTACAATTGGCTCATCTCCACTCTCCTCCCCGAAAAACCAGTCATGCTGAGAACAGGAAGAGAAGATCAGTTAGACCCCTCAGACCCAGATACGGAAACGCTAGCAATAAAGATAATCAACTGACTTACACGCAGAATGAGGGTCTCCACGATCTTGTACTGGTCGGGCATGTGGGTGACCATGTGGGTCATATTATCTTCTGATGCTCTGACCAGAGTTGGACCGAATACAATAGCCAGGTTTTTGGGCTCCATCTAGTAAATGAGAACAGAGTTTGAATGAATTGCAGAAAATTTAGCAAAAAGGATATGAATGAACGTAAGCCTACCACATATGCACCAGGACTGACACCTCTCTACTTGCTATTTTATTTTGCTAAGACATATACGTTAATACCCTATTTGGGATGTAACCTTGGCAAGAGGTGTTGAGCAAAATTACTAAACAGAAGCTGCCACACTCTAAAGCCAAGTAGACCCCGCACCATATAAACTACAATTTTTTTTTTTAAAGGGCATGGTTCTCCTTACCACCTTTACAGGGGAAAATGTTCTAACAACTGGATATAAACACCACAAACAGAACGCATCTCTAAAAGTGCTTAGGACCCTCAATAATCCACAGACATATCTCTTGGGGTATCCAATATCATAGGTCAATACAATAAATCAATACAATAAATCTAGTCCGCCAAGGACTTAAAGAAATTGATAAAAGCAAAAGTTAATCAAAAATTCATTAAAATCCACACAAAGCCATCTCTCAATCTTGTTGACATCCGCCAGCTGAATTGTGGATCTTGAATAAAACCATTAAATTAAGATAAACACTTGAAAAAGTGCATGCGTGTAAAACACATTGTCATAACAACCCGCTGTGCACCAATGCGTTCCGATTCCCTGGATGGTGGATTTGTCAGCGCGTTCCTCCCAGCAGCCCAGTCACATCACCTCTGGCACGCCATTTCCGGTGTGCGAGGCCCAGTCCAGGAATTTAGCAGAGCCTCCTGCTGCACAGTGGAATATATAATACACCTGCCCACTGAATGACTTTTGCTATGGCCAGAGGCAAATTGCACCATTATTGTCATATTATGCATTATGTAACTGCCAGGATCGATGCATAAGCTAACTTATGGTACATGTGTATATGTTAATTTAAAGTGATCCTAAAGTCTCTTTTTTTTCTTTAAAAATAACAAACGTGTTATACTTATCTGCTCTTTAAAATGATTTTGCACAGAGCAGCCTGGATTCTCCTTGTCTCGGGTCCCTCTTCGGCTCTCCTTGCCCCTCCCTCCTGCCGAGTACCCCCACAACAAGCAGCTTGCTATAGAGGCACCCAAGCAGAGGCTCTGTGTGTTCATTCAGACACGGAGCTGCAGTTTGACCACCCCTCTCTCCGGATTGGCTAACTAACTTTGATTGACAGGAGCCAATGGAGCCGCTGCTGTGGCTCAGCCAATTAGGAGGGAGAGTCCAAGGTGGCCCAGGCACCCAGGCACATTGCTGGATAGAGATGGGGCTCAAGTAAGTATTAGGGCTGCTGCTGCACAGAGAAGGTTTTGTATCTTAAAGTGGTTGTAAACCCTTTTTTTTTTTTTTTTTGACTAACCTGCAAGACAAAGCTATAATGAGCTAGAATGACTAGCATACTAGCTCATTATGTACCACTTACCTTCGATCGGGGCCCCCGAAGTCGTCCGTGTCCCTCCTCTAGCCGCATCCATCGCTGCGGCGATAGCCGGAATGTTACTTCCGGGTATCGCCGCTGCAGCCAATCACAGCGCCGCTCCGGCGCTGTGATTGGCCGGAGCCGAGAAGACGTGACTCCGCGCATGCGCGCGTGAGCTGTCGAATTCGGCTACGTCGTCGAATGTTGCGACCTAGCCGAATTTGTGAATGGGGTGACGTCAGCGTCGCCGCATTTACATACAAATATCTCCTTAACCGTGTAGGTTAAGGAGATATTTCTTGCACCTACAGGTAAGCCTTAATCTAGGCTTACCTGTAGGGCTTTGTTTAAAAAGTGGGTTTACAACCACTTTAATGCATAGGATAAAAAAAAACTTCTGACTTTACAACCACATTCATTTTATTTATGATCCACATCACAGCTGCCAGATGTTAACAAGATTGAGAGATGGATTTGTGTTGTTTTTTAATGAATTTTTAATAAACCTTTGCTTTTATCAATTTCTTCAAGCCCTTGGCTGACTATATTTATTGTATTGACCTTTATTGGATACCCAAAGAGACATTTCTGTGGAATATTGGTGGTCCCAAGCCCTTTTAGAGATACGTTTTGTTTGTGTTTATTCCACATTTCAAGTGGTTTATCTCCAGCAGCTGTGGACAATTTCTGGGTCTTACAGTTCATTTGCACTTTTATTGAAGTCCATCAGTCAGCTGGCCCAGGGAGCAGTCCCCGCCAGTAGAACACACAGTGATTGTTGCTAGTGGCTATAGCTGCCGCCAATAATTGCATGAAAAATCCGACATGCTGGTTGGATCGACTTTGGTACAATCAGCCTGTCCATGCATGGTTCGAATCTCGACTCGTCCCTGCTAAACCAGCCGAGATTCAAACTGTCTATGGCCGACTTCCCTCTCACTGACATGCTGGTATGAATAAAAAGGCTTTGGATAGTAGTAAAACGGCAATTAACTATCTTACCTTGTTCTTTTCTGAATTTTCTGCCACAGTCTTTAAGTGGGTACAAAGGAATCTGAGGGTTTGGTAATGATGTGCTGGCAATTCGCGGATCTAAAAAGGAAGAAAAAGCAGGTCAGTAAAATAAAGCAGGAGAGGAAGGATTTTGATCTTATACCATAAACCTGAACAGCAGTCAATCAGAAATTAGCGTTTGCTAAAATACCCATTCAAAGCTGCCGAAAGCAGATTTCTGATTGGTTACACAGACATTTTAAAATGTAGCTTTTGGGCTTAAAATCATTTAACCGCCAATGCCTTGAAGGATACCAAAAAAGACAGCCTGGTAATTATAAACAAAACAATCAAAACTACCATGCTGGCCTCTTCTTAAAAAGAGAACTAAAGGGAAAACTTTTATTTTGGATAGCATAAGGGAGGGATATAATCCTTGTCATTTGTTTGCCTTGTGTCCCATTAGGGAGATGTCCCTTCGCTTCCTGTCCCATAGCCAAAACAGGAAGTGACAGTAAATCCCTCTCACAAGTGTCCCCAGAATTAGTGTCCCCAATGGAAGATTTCTCCTCTTTTTCCTGTTCCAGTAACAACCCAAAATTTGGGATTTTCTTTCACTCTGGGTGAGAATAGTAAAAAGAACAAAGAGAGGGCGAGTGTCTCCAACTAGCAATAAAAACTGACAGCTTTTCCAACCCCTCTCCACTCTAGCCATAATAAAAAAAAAAGGTTTTGCCTTTAGTTATTCTTTAAGAGTAAACTAGCCACTTGTCTGCCATGCTGACCATTTGGCTATAGTTTTTTGAGCCACTGGTCCAAAAGTGAGCACATAGATACATCTAACTTTCCTGCTCTGCATTCTAGTTCTGGGTCAGTGACACAACATACTAAAATCAGTAGAAAAGCAAACAGCATTTCCAAAAGGGGGGGTCTGCAATGGCACCCCCTGTATGTCTCTCAAGAATTTCCGCTATAAAATAGTAAGCTGCAGATGCAACTACCTCCCCACACTGATAAAAAAAAAACAGCATTAAACATCATTATGAAGATGGTAGTGATAAATGGACAGGACCTGCATGAAAGGTAGGCATCATTTACATATGTAAAGGACTGCATTGGATAAATATGGCCTCATGTCTACATCACACACTGAAGGGCTTTATGCTTGCTACAGGTGAGTGACTCAGAAGTAGACTAGAAGCAACTAGCATTTTCAGAAAGAGGCCATGGCAGCCTGCACAGGTCTCGCATGACAGGATCACTTCACTTGTTTAGAAGAAAGAATACAGTAAAGACAACGCTCACCAGATTTCTCAGAGTTTTAAGCCTCTCGTTGGGGTCTTCTTTGCGGTTTGCTTCAATGAAGTCATTGTATTTTTCTAAAAAAGGGGAAAAAAAAAAAGGGGAAAAAAAAGGCTCTCTAATTTAGACAGGTTAATAAGGAAAGATGTAAAGAACAGCAAAATATTTAAGGACATACAAGAATAAACTAAATTTACAATGTCATTTCTGATTATATGAAAATTAAAGGAAAAAAACTTCTAAAGAAAAGTCTGAAAACTGATAAAGATTTTCTATGTAATAGCTGTACACACAAGAGAGAACCACTAGATGGCGGTAAAGCAAGAAAATAAAAATACTAATTGCTTTTATGTTCCAAAAGCAATCGAATCCTTTTTACCCATCTACTGGTGTTAGAACTTTACCTTGTAATGGATTTGTTATAAACATAATATATCCCCCTTTGATATAATAAAAACAAGACTGACATAAATCTTTTAAAACAGACAAAAATAAAAAAAGATCAATCATGTACATACTGTACATAAAATAGAAGAAAGAAAGATGAAAAATTCTTACCATTGGTGAAAAGGGGTTCTGGCAGCTTTCGGAAAAATGACTTTAGGAGACTGCTGATTACATTCAAGTCTCTCCATTTCTGGAATAATAAACAAGTCAAATTACCTCTATGACCCTTCCACACAGCGGTCATATATAGAATAAATAAAATCACATTTTCAAATACTTCCAGTCTACACAAGGAATGTGTTAAAAACACCACTAAACATACGGTACATTTCTATTGGTAGGTGTTAAAAAATAAATGTAAACACATAGCTAAGGTCCTTTCTCTAGTAATCCAATGGAACAACACTGCCACTTTAAGGGCTCGTTCACATCATATGTGCATGAAAACCGCGCAGATTTCCCTTGCAGGGACATCAGTTTTCATACGTGTCAGTTGTGTCCTGTTCACACCACAGTGTTGATGTCATGTTAGTTTTTTTTTTTCGTGCAGAAAACCGCATACATGTTGCAGATTCCTGCGCAGAAAAAATTATACCAGTGCTACAGTAAGTGTTGTTGTTACAGTAAGTTAAACTATAATTAAGGCTTTTTTTTAGTTTTGGATGGAGTGGAGAGGGATTAGAACACCTGTTTGTATTTATTGCTGTCTGTGCTCCCTGTTGGGGAGATTCATCCTCTCTATTTGTTCAGTTTACCGTTATCATCGAAAGTAAAAATAAAAAGAAAGAAAATCCCAAATTTTGGGTTGACCTCAGAACACCAATAGTGGGGAAATTGAGTCATATGATTACTTGAGAAGAATGGAAGAAAGCTTTCTTGTTAAAGTGGAGCTCCCCTGAAAAAAATATATTAAAAGCCAGCAGCTACAAATACTCCAGCTGCTGACTTTTAATATTAGGGCACTTACCTGTCCTGGAGTCCAGCAGAAGACGAGCAATCGCTCGTCACTCTGTTGCCCTCACCGCCATCCTTGGTGAGGGAACCAGGAAGTGAAGGCCTTGCGGCTTCACTGCCCGGTTCTCTACGGCGCATGCGCGAGTCGCGCTGCGCCGTTCTCACTGGTCCCTGTTGTGTTCTGGGAGCCGAGTGTCTCCCAGAACACAACAGGTATTCTACGGGAAGTGACGTACTACCCGCAGAATACCCACAGAGAGGACTTCCGGAACTGTCTAAGACAGGTATTTGCACCCCCCTCCCCCCTGAAAGGTGCCAAATATGACACCGGAGGGGGGAAGGTTTCCGATGAGCGGAAGTTTCACTTTAGGGTGGAGCTCTGCTTTAACTTTCAAATCTAGCTCTTTAACCTATATGCAAGAAAATAATTTTAAAATATTAACTAGATAGTATAGCTGCCCGGCGAAGCTACATAGAATATCTCTGATCTGAGGAGTGTTGGCACTGTGGAAGAGATGTAGGCACAATGCTCCACATATGGTGGACCTGCCCCCAGATCAAAGCATTCTGGGAGTCTGTGTTCCAAATTTGCTCTTCTGTCATTGGCACGCCTTATCAGAAGTCTCCGGAAATAGCTTTACTTTCTATATACCCAGTCCCCATGTAAGAGGTTAAAAAGGGACTACTCCCCTCCCTTATTTCTGCAGCACGAACACTTATACCCAGACACTGGAGTACACAAGCTGCTCCCACAATTAATGAGTGGGTAGCTGAATCAAACCAATTAAAGAAAGGAGGAAATAATGGCGAGCATACAGGGACGCTACAGTAAGTACATGGCTTTGTACCCTGGAACAATTTTTCTTGAGCTCTGACGTGCTGAGATCCTATCTGTGAAAAGTCACTACTTGCACGTGTGGTGGGGACCTAGGTTGGTGGCTTTGTGGTCGTGAAGGCGGCTTCCCAGATATCTGTGCTGTCTGTATGTTTGTCTTTTTTTATTTATTTTCTTTTTCCCTCGTTTCCTTTTTTTCTCTCTCTTCTCTGCTTTCTGTCATTCTTTACTTCCCTGGGGCAGTTCTTAATCCAAGGGGAACACTCAATAGCACAACATAGAGGCTATGGAAGAACAGATACACACCTATACTGATTCTATTTCTACCTTGTACAAATTGATTTAAAAGTTTGATTTACTCACTGTTCTTTTAACAGAAGGATAAATAGGAATATGTTGTTCCTGGCTATGTGCTTTGTGTGTAACCCTTGAAAAAATTGGATTTTTGTACTCACCGTAAAATCCTTTTCTCTGAGTCCATGGACCGACACAGCCTCTCTATTGACAAAGTGGGTATTATCCGTTAATTAGGAGTGACTAGGCAGAAAAACTTGTAAAAAGTGTTGCATCACACCTTCTACAGTCCCGCCCAGGGGGCGGACCCCCGGGTATATCCTCTCAGTCTGCATCTCGCAGATCAGTTCGTCAAAAAGCAGTACAAACTTAAAAGGAGGGGTGGGTGCGGTGTCGGTCCATGGACTCAGAGAAAAGGATTTTACGGTGAGTACAAAAATCCTATTTACTCTTTCGTCCATGGACCGACACAGCCTCTCTATTGACAAAGTGGGACGTCCCAAAGCAGTGTCAGAGAAAAAACGAGGGGTGGTAACAGCATAAAAATAAACTTCACCCCAAACACAAAAACAGCACTCCTCCAACGGAGGAGTTGCAATTCTAAACAGCCGCTTGCAAAACCTTGCGGCCGAAAGAGGCATCCGAAGATGCATCTACATCAACTTTGCAGAATTTTGTGAAAGTGTGAGCGGACGACCAAGTCGCCGCTTTACATAATTGGGAAACAGACGCTTGATGTCGGAAAGCCCAAGAGGCACCTATTGCCCTGGTCGATTGTGCCGTGACCGGAAAGGGGGGCGCTTGACCCTTTAAGGTGTAAGCCTGGATTACCATCTGTTGGATCCACCTAGAGATGGTGGCCGACGAGACTGCTTGGCCCTTCTAGGGACCAGCCACCGAAACAAACAGCGAGTCTGACTTCCGGAACAGGGAAGTAGCAGATAGGTATGAAGAAAGGAAGGCTGCGGCCGCAGCACTACCTTATCCTTGTGGAAAATCAAATAGGGAGCCTTGCAGGACAAGGCTGCCAGCTCATAGACTCGTCTAACTGACGTAACAGCCACCAGGAAGACCACTTTCTGAGAAAATGTCAACAGGGGAATATCTCTAATATTCTCAAACGGTGCCTTCTGAAGCACCAAGAGGACCAGGTTCAAGTCCCACGGAGGTAGCGGGGGACGGACCGGAGGGGCCACATGTCAAACCCCCTGCACAAATGTACTCACGAGAGAGTGAGCCGCCAGGGGTCGCTGAAAAAAGACAGCCAGGGCAGATATCTGTCCCTTAATCATACTTAGGGCAATCCCTTTGGTCCACCCCATGCTGTAAAAACAGCAGGATTCTGGAAACCAAATAGGTACGCGGATGCCATCTCATTTCCTCACACATGGAGATGTAGGCCTTCCAAGTGCGGTGATAAACCTTCCTAGAGGACAGTTTGAGCACTTCTCATAGTAGAGATTACTGAATCTGACAGGCCCCGGTCTCTCAGTACCTGGTTCTCAACAGCCATGCCGTTAAAGCCAATGACTGTAAAGCAGGATGGAGTATGGGACCTTGCGATAGCAGGTCCTTCCGTAGTGGTAGGCGCCAGGGGACGTCTGCTACCAGACGTACTAGATCGGCGTACCAAGGACGCTGAGGCCAATCTGGAGCGATTAGAATCATTGGAATTCCCTCTGCCTCCACTCTGCGGAGCAGAAGAGGAAGAAGCCTTAAGGGAGGGAAGGCATAGATTAGCCGACACTGACCCCACAATGCCACCAACGCGTCCGTTGCGTCTGCCCATGGGTCTCTTGACCGGGCCACAAACCTCAATACCTTCCGATTGAGTCGGGAAGCCAGAAGATCTACGTCTGGTGTGCCCCATCTTTGGCAGAGGAGTTGGAGCACCTCCGGGTGTAAGGACCATTCTCCCTGGTCCAGCATCTGGCGGCTCAGGTAGTCCGCCTGCCAGTTTTCCACACCCGGAATGTACCCGGCCGACAGTGCCGGTACGCTCCTCTCTGCCCACTTCAGGATGCAAGCGACCTCCGACGCTGCAGCTGAGCTTCTTGTTCCTCCTTGATGATTGACATATGCCACTGCTGTGGCGTTTTCTGACTGGATCCTGACTGGATGCCCTTGCAGCCTCTGAGACCATTTGAAGAGGCACAGCCTGATCGCCCGGATTTCCAGGACATTGATTGGCAGAAGGGCTTCCTCTGGGGTCCAGCGACCTTGCGCCGACTGAACCCCCCAGACTCCCCCCCAACCTGTAAGGCTGGCGTCCGTCGTGATCACTATCCAGTAAACCGGAAGAAATGACTTCCCGGCCATTAGAGCCGGTGCTGTCAGCCACCATACCAGGGATCTCCTGACTAGGTGGCTCACTCGGATTTGATAATCCAGAGATGAAGGGCATCTGTTCCATCTGGACAGAACTTCCTTCTGTAACCCTCGAGTGTGGTATTGAGCATATGGGACCGCCTCGAAGGAGGCTACCATGAGGCCCAACACTCGCATGCCAAAACGGAGTGACGACCAATTCCTGGAAGTCAGCTGCCGTACTGCAGCCCGGAGGGTCTGCAACTTCTCCACAGGGAGGAATACCTTTGCCTCTGAGGAATCCAGAATCAACCCCAGGTACACTAGGCGTTGAGTGGACACCAATACTGACTTTTGTGTGTTTAGTATCCAACCACAGTCTCGAAGGGTCTGACAGGTAATAGACACGCTTACCTCTAATTCTGAGCTTGAAGGGGCCTTCAGTAGAAGGTCGTCCAAGTAGCCCATGATAGCGATACCCCGCTGTCTTAGAAGTGCCAAAATCGGAGCGAGCACCTTGGTGAACGTCCTGGGTGCTGAGGCAAGGCCAAACGGGAGGGCCACAAACTGGTAGTGGTCCTTCCCGATAGCAAATCGAAGAAACCTCTGGTGTCTGGAGTATATGGGGACATGCAGGTATGTGTCCTTGATGTCCGAGGAGGCCAGAAAGTCCCCCGGATGGAGAGCCGTGACTACAGATCGAACCGACTCCCTTCGAAATCTTTGTACTTTCACAAAGCATTTGAGGGCTCTGAGATCCAAGATTGGACGAACCCCCTCCTTCTTTGGCACAATGAACAGATTTGAGTAAAAACCCTGTTCCAGTTCCGGAACTGGAATAACTACCCCGCGTTCCAGTAGACCCTGGACCGCCCCCCTACAGGGCCTCCAGACGGGTCGGTAGTAGCTGGAGATTGGAGGTGTTGAATCTGTCCGATGGACAAGAGAGAAACTCTATCTTGTAGCCTGAGGAGATTACTTTGCAAACAAGCCTGTCGGAGATTAGAGCTGTCCACTGAGTCGCGAATTTGCGAAGACGTCCCCCCACCCGAGAGCTGGGTGGGGGTGGACCTTCATGCGGACGCAAATTTGTCCGCAGGCTTATTGGGTATGCGGGACCAAAAAACGCTTGCGTGCAGTAAAGGAGGGCCCTTGCCCTTGGCGTGGCCCCTTACCCTTGCTAATTTGGGGAAGCAAAGTGCTTTTACCTCCTGTGGCATCCTTGATGATGTCATCCAGAGAAGCCCCAAAAAGTCTATCGCCCTTAAAAGGCAGATCCAACAGGGCTTTCTTGGAAGTCTGGTCCGCAGACCAGCCTTTTAGCCAGATCAGGCGGCGTATTGCTACTGCAAAAACCAAAGCTTTAGACAGCAGGGGAAAAGTATCCATGTCTGACTCGCAGACAAACCTAAGGCCCTGGACCAACAGGTCGGCCAATGTTATCTCATCAGGAGGAGCATCTCGCTCCTTAACCCCTGGAGTAGCAATCTTGCCCATTCAGTAAGTGTGTGAGACACTAGGGCCCCCGCCAATGCCGGGCGTACTGCCGAGCCTACCACTGAGTATAGGTAGCAAGCGAGTGCTTCAGCCTTCTTATCCACAGGGTCCTTGAAAACAGGAGCCCCTCCTACAGGAATTGTGGTGGCTCTATTAAGTCTGGACACCGAAGGGTCCACTATAGGGGGAGAGGTCCATCTCTTCAGAAAACTCTCCTCAAAGGGGTACCGTACCGCAAACCTCTTTGGGGCTGTAAAGACCCTCAGTGGGTTCTCCCATTCCTTGTATAAGAGTTTATCAAAAGACACACAAGGGAACAGCTTAGCAGTGCGGGCAGGTCTATGAAACCCAAGTGGACCGAAGTCTCTGCTGCTTCTGCAGTATTTTCCAACTTTAGCGTATCCCGCACTGCAGTAATAAGGTCAGATACCAAGCCGTCTCGCGTACTGACCTGGACTTGGAGTCATCCTCACTATCCGGTCACGGTCTGCAGTCTCTGATGCGTCAGAATCTGGGCCCGGAGCCGTAGCTGGACCTGGTTCTGCATCAGAATTATCCCCAGAAGCTTGCAGGGGACGGGGGCGTTTACTACCCCCTGTATTCCCGTGTGCTGCTTCCACCCTGGCAGCAAACGCCTCTAGGATTGCCGTCATAGCGTTCATAGACACCTCAGGGGCACCAGCTGCTAAATCTGGTGTTTCAGGGGAGAAGACATCTGGCTCAGATGCCATGCTGACCACACGCTGACACTCACAGGGTTCCAGGCAAGATATCAATAGGCCACCCTCCTGCGCTGCCGAGATGCTGGGTTACCCAGAGGACTCGCCACCCTGGACCAGTACTGCTATGCTGCCGTGTGCTGCGCCTGTGATGCTGTCCCACTGCTGCTGTGTCAGTCTGCTTCTTTTATCAGCACTTCCTGTGTGAATTTTCGCGCCAGTGTAATGCACCCTAGAGGCCGGAGACTCTCGCAAAATGGTTGCCAAAAACGTCTGTATGGAAGATAATGTGGGCTCTAAGAAAATGGCCGCGGAGCCGAAGATAGAGGTCAAGCAGCCGTAGCCCACAAAAAGATGGCCGCCGAATGGCAATATATACATACAGGGTGGACAAACATGGCCGCCGATCAGCTGATAGGGGTCAGTGGGTGTGGCCCGAACCACAGGAAGATGGCCGCCGGGCAGTCACAAGAGGCCGAACTCGGCATGGACCACCTTCAAAATGGCCGCCGACAGCATGGAGGAGGAAGCACACACACACACACACAGGTAAGCAGAAATTACATTTCTTTTAAATGTTAGTTACAGCCAGCCCCGCTCCAGTGGAACCCCTTAGGTGACCCCCAGCACCCAGCAACCTTTAGCTAGAAGCCCAGGGAGGAGGGAAAGGCAGGGGGAATGTCCAGCTAAATCACCCAGCCGAGGCAGGGGAGTTTTACTTACCTATCCTGCTTGTATTATGCTGGAAGACATTCCAAACAGATCATCGTCCGCGCACGGAAGGTGACTGTTGGCCAGGCATGCTGTGATTGGACCCAAAAAGGGACGATCATATGTATGCCCTGGAGCGTGACGCTCACCGGACAGGCTGCTGTGACTCGGCCGTAAGGTCAGCCGAAGCTGAGCGGTCCGATGCAAGCCTTGGAGCGTAAGGTCACCGGCCAGGCTGCTGCGACTCGGCCGTAAGGTCAGCCGAAGCTGATCGGTCCGATGCAGGCCCTGGAGCGTAGGCTCACCGGCCACCCGTGGAGCGACGGGCATGTCGTGTAAAACCCAGCGCGTAGCTAGGGTCGGCACACGCTCAATGGCCGAAACTGGGGAGACTACAAGGATCGAGGATCCAGCCTGTCACCCAGTCGGCAGTTGATCGAAGATCGCAGGAAACAACAAATGTAGCAAAAAAATATATATATATATATTTTTTTCCCCCGGACCAATGGGCCCGAAGGGAGCCATGTCCTACTCCTTGCTAGACAGAAAAAAACTGATCTGCGAGATGCAGACTGAGAGGATATACCCGGGGGTCCGCCCCCTGGGCGGGACTGTAGACTGTAGAAGGTGTGATGCAACACTTTTTACAAGTTTTTCTGCCTAGTCACTTCTAATTAATGGATAATACCCACTTTGTCAATAGAGAGGCTGTGTCGGTCCATGAACGAAAGAGTAATATCTATTAAAATCTAATATACAAAATAAAATAAAAAATAGTGGGGAAATCTTCCAAAGGGGACACTAGCTCTGGAAACTCTAGCGCCTGCCGAGGGAGTGATGTTCCTGGTGTCTCTTTGTGCTTGAGGTGGGTCTCGCATAGTGAACGAATAAAGGTATTGAATAATATGTCATTGTCTTTTTGTAGATGATTGCTGTAATGTCTTCATAGGCCCTCATGAAGCAAAGTCTGGCGAAATGTATCGGCATGAGGACCTGTTATACCAGCATTCTCTTTTTGGTGTAAAAGTATACACAGTGAACTCTATCCGCACTTGTATTGTTTTTAACCAATATGTATATTGGATGGATTTTTAATAGGGCTGTGGAAATAACTATTGATTCCTCGATTAATGTTTTTGATTGATCGGTACTCACCTCTCCGCCGGCTTCCGGGTCTTCAGGGAGTTCCGTTGGAGATCCGTGTCCATCTGAAGGACTCCGTTGCTGTGCCTTCATATCTGCATGCTGGCGGGACCTTACTATCTGCCACACACAAGGGCTGTTACACTTCCCTCTATCAACCTGGGATTCTACAGCCATCGACTGGATGTTGTGATAGTTCTCTTCACGGGACATCTACATGCCGACTGACTGATGTTAACCCCTCCTCATCTGGATTCAGCAGTGGTATCGTTGTACACATTTTTAAACCAGTATCATACTTGGGTACATGCTTTTATGACTGCTTTTGCTACCGTTTGGTATTCCTCGCACCATTTTTACAGTTTATGTAGCTACATCAATTTTATCTCCAGTGCAATATTTATTTTGTTACCTACTTGAAGACTATAAAAGTTTTAATGCTACTATTCCCATTGAGCGCTGCCTTTGTGTGTTTTATGTATCCTGCTATCCATTTTTCCAGTGGTTGGTAGCTGCACTGGGAATCAGCCTGGCAAGGAGATCAGCTAAAAGTAGTTGGATCTGTTTGTGTGTTATAATTAATCGAAATTAGTCAATTAATCGATAAAAAAAAAAAAAAAAACGATTAAGCGAACACGAAATTTTTAATCAGTAACAGCCCTAATTTTTAATCTTTGTGATCAATAAATTGTATGATTTTATTTAAAATAGTTTTCTCCTTGTGTGGCCTGTACAGTCCAAAATTGTCATTTGCTTACTTTCCTAACTATACAATTCAGATCTAAAATAAGGGTGTATAAAAGGGCCTATAATACACCACTCAGCGCTTATGGAACACAAGTGTTTGCAAATACAAAAGGTTGGACAACCCTCAATACTTATCCACAGATGAGCAGTGGGTTTAACAGAAAATTGGTTTCTCAAAAAATTAAAGAGATATTTAAGCAGCTATTTAAAACATGGCAAATTATATATAAAAAAGTAGTAAAAAAAGAACAGTCATCTGTATCAATCAAAACTACAAACAGCGCTAATGTTGATTTATAACAGTGGTCAACACCACATATAAAGTCTTTAGATAGATGTCAGCTAATTACAGTGCTTCATAAAAGTGTCCATAGGTGATCCTAAAGAGATTTGTAGAGTGCACCTTCCACCGACCCTTCAGATCCACAACGTGAATACACACACCGCTTCGGGGTTAACACTCACCAGAACGATATGAATAAAGGCATTGAATGAATAATGCTGCATCCAAACCAGACACTAAAAGGCTGCATCAATCAGGAGGATATCAGAGTGTAGTGGGCTCCCAAAAAACAAACAGAAGAAAGCACATAGCGTAATCCTGTTTTATTCTTTTAAAAGGTACCCCTCACAAGTTAAATCCCCTCAAACATTGTACGTACATCAACATGATAACATAAGAGCAAAAAATAGGGTAATGGCTGCACTTCACCGTCTCCGCCGACCGGCGTGTGTCAGTAGAACCGCAAGATGCGATACTTGCTTCCTCCTTCCTGTTTCTCTGAGCGGTGGAGCGCAACCAACACTTCCTGCGTGTCGTGTAGGTCACACCTGACGCGTTTCGTCATTGGCTGACTTCAACAGAGGGCGTCTGTTGAAGTCAGCCAATGCCGGTCGGAGACGGTGAAGTGCAACCATTACCCTATTTTTTGCTCTTATGTTATCATGTTGATGTACGTACAATGTTTGAGGGGATTTAACTTGTGAGGGGTACCTTTTAAAAGAATAAAACAGGATTACGCTATGTGCTTTCTTCTGTTTGTTTTTTGGGAGCCCACTACACTCTGATATCCTCCTGATTGATGCAGCCTTTTAGTGTCTGGTTTGGATGCAGCATTATTCATTCAATGCCTTTATTCATATCGTTCTGGTGAGTGTTAACCCCGAAGGGGTGTGTGTATTCACGTGGTGGATCTGAAGGGTCGGTGGAAGGTGCACTCTACAAATCTCTTTAGGATCACCTATGGACACTTTTATGAAGCACTGAAATTAGCTGACATCTATCTAAAGACTTTATATGTGGTGTTGACCACTGTTATAAATCAACATTAGCGCTGTTTGTAGTTTTGATTGATACAGATGACTGTTCTTTTTTTACTACTTTTTTATATACAATTCAGATGATGGCCATGAGTGGCACCTAAACAATAGATTCTACTTTAAGCCGATTTAGCTTAACCAGGAAAAACTGATATTTTTTTATTTACTTTGAGTTGTTCTTCTAAACTTGGGTTCAAATAACTCGATTTTATCTGCAGGGCCACCAGCTGGGAAAATATATTACTGATACACAACCATACAAGACAGTAGTTCTTTATGGTAACCATTGCATTTGATGAGGAGAGGCTTTAGTCTGGCAAGTACTGTAAACAGTGGGATGGGGGTCCTTTTGGTGCTTACAAAGAGACTATAGTAGGTAGGAGGTGGCGGTTTCACTACTGGAAACCAGGCAATTAGTAGAACTCCTCTACATAAACTCACATCATCCTGCAGATCAATATCCGTTATTCCTTTGTTAAGTTCTTCTTGCATGCTTGCAATAGCTGCATTATTTCCAGGGACCCTGTATATGCCAGTGTTCTCCAGGCCTCTTTCTTCAACGAGCCGACAGCAGGTGTCCACTATCCATGGGATAAACTAAGAAGAAACAGATTGTGGTTAGCTCAGGCCTTTCGGCGAACCAATTATATTGACTGTGTGAAATAAGTTGGCAGTTACTCTATTAGATTGTGCTGGGGGACAATCATCCAGTCGAACGCCAAAGGTGCCACCACCTGAAGGTTTCTTCTCAAAAGTCTTCCTCATCATGTTATTAAAGCCTTTTCTCCATGTACCTTTGTCTTTAGGTGGGCTGGTGTCATCTATGAGTTAAAACAAGGAGAATAAGTTTATGTAAACCTTCTGTCCTTACAAATGCAAATAATAATTCAATGATGAATGAGTCAAAAGATTAACAGAGAGCAATTTATGAGTCAACAGTGCGTTCGGTCATGGGAGAGCGGAGTCTGAGAGTCTCTTCAGACACACAAAGGCTTGGATCCAAGGTGGAACTCATGACTCAAAACACAAGACTCCATCATACAATAGAATCCATTTTTACAGGGCAAATACAGTTAATTCCTTGGCATCTCACCCTAAAGAAACATTTAAACTTCAAAAGGGTAGGAATGGAAAACTAAGTAAATTGCAATGGGGCGCCAAGATGATTTTTTTTTTTTTTTGAGGGGCACACATGGTTTCCAAAAAAAAGACAGAGGAGCTGTTTAGCACCTGCCTATTTTATCATTCACTGCAATCAGCTAGCTTTGGGAATGAGTTATTGTACACATGGGTACATTCCCACGTAGCAGTGTTTGCGGAGGGCAGGAAAAACAACCTTCCATTTTAGGAGAGTACATCCAGAACACAATATAGGGCTTTAGACAGATAGTTGGTCTAAGGGCACAATAAGCAAAAAGCACATATTATGGCCTGTGTGGGGGGAGACCAAGCAAGAAAGAACTTGACAAAGCACTGAAAGCTGCAGCACTACAGCCATAATTTGTAATTACATGGACTTGCTCTTTTAGGTAAACGTCACCATAATTCCAAAACCACCTTCTGAAAATATACTACAGCAAAACGGCAATTTGCCTTTTTGATTTGATGTAGCTCTCAGGAGTTGTGTGTTAGACTTTCATATGGATTTAACTGTAGAGCACACAAATTAATTTTAGCATGGAAAGAGTTCAGAATGCATCCCTGACAAACCTTTAGTGAGCAGTTTGCGCTCCGAGTCCTGCTTGGGGGAGTGAGGACTCTGCAGTCTGGAATCTGATTTTGTGCCTAGGATATTCTGGAAACTCAAAGGCTGGCGAGTGGGCTTGGGCGATGGTTCCGATTTGTTGTTGGACGATCTGGAAGAAACCGATTATAGTAAAGAAAACTTGCGCTACATAGTGGCAAGACAAAATTGGCTTTTTGACTTAATACTTACTTTGTTGTGTTGTAGCCACCAAGTCTATTTAAAATATTCTCATTTGCTTTGTCTGTCTGCTGCGGGAGAAAAAAAAATAGCCAGACTTGTAAATGATCTCTTAAAAAAAAAAAAAAAACGCACTAGCAATATATTTTTCACTCATCCTCTTGTAAGCTATTTAAATAAAGCCAATAGCAGGTATCTGTATGTACCTACATGACATGTACCCAAGCCTTAGGAAAACTGTAAACTTATGCTGGGATGGAACAAATCTCCACTCTTTTAGGCAAAGCAGAGCTACAGCCTGCACGATTTTATCTTCTAAACCAGGGGTCTCCAAACTTTCTAAATAAAGGCCAGTTTATTGTCCTTCAAACATTAGAGAGGCCACACTGTGGCCAGTGGGAGTAGAAAATGTCCTGGCATCAGTGGGAGTAAACCATGCCCCATCTTTTGTTTAAATGAGAGGGACAGTGCCACTTTCTTAGTATCAGTGGAGGGGTGGTGCCCCATTGTTGGTATTCAAGGGAGGAATAATGCCCCATTTATTGGTGTCAGTGGGAGAAATGGTGCCAAAGGGCTGGATAAGGGCCAAATCTGGCCCACGGGCTGCAGTTTGGAGACTACTATTCTAAACAATAAGATTGGTCCTTCCCTGCAATGGCCAGGAACTGACCAAAAGAGGTGGTCAGGAGGGGGGAAAACCAAGTCTTGACATTGAGATTTGCATAATAGAATGCCAGGAAGACATCTGAATATTCCAGACATTCTAGGAATGGCCAAAAAGACTAATTCTGGCAAGTCATCTTACGGAGTGTTTACTGAATTGATATCACCATCAGAATTCACAGTTTAGCCCAACTGCCGCAATCATTAAAAAGTTAATATGATGGTGTCAGACTTACTGATGGATACTTAATGATGCACAAGACAGACCTAATTGGCGATTCCTGCTATAGAGTTATAGCCTTGTGAGGAAATCTTGCTATTGGAAACTCACAGGTGCTCACAAATTCTATGAGGAGTTAAATGTGAACAATACAAAAGATTAGAGTGCCATACCTCATCATCCACACTGCAGTTCTCCCGTATGGCATTAATCCAAGCTAACATATCATCTCTGTCTTCAGCCTGGAAGAGGTACTCGTGATCGACCGCTATAATGCGAAATACATTCTTGCGCTTAGTTTCACTGTATGATATATCCGCTAAACATCCACAGAGGTGGATGGTATGCTCCTCGTCAGACTGCGAAGACCAAAGTCCAGCTTGATTCTTTTTGTCTTTGTGCAAATATAAGGAGTTGTTCCGTAATATGACATACATCTGTTTCCAGGGCTTCATAATTCGCTACAAAACACAAGTTACCGTTACAAGTTGCACAAATGATCACATAACTATTGACACAATTCATAAGTTAGGTTAGACTCATATTTTCTGAAGCCAATAGCGAACGCATAGTGATTTTTAAAATGTATTCTCCTTTATTCTATTCTGGAATTAATAACAAAATGAGACGTTTTATTGATAAAATATGGTGTATGAAATACAATTTTTTTAAGTGACCAATTATTTTATGTAGAAATGTATTGAGGTATTGTTTTCCCACTTTAAGGAAAAGACTGCAATACCAACTCAAATATGTGCCTACAAGAAATCAACCAAACTTTCCCTTTAAAATCCTAACCTACCGGTGCTAAACATTGATATGAAAGTCTCTGTTGCTTACCTTTCCTTTATCAGTGACAAGCTGTCGGAAAAACAAGTAACCCTCTTTGTTTGAATCACTGAACACATCGGAGGAAGAGCCTTTCCTGGACTCCGAGTCTTCAGAAGACTGCACGCTCTCTGGTGCCTGGAGGAAATAGTTTGGGAAAAACTGATTTAGTTGGAGTTATCTGAATAGTCAGGAAATATAAGTCTGGGCTTGCTTTCTGCCCTTTGGCATTTACATGGAAGAAAAGGCAACTTGTATAGATGATGGCTTGTGTAGAGTTGTGCCATGTGGGTTAGATGATGTAGATGACATAAGATTTAACTACCTCCAGGGGTACCTGTGATTGTACTGGGGGGTGCTGGCAGACTATAAATTCATCTCTCTTTTTTTTTTATATATTCAAATATTTTATTGAGCAATGCAAAAGCCATCACATGCAAAGTACTGTATATTGTTAGGAAGGATTGAGGCAGGGAGAGATACAGGAATAAACATTAACAGGTAGGATCAAACAGTAACCCCAACATACGGAGCGATCGATAGATGGGTAGTAAAAAACAAAGGGGGGTTGGTTAAGGGAAAGAAAGGGTTCTGGAGGTTGAACTGGCAACGGTCCCAAGAAGCTAATCAAAGGGCAAGAGTCAATTAAAGGAGAAGTACAGCCAAAGCTTGTTTGGCTGTACTTTTCCTGTGGATCACAGGACTGCAGATGGTTCTGAACTCCTGTGACCCAGTTTCAGCAAACAGTTGGCTGAAGCCTGCTGTCGACTGACATCACAGAGCCGGTTCAGGCTTGGGATAGACAATGACCATATGGTTGGGATCCGCCCAAATGCCTGGACTCAGTGAGCAGCTGAGAGCCAAAGCCAGCCGCTCCCACCCCATCCACAGCCCAGAGCTCCAGTGAGCACGGGGCAGAGCAGAGAGCCAGTGACTGACAGTGAGGAGCACTGAGAACCAAAGCAATCAGCAGTGCTTGATCGCTCGGTTCTTAGTGTTAGAGCCGGCAGAGGACAGATGCAGCATCCACCTAGGCAAGTATTATTTAAAAAATAATGCCCGCTGCGGTCTCCGTGACCGTGCCTGCGGAATCGTTGTCCGCCGGTGTCCCGCGATCGGGTCACGGAACGGCAGAACGGGGGGATGCCTTTGTAAGCAATCTCCCTGTTCTGCCTAGTGACAGGACACTGATCGTCTGCTCCCTCTCATCGGGAGCAGAGATCAGTGTCTTGTCAAAGTAAGCCCCGCCCCCACAGTTAGAATCACTCCCTAGGACACACTTAACCCCTTCCTAGCCCCCTAGTGGTTAACCCCTTCACTGCCAGTCACATTTATACAGTAATCAGTGCATTTTTTTTTAGCACTGATCGCTGTATAAATGTGAATGGTCCCAAAATAGCATCAAAAGTGTCCAATGTGTCCGCCATAATGTCACAGTCACGATAAAAATCGCAGCTCGCCACCATAACTAGCAAAAAAAAAAAAAAAGTATAATAAAAATGCCATAAAACTACCCCCTATTTTGTATAACTTTTAACCTATAACTTTTGCGCAAACCAATCAAACGCTTATTGCGATTTTTTTTACCAAAAATATGTAGAAGAATACATATCGGCCTAAACTGAGGAAAATATTTTTTTATATATATTTTTGGGGGATATTTATTATAGCAAAAGGTAAAAAATATTGCTTTTTTTTTCAAAATAGTTTCTCTATTTTTCTTTATAGCGCAAAAAAAATAAAACCGCAGAGGTGATCACCACCAAAAGAAAGCTCTATTTGTGGGGAAAAAAGGACGACAATTTTGTTTGGGAGCCACGTCGCACAACCACGCAATTGTCAGTTAAAGCGACGCAGTGCCGAATCACAAAAAGTGGCCTGGTCATTTGGCAGCCAAATCCTCCGGGCATGAAGTGGTTATTTTTTTTTCCCATTTAAAAACATTAGCAGGGTCTTTGAGATATGTATACAGAGGATACCAAGAGGATAACAAACAGTTGGGGGTCCTTAAGATAAGGTAGCATTCACTGGTAGCACTATGTAAACATCTTATATAGCTGAGAAACTACATTTGTCCATGACAAATGCAAATGATTCTCGCATTGCGGTGGATAATCCACAAGAAAAGCATGATGCAGCCCTTCTATGCTATGAACGATCGTGTGCTTTTACCATAAGAATATATGAATTACCATGATTGGTGATCATGCTAATTTGGCCACATACAGCTGCTCTGGGGTCTGAAACGCTAAAACACTGCACCAAAAGCCAAGACAATTTTTTAAATATATCTATCCAAGAAAGAGTTAGTTAGGTAAAGCCCTCAGCTTCTAAAGAGTGGGATAGCTGCTCAGCCATGTTGGCATAGGCCGGTTGCTAGTGATGTTCTTCTCTGCATAAGTTGATGAGCTTCCCTTTGCCTTAAAGGGGTTGTAAACCCACTTTTTTTTTTTTTTTTGCTTTTTGGACAACCTGTAAGAGAAAGGCATAATGAGCTATTATGACTAGCATAATAGCTCATTATGTACCACTTACCTTAGATCGGGGCCCCCGAGGCAGTCCGCGTCCCTCTGTCCAGCCGCAGACATCACTGCGGCGATAGCCAGAATGTTACTTCCGGGTATCGCCGCACCAGCCAATCACAGCGCCGCTCCGGTTCTGTGATTGGCCGGAGCAGCGGAGACGTCACTCTGCGCATGCGCGCGGGAGGCGTCCCATTCGGCTACGCCCAGCGATTGCTGGTAAGTAGCCGAGTTTGTGAATGGGATTAACCCCATGAATGCGCCGTTGTCTACGGCGCGCATGCGCCGTAGACAGCGGCGCCTGTCATTTTAGTAAATATCTCCTAAACCGTGTAGGTTTAGGAGATATTTCTTGCACCTACAGGTAAGCCTTAATCTAGGCTTACCTGTAGGTGCAAGTTGAAAAAGTGGGTTTTCAACCACTTTAAAAGGGTTGCAAAGCTTCCCGTTTTTTCACCTTAATGCATCCTATGCATTAAGGTGAAAAAACGTCCGATGCTTACAAGCCCCCCAGCCCCCCGTTTACTTACCTGGAGCCCTTGAAAGTCCCACGTCGTGAATGCGCTTGCTTCTCGGCCCGGTCGTCTCTTCATTGGATGATTGATAGCAGCGCAGCCATTGGTTCCCGCTGCTGTCAATCAAATCAATGACACGGCGCACCGGGGGCGGGGCCGAGTGATACACTTTGCGGCTATGGCCGCCACTGTATCACACGGGAGTGCGCCCGCAAGCACACCCCCTTGGGAGAGCGCTTCCCAGAAGGGGGTTAGCCCTTGCAGGGAGGAGCTGAGACAGCCACCGAGGCACCCCAGAAGACCATGATCGGGGCCACTCTATGCAAAGCAAACTGCACAGTGGAGGCAAGTATGACATGTTTGTTATTTAAAAAAAAAAAAGAACCTGTAAAATGTCTTTGAAAATATCTCAGAACGCCAATTGAATGCATTTTTGTTTTTACACACATATTGCAAGCTCTGGACATATATCACTGATCTGGTTTGTGTATCCCATCATGATCAGCTAGAAAATATTAAAAACCTCTGACCACACAGCAGAACAATTTGATTTTCACACGCTATGGTTTAGGCACTCGGAAGAAACAATTTACAGAAGTCCAGACACACCTTCAAAAGGAGCCAGGCCTGCTTCATAAGTCAACACAAAAAGATAATCAGACGTCCACAGGCAGTCAGCAAACAAGTTAAAGCCCTACTTGGCATCCCTACATTTATGGTAGCAGGACAAATACAACAAAAACAAGTAAAGAAACCTAGAAAACAAACCTTGATGCCCTTTAGGCTGGAGACATGTTTCAGATTACGTCTGGAAGCAAAGAAAAAGATGTGAATACAGAGGTGTAGCCACCCTGGCGGCATGATGTCAGATTTTTGCGACTCAAAGCGGTACAATTGTTTTGTATAGCAATTTGGCGGTTTATATTGTAGGCCTGTAATTCTTAAGAATAACTCACTTAAATCTGTCCAAACAAGAGTCTAGTAGACATCCCGGGTATGATAAAGTTTGAAACACAAAATCATAATATAATAAATAACTATAAAAAATAATATTATAATAATAATAAAATGAATTTCCCCACGATTCACCATCGCTCAATTCTGCAAGTGTTCTAACTTACTATCGCTGTTTTCTAGCTGGTCTAAAACCACTTTTGACGTAAAGGGACACTTTTTGGTTGCCATGGACAATCTCAAGTTTCCAGGCAGAAGGAACTGTGTGTGTGTGTGTGTGTGTGTGTGTGTGTGTGTGTGTATATATATATATATGCATGGACAAAGCAATAGGGACTAAGGGGATGTGAAAGGATTTCATACAGTATTGTAATCTGTAAGATTACAGTATACTGTATATGTTATGAATTTTGTACTTTTTGAATTTGCCGTGCGTTGCGACGCTCGCAGGGAACAGAGCCCGGCACACAGAGGCATTGGACGGAGGACACAGCTGGGGGACAGCACAGGATTCTGGGGACAAGGTAATTAACCTGCACCAGGGTCCTGCAATGCAATCCCTAGTGTGGCTCGGGGTTACCGCTAGTGGTACTGAAATTTAACCCCGAGCCACACTCTGGAAAACCGCCAGGGAGGTTTAGGTGGAAACAGAAGGAATGGGGAAGTTTAACAAACTTACACTCTCCCTTCCTCTTTATAGTCATCCAGACCCTCATCACACGATTTAGACCTCTCTGTCTTGGAGCCAGCATGCACTTCAAGAACACTAGGCCTTGTCGACTCTGAAATAAAATTGTCAAAAAAAAAAAATTATTAAATGTTACAGCTTGCAGACCAATATTTATTTAACCCTTTTACAGCCAGTCATGTAACTGATACAGCACTAATATAAGCTACCCACAAAGCCAACGGGATGCCTATTAAACAATGGCTTTTCTGATTACTTCTCTGCCTTGTAGGGGTTCAACGGCATTTGAGGCCCCATTCACCCGTGAGAAGAGCGATTTTCAGGTATTTTGTTTTAAGTGTTTTTCAAGTGTATTACGAGCATTTTAGAAGGCTTTTACATGTGTATTCAAGCTGCAGGTGTTTTTATTTTAGCCAATAGAAAGCACTAGGTGGGGGAGATTGGGGCTGGAGAGCTGTTTTGCCAGAAATGTGACAAAACGCTTGTAAAACACTTATGTTGAGCATTTTTCAGGTGTTCCCAATGAAGTCTATGAGGCCAAATCTCTCTCCATTCTGCCTAAAAGAAGCTCATGCACTTTTTTTGCGACAACACTCAGATCTGAACAAGGGCATTGAAATGAATGGGATTCCATTTGTTGAGCTACAAGCAAGACCACTAGGTCCCCACCTTACAGCAACCCCACTGAGTCCTGGTTGTTAGATGCACAGGTGCAATGTCATTTACTCTGAATGCCACCTGAACGCACTTTTCCACGAGCACTGGTCCCAACGCACACATTCCTGTAGAAGTGGCTTTGTGTATAAGTGGGTGCTGAAGCGACCACCAGCTAGAACCATGAGTAATAAGAGCGAGAAATGTCACCAGCACACCATGGGTCTCCAAAAAGGTTCCAAAGCTTTATTCAGCAATCACATAATTACAGCAACGTTTCAGGAGCCTCACAGGACCCCTTCATTAGGCATGCGTTGGATTACAATTCCCTAATGTGCGGGGGGGGGGGGGGGGGTTCGGACACTGCACCACACACTGCGCTGCAACAAGTGTCCATCAGTAAGGCGCGTTGGTTTGCCATTGAAATTAATTGTTCTCACGACCCATTAACACTGCTTGGATTGTAGATCACCTCATATTATATATATGTGTGTGTATATATATATATATATATATATATATATATATATATATATATATATATAGCAACACCATTTAGGTTGCCAACCCAAACACATCAACAAAACGACCCCAAAAGATTGTGCTTTTGCCCTCTGGGCCAGTTTAATTTATTCCAATTTAACTTACCAGTCTCGTGAGAGAGATGACGACAGAATAGTGGCACCGGGGACGTGGGGCTGGGAGGAACAGTGGTTATGGTAGGAGGAGGCTGTACAGATATGGAGATTACAGCTGAGGCAGGAATGTTGCCAATCTCATGGTCAATGCTGGGGCTGGTGGGTTCATCTGCAAGAAGAAAAGTTCAAATTTATACATGGATCACATCAAATAGTTACTTACTGTAAGCAGGGCTTTAAACTCCTTAATTAGAAGTATCACTCTTTGACTGAATACTGCAAGATAAAACTCACAGGTTGTGCAGACTAGCTTGATAAATGACTGGCTGTTAGGGCTCCAATCAGTAGGATCCTTTATTAAAAGAAGAGTACTGTGGGCTTCATTATCTGAGTGACAGCCACCAAGGTCCCGTCTCAAATGTTCTCCCCTGCAGCAGTTACCACCGATACAGCTGCATCATTCATTCAGAGATCTGTGATTGAATAAACTACAAATCCCATCTTCCACCACTGCAAACATGCTTGTAGGTCTCCATGGAACACAAGTATGGTAATCGCTGCACTCGTAGTCCATGGACATTTCCTCCACCTCTCGAACTGAAAGTCTGTACCTCTGTATGGACAGGGAGCTGGAGGAGGAGTCAGCCTGTTGCCGTTGCAATGCTTAACAGGCTGATTTGCAAATACTGTATATGTGCATTTATAATTTTTTTTATAAAAGGAGGATTTTAGAAGAATTACAAAAGGCAACAACAAAAAAAAAACTGCAGAAGCCCAGAAGACAACTGTATGATACCAATGGCTCTAAACTGATAAAAAAAAAAAAAAAAAAACTTGACTGGTTCCTACGGCCTTGTTCACACAAGCGTACTTAAGCATCGGCCCATGTGTGGGCCAGGTTTGCCCACCTAGGGATGCACAGGTGTTCTCTGCGTCCTTGTGCAGGCAGTCTCATGCATGCCAATTGGGGGGATGCACAGCTGCTGCTCCCAATCTGACAGCTATGCAAGTGCAAGTGACTGGCCGAACGCAGACAGTGTGTTTGGGGCTGCGTACCAGTATGGATGTCAAATCGGGAGCAGCGACTGCATCCCAACTGACCTGAATGGGACTGCCTGTACAGAACATCTATGCATCTCTAAGCAGGCAAACAGGGCCCACGCACAGGCAGACACTTAAAGTGGTTGTAACGCTACTTATGTTTCCATAGTCCCCTCTGTTAGATAACGTGCTCCATTGTATGTCCTTTATTTTTTTTAAAAAGCCGATTTAAGCCTTATATCAGAGTGTCTCCCGGCGCTCACACGACTCCTCGGCTCACTCCTTTGCCAGTCAGACAAATATAGTGGGAGGGGCTAGGAGAAGTCATCCAGGAGAAGTGGAGAAAAGAGCCAAGGAGTCATGTGAGTGCTGGGAGACTCTCTGAAATAAGGTAGAGATGTTTTTTTTTTACTAAAGGACATACAGTGGGGCACGTTATTATCCAACAGAGGGGATTGTAGAGACATAGCACTATTTTATTAGCAGGTGGGGAGGATTGTGAAGTGGACGGAGATGACAGGTGGGGGGAATTGGGGGAGAGGGGGAGACACAGCGGATGACAGAGGCACGTATACTGACCACGGTGTCAGGGTTCAGCAGCCATGATAAACCGTGGTCAGTTTACAGGGGGGAGGGCAGAACCAGGAAGGATCAGCCAGGTATTTCAGGTGATGCAAGGGTACAAATGACAGCACAAGCACTGTGCTAGATAAAATGCTTTAAAAGGAACAGGATCAATTTTATTTATTTAAGGTTACAAACACTTTAAGTACACCTGTGTGAATGAGAGCCAAGGGTTATTTCACTTCCACATTGCTGCTTACTGCAGTACGTGAGCCCCCTAAAACCTAAAATGTCCACATACTGGTCCATGCAAGGGCTACCATGCATAAAACAAGAATAAAGCCAAATGATATGCATTATATAAAAGAACACACACAAACAAACCTGTGAATTTTTTTTACTAAAATTAACAAATCTGTACCTAAAATAAACCCTTTAAAGGTAAAGTGCATCTGAAGCCAATTTTTTATTTTTTTTTGGGTAGAGGGAAGGTTTACATTACAAGCCTATCAAGTTATTGTCATATAGATTTACCCTCTTGGCACTGAAATTAGGTAAAATCAAACATTATGGAGTTATAATTGGGTCAAAATCTTCCATTGGGTACACTTGTTCTGGTGATAACTGAGAATGAATTTTTTTTAAAATTATGTTGTGTCTCATAAATGGAAGTTATGAAAAAATCACCCGAATGGCATTTAAAAAAAAAAAAAAAACCTCAGGGATTTAAAATGCATTTGTGCCCAGACAATGGCCATTAGGAATTACCGTATTTATCGCGTAAAACACGTACAGGCGTATAACACGCACCCCAACTTTAAAAGGGAAGTTTCAGGGCAAAAACTTTCCACAGCCCCCTGCGTATAACACACAGTTTACCCTCTATTTTCAGGGTAAAAAATTGAGTGTTATACGCCAATAAATACAGTAATTACCATTTAAAAACACACATAACTTGCTGCATACCAAGGAGCAATGCAGATTACTTCTGGCTGAATTTGTTGACTGTATCACACATTTTTGGACCAATCGGAATTAAATAAACCGATGCGTTAAAAACATTTATTGGCAAGCAAGTCATTTCAGGAACTGAGAACAGAAGATATTTAAACCGTGGCAGTAAAGTGGGCAGCCAGGTTTTCCAACACACTCCCATAGAGAAGACCAAAATATGACAATTAGCTGCCTATACTTGCATTAGGCCGATGTCACACAAGCAAAGACAGATTTGCTAGTTCACCTCCTCTACGTCACATGACACTCAATAGCTGGTCCCTTGCTTGGAATCAAAAAGCAGTTTTGGCCAGTTAGGGAGTGATTTCCATTGGGTACAGTGGTGATTCTGCAATGAACTGGCAACTAAAACTGCAAAATGCAAAACAATGTTACATAACCCTCAAATACATCAGTTTCCTTAATTGTGTGGGCATATAGAGACATTCATTTACAAGTCCACACAACACAAAATGCTACTCTTACTAAAAGAGTAGTTGATGCTCAGAACAGACTTCTGGCAGAGGTTGCGAGTAAGGGCTGGTTCACATTGATGCAATTTCAGATGACACTTGGGTCGCACTAAACTACTTCCAATGGTGCCTGTTCACATAAATGCAGCACAGCTGCACTGAACTTTGGGAAAGGGTTCTGTGCTACTTTGGTGCGATGTTTGGCCCCCCAGAATATGCAAACCACATCCAAAACACAACCAAAGTTGCACTGCAAATTACATCAAAATCCCATTCCAGTAGTGTGTACTGAGCCTTATGCTGGCCATACACTATACGAAAAATCGTCCGAACGAACTTTCGAAAAACGAAAGTTCGTTCGTGAGCGCAAACGATAGTGCCATCATGTAATGACCGATAAATCGTTCAGTGGACATAAATAAAAAAAAAAATATATATTTTTTTTTTTTTACATATACCTAGTGCAGAAAGTTCGGACGGGAAACTTTTAGAAATTTAGAAAATTTCCAAACTTGTCCTTCGTTTTTTCGGGCTCAAAAACGTCCCAAAGATTATCGATTTTGTGGCCATTAACTGTTCCAAAAATGAAAGAACTGTCTGAACGACCGATTTTCGCACGATTTTTCGTATAGTGTATGGCCAGCATAAGTCAATAGAGAGCCCAAACATGACTAAGACAGAAAAGATAAATCCAATAAAAAAAAAAAGAAAGGGGGGCAGACTTAATGAACAACTTCCATCTCTCTTCTAAGCTTCTATGTCACAAACTGACCCAAATGTCTACAATCCTAAAAAAAACTTCAAGTATTCAAAATAACAACATTATATTCACAGCTAAAACTGCGCAAAGCACAATTTTTTTTACAAAGTATTACACATCAGAAAGATAATGTGTGAGCAGAACATACCAATGCCATCTTCTACTAACAGCTCATAGAAGTCATCACAGTCCAGACAAGTCCAGCAAACTCCGGTCTCCACAGCCAGCAGTGCCATGCTACATGTTGCACCCGCCACAGACCTTTCAATACAAGTGCGGCTGTTCACCAATGCATGGCAATGGAAGAAACAGGTGCCATTACTGTAAAGAACTATGTTCCAAAGCCATCCCTGAGAAGTCAAGTACAAGCTCGCTAAGTGTAGTACAATGCTCCATCTCCCCAGTGCATCCCTGGTGATTTCATCTCGATGCGTGAGGCTTTCACATCCAGCCCCGGGAATATGAACAAGCAAACGTTTGTTCTAGACTATGCTGGAGATGCATTGTGCTTCTTTGATGGGTCACAAGTCGCTCTGTATAAAGCTGCAGCATAATGCTGGTGTAGACAATGAGGAGCACCATGGACTGCAGCACCGCTTGGTACAAGACATTAAATAAGGAAATGAATTAAAACCAGCCAGTTTTCTGCATTAGTATGCATATAATCGCACGTTACCTTCCACTAAAAAACATTTATTATTTCCAAACTGTTAGCAGATTTACTGTACTATGGACTACAAATGACACCATGAAACTACATGATCAATGCACATCTTATGCAGGTGAAAAGCAAAAAACTGCATGTAGGAAGGTTTGGAAAGCTTTTAAACAGAGGAGAAAGCCTTTGATCATTGTTTATCTGCAGTGTGTCCCCAACAGAGAGAGTTTGTCACTTCCTGTCGGGGACAGGAAATGTAAAGTAATTTCCATACCTGGAATTCCTCTTTAAAAAAAAAAAAAATGTATAAACATAAAAAAGAAGGGCACAAAATGATTAGGTGGGCATTCTCCTTTGTGTATTGTATATAAACTCACTATAAAGGGAGAGGTTGGTGTTAAGATCTTATCTAAGAAGCAAATGGGGAAAGATTTGGTGTTCTGCTTTTCTAAGCATAAAAAGATTCTACATAGAGAAATGAAGGATGTGATTAACCTACCTGTCTTATCATGATCTACCTGATGACGTTACAACCTGCCTGTATGAATGAGTCAGTGACCAGAACAGACATAACAAGGTGAGCCATGCAGAGATGACTCTGCGTGTCACAAACTTTATGGCTCCCACCTGTATGTCTGATTGCCTTTGCAGGTCTATGATTTATTAGAAAACAATGCAGACAATCAGCTTTACCACAATACGGCAGGTATTTTCAGCGGTTACCAAATTGATTAGTAATATTGGGAAATAGCTAGAACTAATGCTAGCCATACATTAGTTGAAAAATAGTTTGAACGCGTTTTCAAAAATCAAACACGCGGTCCGGAGAGCAAACGATATTGTCATCATGTAATGACTAAATTTTGAACGATAATCCGTTCAATGGACATAAATGAATCTACATAAATGAATCCGTTTCTTGTTTGTATGCAGAGTACTAACAGTTACATTTTTAACGGGCGAGAAACACATTAATCTTTCAATTTATCAGCCGTTCGGCAGAATTTTCCAACCTGTTCCTGAGATTTTTTGGCTCAAAATTTATGCCCATTAAAGCGGCTGTATACTGCTGGACGACTTGCTTTCAGGTTCGCAGGCTCCAGCTCTGACTGGCTGAAGCTGCCATGTCATCACTCCCACGCATGCGCGTGGTAGCTGCTATTCACGGCACAGGGCTCGGAAGCAACGGCACGTTTGGCTGTTCCTCCAGAGCGCATGTGCCAGTGATGTCACTGGCTGCATGTTATGTAAATACCCCCTAAACGGTGCACATTTAGGAGATATTTACACTACCTATAGGTAAGCCTTATTATAGATTTACATATAGGTAAAAGTCAGTAAAGGAAGTTTACTTCCTCTTTAGCTGGATGAAAAACAAACGAAATGTCCAAATTACAGATTTTCAAACTATTTTTCGTCTAGTGTATGGGCACCATAAGACAACTATCAAGTAAATTGTAAATCCCTTGATGGCTTGGGGCCCATTCAGGTCACCCTCTTCTACAGTACCTTAGCCATTTCCTTATATTGCTTGGAGGATTGAAATCCTCATACAGAAACACTGTACTGTTGGAGCCAAACAATATGAGGTTTCACCATCAGATGGCACTGCATGTGAAAGTTTTATTACAATGCATAAAGAAAGCAGAGGACAGGTAATGACATTAATTCAACTGTTCTCTAGCACTAGAATATAAGTGAACGACAAACAAACATAATTGGTACTTCTGGAGGAGGAAATAAAACCCTCAGTAATGCATGAAGGGAAAATAAATAAAATGCATCTGACCTGTGTCTGAAATGTTCTCCAATTTTGCTCTATGTTACTTAAAGGGCACTTAAACCCAAAACTAAAATAACTGCTTAAGATGTACATCAAGAAAGGGAACTATGGGCAAAATAAAATACAGCATGTATGACGCAATCTGCCAGCAGCACATGAACAGTTGTGCGGCAGGTCTCAGCCAGGTATATGGCAGACAGCAGAGACCTGCGGCATGCACAAGATCTTGTTTCAAAATGGCCGCTGCAAGAATGACACTGCTGGATTCCATGGACAGTAAGGGACTGTTATTAGAGAGATGAAATAAAGGGTTAGCTAACCTTTTCAGAAAAGTTGAACACTGTACATTGTTCCAAAGCCCCCCCGAACTTACCTCCATGGGTGAGGAGCTATCACTGCCCACAAGACCAGTGTAGTGGTCTGAGGTATTTGAAATCATAGCTCTTCAACCCCTCCTTTCTGCAGAATCCTAGGACTGATCACAGCGATTCTGATTGGTCACGCCGCTACAGAGCACCGCTTTGATCTGTCCTAGAAGCCCTAACGAAATAGGAGGGAGAAGAGCCAGGATTTCAAATCCCCGGACTGCGGCACCAGCTGGGTGGGCAACAGAGAAGATTAGTTGTTCATCTTTATCAGAAAAGGTGTATGCTACAGCCTAGCAATAAATATGTCATTTTTGTTTTTGGTTATCCCCTGTAACAAATATACCTGTCTCCTGTGGGATTCCCCATTAATAAAGAGTAATTGACTAGGTGACAGACTGTTACAACTTTGTAGTGGAGAAGAGACAATAAGGGGAGTAGGTGTGTGAGACTCCTTCATCCATAATGGAAATCCATCTTTGGTGGACGAATCAGACAGCAATAGACCGGCAAAGACTCATTTACAAGGTTGACCAACCTGCGGCCCTCCAGCTGTTGAGGAACTTAAAGTCCCATAAGGCATTGCAAGGCTAACAGCATCACTTCCAGGCAGAGGCATGATGGGACTTTTAGTTTTGCAACAGCTGGAGGCCACCGCTTGGACCCCCATGGACTAATAAATGTAAGGACAAATCGGTGACCATGCCAATTGTCGAAGAGCTTTTGTTTGCTTCAGGCGTGTTTTGCATTCCCTTACAAGGCAATGGGAATGCAAAACCTTGAAGCAGCTTGTCTACACCTCTGTGTGAATTCTGAATAATCTCAGATTGGCTCAAACTGATGCCATCGACACCAAACCAAAGCCCATCAACACAGGCCCTTACCGTTTATAAAATGCTTCATGGTCTGTGGGGCCAATTACTTCCTGGTAATGTTTTAATTGGGCCAATGGATTCCTGATGATCACTTACAGATTCCTTGAAAATATATAAATCTATAGCTATATAACCTGTTTTTATTATAGGCCCATTCCTATTTACTACAGCAGGATCTATACTTGCAACCAGCAAAACTACTCCTAGAATGTGTGCACACAAACCTACCTGAAAAGGAGGAGCCGTCTTGCATAGAATTTTCATGCAAGGCCCCTTACACACTGGCAGAGTCCGCCAGCAGATCCGCCTTGTCAGCAGGGGATCTTTCCACTGAGCAGGCGAGTGACAGGTCCGTGTCTGCTCTGCTGATGCAGAGCAGATACAGACACAGCCCGCTGTCCTCTATAGGCTATCAGATGGAATCAGACCACCTGTCATCCGATCTGCCAGATGGTTGGGGAACGGATCCCCATATGTTTTTAGCAGACAGGATCAGATCGCATGTTGGCAGGTTTCAACGAACATGAGGGCAATATAGAGGGCAATGGATGATTCTCCTAAAAAAAAAAAAAAAAAAAAAAGAAGAAGACGACTGGCAGACGGTTCTGATCAGTCCCGTCCCTGTGAAAGAGGCCTTAAGCCCCATACACACTATCAGTTTTCTTGCAGGTTTTTCTCTTCAGGTTTACCAAAACCATCTAATATGAGGTCAAACCTTAAGAGTTTCAATTCGTATGCAATCAGGCAGGCCCTTGCACTACATGGTTTTGGTAAACCTGAAGACAAAAACCTGCAAGAAAACTGATAGTGTGTATGGGGCTTCAGAGATGTGTGCACATTAAAGGTAACTCATTTTAGTAGTCCTACTGCCTTGTCAACAAATGTTAGGGGCTGCTGCCATCTTGTAAGAGACTGATAGGATTGCTTCTAAGTTACAGAAGCCATGCTAAAAACTCAAGCGCAAGGCAAGCTTCCTTGAGCATATTTAGGCATTAGTCACATAGGCATTGAGGCTTGTACACCGCGAACTGGGCCATTTATTTATGTGACTGAAGCCAGCACAGAAGTCTATGGGGACACAGCAGCTGTGCCAATTTGTCAGGCATGCAGGTGTGCAGCCCCAAACACACACACACACGGTCGATGTTACCCACACCCCTGTCAAATTAGGATGTGTGGCTCTGCCCCTATAGACCTAAACTGGCCATAGATGGTTTGAATCTCTGCCGGTTTAGCAGGGACAGGATTCGATCTATGGGCAGGCTGATTGTACCAAAGTCAGTCGATCCATCAATCGACTTGGGTACAACCAACATATCAGATTTTCAGCATGAGATTGCCCGCAGCTATAGCCACTAGCAGTAAGCACTGTGTTCTCCCAGCAGGGTTGGCTCACCGTACCCTCCCACCAGAAGAACACAATAGCTCCACGGGAGGGATTCCCCCATCAATAACACTGACTGTGTAGATGGGAGAAATTAGTGATTTTCTTTCCTGCAAATCATGGATGCAGAAAAGAAAATCGCATAATCTATGGCTTGTCTTAAACCCACAATTAACAGTGTGCGGGCCTCAGTGCTGATGCCAAAGGGGCATTAGCAAGCATCCATGTTGAAGAAGTTCACATTACCATAATCGACCCAATTCATATAACTGCTGATACCTGGGCAGACCAAACTGTGGGAAACCTGCGAATGGTAACAAATTGTGTATTTTTCTAAAAGCTCATGGTCCCTATCCAGTATAGGTTAGATTGGACCAAATGGCATTTGAACCAGCGAAGAACAAATTAATGCAAAGTTCATGAGGCAGCCAGCAGGATTTAGGAGAATGTGGGTACTAAACCAATAGTTAATTTTTTTTGCTTTAGTAGTTAAAAACAACTAACAAACATCAGGTAGAATAGAAGCAAAACAATTAGGTTGTTGTCCTAAGAGTATGGAAGCTTAGTGAGCATTTGCTTCACAGAATTACTGAAAACATGACAAGAACTCCACTGGCTATAATCAGGAACTGGCAGCAAGTGTCGCTTTGGAAGCACAAGCGTTCCCATAATAAGCATTTTTTGTGGTAAGGACACATACCAGTGCCATTAGGGTGTTTATTCTGCACTGCAGATGTTCAGAGGGTCTCATAGCCACATCTAAGTGAAGGCCTGGGCTTACCAGGTCATGAGAAGCTATGTCTAGATCTAGGGAAGTGCAGCCTCCCTCCCCACCACCACTGAGTGCATTGCTTGTTCCCAAGCATTCTTAGGACAACCTGAGAATGAAAAAAATATATATAATAATGTAAGGCATTGGCACTGAACATTTCCTGTAGCAAACATCTGCTTGGAATGTGATATTTTAAATTACACATATGTGGGAGCGCAATTCCAGGCAACAAGTGAAGCCAGCGAGCTACTAATGCTATTTAAAAAACACTACAGCAGTCCTAATGTCAGAAATTAAACTTTTTTTTTCTGCAAGTCACTGGATCTAGAAACCACTGGTCTGTTCCCTGCATCAATCACATTGCAGCTTTTAGGACAGGTGATTGACAAGCCTTAACAAGGACATATTTTTCATCAAACTTCCTGTATGGGCCAACAATCAAGGAACCCGCTCTGTGTGTGCGATTTGGAAAGCTCTCCCTGCATCATAAGCAGGCGACCTGTAACGGATTATTGTAATGTATAAAGTTTTCCTGGAAAGAATTTCTTTCCTCAGGAGTTTCACTTCGCCATGCTACTGTGTACTGTATAAATCTCTCAGTTTCTGCCGTATTTATTAAAACCGTGCAAGAGGCAAAGTGCTAGGAAAAGGACGCAAGTCCTAGCAGCCAATCGTAAAGCACCTTGCACTGGTCTGAGTTAAATAAAGGCTCATTCATGTAAAGAATGTCTTAAAGTTTTTTTTTTTTTTTTTTAGTTAACAAAGGATCCTGTTCCTTTAACGCCTTTCACTGCCAGGTCTGTACACCGTATGGACCTAAAAAGTGCCTGCAGGTGGCCAAGTCCATATGTGGTTGTGGTACGGACCTCATTTCTCCCTCTCCTATAACTTATGGTCACTTCAATGACCATAAGCTTATATCAGAATTGTTTAGCAGACTCTGCTGAACAATTCTATAACTCCGATCAACAGATTACAACCCACAGATCAGCGTTATTAACCCGCTTCCCTGCCTACTGCTTCTCCACCTCTTGCCACTCCCTTCCACCTAAAAACTGCCCCTTCACCCCCAGCACTGATTAACCCCCCCCCCTCCCAAACCCAATCCCCCCAGCTACCATCATTAGCCGGCATCTCTCCTCTTCCAATCCCGCCGGCTTCAGGTACTGCATGGGGCTTGGGGGGATCCAGATGTGTCCCTCCCCATCACTCAGATTACCCCCCGTAATGCCCCTGCACCCCCGATCCATCCCTTCTCCAAGCGACATCTCTCCTCCTAAGCGTTTGATTGGTTTTCCCACATGTTATAGCGTCTACAAAATAGGGGATAGTTTTATGGCATTTTTATTAATAATTGTTTTTTTTTTTTTTACTAGTAATTGCGGCGATCAGCAATTTTTATCATGACTGTGACATTATGGCGGACACATCGGACACTTTTGACACCATTTTGGGACCATTGTCATTTTTACAGCGATCAGTGCTATAAAAATGCACTCATTATTATAAAAATGACACTGGCAGTGAAGGGGTTAACCTGTAGGGGGCGCTGAAGGGGTTAAGTGTGTCCTAGGGAGTGATTCTAACTGTTAGGGGGCGTGGCTATGAGTGACACGTCACTGATCGCTGTTTCCGATAAGGTAACAGACGATCAGTGACATGTCACTAGGAAGAATGGGGAGATGTTGTGTTTACACTAACATCTCCCCGTTCTTCAGCTCTGTGACCCGATCGCGGGACACCGGCGGACAGAGTCTGCAGGTCCCGCGGGCATGGTCACTGAGCTTGCGACAGGGTCACGCGCCGCCGGCAATGCGCAACCACACGGCGGCAAATTAAAGGGGACGTGTATATATACGCCCATTTGCGCAGCCGTGCCATTCTGTCGACGTACAAGTTTGTGCGGCGGTCGGCAATCGGTTATTAAACATTTGCGGAAATAGAGCAGGGTCTAAAAAAAATCTGTAGCACTTTTTATTCTAGAGGTCATATGCTTTCAGAAAATATGGTTTTGGGGGTCTTTCACAAATTCTGAAAGCTGTAAAAGGGAAAAATTAAAACCTTCCGATTTTTTGAGAAATTTGGATATTTACTTTTTTGGCACGTTCGATTTTCACCATTTTGCAAAAAGGTGCAATGTAAAAATAACAAATATTTGTTATTTATCAACTCAAAAGTTTTTATATTTAGTAGGAATTTTGTAAAATTTGCTGTGTATTTATCTGCTAATCATGATTTTAGTGGATTTTTAGCAAAAATATTGTTTTGATAAACATTTGCGCAAATATTGTGGAACCTTAAAAATCAGTAGCACCTTTTTATTCTACTGGTTGTGTGCCTTCGGAAAATATGAGACATGACTCCTGATGACGTCAGACGCTGCTGACGAAATGCGTCAGTTCGTACGATACAGGACATGTCACTTCCGCTAGTTGGAAAACAGACAGCGTCCCTGCAGGGTTTTGAATCAGGCCTATAGTTGTAATAATTTTATGGCAACTCCACGTATGGAATAAAAGTTTTTTATATACTGCACTATGAGGAGCTCCTTCTTGTTCCTTTGACATATGACCGTTCATTGGGGAGTCCATCATGTCGGAGACCAGTCCTTCGCCAGAAGATACATTTCCATTGGTATCCACACTCAATTTGACTACCCGTAATAGGTGTCAAATTGTTCTGGTGAGTAGATTGTTTTGCCTGGTGGTGGTAGGAGACGGCGCCCATCTTACCCAGTCCCTAAGGAATATTATCACTCACTTGGATTGAAGAATTGGTGGTGGTTTAGGGACATTTTAATTATCGATCATTGTTTATATGGACATTAAATTTAATTTCAGTTACCGTATATACTCGAGTATAAGCCGACTCGAGTATAAGCCGAGATACCTAATGTTGCCACAAAAAACTGGGAAAACGTACTGACTCGAGTAAAAGCCGAGGGTCAACAATGCCTCAGTGTTCCCATCCTCACTGGTTCCCATCCTCACTGGTTCCTATAAATTTTACATTGTAAATAGTACCTGTAAAGAAGTTGCGGCTGCGGCGTCCATCGTACAAATTCCACGGTCTCTTCCTGTTCCTTCCGTGATAGGCGATTCTCATCAGACACTCTCCGCCTATCACGAACATTCTCTCATCCTCAGTTTCCCAGCAGACACTGTGTTGGGTGTTCCGCCAATCACAGACGTCTGCTGGGAAACTGAGGATGAGAGAATGATCGTGATAGGCGGAGAGTGTCTGATGAGAATCGCCTATCACGGAAGGAACAGGAAGAGACCGCGGAATTTGAACGATGGACGCCGCAGCTGCAACTTCTTTACAGGTACTATTTCCAATGTAAAAATTTTGCTGACTCGAGTATAAGCCGAGGGGGGACTTTCAGCCCAAAAAAGGGCTGAAAATCTCGGCTTATACTCGAGTATATACTGTTTAAAAATTTATGTATTCACACACTTTTTACATTGTTGTAAAAAAAAAAAAAGTAAATTTATAATTTTCCTTCCACTTCACAATTATGTGCCACTTTGTGTTGGTCTATCACATAAAATACATTTATGTTTTTGGTTGTAACATGACATGTGGCCATGAATACCTTTTCAATGCACTGTAGAACTGCAGCGCCATTCATCGAATGCCCATTGTGTAGATCCTGTGCATTGGCGGCTGAAGGGATTATAAAAAAAAATAAATGGGGAACAATGGGACTGGGGGCCAGATTTTGTTTGAAAATAGGCTTTAATGGCATTTATAAAAACTGCCAAAATTTAAAGTTAATATAATGGGATTGATATTTTTCAACACAGCTGACTTTCTTTCCTACGTCGGGCTTCCAAAACTTGACATTTTGCCCCCTCCCTTTGTACAGTAATGACAAAACTGATGTAAAATGTTTATTGTACACGTATGCAAACGGTTAAATACGTAGTTGTGACCATTACAAAGCTTTGTCGGATGTTAGTTCTAGGTAGGGCTGCAACTAACGATTATTTTCATAATCGATTAATCGGCCGATTATTTTTTCGATTAATCGATTAATCGGAAAAAATCATTAAAAAAACGGAATGTGCCATTTATTCGTTTATTTAAAAGTAATAATGAATTCCTACCGGGAACACCAATGATGGGGCATTATTCCTCCCGGGGACACCAATGATGAGGCATTATTCCTCCCGGGGACACCAATGATGAGGCATTATTCCTCCCGGGGACACCAATGATGGGGCATTATTCCTCCCCGGGACACCAATGATGGGGCATTATTCCTCCCGGGGACACCAATGATGGGGCATTATTCCTCCCGGGGACACCAATGATGGGGCGTTATTCCTCCCGGGGACACCAATGACGGGGCGTTATTCCTCCCGGGGACACCAATGACGGGGCGTTATTCCTCCCGGGGACACCAATGACGGGGCGTTATTCCTCCCGGGGACACCAATGACGGGGCGTTATTCCTCCCGGGGACACCAATGACGGGGCATTATTCCTCCCGGGGACACCAATGACGGGGCGTTATTCCTCCCGGGGACACCAATGACGGGGCGTTATTCCTCCCGGGGACACCAATGACGGGGCGTTATTCCTCCCGGGGACACCAATGATGGGGCGTTATTCCTCCCGGGGACACCAATGACGGGGCGTTATTCCTCCCGGGGACACCAATGACGGGGCGTTATTCCTCCCGGGGACACCAATGACGGGGCGTTATTCCTCCCGGGGACACCAATGATGGGGCATTATTCCTCCTGGGGACACCAATGATGGGGCACTATTCCCCCCAGAAACACCAATGGGGCGCTACCCCCCCCAGAAACACCAATGGGGCACTACCCCCCCAGAAACACCAATGGGGCACTATCCCCCCCCAGAAACACCAATAGGGCACTATCCCCACTAGAAAACACCAATGGGGCACTACCACCCCAGAAACACCAATGGGGCACTATCCCCCCCCAGAAACACCAACGGGGCACTATCCCCCCCCAGAAACACCAATGGGTCACCATCATCCCCCAAAAAACACCAATGGGGCACTATTCCCCTCTCCCCCAGAAACACCAATGGGGCACTATCATCCCCCAAGAAACACCAATGGGGCACTATTCCCCTCTCCCCCAGAAACCCCAATGGGGCTATTACTATTCTCCCTCCTCCCTCCCAGGAAAACCAATGATGGGGCACTTCCCCCCCCCCCGGAATACATAAGTTGGGGCACTGACTGAATGTGTACTGTTTGTGGGTGCTGTGTACTTTTTTTTACTTAGCTGCTAGCCGCTACCTTTTTTCACACTGCAGCTTGGCTCAGTCTCCTCACAGCTTCTCGCCCTCGCCTCTCTGTTCCATCGAGGCAGCAGCAGGCGGGGCTGAGAAGATCTGTGAGAATGACGTCAGCAAGGAGGAGAGGCGCGCCGCGAACGTGCAGCGGCAAGGACGTGCCTGGTCACAGCGCCGAGGACACAGGAAGGAGACACAGGATTACAGTACACAGGAGGGAAGGATTTTTGCAACGGACGGACAGGCGCAAGGTGCGGACCAACTAATCGATAATGAAAATCGTTGACAACGATTTTCATTATCGATTATTATCGATAATATCGATTAATCGTTGTAGCCCTAGTTCTAGGTTTCCGATAATGGTGCCCTTTAAGACATGAGCTAGCTGTGGAGGAAGATACTATATATTGTTCAGTAAATACTTACCATTACTGTAATATAAAGGCTCTCCAGCTGATAGGGAACACAAACATTCTCCATCATGAACGCATATCTTTACATAATCACTTTACACACCTCTGCTGATTTCATCTTTTGTGTTGAGGGTCACAGCACACCCTGTGTAGGAGTGTGGAGCCAAAGAAAAGACCATTTTACAAGCAGGTAACCAGACAAACTACCGCCAAGTCCTGCAGATTACAGCCGCCTCGATATGTAGGCATGCAACACAAAAGGCAACCATGGAGAGCCAGCTCCTTGGACCTGCATAGCCCAGATCCATTTTGGGTGTAATACTAAGTACATGGGATATATAGCTCATGCAATATAACCTTGTCTGCCCAATCAGGAAAGTATGATAACCATCCAAAAATGTACAAATGTAAAAAACACAAGTCAGCGGAAAAAAGAAGTGTGCAAATACTTTTTTTTTTTGCATGAGTGTCAGCCACGTACAAACTTTAAATCTGATGATCCAAAAATTTATTTGTTAGTATTACCCGACAGATGGGAATTTCTTATATATTTAGTAGGGATGTACCGATACCAGTTTAATACATTAATTCAAGTACCCACCGATACCCATTTTTAGCATCATGTACACGGCTCACACATGTCCGGTCTTGACAGCAGGATTTCAGCCCCCTCCGGTGCAACTTTGTTCGGTGGTTTAGGTGCGATTCAGGTATGTCAAAGTGTATGATAATAGAAATCACACCTGAACCGTGCTCAAAATTGTACCAGACTCTTTTTAAAAACACGCTACGCCCGTCCCGCACATATATGTGAACCGGCTCTATTGAAAAGGCTGCAGGTTCACGTCATGCGAATCAGATGCGGTTCGAAACACATCCAATTCACATATATGTGGACTTGAAGGTATCGGTTCAAGTATTGGAGCATTTGTACGAGAACAAATACTCAAGCAATTGCTTATGCCCCATACACACAATCCGAATATCGTACGACGGATCGTATGACTTTTTCACTTAATAGTCGCAAGTAAAATTAAATAGGTTATTAAAGTCACGAAAATTCTCGTACGACAGAAGAAAAAAAAATCGGAAGTGATGTCATGTGTTGTAATGTATTTGTATTGTATTTTCGGACGACAACTGTACTGACTAAACGAAAATCGTATGATTTGTTATCGTACGAGGAAAATTTTTGTGCATGTCCGATTAAATAATATCGGATGAACTGTCCTGATCGGCTCTCGAAGCTCTGTACTAACGATCCGATTATCGTACGATTCTTCCTCGGACGCAATTTTTCGTAAGATATTCGGATCGTGTGTACGGGGCTTTAGCATTAGCACCAATCAAATTTGCAGCTTTCATTAATACCACTTGGTCTCAGGAAGATTTACCCCCCCCCCCCGTTGTGAACAGGCCATTTTTTGCGATGCAGCACGGCATTATTTTGACTGACAACTGCACAGTCGTGCAACGCTGTACCCAAATAAAATGTATGCCATTTTTTCCCCCCACAATAAGAGCTTTCTTTTTGTGGTATTTAACCACTTAAGGACCGGATTAATACGCAGCATAATGACCAGGCCCCTTTTTGCGATTCGGCACTGCGTCGCTTTAACTGACAATTGCGCGGTCGTGCGACATGGCTCTCAAACAAAATTGGCGTCCTTTTTTTCCCACAAATAGAGCTTTCTTTTGGTGGTATTTGATCACCTCTGCGGTTTTTATTTTTTGCGCTATAAACAAAAATAGAGCGACAATTTTGAAAAAAAAATAATTTTTTACTTTTTGCTATAATAAATATCCCCAAAAATAAATGGAAAAAAAATATTTTTTTTCCTCAGTTTAGGCCGATACGTATTCTTCTACATATTTTTGGTAAAAAAATATAAAAAAATCGCAATCGCCGTTTATTGATTGGTTTGCGCAAAAATTATAGCGTTTACAAAATAGGGGATAGTTTTAAGGCATTTTTATTAATTATAATTTTTTTACTAGTAATGGCGGCAATCAGCGATTTTTTTTCGTGACTGCGACATTATTGCGGACACATCGGACACTTTTGACACATTTTTGGGACCATTGTCATTTTTACAGCGATCAGTGCAATAAAAATGCACTGGTTACTGTAAAAATGACACTGGCAGTGAAGGGGTTAACCACTAGGGGCGCTGGAGGGGTTAAGCGTGCCTAGGGGCATGTTTCTAACTGAGGGGGGGGGGGGTGTGGCTATGAGTGACACGTCACAGATCTCCGCTCTGATTACACAGAGCGGAGATCGCTGACATTGTCAGTAGGGGAGCGGGGAGATGTTGTTTACACTAACATCTCCCCGCTCCATGCCTCCGTGAGACGATCGTGATAGAGTCCGCGGGACCCGCGGTCCGACTCACGGGGAAGGCAGGGGGGGTCGGCAGTTAAAGGGCCACGTACAGGTACGCGATTGTGCCTGTACGAGCCATTCTGCATATATATATATATATATATATATATATACACATATACACAGTGAGGGGTCCTTAAGTGGTTAATCACCACTGCAGTGTTTTTTGTTTTGTTTTTTTCCCAAAGAATTTTGAACAAAAAATATATATATATTTTTTACTTTTTGCTGTAAAACCTATCCTATAAACATAAAAAAATAAATGTAATGTCTTTATAAATTTAAGACAATATTCTGCTACAGATTTTTGACAAAAAAATACCAATAAGCGTATATTGATTGGTTTGTGCAAAAGTGCAAATGTTAAATCGTCTACATTCTAAAGTTAGAGCCCTTCTAGATTATACTGCTATCCAGGACTCCGTTTGAGACTCCACTTTACTGCTCGTTTTGCTGAAAACAGTTTCATCAGAGAGAAAGTGGGGGAAAATAAGACGCCACGAAAAGCTGACAATTCTAGAATTCCCCTAATCCTAGCTGTAAAAAAAAAAACAGACCATTTTATTCTGTTTGTGCTGCCATTTCACCAGACAATTCCTGTTTGGTGTAACCGGCATTGGCAGAACATAGGGGTAATCTCTCTAATGGACAGCAGTAAATCTCAACAGATGCTCTAACCCAGGGAGAGGCATCCTCGGCCCTCCAGCTGTTTTGAAACTACAAGTCCCATGAGACATTGCAAGACCCTGATAATCACAGGCATGACTCCTAGAGGCAGAGGCATGATGGGATTTGTAGTTTCACCACAGCTGGCGGGCCAAGGTTGCGTACCCCTGCTCTAACCCAAACCTCATGCTATCAAACCCTATTCCAGTTCAGTGATTCACAATAGAGAAGATCGAAGATTAATAGGACAGCCAAGTAGCACTTTTAGAAAGGGATTACCAATAGAAGTCTCAAGCTTTGCCGGAGCTGGGCTGTAAACAACTCTCAACATGTTACAGACAAAAGTTACAGGTTAGTAAATTATTGTTAGCGTAACTGTTATGCTGCCAAAATGATATCATACAAGCTTACTGATTAAAAATGTTGAAAGAAAAATGGGCACAAAAATGCCGTAATTTTATAAAAAAAATGTATTAGGTGAATCCTGATCGGTTACTATTGCGAACAATTATATTTTTAGACAAATTTCTTTATGGGGTCATTTTTTATTTATTTTTTTACTTCGGTTTTAATGAATCAGTTCCATGCTGTCATTGTTGTTCGCCCTGGGATTCTACGATGACACCTCGAAAGAAAAGTTGAGCTGTCCACGACTTTTAAAGCAGTAGGCTTTAAAGTCAAATTCCGAGCAAATAACTAAACACACAGACAAAATACGTATCTAGGAGTGCTTTTTGCCTGCCAAAGGATTTTAATTTCTGCTCATCCAGTACAGAGATTTACACAACTCTGCCAAACAACAAAGCCCAGCCTGGCAAGGGAGGAGACCTGATCTTTTTCTGCCAAAGTTTAGTAACACTTACAGGTCTGGCCCCTCCCCCAGCCTCTAAAAGGACCGTAAAAGGAGAATCAGAATGCTGATGAACTCGTCTGTCACTGCTTCTTTCTCCAGAGCACCAAGTCAAATTTAGGTTCCTAAAGTGGTCCTAAAAGCAGAAGTTTTTTTTTACCTTAATGCATTAAGGTAAAAAAACATCTGCAGGCAGGCAGCCCCCCCCCCCAGCCCCCCTTTTACTTACCTGGGTCCAATCTCGATCCAGCAATGTGCAAGAGAGCAGAGGTTCTGTCTGCCCTCTCTCTCCTCATTGGCTCAATGACAGCAGCGGAAGTCACAGTCAGTGATGAGGGAGTGGGGGGCAGGGCCGATTTCCGATGTCTGACGCAAGACAGTGAAGCTCGGGAGCCTGCAGAAGTGACCCCATAGCAAACAGCTTGCTAAGGGGGCACTTGGCAGAGGGGCTTGGAGCCAGGTGCGCCGACGGGGGACTTGAGATGATGAGGATCAGGGCTATTTAATTTTTTAAAGAAAAAAAAAAATTACATTTAGAATTACTAAAAGTTGTGCACTTAAAAAAAAAAAAAGAAGAAAACTTTGTTTTTCAATGCCGTTTTCAGCTCAAATAATACTGCCAGATCTTTGTACATAACTACAAACAAGTCAAAATTGATTTTTTTTTATATAAAAATTTTTTTTTTAATAGAAAATATTTTCTTTACCATCATCTCACCACATGTGAAAGTCATAGTCCTTAGGGGATTTTTCTGGAAGCTGCGTAAAAGCTCGCATTCTACTGAAGTGGTTCGGAATTTAACAAGGAAAACAATACACCCACAATCCTGTCAGGCAAATCCAACAAATCCTCATTGCGGGACTCTTCATATTCCATTATTAAGGACCTTCTTCCGGCACAGTGTTAGATGTGAATATCAGGTGGAAGAGAATTCAAATTCTAATGTCTGCTGATGTTTTAAATGCACCGGTCACAAGGTGAAACCCCCAGCATTAACTTTAAATGTGTATTTAAAACCAAAAACTTTTTTGGTATGTCTGACTTGCTGTATACAGTTTTCTTAAAATAGAACTAGAAGCAAAACTTTTTTTTTTACATTTTGGTTATAACCCCGGTCATATTTTTTTTGGGCATGTGTTCTATTGGGGAGATTTGTCTTCATTTCCTGTCCCCCTAGTCATTCTTTAACTGAATCTGTTGCAAAGTATCTGATCTGGAGATCCTGCCTATAACAGCACTTCCTGATTTACGCTGAAAACGGTAAGCCACTGCAATTCACAGCTGTGTTGTCACCCTCCTGGGAAAGATTCTTCAGTTGGCGGATGGGAAAGAGCTGAAAGGGAAAGACAACATCCACAGCAAGGCTGGTGCAAGCCACGTACCTACTTGTCTTTTTATGAAAACTTGGTAATATTTGCCCTGAAGTGCTGCTAATTAATCTCTTCTAATTAGAAAGATATTTGGCCATGTGGTGATGATCTCAGGAAAACTCTTCAGCCAAGTATTGCAAACCGCCCAAAAAAGTGGATCTGTAGCCCAAGGTAAGCTGTGATGTCACCACCAATCATTTGATTCCAGGCCCATTGTTCTTCACTATGCAATTACTATGTTATGATTACTTCTCCCCTGAGAAAGAGCAAGTCTCGAAAACCGTGTTCATTTCGTAGATGAAAATATTTTCGTTGACAAAGTGAACACAATTTTAGGTTGACTAAAATTCAACTGAGGCCCCTTTCACACTGACTTACTGATCGGGTCCGCCTGTCAGTTTTTAGGCAGACCCGATCAGACAACACATTGCTCTCTATAGAACGACAGAGATCAGCAGAATTGTGTCTGCCGACACCCAACATCCGATCCGCTAAAAACCGACAAATGAGGATCAGTTCCCCCTTGGGAGAGAGCTTCCCATGAAGGGGGTTAGCTGATGGAGGGAGAAGCCGAGACAGCCGCCGAGGGACCCCAGAAGACCAGGATCGGGGCCACTGTGTGCAAAACGAGCTGCACAGTGGAGGCAAGTATAACATGTTTGTTATTTTTATTTTTTTAAATGGGAACCTTTAGTGTCACTTTAAAGGGGTTGTAATGGGTTAATTTTATTTTTTTAACAAACATGCCATACTTACCTCCACTGTGAAGTTCATATTGCAGAGTGGCCCCAATCCTGGTCTTCTGGGGTTTCTCGGCGGCTGTCTCGGCTCCTCCCCACAAGAGCTAACCCCCATTCTGGGAAGCGCTCTCCCAAGGGGGTTAGCTTGCGGGCGCTCCCCCGTGTAATACAGTGGCGGCTATAGCTGTCAAGTGTATCACTCGCCCCCCCCCCCCGCGTCATTGGTTTGATTGACAGCAGCGGGAGCCCACGGCTGCGCTGCTATCAATCTCCAAGAGCCGCCTCAAGCTGGGGGAAAGCATCTTGGGATCGCGCCCACGGAGTTTCGTGGCTCAGGTAAGTAAAACGGGAGGCTGGGGGGCTGGAGAGTGCAAGGTGTTTTTTCCCCCTAATGCATAGAATGCATTAAGGTGAAAAAACATGAAGCTTTACAACCCCTTTAAGCCCCTGCCACCTGATAAACCTTTTGTGGGTCTATGTATTGGTCAATTTCATTGAACCTGTGCGGACAGAAATGTAGGAGCTGACATCAACTTGGTTGAGATAGTGGTACTTTTCCCCCCTAAATATCTTTGAGAGTTCTTTGTTACCCTTAGTTTTACCCCTTTCCTTTCAGAAGACATGGTGAGTGAGCAGTGTTATGTATAATTTTAGGATATATTGCTCATTACAACTGTCATATTTCCATCCTTGAACTGTATAACGTTATTTTGACTCTAAGCGTTGCCCGCGGCCTAAATTCTGTGGGAAAATATGCGTTTTTTACTGTGCATTTCATGTACCCTCTTCTCCGGTTGCTTTTTTCTTATTTTTGTGTATAAGTACAAAACCCTTAATAAAAAGCTATTTGATTTAAAAAAAAAAAAAGTTGCCATCGCTATTTTTTTTTTTTTTTTTTTAACGGTACAGATTCCACAGCTCTCTCTACCTTTGAAGTCACTGATCAGGAACAAGTATGCAGCCAGTGATATCCAAAATGTCTGTGCGTCTGTCATGAATGTAGTGAGTGAGGCAAGAATCAAGAAAACAGGAGTGGAACATTCACCTAAAAAAAAACGCAATTGCAGCTCACATTTTTCGGTCCTCATAGGCTGCTGTCTTCAAAAGCTTGAAGCCACAAAATATGACCCAGTAACATTTACACTATATTACCAAAAGTATTGGGACGCCTGCCTTTACACGCACATGAACTTTAATGGCATCCCAGTCTTAGTCCGTAGGGTTCAATATTGAGTTGGTCCACCCTTTGCAGTTATAACAGCTTCAACTCTTCTGGGAAGGCTCTCCACAAGGTTTAGCAGCGTGTCTATGGGAATGTTTGACCATTCCTCCAGAAGTGCATTTGTGAGTTCAGGCACTGATGTTGGATGAGAAGGCCTGGCTCACAGTCTCCGTTCTAATTTATCCCACAGGTGTTCCATCAGGTTGAGGTCAGGACTCTGTGCAGGCCAGTCAAGTTCCTCCACCCCAAACTCGCTCATCCATGTCTTTCTGGACCTTGCTTTGTGCACTGGTCCAAATCATTTGGTGGAGGAGGGATTATGGTGTGGGGTTGGTTTTCAGGGGTTGGTCTTGGCCCCTTAGTTCCAGTGAAGGGAACTCTTAAGGTGTCAGCATACCAAGACATTTTGAACAATTTCATGTTCCCAACTTTGTGGGAACAGTTTGGGGATGGCCATAAAGACATGGATGAGCGAGTTTGGGGTGGAGGAACTTGACTGGCCTGCAAAGAGTCCTTACCTCAACCCGACAGAACACCTTTGGGATGAATTAGAGCGGAGACTGTAAGCCAGGCCTTCTCGTCCAACATCAGTACCTGACCGCACAAATGAGCTTCTGGAAGAATGGGCAAACATTCTCATAGACACTCCTAAACCTTGTGGACAGCCAGAAGAGTTGAAGCTGTTATAGATGCAAAGGGTGGACCAACTCAACATTGAACCCTACAGACCAAGACTGGGATGCCAGTAAAGTTCATGTGTGTGTAAAGACAAGTGTCCCAATACTTTTGGCAATATAGTGTATTTCCTCGTTTGACAATGTAAGATCTGCGATTATGCAGAGCAAGACCAGTCCCCACCCGGAAAGCCCCATTCTACAACATAGTACTGACAACACTTACATTGGGAATAATGGGGGATGCTAGCATAGCATAATGTGAGTAGAGCCCAGATTCTTTCAGATCTGCCCAGATGTTACGTAATGAGCATAGAACTCAAATAGGTTTTTTTTTTTTTTTTTTAACGCTCATACTGTATGTGCTCAAATTTTAGAGGCATAAAAAAAAAAAACGCATAAAATATTTTATTCTCGTTTATATGACTTATTAATGGACTGGATTGAATCTATTTTTAAACACTAGTGGTGTTTAGTAATATATATATATATATATATATATAAATATATAAAAGGGTTTGGCGTCCATGTGAACAACCACTTCCACCATGTAAGCATAAATATCCCCATCAACAGATCCACAGGCTGTGTTAAAGCAACTCCCAGTGAACTTTGCAATCTGCACTAGTAAGGAACAGCCCAGCGATAGGAGTGGATTCACCTTTATCTGGTGTGGCTGGGTGCCAGGACACAGGAGCAGAACGCTTTCCTTCAGTGAACCTGGCCCGCTGCCATACTTGTCAGGATCTATGAAATATGTCTGTATAAATAGAGCCCAGCCCCTTATTACGCAATCTTTTACCTTTGGGAAACTTACAAGACCTTGTTGTAGCATGTCTGGTGGTGCAATATAGTGATCTAAGCTCTTCTTCAGAAGAAATCTCTTTCTATAAAACTACAAATTTTATGCAGACAATGAGCCTAAAAGGCTGTAGGAAGTTCTGGGGAAATACAAAGAGATTTTTTTAAACATGTGGTTTGACTTCCCAGAATTAAAACTGCAGGAGCTACAAAAAAAAAAAAACCCATTCAGTTTAAAATGGAAATGAATAGGCAAAACATTTGTGTGCAGATATAAAAAATAAAGATTTGTAGTGCTTTTTTTGTAAGTGATCACATTCCCTCTGTCCTCATCTGCATAAGGCCCCTTTCACACTGGGGCGGGCAGGAGCGGTGGCGGTATAGCAGCGCGATTTCCAGCGCTGCTATACCGTCGTTCTAACCGCGGTATGCGGTCGCTAGGGGGGTGAATTTAACCCCCGCTAGCGGCCGAAAAAGGGTTAATACCGCCCGCAAGCCGCGGCTATTGCCGCGGTATTACCGCGGTGTCCCATTGATTTCAATGGGAGACCGCGGTAAAGGAGCGGTGAACACATCGCTCCTTTACCGCTGTAAAGAAGCGGCTAGCAGGACTTTTGGAGCGGTCCTGCTAGCGCACCGCTTCAGTGTGAAAGCCTTCGGGCTTTCACATTGAAGGCACAGCGCAGGATTTTTTCATGCGGTATAACAGCGCTATTATTAGCGCTAAACCGCATGAAAAACGCATCAGTGTGAAAGGGGCCCAAGAGCTAGGGAAGGAGATACAGCAGTAAACTGAATTTCCAAGTAAGGCTCAGTTCCCGCTGCAACGACTTGGGATCTGACTTGTGAGATGCCAAGTCGCATGACATGTGAAATCTAATGTTAGTCAATAAGAACGGTCTTAATCAGCACTACTGAAGTCGCGCCAGCTTTAGAAAAGGCTCTGGTACTACTTCAACACCCCCTCAATAGAAGTTGCCTTGGGTGTTCTTCTGCCTAGTGTGGTCAGTTTTTAATAGGAAAGCAGAGGAAACAAAGGAAGCATACATACATACAAGTAAATGGTATATGAAATGTTGGCTTTACGTATTCTTTAACCACCTAAGGCCTGCCCCACGCAGATATAATGTGGCAGGGCAGCCCTCCTGCGTGAAATTGCGTACCTGTACGTGATTTCCTGCACAGGGTCTGGGGCAGATGCGTGCACCGCCAGCGACGCGCTCCCACTGTGATTAGACATAGCAGGAGCCAATCAGCGGGCCCAGCAGACGCAGTGCCTGCCGATCGTTGACAGGGGAGGCAAAACGGCAGCCTGCCTATGTAAACAAGGCAGATCGTCGTTCTATCAGAGGAAGATGGAGATTGTGTGTCTTCCTCCAGTTAAGCCATTCCCCACACATTTAGAAAGCACTCCCTAGGAGCACACTTACCCCTTTGATCGCCCCCGATGTTAACCCCTTCCCTACCAGTGTCATTAGTACAGTGAGGGCATACTTTAAGCACTGATCACTGTATACATGTCACTGGTCACCAAAAAAGTGCCAGTTAGGTGTCCAAATTTGTCTGTCGTAGTCCCGCTAAAAATCGCCGATCGTCGTCATTACTAGTAAAAAAACAATAAAAAAAATAAAAAAAGATATCCCATAGTTTGTAGACACCAACCTTTGCGCAAACCAATCAATATACACTTACTGGGATTTTTTTACCAAAAATATGTAGCCAAATACAGATTGGCCTAAATTGATGAATTCGATTTTTTACTTTCTTTATTGGGCGAGTTTTATAGCAGAAAGTAAAAAAATAAATTCTCAAAATGGTCGTTTTTTGGTTAAAGCGCACAAAAAAAAAACAAAAGAAAAAAAAAAAAAAAAACGCAGAGGTGATCAAATAGCACCAAAAGAAAGCTCTATTTGTGGGGGAAAAAAAGGACATCAATTTTATTTAGGTACAGTGACGCACGACCGTGCAATTGTCAGTTAAAGTAGCACAGTGTTATCGCAAAAAATGGCCTGGTCATGAAGGGGGCTAAACCGTCCAGGGCCTAAGGGGTTAAAGTTATGATCCAAGGGTCTACAACAGACAGTCTTTTCTTATTAAACTATGTAACATTGCCTATGGCAGACTCAATGAGCTAACAGAGGACCCCCTACTGCATAGAGTAGTTCCATACTATCCTTCAATCCCGACGTTATTTTGTGAAGAAGTTTTCCATGTTTTTTCGAAGAACTTTCTAGTACCGCATATGCCACCTGTACATGGTGTTGGAAGGACCTTCTAAATATACTGTGCGTGTCACCAGTACATGGTGTTGTGGGGCTCTTCTAAACACAATGGGCCAGATAAACTATACATGTTGCTGTGTTCTTTGGTCTGCCATGTATATTTGTTTGAACAAGCATGTGCACAGTGGCTCTAAGGGCAGCCATACATGGAGCAAAATTTGGTAGATTCAGCAAAAGCTGAATTTTGATCCATGTTATGGGTTTGGCTGGTTGTACACAAGTCAATCTATCTTGTATACAACCTGCCTGTCTGTTTTTTTCCCCGAATGATCAGTGCCGGCAGCACTGATCATTGTATTATGATGGCTGGAGTCTCCCCGCTGTCAGAATACAATAGCACAGCGGGAGCGATTCCCCCATTCACCTCGCATGTGTGGATGGGGGAAATAAGATAATTTTTTTTGTTAAACCTACTGGTTGAATGAAACAAAATGATTAAAAGTATAACCAGGTTAAGAAACGCAGGGACCTTTGGTTATTGGGCACACCTGACGCACTGTCATTGTACAGAGAGAGTTACAGGAAGTGATTGCCGGTGGAGCAGAAGAGCAAGCTGCAGAGCAAAACAAATCTCTTGGGGTAAAATGCTAAATCGCTCTTTTAAAAATAAAAATAAAAATCTACCATACACTTACATATTTCATCAGTGCCACAATGGACACTGGTAAAGTGCACACAATCTCTTATTCCAGCCCAGCGCCAGCTGCACTCTCTAGCTGCAAGCACGGCCCTGGCGTGCGTGGTGATGTCACATCTAAAGCGTCACCCTATGTTTCGTCACCTGACGTCTTCCATCAAATAGTTCTGGTGATTTAATGCATTTGATGGTGGAAGTTTGGAAGAAAGTAGTGTGACAGCAGGAAGGTAAAGTCACCTGGTTGCATCCAGGGGGGTAGATATATTTCGCCCAGATTCAGGCTTTACGCCGACTTATACAACTAGGTGGAGAGTTGTATAAGCCCAGCTGAGGCTAGTGGGCTCATGGATGACTCATACCTCTAGGGAGAGTGTGGGGCGTCGTGCAGACAGGGAGTTGATGAGACCAGCTGAAGCTTGTCAGCTCATTTAGGCCTCTATAAGAACTCCCAGCTTCATTAGATGTTAGCTCATGCCTGGACCCAGACCTGTGTGGACTGTCTAGGGAGAGTGAACCCCTGTGCGGTGAGACAAAGCCTGTGTGGCTATTTGCTTGGACATTTAAAACCAGGGACTTAGGGACTAGGACAGCACTAGGCTGATCCCAGTTGTTAGTTAGGAAACCTGTATGTTTAGTCAGAGGTCAAGTTGACCAGGATTTATTTTGTTTATGTTTCTTTTGGCTTTGCTGTGTTTTGTCACTGTAAATAGAAAATAAACCGCACCTTTTTTGATTTTGAAAACCACAACCTCCGTTTGCTGGGCCTGTTTTTGTGTGGGGAGCCCATCCCGGGGGTCACACACACCCGCTGCCGAGCTAACCCCCTCACAGTTGGTGGAGAACCAGTGGCAGTTTTTTTTTAAGCCAGCATGGAGGAGATACTGAAGCAGCTGGCTCTAGCAAATGCCAATCAACAGCAGACAAATGCAGGTTTGCAAAAGAGCCTTGCAGCTCATCAACAGAGCCTTGCAGCTCAACAACAGAACTTCGCAGCCCAGCAGCAAGCTCATCAACAGAGCCTTGCAGCCCAGCAGCAAGCTCACCAACAGAGTCTGGAAGCTCAGCAACAAGCCCAGCAGCAATCTGAGGCCCGCTTCATAGACCTGTTACAGAAGCAAGAGCAGAGACTACAACAAATGGAAGCAGTAATGCAGCAACGTCCGCAGACCGTCCCACTAATACCGCGTCCTTTGGGGTGAGTCGTTTATTGACAAAAATGACTGGAGAGGATGATCCAGAGGTATTTTTGACCACATTTGAAAGGACTGCTGAAAGAGAAAAGTGGCCTGAGGAGCAGTGGGCTGGACTGGTGGCTCCTCTGTTAACTGGAGAATCGCAGAAGGCTTACTATGACCTAGAGCCTGACCAAGCAAAAGACTATGTGATGCTAAAAGCTGAAATATTGGCAAGGCTGGGTGTCACCCAGGCTGTCCGGGCTCAGCGTGTGCATAACTGGACTTTCCAGCTTGGAAAACCCCCCAGGTCTCAAATGTATGATCTCATTCACCTGAGCAGAAAGTGGCTACAGCCAGAGACTTTGTCCGCACCAAAGATTGTGGAACGTGTTGTAATGGATCGGTTTTTGAGAGCTCTTCCTACTGCCATCCAAAAGTGGGTAAGCCATGGAGACCCAGAGACGGCCGATGGTCTTGTGGATCGTGTGGAGAAATACTTGGCTACAGAGAACCTGACGGCCTCTTCCAGAGACACTCGGACTTTCCACCCTAAGACCAGACCATCCCCAGGGGCGGATAAGAGGATTCCAAGGGGTGAGGGTGGAGAGAGTGAGAGGGTGGGAGCTCTACCCCAAGTTTGGCGAGAACAGCCTGGGAAATCAGCGGCTCAAGAGGCGGCAAGAAGGATCGTTTGCTACCGCTGCCGGCAAGCGGGACATATTGCAGCCAATTGCCCGGTTGTGGAGGAACCCATGCAGTGTGACTTTCTGACGGGCAGACGTCAGTCGCTGTGTGCGACAGTCGCATGCACTGCCATTCGAGGAACTGAGAAACATTTATGCAAAATGTGTGTTAATGGTAGAAATGTTGTGGTATTGCTGGATTCAGGTAGCCTTGTGACCCTGATAAAGGCTGAGTTAGTTAAAACAGAGGTCTCTGGGAATAGCAAGGTAGCTGTTATTTGTGTGCATGGGGACACCCGAGAGTATCCAGTGACTACAGTGTGTTTCGAGACCCCCAAAGGTACCCTCTCTCATCCAGTGGGCTTAGTATCTCAGTTACCGCATGACGCCATTGTGGGAAGGGATTTTCCGAAGTTCTGGGAACTGTGGGATGATCCTGAGCCCCCCACTGGTGCCCCTATGTACCAGGAATGTGATAGCCAGAACTCCCCTGAGAGTGGTGAGGACTCTCCGGAATTTCCCTTATCAGTATTGGCAGGGGAGACTCAAGAAACTGGAGAGGAGCCCACCTCCTCAGACGAAAACCTACCGTCTGTGGAGTTTTCTGATCTTGAGGTTCACAGGGAAAACTTTGCCACAGAACAGTTGAAAGACCCCGCCCTAATAAAGGCACGGGAAAACGTAGTGAAAATAGATGGCGAGTTAGTGAACCCAGATAATACCTGCACTTACCCATACTTCAGCGTAGAGAAGGACCTACTGTATCGGGTGGCAAAAAGGGCAGAAGAAACCGTTGAGCAGCTTGTGGTGCCCAAACCTTACAGGAAGTTGGTGTTGGAGTTGGCCCATGGGCACATTCTTGGAGGTCATCTGGGGACAGAGAAAACCCGAGAGAGGGTATTACAGAGATTCTATTGGCCGGGGGTGATGAAGGACATAGAAAATTATTGTTCCTCCTGCCCTGTGTGTCAGAGGTCGGCCCCGAGGCCACATTTCCGTAGCCCGCTGGTCCCTCTACCCATCATTGAGGTCCCGTTTGAGAGGATCGCCATGGATTTGGTAGGTCCTATAATCAAGTCCGCTAGGGGGCACCAGTACATATTAGTTATAATGGACTATGCCACCAGTTATCCAGAAGCGATCCCTCTCCGAAATACCTCGGCCAAAACCATAGCCAAAGAGCTATCTCTTGTGTTTAGCCGGGTGGGTATTTGTAAAGAACTGCTTACGGACCAAGGTACACCCTTTATGTCCCGGGTTATGAAGGAGCTGTGTAAATTGTTCAAAGTGACGCAATTACGTACATCTGTGTATCACCCCCAAACCGATGGGCTGGTTGAAAGATTCAACAAAACCCTAAAACAAATGTTGAAGAAAGTGGTGGATAGAGATGGAAAGGATTGGGACTGTCTACTTCCTTATCTGATGTTTGCTATTAGGGAGGTGCCCCAATCCTCTACGGGATTCTCCCCCTTTGAGTTACTGTATGGGAGACACCCAAGAGGGCTGTTGGATATTGCCAAGGAAACTTGGGAAAGTGAGAGTTCTCCCCACAGGAGTGTGATTGAGCATGTCGCCCTGATGCAAGACCGAATTGCACAGGTAATGCCCATCGTGAAGGAACATTTGGCCCAAGCGCAGTTAGCACAGCAGAGAGTGTACAACCGTGGAGCCAAGACCCGTACCTTTTCCCCGGGGGATAGGATACTGGTACTTGTCCCTACGGTTGAAAGTAAATTCCTTGCCAAATGGCAAGGCCCCTACGAGATAATAGAAAAAGTGAGCGAAGTGAATTACAAGGTCAGACAACCAGGAAGACGAAAGCCCGAACAGATCTATCACGTTAATCTGTTGAAAGCCTGGAGGGATAGAGAGTCCCTAGTCGCAGACACTTGGTCACCAGCTCAAACTGGTTGCGTGATTCCTGAGGTTGGAATAGCAGCCACCTTGTCACAACCCCAACAACAGGAGGTTAAGGAGTTTGTGCTTCGCAACAAGGAGGTATTCTCTGAGCTGCCGGGACAAACATCTGGGGTAGAGCATGACATCATTACCCCGCCCGGTGAAAGGGTGAAGTTAAAACCCTATCGGATCCCAGAGGCCCGACGGGAGGCAATACGGGAGGAAGTACAGAAAATGCTGAACTTAGGGGTGATAGAGGAGTCCCAAAGTGATTGGTCTAGTCCCATTGTGTTGGTGCCTAAACCGGATGGGAGCTGGCGATTTTGTAACGATTTTCGTCAGTTGAACAAAGTTACAAAATTTGACACCTACCCCATGCCACGTATAGATGAGTTGATCGACCGGCTGGGAACAGCCCGATACATGACGACTCTTGACCTCACAAAAGGGTATTGGCAAATCCCCCTGGCCAAATTGGCCAAAGAGAAAACCGCATTTGTAACCCCAGACGGGGCGTTCCAATATAAAAGAATGCCGTTCGGGTTACAGAATGCGCCGGCCACATTCCAGCGGAAAATGGACCAGATGCTGAGGCCCCATCGGAAGTATGCTGCGGCTTACCTGGATGACGTAATTGTCCATAGCACAGATTGGGCCTCACATCTGCCAAAAGTGCAAGCAGTCCTGGACTCTGTTCGGGAAGCGGGGTTTACGGCTAACCCCAAGAAGTGTACCATTGGGCAGGAGGAGGCCAAATATCTTGGGTACACCATTGGGAGGGGAGTAATAAAACCCCAACTCAACAAAGTCGAGGCCATCCAGAGTTGGCCACGTCCCAACAGCAAGAAGCAGGTACGAGCCTTTCTGGGAATCGCTGGGTATTATCGGCGATTCATTCCCCACTTTGCTTCTAAGGCTGTGCCCCTAACCAACCTAACGAAGGGGAAAGGGCCGGTCATGATTAAATGGACCCCCGAGGCTGAGGCAGCATTCCAATTCTTGAAACAAGCCTTATGTAGCCAGCCAGTGTTGTACTCACCCGACTTCTCTAAAGACTTTGTCGTACAAAGTGATGCGTCAGATGTGGGGTTAGGAGCAGTATTGTCCCAGGTCTGGAACGGGGAAGAGCACCCAGTCATTTACCTCAGCAGGAAGTTGAAGTCCCATGAGGTAAATTACGCCACCGTTGAAAAGGAGTGTTTAGCGGTGAAGTGGGCTCTAGATTCCCTTCGGTACTACCTGCTAGGTAGGCACTTTGACATGGTTACGGATCACGCTCCGTTAAAGTGGATGGCTCAAAACAAGGAAACAAATAGAAGAGTGAATAGGTGGTTCCTGGCCCTCCAGGAATTCAACTTCACAGTAAAGCATCGCCCTGGCGTTCAAATGGGGAATGTGGATGCTTTGTCTCGAGTACATGAATGCCTGATTGCTGGTGTTCCAACCCCGAGGTTAAAACAAGAGGGGGGGGGTATGTGACAGCAGGAAGGTAAAGTCACCTGGTTGCATCCAGGGGGGTAGGTATATTTCTCCCAGATTCAGGCTTTACGCCGACTTATACAACTAGGTGGAGAGTTGTATAAGCCCAGCTGAGGCTAGTGGGCTCATGGATGACTCATACCTCTAGGGAGAGTGTGGGGCGTCGTGCAGACAGGGAGTTGATGAGACCAGCTGAAGCTTGTCAGCTCATTTAGGCCTCTATAAGAACTCCCAGCTTCATTAGATGTTAGCTCATGCCTGGACCCAGACCTGTGTGGACTGTCTAGGGAGAGTGAACCCCTGTGCGGTGAGACAAAGCCTGTGTGGCTATTTGCTTGGACATTTAAAACCAGGGACTTAGGGACTAGGACAGCACTAGGCTGATCCCAGTTGTTAGTTAGGAAACCTGTATGTTTAGTCAGAGGTCAAGTTGACCAGGATTTATTTTGTTTATGTTTCTTTTGGCTTTGCTGTGTTTTGTCACTGTAAATAGAAAATAAACCGCACCTTTTTTGATTTTGAAAACCACAACCTCCGTTTGCTGGGCCTGTTTTTGTGTGGGGAGCCCATCCCGGGGGTCACACACACCCGCTGCCGAGCTAACCCCCTCACAGTTGGTGGAGAACCAGTGGCAGTTTTTTTTTAAGCCAGCATGGAGGAGATACTGAAGCAGCTGGCTCTAGCAAATGCCAATCAACAGCAGACAAATGCAGGTTTGCAAAAGAGCCTTGCAGCTCATCAACAGAGCCTTGCAGCTCAACAACAGAACTTCGCAGCCCAGCAGCAAGCTCATCAACAGAGCCTTGCAGCCCAGCAGCAAGCTCACCAACAGAGTCTGGAAGCTCAGCAACAAGCCCAGCAGCAATCTGAGGCCCGCTTCATAGACCTGTTACAGAAGCAAGAGCAGAGACTACAACAAATGGAAGCAGTAATGCAGCAACGTCCGCAGACCGTCCCACTAATACCGCGTCCTTTGGGGTGAGTCGTTTATTGACAAAAATGACTGGAGAGGATGATCCAGAGGTATTTTTGACCACATTTGAAAGGACTGCTGAAAGAGAAAAGTGGCCTGAGGAGCAGTGGGCTGGACTGGTGGCTCCTCTGTTAACTGGAGAATCGCAGAAGGCTTACTATGACCTAGAGCCTGACCAAGCAAAAGACTATGTGATGCTAAAAGCTGAAATATTGGCAAGGCTGGGTGTCACCCAGGCTGTCCGGGCTCAGCGTGTGCATAACTGGACTTTCCAGCTTGGAAAACCCCCCAGGTCTCAAATGTATGATCTCATTCACCTGAGCAGAAAGTGGCTACAGCCAGAGACTTTGTCCGCACCAAAGATTGTGGAACGTGTTGTAATGGATCGGTTTTTGAGAGCTCTTCCTACTGCCATCCAAAAGTGGGTAAGCCATGGAGACCCAGAGACGGCCGATGGTCTTGTGGATCGTGTGGAGAAATACTTGGCTACAGAGAACCTGACGGCCTCTTCCAGAGACACTCGGACTTTCCACCCTAAGACCAGACCATCCCCAGGGGCGGATAAGAGGATTCCAAGGGGTGAGGGTGGAGAGAGTGAGAGGGTGGGAGCTCTACCCCAAGTTTGGCGAGAACAGCCTGGGAAATCAGCGGCTCAAGAGGCGGCAAGAAGGATCGTTTGCTACCGCTGCCGGCAAGCGGGACATATTGCAGCCAATTGCCCGGTTGTGGAGGAACCCATGCAGTGTGACTTTCTGACGGGCAGACGTCAGTCGCTGTGTGCGACAGTCGCATGCACTGCCATTCGAGGAACTGAGAAACATTTATGCAAAATGTGTGTTAATGGTAGAAATGTTGTGGTATTGCTGGATTCAGGTAGCCTTGTGACCCTGATAAAGGCTGAGTTAGTTAAAACAGAGGTCTCTGGGAATAGCAAGGTAGCTGTTATTTGTGTGCATGGGGACACCCGAGAGTATCCAGTGACTACAGTGTGTTTCGAGACCCCCAAAGGTACCCTCTCTCATCCAGTGGGCTTAGTATCTCAGTTACCGCATGACGCCATTGTGGGAAGGGATTTTCCGAAGTTCTGGGAACTGTGGGATGATCCTGAGCCCCCCACTGGTGCCCCTATGTACCAGGAATGTGATAGCCAGAACTCCCCTGAGAGTGGTGAGGACTCTCCGGAATTTCCCTTATCAGTATTGGCAGGGGAGACTCAAGAAACTGGAGAGGAGCCCACCTCCTCAGACGAAAACCTACCGTCTGTGGAGTTTTCTGATCTTGAGGTTCACAGGGAAAACTTTGCCACAGAACAGTTGAAAGACCCCGCCCTAATAAAGGCACGGGAAAACGTAGTGAAAATAGATGGCGAGTTAGTGAACCCAGATAATACCTGCACTTACCCATACTTCAGCGTAGAGAAGGACCTACTGTATCGGGTGGCAAAAAGGGCAGAAGAAACCGTTGAGCAGCTTGTGGTGCCCAAACCTTACAGGAAGTTGGTGTTGGAGTTGGCCCATGGGCACATTCTTGGAGGTCATCTGGGGACAGAGAAAACCCGAGAGAGGGTATTACAGAGATTCTATTGGCCGGGGGTGATGAAGGACATAGAAAATTATTGTTCCTCCTGCCCTGTGTGTCAGAGGTCGGCCCCGAGGCCACATTTCCGTAGCCCGCTGGTCCCTCTACCCATCATTGAGGTCCCGTTTGAGAGGATCGCCATGGATTTGGTAGGTCCTATAATCAAGTCCGCTAGGGGGCACCAGTACATATTAGTTATAATGGACTATGCCACCCGTTATCCAGAAGCGATCCCTCTCCGAAATACCTCGGCCAAAACCATAGCCAAAGAGCTATCTCTTGTGTTTAGCCGGGTGGGTATTTGTAAAGAACTGCTTACGGACCAAGGTACACCCTTTATGTCCCGGGTTATGAAGGAGCTGTGTAAATTGTTCAAAGTGACGCAATTACGTACATCTGTGTATCACCCCCAAACCGATGGGCTGGTTGAAAGATTCAACAAAACCCTAAAACAAATGTTGAAGAAAGTGGTGGATAGAGATGGAAAGGATTGGGACTGTCTACTTCCTTATCTGATGTTTGCTATTAGGGAGGTGCCCCAATCCTCTACGGGATTCTCCCCCTTTGAGTTACTGTATGGGAGACACCCAAGAGGGCTGTTGGATATTGCCAAGGAAACTTGGGAAAGTGAGAGTTCTCCCCACAGGAGTGTGATTGAGCATGTCGCCCTGATGCAAGACCGAATTGCACAGGTAATGCCCATCGTGAAGGAACATTTGGCCCAAGCGCAGTTAGCACAGCAGAGAGTGTACAACCGTGGAGCCAAGACCCGTACCTTTTCCCCGGGGGATAGGATACTGGTACTTGTCCCTACGGTTGAAAGTAAATTCCTTGCCAAATGGCAAGGCCCCTACGAGATAATAGAAAAAGTGAGCGAAGTGAATTACAAGGTCAGACAACCAGGAAGACGAAAGCCCGAACAGATCTATCACGTTAATCTGTTGAAAGCCTGGAGGGATAGAGAGTCCCTAGTCGCAGACACTTGGTCACCAGCTCAAACTGGTTGCGTGATTCCTGAGGTTGGAATAGCAGCCACCTTGTCACAACCCCAACAACAGGAGGTTAAGGAGTTTGTGCTTCGCAACAAGGAGGTATTCTCTGAGCTGCCGGGACAAACATCTGGGGTAGAGCATGACATCATTACCCCGCCCGGTGAAAGGGTGAAGTTAAAACCCTATCGGATCCCAGAGGCCCGACGGGAGGCAATACGGGAGGAAGTACAGAAAATGCTGAACTTAGGGGTGATAGAGGAGTCCCAAAGTGATTGGTCTAGTCCCATTGTGTTGGTGCCTAAACCGGATGGGAGCTGGCGATTTTGTAACGATTTTCGTCAGTTGAACAAAGTTACAAAATTTGACACCTACCCCATGCCACGTATAGATGAGTTGATCGACCGGCTGGGAACAGCCCGATACATGACGACTCTTGACCTCACAAAAGGGTATTGGCAAATCCCCCTGGCCAAATTGGCCAAAGAGAAAACCGCATTTGTAACCCCAGACGGGGCGTTCCAATATAAAAGAATGCCGTTCGGGTTACAGAATGCGCCGGCCACATTCCAGCGGAAAATGGACCAGATGCTGAGGCCCCATCGGAAGTATGCTGCGGCTTACCTGGATGACGTAATTGTCCATAGCACAGATTGGGCCTCACATCTGCCAAAAGTGCAAGCAGTCCTGGACTCTGTTCGGGAAGCGGGGTTTACGGCTAACCCCAAGAAGTGTACCATTGGGCAGGAGGAGGCCAAATATCTTGGGTACACCATTGGGAGGGGAGTAATAAAACCCCAACTCAACAAAGTCGAGGCCATCCAGAGTTGGCCACGTCCCAACAGCAAGAAGCAGGTACGAGCCTTTCTGGGAATCGCTGGGTATTATCGGCGATTCATTCCCCACTTTGCTTCTAAGGCTGTGCCCCTAACCAACCTAACGAAGGGGAAAGGGCCGGTCATGATTAAATGGACCCCCGAGGCTGAGGCAGCATTCCAATTCTTGAAACAAGCCTTATGTAGCCAGCCAGTGTTGTACTCACCCGACTTCTCTAAAGACTTTGTCGTACAAAGTGATGCGTCAGATGTGGGGTTAGGAGCAGTATTGTCCCAGGTCTGGAACGGGGAAGAGCACCCAGTCATTTACCTCAGCAGGAAGTTGAAGTCCCATGAGGTAAATTACGCCACCGTTGAAAAGGAGTGTTTAGCGGTGAAGTGGGCTCTAGATTCCCTTCGGTACTACCTGCTAGGTAGGCACTTTGACATGGTTACGGATCACGCTCCGTTAAAGTGGATGGCTCAAAACAAGGAAACAAATAGAAGAGTGAATAGGTGGTTCCTGGCCCTCCAGGAATTCAACTTCACAGTAAAGCATCGCCCTGGCGTTCAAATGGGGAATGTGGATGCTTTGTCTCGAGTACATGAATGCCTGATTGCTGGTGTTCCAACCCCGAGGTTAAAACAAGAGGGGGGGGGTATGTGACAGCAGGAAGGTAAAGTCACCTGGTTGCATCCAGGGGGGTAGATATATTTCGCCCAGATTCAGGCTTTACGCCGACTTATACAACTAGGTGGAGAGTTGTATAAGCCCAGCTGAGGCTAGTGGGCTCATGGATGACTCATACCTCTAGGGAGAGTGTGGGGCGTCGTGCAGACAGGGAGTTGATGAGACCAGCTGAAGCTTGTCAGCTCATTTAGGCCTCTATAAGAACTCCCAGCTTCATTAGATGTTAGCTCATGCCTGGACCCAGACCTGTGTGGACTGTCTAGGGAGAGTGAACCCCTGTGCGGTGAGACAAAGCCTGTGTGGCTATTTGCTTGGACATTTAAAACCAGGGACTTAGGGACTAGGACAGCACTAGGCTGATCCCAGTTGTTAGTTAGGAAACCTGTATGTTTAGTCAGAGGTCAAGTTGACCAGGATTTATTTTGTTTATGTTTCTTTTGGCTTTGCTGTGTTTTGTCACTGTAAATAGAAAATAAACCGCACCTTTTTTGATTTTGAAAACCACAACCTCCGTTTGCTGGGCCTGTTTTTGTGTGGGGAGCCCATCCCGGGGGTCACACACACCCGCTGCCGAGCTAACCCCCTCACAGTAGAAATTTTTTTTTTTTTGCACTTATTTTTTATAATGGAAAATTTTCCCCTCTTGCACTGGACACTTTATAAAATGAGAGAAAGAAGACTTGTATAGTTATGATTTGGGACTTTTTTATTCAATTTATTGATATTGTGAGCACAGGACACTTTTAAGGGTTATTGCACCTTATTTGATTTTCACTTTTCAGCACATGTGCAGTTTATTTTTTATGAAATAGTATTTACATATTGTATGAATTTGCTATTATGGTGGATATTACATTTTTGGTCACACTAATGTATTATTCATTTGGTGGGTGATAGCACTGCTTTATGAGTAGTTAGCCTGATGGGAGGATCTCCGTCTGGTCAGGCCACATTCTAGCACAGATGTTGTACACAGGATGCAGAAATTTCAACTTTCGTACAATTTGACAATTTCTATCTCACACGTCGCAAATCCTCTTCAACATAGGTGCACTATGCTGCTTATTTGAAGGATGCTCAGTGCGCCCCACATGGAGCATGACCACAGAAATTACGATATTGTTTAACAGCCCAGAGTGTGTGACAGAGGCCAAGACTAGATGTGTCACACTTTTATAAACTGGACTTGCAGCAAATTAAGCTTTTATAAACAGTTTTTTCTTACCTTACAAATGTAAGATCTAATAAAATTGGTTAAAAACACCATGGAAGTCTCTTAGAGTTGAGGGATGTAACTACAGAAAGATTTTATAGGTTGAGTAAGGGCGGTTAGGAGGTGATGAGGCAAGACTGTTTCATCAATGCTCGTCATATGAATAATGTTGTGCACGACCTGTAAAACACATGTTGTTATCAGTGATGCACAGTGTGGGCTGAATTCCAGGAGAAGCTGCACTGCAGCACGCCACTTTCACAAGCGGTCTAATTTTAAAGGGACACGAGCAGCTAAAAAACATGGGGCCGACTACATCAAGCTGCTGCATCTTCAGACCAAGCTTAGAAGGCCGGGACTCAAGTTCCACAACTCCTAACATTACACACCTTGATCAGCACAGACTCTCACAAATGAGTCTTAAGGCAACCTTGATGAATGACAGAATATTAGCTTAGAATCAACATGCCTGCACCCTTCACGGCAAAATGGCTAGTAAAAGCAGCATTGAGAGTAGTGACCTTGCACACCTCTATTATTGGGCTTGTAGTCCCATAGAACAGGCAACCCCACAACTCATTGTCCTATCAGGCAGTGGCACTGGCTGACACAGGGGAGCAGGATCACATGACTGGACTGGAGCAGCCTGAAAAGAAGAATATACATCTTTTTTACACAGCTTAGTAAGCAGAGATGTTGGGAGGCGGAGAGGGCAGTTTTAAGAGAAGTTAGGCTTATCCCAGAGTTCCACTTTAAGACCCCCTTTGTGCATGCTGTAGTATAACGGCACAAAAATAAAACTGTACTTTATCCATTTAGAGCAGAGTATATGGCTTACTTTAGAGCAGGGAGGTTTAAAAGCACCTTCCATATACTCCCCGAGCTGTCTCCTCCACCCATTCAAGCACCATGTACCTTGTTGTGCATGTTCTAACCAAGCACCCAGTTGTTCAGGTTTAGCCCAGGTTCACACTGGGCTGCGGGAGTGAAGCCGTGTGAGTTCAGCTGAACTCGCAAGATTTCACTCCCGCCTTTCAGTTCCGATTTCGGCCGCGATTACAGAAACATCTGATGTGAATGTAAATCGCGGCCCGAAATCGCAAAAAGCAGTACATAAACGACATTTTGAAATCGGTGCAGCGCCGCAGATGCGGCGTTGCATAGATTAGAACGGTGCCATTTCTGGCACATGCCGCCGATTTGACATGTCAAATCGCACCAGTGTGAACCAGGGCTTACACTGGGCTAAAGACTATTCCCCAGGTGACAATGCTTGGACCAATCAATATGCTCTTCAGGCATGAGGTGTGGCTTTTATGGAGGGACAGAGTCATGTGCACATGCATAGCAGAAACGACCAGGTTTTTCTCCAGCAGGTGAATAAGATAGTGGGGGAGCAGATAGAAAGTTCTCTTTATCCTCCAGGCTCTGAGGCTAAGCTGTTACGTTTGAGGGATTTTAAAAGGCAGCCACAGATATTAGATGACTTCTAGGAAACGAATTGTGATTTCAACAAACACATTGAAAAACTGGGAAATGTGTATAGCATGAAGTCAAATGGTCCAACGCTGGTACATAAATCAATCATGCAGAAAGGTTTTGCAAATTTCTCACCAACCATGCACTGTACTGGCAACCAGCAGCCCATTTGTATGCTGTACACTGAACTGTATGTATATGTGGCCACAAAGCATCTTTTATCCAAACGAAGCATCCATGAAAGCATCTTTTATCCAAATGAAGGATCATCATCTAATTGCTATGGCCAACTTCACAACCTAGGTTTTTCCTTCACATCGAATGTCAACCAACACAAACGACAGTCTTTCATTGGCTTAACCTATTTTCGCAGCATGAACCATCAAACAACAAATGTCACCAGTTTTCTAGTAATTGCATTGGTTACAATGGCTAAGCCCCAAAATGGTTGTTTTAATTATGTGTGGGGAACAGATGTACTTTCGGTAAGGAATGTTATCCACTGCCTTTTCGTATTTCTAAGGGATTCCTGAGCCTTTCGATAGCTACTAACCCTGTATCATTCCACAATGAATGTTACAGCCCACATTTGGCAGTACCCACCTCATCTTGTTAGAAGTGAGCAGGTCCACCTTGTAAATGACATTGTTAGGTGGTTTAATGGTCCTGTGCTGGTCTGCTTGCCATCTAGAAACATCAAATGTGTTCACCAGGATCCGAGGGGTGTGGTATTTAAATTTCTTCTATATTTTATTTGCTTGTTACGAATAGTGCGACTCTTTAAAGCATAAGTCTACATGCTGCACACCAACATTTTCAGTATATATAGATATATATATATATCTATATCTATATCTATATATATATCTATCTATATACACACACGTATATATATAAAATATACAATTATCAGTCATTCAGCTTCATTATAAGGAAGGCACAAGTGAAAATAATGTAAACCCTTTTCCAGGGTCCCAGATCAAGCGCCTTCAGCTGTAGGGCACTCTGGTCTTACAACTACTACCAGGTTCTCCACTTATCTATACTATGAAAAATTTATGTTAAAAGTGGGACTAAAATAAAAGCCAAGCAATGGTACAATAGGGCTGGAAAAACAAAAATTCAAAGGGAAAAAATATGCAGATGCGAAAAATTAAAAATAAAAATGTACACACACACACATACACACGGCTTACCTATAAAGGGGATGGAGGCTAATGAATCCCCAGGTGAACTGGAACTAGAAGCTTTCTTCTGTTCTATTCTTTTGATGTGAACTTCTCGTCTGGCATCATTGGGTAACCAGCAGGTAGTGTCAGCTGCAGTTGGAGCTGCAGCGTCCGGGTCATTCACAGCAAAGATGTAAGACTGCTGTCTGATAGGCTGTGGGGTCTGACGACCACTTGGGGATTTTTCCCTTAAAACCACTGGATCCACAGAATTAAATTCCATGCTCAAGTCGTAGTCTTTAGCTATGGAGCTTTGCCCATTTTGAACATCCACTTTATCAGAGGTAGCTGAGCCAGCAGTCACCTGTTTTACAGGCTTTGTGGGAATTGGCGTAGAGGAAGTGATTGGGGATCTGATGATGGAATCAAGATGGGAACTAGGAGAGCCGTCTGCTGGGGACACTGTCTGCAGGTTTAATACACCACTTTTATTAATGTGGTTTACCACTTTTTGGTCTTTGACAATTCCATCATCTCCCTTTTTACTAGGATAGGGTTTAGGACCATAATTAGAAGAGCTTCTCACAGAATTGGCTTTAGAAATTGGAAAACGTTCAGACTGGATCGGTCGAGAGTTGGGTGATCGAAAAGAAGAACTGTGAAAGTCCCTTGAGACGGGGGTGCTTTTCAGGTCAGTGGGAGCTTTTTGCAAGGGATGTGCTGAAGGTAAAACACGGCCGCTCACTCGTCTAGTGTCTGGACTATAGGCAACAGGTCCCATCGGGAAGTTTGGAGAACGGAGAGACATGTGAAAAGAATGTTGCCTAGATCGTTCATAAATGCCCCGTCTGTCATCTTGTTCAGTAAATCCAGTCCATTTATAATTGTGCTTTCTTTCACCATTATACTCCGGAATATCTGCATTATAGAGGTCTAATCTGCCCCCTTTTCTGGATATAAAATCCCATGACTTAGATTTAGGGCTTCGGGGAAGCATGGGTGGTAATGGTATTGCATCCTGGGAAGCACTGCGAGGCCAATCTTTCATCAGTGCTGGATCCTCTAGCCGTTCCTGGGAAATACTCCGCTGCCTTATTTGCGCAGGGTGTGGAACCCTGTCATGAGAAGTACTTCTACGTCGAACTTGAATAGAAGAGCGGTTTGGCAAAATTTGATTATAGTCCGTTTGGTTTTGAGAGGCTGCTCGAAGGCTGTCCAACCTCTCCTGTATTGTTCGACAACCATACATATGCATACGTCTATTGTCAATGTATTCTTTATATGTTTTGTAATTCCTCCAGTCTATTTGCTGGTGAGAAGCGTAGGGATTGGTAGGAGATGGTGATTCACCGTGACCAAGCACCCTTTGACTATCCATATTGTCGGATTGCCCTCCATACATTGGAGGTTTCCCAATTAAACCGGAACTCTCCAATTGTCTGGAGTCAATAGGCATTGAGGAAGCAGCAGCAGAGGGTGATGCTGTGGTTCTTGGCGTTGTTATAAATGTGCATTTCTCGGTTCTGTGCAAAGGCACAGAACCATTAGACGAGAGGTTAAAAGATAGAAAATCTTCTCCATGCAAACTTTCCCTAGGACTATCCATGGCAGTGGTTTGTCCACCATAGCTTAGAGGTTTGCCAATGAATCCAGCATTGTCCATTTGCCTGACTTCCACTGGCATTGAAGGAAGTCCAGCAGAAGGTGGTGTTGTGGTCCTCGTGCATGGCTCAGTCCTATGTAAAGGACCAGTACAATTTGATGTAGCCAATGACAGATCTACAACTTTCCCAGAAGGCACAATAACTGTTCTCACAGATTCATTGATGACACATACAGCAGTGTTGGACTTAACAATGTCCGATGGTGATGGAGGCACTTGTATTTCTACATGGTGGTTTTTGTCCGGCTGCACAGGTTGTTGCTTAGACAGTGATGTGCCTGGAGGTGGAATCTCAGCCGGTTGTGCCATCACTGAAGAGAGAGATTTTCTTCGGGGGTAGCATATAGGTGGGGGTTCTGGGATATTATTTGCTTTACCACTATAGACGTAATTTCCTTTTCGGTAAGCATCCTGGGAATATGCCTAGAAAGACAGAGAACAAAGTGAGGAACTTTGGACAACAAAGAACACAAGCATAACAAGAACTGAAAGGTCTTCAGTTTTTGGTGAAAGCTACAGGTTGGAATCGCTCATTGGCTTCTTAATCTCGGTAGCAACAGTGGAAAGATCTCTTCCCTAGAGAACTTCGCTCTTCCACAGCCATTACTAGGGTTGGCCATACATTATATGATTTTCTTATTCAATTTCCTTTAGATTTACCTTCAACTGTAGTGCAAAGGGCATGCATGATTGCAAACAAAAAGTTTTTAGGTTTGATCTCAATATATGGTTTGGGTAAATCTAAAGGAAAATTGTACAAGAAAATTGTATACTGTATGGCCAAGCCTAAGGCCGGCCATAGATAGAGCAATTTTCTTTCCTGCAAACACTTGATTCTCCATCAACACAAATAGTGTTGATAGGGGAATTCCTCCCACAAAGCTATTGTGTTCTTCTGGTGGGGATGGTCTCATCAAGACAGTGATTATTGCAACCGGCCGACCCATACATTGTTCGAATATCGGTCAGTTCAGCAGGAATGGTCTATGGCTGGCCTAAGCCAAACAAAAGGTCTCACGTCTACTGCTGCATTTCATAAGCTGTAACATGGAAAGTCCAACAGAGTGGGCAGAAAAGACCACGACAGGTAAACAGTGCTTGAGATTATAGTGGAGAGATCTTACTATCAGAGATGGGTTATTGGAGTAGTTGGGTTACTGAACCTGTCGGCAATCACCAAAATAAAACATTTCCATGGATTTGGCATTTAAAGGTCTGCTCCCTCACTGTTCTCAAACATCGTATTGGAAAACAAATAAACCACAAGCTCTACACATAACATAATATCCCAAACGTATGGTTTTAAAATGATTAAGTTTTAACTGCATGCAAAGTGCTGGTGTCACCATGTTACAAAGTAAACACAAGTTAAAACAAACCAGCCAAAGGAGCAGGATGTAGTGACGGATCAGTTAAACAGCATTAAACGAGAGCCACTAAGAGCTGTTAAGAAATTGTTGTTAATGGGATCCAAACAGATACAAATAATCTTTTAGCTAAGCTTACCTTGAGCCTCAGAGACCGACTACGTTGAAAAAGAGTTAAACTAAATTCTCTCCGCTTTGCCCATTTCCCTTTAGCATTGAAATGCATTTCAGCAATCATGTCAAAATGAGCGCAGCACACGTAGGGATTACAGAAACAAGGGAAATCGCAGTCGCTGGAATGCAAGACCGGCTCACAGAAGCATAGCAAGACAGGTTTAAAGGTTCCAGTTGTGATCAATTAAGAACGGACTGACTGCAGTGGCTGTTAATGCAGTAAAGACAAAAATCTATTGGTTTGCCGGAGGATTTTATATAGTACAGGTGTGGTATCATATTACAGCAGTTCATGTTCCTGCTCTGCCTGTGACATGCTTACTGCAAGGAGCGACCAGCCTGCCTTTTTTTTTTTTCCTCACATTTGCATTCAGAAGGTTATAAAGCTCAATGTTTGCAGTCATAAACACAGCGAATACTACTAAAGGCAGGGGCGAGGTTTTTTAGCCTCCTGCAACATACACAGACAACACAGGGATTACAAGCACAATTAAAATATTAAAAAATAAAAATAAATAAAAAACAAACAAAATTAAATCAATCTGTACAAGGTAGTGCATGCACATCTACACTTAAACAAGACACGGATTCAAGAGACAGGCGTAGTTAAAACCGGTTCCGGTGTTAACGAGCTAGGGTGTCAGACATATTACATCAAAATGAAAACATTCCATAGAGAGACAAGGCTCATGTGTGTGTCTTACCAGAGCTGTGACATCCTTTGGAAACTGCAGCTGGGCAGGAAATAAAGCATAGTAAGAAAGGAAAAAAAAAAAAAAAAAAAGGAAAAAGCGGCTTATTGATGTAAAGACTGAATTATGTTGTCATATTGATGCCGGCTACAGAGAGCTAAAAATACATGTACACTGATTTCTGTGGAAGGTACCAAAAGAAGCACAAGGGCGGTGGAGCAGATTATGCATTGCTATATCCTCCTATGGCTGCTCGGTCTCGCAAACATATGCTCATTGTGAGGATTGCTCTCTGCTGCTAGAGGACGAAGAAAAAAATAAAGAAAAAAACACCTCTCTGACAGTGCTGATGTGCATCCCTCCTGCAACATGTAGGTTGCCCCACCGCTTCATACAGATCCTTCCTTCCACTACAGCAATTAAAGCCTTCGCTCCCAGAAGCTTTCAGTAGCATGCAGCTTGTGGATGACGACAGTGATGCTCTATTATGCATCCCGAATAGCGAGGCTTCTCATACAGACGTGGCTATAGGCTCAGCTCTCAGCTGACTGCAAGCTGCCCCTTTTCCACATTCCAGCTAAAATTAGAAAGATGCTGTGGAGGAAATTGCTTCCCTATACCCAGATCCCGGAAAAATGCCTTTCCCAAACGTTATTAATCCAATCTGTGAATGTGGCAGCTGGAAAATGGAGGCGGCTGCAGAGGGACAACACATCCCAGCATGGCACAAATGAGAAAAGTTTTAGCCAATTTTGGCTGGCCAGTTACCGTGCAATATTTACAAACTGGCCATTTCAAGATTGTAAAGGGTAGGGTCAGATTCTTAGCACTCAATTCTTTTTTTTAGAATCTTCTAAATATTTGCTGAGAAATGTACTTGGAATTGGAATGTTAAATAGGAAGGGTTTTAAAGATTTGGGAGGTTGGCGAAAAAATCCACCAGAAGGAGGGCAGAAATCACTAAACCAATCTTTGGTTGTTCTTTATACTCAGGAAAATGGCTCATATCATTTTAATGCGTCAGTGGCAAATGTACAGAGTTACTCAAGTTAATGATGACTGTAGAAGGAATAGATGAGCGCCATGAAGGCTGTAGAAGGCGCGGATGAGCGCCATGAAGGCTGTAGAAGGCGCGGATGAGCGCCATGAAGGCTGTAGAAGGCGCGGATGAGCGCCATGAAGGCTGTAGAAGGCGCGGATGAGCGCCATGAAGGCTGTAGAAGGCGCGAATGAGCGCCATGAAGGCTGTAGAAGGCGCAAATGAGCGCCATGAAGGCTGTAGAAGGCGCAGATGAGCGCCATGAAGGCTGTAGAAGGAATAGATGAGCGCCATGAAGGCTGTAGAAGGCGCGGATGAGCGCCATGAAGGCTGTAGAAGGCGGCGGATGAGCGCCATGAAGGCTGTAGAAGGCGCGGATGAGCGCCATGAAGGCTGTAGAAGGCGCGGATGAGCGCCATGAAGGCTGTAGAAGGAATAGATGAGCGCCATGAAGGCTGTAGAAGGCGCGGATGAGCGCCATGAAGGCTGTAGAAGGAATAGATGAGCGCCATGAAGGCTGTAGAAGGCGCGGATGAGCGCCATGAAGGCTGTAGAAGGCGGCGGATGAGCGCCATGAAGGCTGTAGAAGGCGCGGATGAGCGCCATGAAGGCTGTAGAAGGCGCGGATGAGCGCCATGAAGGCTGTAGAAGGCGCGGATGAGCGCCATGAAGGCTGTAGAAGGCGCGGATGAGCGCCATGAAGGCTGTAGAAGGCGCGGATGAGCGCCATGAAGGCTGTAGAAGGCGCGGATGAGCGCCATGAAGGCTGTAGAAGGCGCGGATGAGCGCCATGAAGGCTGTAGAAGGCGCGGATGAGCGCCATGAAGGCTGTAGAAGGCGCGGATGAGCGCCATGAAGGCTGTAGAAGGCGCGGATGAGCGCCATGAAGGCTGTAGAAGGCGCGGATGAGCGCCATGAAGGCTGTAGAAGGCGCGGATGAGCGCCATGAAGGCTGTAGAAGGCGCGGGTGAGCGCCATGAAGGCTGTAGAAGGCGCGGGTGAGCGCCATGAAGGCTGTAGAAGGCGCGGGTGAGCGCCATGAAGGCTGTAGAAGGCACGGGTGAGCGCCATGAAGGCTGTAGAAGGCGCGGGTGAGCGCCATGAAGGCTGTAGAAGGCGCGGGTGAGCGCCATGAAGGCTGTAGAAGGCGCGGGTGAGCGCCATGAAGGCTGTAGAAGGCGCGGATGAGCGCCATGAAGGCTGTAGAAGGAATAGATGAGCGCCATGAAGGCTGTGGAAGGAATGGATGAGCGTCATGAAGGCTGTGGAAGGAATGGATGAGCGCCATGAAGGCTGTGGAAGGAATGGGTGAGCGCCATGAAGGCTGTGGAAGGAATGGATGAGCGCCATGAAGGCTGTGGAAGGAATGGATGAGCGCCATGAAGGCTGTGGAAGGAATGGATGAGCGCCATGAAGGCTGTGGAAGGAATGGATGAGCGCCATGAAGGCTGTGGAAGGAATGGATGAGCGCCATGAAGGCTGTGGAAGGAATGGATGAGCGCCATGAAGGATGTGGAAGGAATGGATGAGCGCCATGAAGGCTGTGGAAGGAATGGATGAGCGCCATGAAGGCTGTGCCTGGGATTGGTGATTGATATGAAGACAGTGGCAGGAATTGGTAAATGCTATGATGCCTGTGGCAGGAATTGATAATTGGTCAGCCCATGGTCCATTTCAATTTTGCAAAGTGGATTGGCCGCTGTAAAACTGTCGATGTTTAAGATAAAGCAAATATCTTGGTGTGCAGCAGAGAAAAACAACATACAAACTATTTTCAAATTATGGAACAGCACTGTCTTAAATCAGGGGTCTTCAAACTACGGCCCTCCAGGTGTTTAGGAACTACAATTCCCATCATGCCTAGTCATGTCTGTGAATGTCAGAGTTTTGCAATGCCTCATGGGATTTGTAGTTCCGCAACAGCTGGAGGGCCGTAGTTTCAGGATCCCTTGTCTAAATGTTTGGCACTGCTTGATATTTTAATCAACAATGAATCCCTAGTTTGTGATCGCTCATACCTAGATCGATGCTCGACACAGTCAAAAATAATATATCTGCACCTCCATAACCTCATACTGCTTCATTAGGACTTTCATTCAAGGGAAAAGCTTTTTTCCCCACTTGCAGACTTGGCCATTACATACAGGGGGGGATACACCAGAGTGTCAAATTTTGCCACAAAGTGATTACAGCTAAACCCCAACTCCGGGCTTTTTATACCCCCTGGCTGCAATACTCACCTTTAATCAGGAGCTGTCCCCCACAATACCTCTTCTGCCACAAGAGGTCCTCCGTCTTCTAGGTTGATGGTGGGGATGTACCAATGGAGACGGGGTGAGTTTGCCTTTTCAACAGATCTGAAAGTGCCCCTTAGAACTTGCTCCTAGATTTTGTGAAGATTTGTCCAGGCCCGCAGCCAATCCAAAAATCCAAGAAATCAATGTGCCTAGGCTGTTCAAATTGTTGTTAGCAGGTGAATATTTCCATTGGCTACCCACTATTATTATATGTGTTGCCTCCTGAATTCATGAACAATCTGTCCTCCTATCTTAGCATGATTTGTGGATAAAAGGCAGAATAATTCATACTTGTGATTCAGAGTCTGTAAATTATGGAGTTCGTTCTACTGCCAGATCACACCCATACAGGGCACAGAGGCCATGCCCATGTAATCACAGAGCTGTAGGATTAAATGGCCTGTAATCTCAGTCATTTGTGTATAGGGAAACTCTGCACTGTTACTACTGAATATGTGCAGGAATCAAACAAGCAAGTCCATATCACTGCATTCTTACTTTAGATATTAGGATTTCATCTATTTTCTCATTAAAGCTGAACTCTACAGAACTAAAAAGACACAAAACTAACTAACTAAATATCCTTATTCTACAAACAAACAAAAAAAAAAAAAAAACACACACACACACTAAAAACCAACCAATCAAAACAACAAAAAAAAAAACTGAATACACAACCACTACTGGACCTGTAATGTATTATTCATCAAGTTTCTAATGTGTTTTCTGCCACCTTGAATGTCCTCTGTGGGCTTCTAAACCTCTCATTTTCTTCCTTATTCTGTTCGTTTTGGATGAGTAGTGGTTGTGGGGATTGGGGGGAGTGTTGGTGATAAAACAGCTGTAAAAGGCACATACAGGTATCTACAGTTTTAAATACAGCCAAAACTTAGCTATAGTTACACAGTTACAGTACGTGGCAAAAATAATCCTTCAAGTGAATAGGCGGTGGGTTCTTGGTTTTAAGGGGTTTAAACAGGAAGTGAGGAGGTAAGCATAAGAAGGAGGCACACCAGACCAGTGCATTACCGCAGGACTCGTTATTAAAAATATAAAATAAATACCAATACTCACAAAGGAAATGCAGATAAGTGCATGAATCAAATCCTCATTGCGTCTCCAGACGTATGTCTACCAGATAGGGCACAGCTAGATAGTGAGGAGGTGATATCATGCTTCCTCATGCCTGTCAAATGCACTCTGAAAAACAATCTGCAGTGGATTGCTTTTCAGCAGTCAACACTACTTTAAACAAGGCGTTGAGCGACAGGCACGCAACCAGCAATTAAAGGAGGTGGTCAGCAATTGCTACCTACATTTTATTTATTTTTTTCAGGCATTCTTTAAAGTGACTATCACAAAATAAAAAAAAACTAATTGTTCACTTCTCATGCTGCCATCAGGAATAATGGTACTGCAATTGCCAACAGCATACAGGAGTTGTATAGAGCTGACGGGAGGATCCACCTAGCATGTGGACTATGGAAATAGGATTAGGCTAGGAATCGTAGAATTCCAGTACTGCTGGATTCAGAGGATTTTTCAAGTGGATATTTTATTGCACTACAGTGGCATTGGGAGGTACGGGCAGAGGAAGGAGTTGAGTATTTATAGTCTCCTATGCAGAGGGCTTTAAAGTCAAGTAAATCTATTGTGGGGAAAAACAAAACAAAAAAAACAAACACGCTGCCAGTGCTGGCCACCTTTAAAAAATGCTAGTTTACCTTCGAGTCATATCCATCTACACAGGGCCGGTGCTACCACTAGGCAGCTGCCTAGGGTAAGGTGACCAGATTTTTTAAATGAAATCCGGGGACATATTTTTTTTTACTAGTAATGGCGGCAATCAGAGACTCATAGCGCGACTGCGATATTGCGGTGGACAAATCGGACACTAAGTGACACGTTTGACACTTTGTGGGAACCAGTGACACTAATACAGTGATCAGTGCTAAAAATATGCACTGTACTAATGACACTGGCTGGGAAGGGGATAACATCTAGGCCAATCAAAGGGTTAAATGTGTGCCCAACAAGTGTTTTCTTACTGTGGGGGAGGTGCTTTTACTAAGGTAAGGCATAGATCCCTGTACCTGCTTTGCAGGAACACAGGATCAATGTCTTCCATACTGACAGAACGGCAAACTGCCTTGTTTACATAGGCAGACCACCGTTCTGCCTGTGTACATAACGATCAGTGGGTACCGGTTCTCTTCGAGTTCGCCGGACCCGCTGATTGGCTCCAATACCCAGAAATGCAGGATCACGTATATACGTGATCCTGCGCAGCGCGACCACACTTTAGCAGTAAATCTGCTATGGGGCAGTCGGCAATTGGTTAAGATCATTGGCATTAGGAATAACTCACAGGCTGCAGGTACTCTATCATGACTTTGGCTGGCTCTGTCACAGTGTGTCACATGACATGGCCGCTGGATGCTGATTTTGTTAACTTGTGACCAATAAGTGCCTGCTGCCTATGCGTTATGATACCATCCATTATGCCAGGGAGACAGACAAAGTGCAATGTAGTCTATTCACAGACACCCCCAAAGTACACCTGTGTTGAAGCCTTGAAGGCACTGGCAGCCCCACGATCGGATCTTCTTCCCCTCTGTTCCTGCTGCTGGACACCGTCAGCTGAGCTCAGCTGCCTCTCTGCCCGTCGCCCGCATCACAGCCTCTCAAGTCTCACTCTCCGGGCCCCGGCTACTACTGGGTGAAGACCGGAGGAAAATCACTCTGCCGGGGAAGGCAAGGAGATAAGCAGGCAGGGGGCTGGCTGGGATTTGAGCCAAGGCAAAACAACAAGCGAGCGGAGCTGAATGGGCATGCGTCCGAAACTGAAGAAATATTTGACCAGCACATGATCATCAGAAAGGGACACAGATAATGGAAACAACACACCCCCCTAAGATAGTAGGAGCGGGGGGGGGGGGGGGGTGTAATTCAGCATTTTTTTTTTTTTTAATTCTGCACTGACTGTCTTTGAAAATTGCCCCAGCTCCTGTTGAAATCAAATCCGGGGAAAAAACTGGGGACAGACTTGGTCCGGGCACAGTGTCCTCAATCCAGGGACTGTCCCCTGAAACCGGGGACATCTGGTCACCCTAGCCTAGGGTGTACTGCCATCTAGGGCGCAGCTATGGCGAGTGCCAGATTGCTGTCCTCTCACCTCCTCCTCCTCCCCCGCACACCGGTGCACCTGTACACAGCAGAAGTGAGCGGAAATTGTGGCACCGGACAAGGTCATTCACAGGATGATGATCGCCACTCGCTGCAGCTGAAGTCAGCCCAAAGCCCTGATTGCTGCCCGTCATCGCCAGCCAGCATGAAGCTTGGGGGGGAGATGTCGGTGGCAACACACATCACAGGGGGTATAGTCTATACAGGGCAGTGTGTGCGGGAAGGGGGTGTAGGGTTAAAGGGGAGAAGTGTATACAGGAAGAGTGGTGTAGGGTTAAAGGGGGGAAGTATATACAGGAAGGGGGTGTAGGGTTAAAGGGGGGAAGTGTATACAGGAAGGGGGTGTAAGGTTAAAGCGGGGAAAGTGTATACAGGAAGGGGGTGTAAGGTTAAAGGGGGAAATGCATACAGGAAGGGTGGTGTAGGATTAAAAGGGGGCAGTGTGTATAGGAAGGGGTGTAGGTTTAAAGGGGATGTAGCATTAAAGGGGGGCAGTGAGTGCAGGAAGGGGGGGGGCAATATGTACAGTTTTTTTTTTTTTTTTTAGAGGGATGGGGTGCAAGTAGCTGGTCTTGCCTAGGGTCCTGCATCTACTAATTTCTATACCTTCTGAATCATTGACATGGAACAGGTACATAGATTTGTACAGTCAAAAGTCCTTAGCTCTAATATATTCCTTGATCAGTGGCTCAAATAATGAATTCCTAGAATCTGCATGACAGCCAGGCAACTGGTAATTTTAGGAGGAAAGAAGAGCACTTGCCGCCTTCATGCTTCTCTGATGACAGGTTTCCTTTGTTACTTTGCCCAGTAAGATGAGGTTAATTAAGTACAGGAGAAGCAGATGGAAGTGGGAAGACCCAGACATTTTTTTTTAACAGTCTTTATCTCTGCGCCGCCTTATACGCTGTGTGAATGACTCCACATTGCGAGGTTACAGTAACCATGAAGAATCCGTTATTTCGGCCTAATGCATAATCACACAAAACATCAAGCATGGCAGTTGTAGGATCATAATGAGAATATTGTCTATGAAGCCGCTTGTTCCATCACATGAGGATTACTTATTCAAATTCTACACTCTGGAAGTTGTTTAAAACCTAAGGCCTTTAAGGGAAACCTGTGAGAATAAAAACATGGGAGATGCCATTGCCAAACTGGTTTTGAAGCTGCTGGCTCCAAACCCATCAACCTAATCCTGGCTTCACTACCTAATAAATCACCAGCGCCAAACAAGATTGCAGGTCAGAAGTTCAAAATCTTAAAAACTTTGCTGGCTGCATGCTTGCTCCATGTTGGTTGCTCACTAGGTAGTAAAGTCCACTTTCCCACTGAACTTATCTAGAGAAGGGAGTAGCAGGAACACACAAAACCTCAGAACCATGCACTACTACATACTGATGAAGAGGACACTTCTAAGGTGTAATGGATTTGCACCGGGAGAGCCCTCCTTTGCTAACCATATGGGCAGCCATGAGGAGTGGCTCCAGCCAACAATATAGCTTTGGATAGCAAAGGGAAGAGCATTAGAACTCCTGTCAAGGTTTTACTACTGTCTGGGACTCAGATTCCCCCTCACTTCTCGTCCTAGAGCTAACACTTCACCATATAGGAAGTGAAGGAAACTCCAACCACAACACAGAAATAAAATGTTTTAGATGGGGAAAGGCTAGAACCGCTGCCAGTTTTATATTGTGGTCCATTTTCATGTTGCCACTTTTCCCTCACTTTCCTGGGGAAAACTCGGAGGGAGCCCCAAATAGAACTAAAATCTGACAGATTCTAACCCGTCACCACTATCAAAAACTAAAAAAAAATATATATATATATATATATATATATATATATATATATATATATATATATATAATACAATTTAAAGGATAAATTCATGGCATATATGTGAAAAAAATACCCCAATGAATGCAGCTATGTGTGCCATGACCACCCTTAGTGCTGATCCTAGCTTGACTTTCGAGTCTCAAAAGAAATGTATTAGCGCCCAATATTAGCGACAATTACAATTCTATTGTGATCTTTGACAATCGAACACCAGGTAGTGAGTGCATCAAAGATAAAAAGGGAATAAAAAAGATGACCTGTGTGAAACCATGGGTAATGTCCAAAGAAAAAGTCCAACAAAAAAGTCGAAGAGAAGTCTTGCTTACTTCTGGTGGTAGAAAATAGTCCACAATAGATGAAAACTGAGAAAGAATGCAACAACCTCCTGCATTATGAACTATATATATGTGATGCATAGAAGAAAGGGTCAATCGTACACTTACAAGGGAACCACTTTGATAAGGAGTTCCAAGCACATTACAAGTCCTAATGGTGGGCAAGGAGCTTGACAAAGAAAAATATATCCTCAAAACGCATTGACCAGCAACAAGCAAACCAAGAGTAGTCGCTACTCTCTCCTTTAGAGGTCAGCAGTCAGCTCAGAGAACACTACCTCCTACTACCTACCACCCTGGAGTGGGATCTCTAGTGCATGCCTGCACCTCTGTCAGCTTTATCTGACTAGTTCACTGCTGGTCACAAATGTATTGGACAACATTCAGGGCCAGTTACAAGCGCCAATTCTGCAAATAGCCTATGAGTGCACCACCTTCTTTTAATCATTAAATGCACAAGGTTTGTACTCAATTTTGCACACTGTCGCCTCCTAGACTATTATTGGCATTAAGTGATAATGGATGATTTACTTTAGCTCACATTCCTATATAATGGCTAATCTGTTTTTGAGCAAAGCAATCACCTCCACCATTCGGCCCTATAATGTGCTTTGAAGCCCTTATCCAAGTGGTTTCCTTTTGGGTGTAAAATTGTCCCTTTCTTCAGTTCACCACACATGGTTAAAAAATAATTTATTGCGTTTTTTCATGTACAAAGCAAACAGTCTCGCAAATGGTTACATCACATGCACATTAATGATAGCACCACAGGGCTATATGGAATTATCAAAAAAATTGTGAACCCTGGTTCCTCAATGGAGGAAAACTAAAAAAACTAAATAAGTAGGTCGACCAAAGTGGGCCACGTAGGGCCCCACTATGGGAAATCATAGTATAGTAAGCAGTGGAGATATAACCAAGTACAGTCACAACCCCTACATACACACATGCACACACCCAGCCATACACACCTCACCGCCAACCACACCTCCAACCAGAACCGGAGAGCACCAAACCAACAACATTGTCCCCAGCAGGCTGCAGCCTTAGCAAGCCAACCCAGGGCAATACCCATTAGGGTTGGGAGAGCAGGGTGTCCTTCCAAAAGGCATCTGTAATGTCAAGCCAGGGCTGCCAAATCTTGGTAAAAACTTGTCAGGACAGGCCCTACCCTTGTAGATGCATTTAAAAATGGGTATAACCTTATTTATTATTCGGTACAACCTTTGAACATCTGGAGCAGAGGCACTCTTCCATTGTAACAGAATTAATTTCCTAGCGTAAAAAAAGAATAGGGTGCACCAGAATTCGAGGATGGGTCCTGGGTACGAACTCATTGAGAACTCCCAACAGTCCAACCTCCGGTGTACAAGGTATTGATAAATGTAAGGTGTCCTTAAAAAACAAAAAAAGTCCTTCCAAAACGTTGACAAAGCAGAACAAGACCAAAACATATGTATGTATCCAGCATCAGTGGAGTCACACCTAGAACAAGCAGCAGCAGAGGCAAAACCCATGTGAGCCAGCCTGGCAGGAGTATAATGCAATTGGTGTATAAATTTAAACTGTACGTACAGGCCTCCAGGAACCAGTCATAAACATAAGCTAGCTGTGACGCTATAAAATAGTGTCGCAGATTAGGGCAGGCCAATCCGGCATCAAGTTTAGCAGCTTGAAGCGAGGCCCTAGCTATTTGCGGGGTCAACCCCTGCCAGAGGAAGGTGGAGAGGAGCGAGTTAATCCCGTTAAAGAGTTTTTTAAACAAAAAGATTGGGGGATGCCCAAAAAACATATAGGAAATTAGGTAAATATATAATTTTAAAGATATTCACACGGCCTATCAGATTAAGTGGTAAGGAGGCCCAGGTACGCAGCCTGGTCTCCATGTGTGTTATAATCGGGTAACATTAAGGTTTTCAAACAAAGATAGGTCAGCATTAATATTTATCCCCAGATACTTAAACGTGTGTTGGACGGTCAATTTGGATGTAGAGAGGTAGGCGTAATCTAGTTCAGGGCCTATAGGGAATGCCACCGATTTATCCCACCCAACTCGTAACCCGGAGACCTTCCCAAACTCCTCCATAACACCCAGCAGCGAAAACAAAACGACTGCTCAGTCCCATCCAGGTAGATTAGGGCATCATCTGCATAGAGGGAAATCTTTTCAGTCAGGTCCCCATAGCAAATGCCACCTACTGTCACCGTCTGCCGCACCGCCAGAGCAAGAGGTTCTATGGCCAGAGCAAACAGAAGCGGCGAGAGCGGGCAGCCCTGCCTGGTTCCCCTCTGCAAAGTAAAGACATCAGAGACATCCTCATTAGTACTTATCCTAGCCCTAGGGTTGGTATAAAGCAAACAAACCCACTTAATAAATTGGGAGCTGAAGCCCATACGATGCATGGTTTCCCAAAGGAAGGACCAGTTAACTGTATCAAAGGCTTTGAGCACATCCATTGATAACACCAAGCCACTCTTTTGGTCAGTGGCAGCCCTGTGAATGTGCAGATAGAGCCAGCGAATGTTGTCATACGTACTCTTCCCAGGCATGAACCCAGTCTGATGAATGAGATGGAGAATGACCTTTTGTAGTCGTAGGGCTAGAATTTTGGTCAACACCTTGACGTCATTATTCAGTAGTGAGATTGGACGGTAAGACCCACACAACAGTTTGTCTTTATCAGGTTTAGGCAGTACAACAATCAGGGCTTCACACATGGAGGAGGGGAGCTCACCCTCCTTCAGTGCACGGCCAAACAGTGAGTGTAATTTCTGTGCCAGATCTTCAGCATAGTTTCTGTACCATTCGGCGGGCAAACCGTCCAATCCAGGGGCTTTATTGGGGGGAGAGAGCATATGGCCTCGGTGACTTCCTCAATCGTCAGAGGTTTGTCTAATATAAGGTTATGAGATTCATCCAGTACTGGGAACTGCAGAGATTGCAAAAACCACAGCGTCTCGAGTTCATCGGGAGGGGGATGGGGCAGAATAGAGGTTCTCACAAAGGGACTTAAATGTCCGATTAATAAGCAGGGGGTCAGATGTGACTGAGCCGTGAGGTAACTGAATGTGTGGTATAGTCCTGTCAATGTAATCCGTGCGGGAGAGAAAGACCAACATCTTACTATTCTTACCGCTGTGTTCAAGCAACCTGGCCGACAAGTACCTTTGCTGTTTCCGCATTGTGTCCACCCTATGGAGGTCCAGAGCCCTATGCGCCCCCACCAGGACCCCATGGGAGTCCGGAGTGGGAAGCGCAGAGTATTGGGCCCTGGCTTGCTCCAGGGAGGACTCCAAGGCCATAAGGGCAGGCCGAGAGGACTTCCGATGCTGGGCAATATTAGAGATATAGGAACCTCGCACTGACGCCTTAAAGGCATCCCACGTGGGGCCAAAGGAAGCGGAACCGGCATTATCCCCCCAGTAGTGGGACATGTCCTGCCGGACCAGCTCCTGGAATTCAGAGGTGGAGATCCAGAGGGGACTGAGCCTCCACAAGAGGGTCTATGGCCTAATAGCATTTCCACAGATAGGGCGGAGTGGTCAGAGATGGTCTGAGGTAAGTAAGTGACCGCCTGGATACAGTACGGTACGTCTGAGACGGACAGGAGTATTCCCTTACCATAGGATGATTTTGTCGCCAGAGGTCCACATAGCCAAAGGAAGCACACCACCGACCAAACAGCCTAGAGTCATACTGGAGAGGTTTCAGGCGGTCCATGCCAGGATCTAGCACTGAATTGAAGTCCCCCAAAGTTGGAAAGGTGGCAAATTGGACACTTAAATCTGTGAAGCTTGCAGCCGTGACAGGGGGGGAGCATACACAACCACTAACAGTGGTGTTGCGTGCACCGTGCATTGAAGAAAAACATAACGACCCTTGGGATCAAGCACCACTTGGTCACAGGAAAAGGGGAGGCCCTTCCGTATAAGGATGGACACCCCTCTGGCATAATTGGAGTATGTGGAGTGATACCCATGCAAGACCCAGTGTTTTTTTAAAGCCAGCACTTTTGATCCCATAAGGTGTGTCTCCTGTAGGCACAATATATGAGGATTATGTGTCTTCAGGAAATCAAACAGGGAGGCCCTCTTAAATTTGGAGTTTAACCCCTGGACATTCCAGGAGACACACCTGACCATAGACATGGTGAGATATAAAAAATTAAGCAAAACATTTGCACGGTATGGATTAGAATTGTCATGAGCAAAACATAGGTCCCCACACGGCTGCAAAACCAGAGGGAGGAGGAGGCAAGGTGGGAAGCACACACACACACACACACACACACACACCATTCATCCCTTTACACAGCAGAAATATGACAAACTGACACACATTCAGAATAGGCAGTAGCCCAAATTTAACCCCTGCCAGGCCTCACAAACGAGGGGCTGGCCTAAACCCCGAACTGCATGTACACACTAGGAACATGGCCAACACAGACAAGTCAGCGAACAAACTTTAGATCAGTCAGTGATCAAAAAAGGGACAAAAAAAACAAAAACAAAGAAGAGAAAAATTAAATGAACGGTAGCAGCATAGTCACCAAGTGGAGATCAGCATCCTCCTGTGAAGGTGGTTAACGAAAGATACCTGCCACAGGTATAGTCCCAGTGAGTGGGGTAGAGAAAAAAAATATAGAACACTTCATCAGGGGAAAAAGGCAAATCAAGTGTCAGGCGCCCGCTCAGACAAACGACCAGGCTGGTGCAGGGACTCAAACCAGGATTAAAGCATTTGCAAGGGTTTGGAAAAAGTGCACCTGGCCTTGGTGCACAACTCTCTGCGGTGCAGGAAACATGAAGTACTGGATGGTCTTCTCCCTCAAATTTTGCTTAACATGTTGGTACTTGGCCCTCGACGCCTGGACAGCAGGGGAGTAATCAGGAAAAAAGGGACACTGATGCATTATTGATTTTCAGGCTCCCTTTCATGCATGAAGCACGCAGGATAGCGTCCCGGTCCCTGTAGTCACCATAGTGTGAGGGGGGTTGCCAGCGGGAAGCGGTCGGCCGGGTACTCTGTGGGCGCGCTCCAGAACAAAACAGGGGGATAAACAGTCCTTCCCAAATTCCTGGACAAACCAACTCTCCAGAAAAGATACCGGTCAACACCCTCAACCCGCTCAGGGAGGCCTAACAGGCGCAGGTTGTTTCTAATCAGGCGATTCTCCAAATCGTCAACCTTATCCTCCAGGGAGTGAATTTTAGTGCTGTGGGTTTTAATGGTAGGTAGGACCGGGCCGACAGTGTCCTCCAGATCACTGATGCAGCGTTCCGTGTCCGAGACCCAGTCCCTTACTTTATGCATGTCCTGGCGCATAATGGTAATGTCCAGCTTGAGCTCCTCCACCTTCCCCATATCATTAGAATAGTTTACCTTTACAATCTTGAGGACATCCAGCAGCGTGGGCTCCGATTCCGGGCCATCCTCCAGGCCGTCCTCACTAGGGGACACAAGGGCCGGTGGCGCTGGTGTAGTGGAGGTCCCGAGAGAAGGAGGCAGTGATGGATCAGGGTCCTCTGCGAATAGATCCGGCGTGGAAGCCAGGGACGCGTGAGGCGCGGTGGATCGGCGGCCATCTTGGCAAGAGTGTGTGGTAACACTCACCCTGGCCGGGGACTGTTTCTTCCCCTTACATTTTCCCATCCACCAGATTCCCCAATATAGCAGCACCGGGTCTTCCCCAAGAGATCCAGATACCGTATATACTTGAGTATAAGCAGAGTTTTTCAGCAAATTTTTTTGTGCTGAAAATGCCTCCCTCGGCTTATACTCGAGTCACCTTTTTGTGCCTGATCTCCTGGACTTTGGGGACCCGGTACCGGGCGGCCATAGGTCCCCTGGACCCCGAACTTGGCACACCTATAGCCCCACTCTTCGTCTACAAGTGTGCAAAGTTTGTTGTCCGGGGGACCTACGGCCGGGGAGTATTAATTTTTCAAAACCGTGCACCCCTTCCATAGACTTCAATGTTAAACAGTAATTTCTCTGGTGAATTTGGGGAACCGGTACCGGCCGGTCGTAGGTCCCCTGGACCCGGACCTTGGCACACACGTAGTCCCATTTCTCCTCTACAAGTGTGCACAGTTTGTTGTTTGGGGAACCTACAGCCGGGGAGCACCGATTTTTCAAACCCGGACACCCCTTCCATAGACTCCCATGTTAAACGTCAGTCTAGTCATGGGCACAGTGAGGCATGCACATGGACACAGTGAGGCAAAATGAGGCACAGTGAGGCATGCAGATGGACACCCTAGGCTTATACTCGAGTCGATACGTTTTCCCATTTTTTTGTGGTAAAATTAGGTGCCTCTGCTTATATTCGGGTCGGCTTATACTCGAGAATATACAGTAGTTTTCATCCGTTTTTAAAGGGCAGGTGAGGAGGATTGCAAAGGATTGTAACAGAGGGATCTCAGAACTGCTAGAGATGTCTGCTCACATGCTGCGTCAGGCCACCATTCACCACACATGGTTGATAATACATAAGGTCTTAAAATGGCTGCCTCCGAACTCTCGGTGACAGGTTCCCCTTTAACAGCACTGCAAAGAAACCATTGCCACCAATTATGAATATTTCAGCTATATTTTCTAGGTTTCCTCCTTCAGGCTATTTAAATAAAATGTTTAAAAAGCCATTTCTCAAATATATTCATAAGAGCCGCACAAATGTGTAAGTCAACAAATTGATATTCTGTGCATTTTATCAGCAGTAAAGAAAAAAATGAATTTTTACTGATATATCACCAACCGGTTCTGCAGAACATCCAGCGTACAAAGACCAAATCGCATTATGTGACTATCCAGAGATGCTTACATTCTATCACCCCCTACCGCACTCAGGTGAATAGTTGGTGAAAGCCTGCAAGTATGTTTGAGGATGCCGGAAGCATTGGGAAGGTGGCAGGTTAGTTCTCATTGTGAAGCTTTGGCACAGAAAAAAAACAAAAAAAACTAACTACAAATACTTTCTAAACCTCTCAACCCTCCACCTCTCTCTATTACAACGGAGTTCCACCAAAAAGCAGAACTTCCGCTTTAAGTACTCCTCGCCCCCTTACAGGCCACATTTGGCATGTACTTTGGGGGGGGGGTTGGGGGTGCTTAGTTTTAGTCCCACTTCCGAGTACGGGCCCCGTAGGTGACGACTCCTCCCCCTCAGGCAGCCCCTCCCTGTCGCCAATCTTCTGGGACACGTCACAGGTCCCAGAAGTTTGCCTGTCCACTGGGAGAGCGCAGCGCGACTGGCGCATGCGAAACCTGCCATGAAGCCACAAGCTGTCACGGCTGGGTGCCCACAGTTTCAATGGAGGCGCCGTGGAGAGGAGGGGGGATATGAGCGAGGCTCCGTTTGGCCGCATCGCTGGACCATGGGACAGGTGAGTGGCTGTTTATTAAAAGTCAGCAGCTACACTTTTTGTAGCTGCTGACTTATCAAAAAAAAAAGCCTGGAACTCCGCTTTAAGCAAATCCCAACACCTTAAAAATTTGTGTTTAGTTCTTGAAGATATAAGACAGGAGGTGAAAGAATGCCAATAACTATGAAGGTATTTGCCAGCTTGGAATGGATGTATTCAGGAGTGTGGTGAAGATTTTATCATCAAACAAGCTTAACCACTTCAGCCCCGGACCATTTCGCTGGCCAAAGACCAGGCCACTTTTTGCTATTCGGCACTGCGTTGCTTTAACTGACAATTGCGCGGTCATGCGACGTGGTTTACAAACAAAATTGAAGTCCTTTTGGTGCTATTTGATCACCTCTGCGGTTTTTATTTTTTGCGCTATAAACAAAAATAGAGCGTCAATTTTGAAAAAAATTCTATATTTTTACTTTTTGCTATAATAAATATCCCCAAAAAATATATATATAAAAAAGTTTTTTTCCCTCAGTTTAAGCCGATACGTATTCTTCTACATATTTTTGGTAAAAAGAATCCCAATAAGCGTTTATTGATTGGTTTGCGCAAAAGTTATAGCGTCTACAAAATAAGGGGTCGTTTTATGGCATTTTTATTAATAACATTTTTTTTTTACTAGTAATGGCGGCGATCAGTGATTTTTATTGTGACTGCGACATTATAGCGACACATCGGACACTTTTGACACATTTTTGGGACCATTGCCATTTTTACAGCGATCAGTGCTATAAAAATGCACCGATTACGGTGAAAATGACACTGGCAGTGAAGGGGTTAACCACTAGGTGGCGCTGTAGGGGTTAAGTTTTCCATAGGGAGTGATTCTTACTGTAGGGGGGGGTGGGATGTGTGTGACAAGACAGTGATCACCGCTTCAGATTACAGGAAGCGGTGATCACTGTCATTGTCACTAGGCAGAGCGGGGAGATGCTTGTTTACATCAGCATCTCCCCGTGAGACGATCGAGGATATCCCCGCAGACAGAGTCCGCGGGACCCACGGTCGGAGTCACGGAGCTCGCAGCGTGCGCTCAAAATGCCGGCTTCTTAAAGAGGACGTATATATACGTCCTTCTGCCGGTCTGTGCCATGCTGTCGACGTATATCGTCATGCGCTGGTCCGCAAGCGGTTAAAATGGTTGTAAACCACAGTCATGAAATATGAACAAAAGCACAGCCTTCTATACTGTGTATCTGTCTTAGTCCAGAGCACCAAGTGTCATTTCTGTCTGCTGCTTCGTTCCCCGGCTATCAGCATGAAAAACCTCTGACAAGCTTTCCTGAAACTAAGAAATAAAGTGACAGGGGAGGGACCTCCAGCTGATTGCAAGCCTCAGCTCTGTTCCTGTGGGGTGGGTGAAGTGGGTGTGTCCATTCCCTCCAATCAGCTCTCCCCACTAAGCTCTGCAGAGTGTAATTTCAGCTCTCCACCCCCTTTCTTCTGAACTCTCAGACAAGCTTTATAAATTCAACACATCAAACAGATGTGGAGAAGAGATAAATGCAGATAAACAAGTACAACTTGTAGGAGGATTTGTTTCATCCCTCTCTGTATCACCTGCGGCCAGTCACATCACTGGGTATATGTAAGGGTTTACAACCACTTAAAGCCTAGGTTCACACTGCTGCGGGTTTAAAATCGTGCGAGTTAAGCTGAACTTTCACGATTTCAACCCGGCAATGCAGTCCGACTTCAGTGGCGATTTCACAGATATCTGTGCGGATTACTGCACAGATGTCTATACAAAATCACCCCCCGAAGTCACCAAAAGAAGTGCAGGAACTACTTTTGGGAATCTGTGCAGAGAGTCGGACGGTGCCATTCCCGGCAAAAGCCGCCGATTTGGCATGCGATTTGACATGTCAAATCACATGCCAAATCAGTCCAATGTAAACCTAGGCTAAAGATAAACTCTAGACCGATATAAAAGACTCAGATTAATGCAGCTCTGTAAACATTAATACATTAGATATATTTTCACATGCTAGCCATAGGTACCCAATTTTGACCAGTAGCAGCCTTGTGCAGTCCCTGAAATGCTAAATGAAGAAGCAGCATAAGGAGCCAATCCATTTATGTGCTGACAAAGAGCATGCTGATAGGAGGAGAAAGCAGAGTGACAGATGAGCTCATCGCTATGCTGATTCTCCCTTCACTATCAAGTAACAGGCTGTGGTTTGTCCATGACAGAGTGGGCTCAAGGGAAGTGGGATGAAGCATGCTGCACATCAGACTGAGGAAACAATTCGGGCTGGTTTAATGACACTCTTACTCTACTGAAGCAAGAACGCAGAAGAGCTGAAGGAGCCTGGAGAAGAAACCCAACAAAGGAAAACCACAAAAACTACAAAGCACTCACTAATAAATACCAAAAAGCGATCTTCAAAGCAAAAAAAGAACATTTCTCAAACGCCCTAAACTGGTCTCACAAACTTTTCAAACTAGTCGCTCAAACTATGAACCCCGAGCCCCCAGCAAACAAAACTCAAGAATTCTGCAATGAACTATCGGATTTTTTTATCGACAAAATCGATAACATTCGAGAAATAATTCAACAGAAAAAAACAACCAACCTCACTCGGCCTAAACAAGAAGAGGAAATCAATACACAATCTGTGAAATTTTCACTGGTCCCGATCACCATCGACGCCACCAAAAACATCATCAGAAGTCTCTGAGACAGCACATCACCAAATTACATAATTTCTACAAAACTCCTGAAAGAATGTACCGACATCTTGGCACCCACCATCACACATCTCGTAAATCAATCGTTCAAAGAAGGCATTGTTCCGATCTCCCTCAAGCAAGGTATAGTCGAACCCCTCCTAAAGAAGCCCAACCTCGACCCAAAAGACCCAAACTAGCGCAGACCGGTAACAAGTCTCAACACCATCTCAAAGATCATGGATAAAGCAGTAGTACAACAGCTACAACTCCATTTGGACTCCCGCAAACTCTTGGATCCACTACAAATCAGGCTTCCGCCCAGGCCATGGCACAGAAACAGCCCTTCTCAAAATATGGGATGATGTCATTGAAGATGATGGAGAATCATGTCTTCTGGTGCTGCTGGATCTCAGTGCAGCGATCGACACAGACCACAAAACTCTACTCATCCGCCTTAAAGTAGCAGGAGCCGCAGACCCTGACCTACCCTGGTTCGCATCCTTCCTAGAAAATCGCTCCCAGACAGTGAAACTAGGAGCCTTCACCTCTGAAACTCGCGCAATTTCTTGCGGAGTCCCTCAAGGATCACCCCCGTCACCCGTGCTCTTTAACATCTACCTCCGCCCACTCCTCAAAATCATCAGCAAATAGGACTTTTGCTACCACTCATACGCTGACGACACCCAACTCTACTTTCGTATCACCGGAAAAAAAGACCAATATCACGGACTGGAAAATTGCCTCACATTGATCGATGATTGGATGACAGAGTTCCCTCAAACTCAATGGATCCAAAACAGAACTGCTTCTTCTCCACGCAAACCGAAAGACAAAAACAAAGACTTCTTGGACACCACCCACCATTCTTGGACAGACCATTACCCCGAGCACCAAAGTCAAAAGTCTCAGTCATCTTTGACTCGGAGATGTCAATGGATGCACAAATAGGATCAGTAGTCAGCGGATCGCACCATCTCCTCCGCCTGCTGCGTAGACTTATCCCCTTCATCCCGGAAAAGGACATAGCAGTAGTAGTTGGAACAATCATCAACTCCTGACTCGACTACGCAAACTCCCTCTACATAGGACTATCTAAATATCAGATCTCGCGGCCACAAGTCGTCCAGAAAACGGCAGCCAGACTGGTAACAGGGAAAAAATCTTGGGAATCCATCACCCCTTCACTGAGAACCCTGCATTGGCTAACCGTAAAGGATCGGGTCACATTCAAGACCCTCTGTCTCACCCACAAGTGCACACACGGAAATGCTCCTCAATATTTATGCGAGAAGATAAAACACTACACCCCCAAACGCATTCTCCGATCAACCAATCAAAACCTCCTCCACATCCCCAAGTCCCGCTACAAATCGAAGGGAGAACGAAGATTTGCAGTCCAAGGACCACGGCTATGGAACGCTCTACCTACGGACATCCGTATGGAAGAAAACCATTGGGCCTTCAGGAAAAAACCCACCTCTTCTGGAAGATCAGGACGTCACTGGATGCAAAGCGCCTTGAGGCGATTTAGTTCGCATTTGTAGCGCTATACAAGTTATTCACTCACTCACTCAGGACATCTTTTGTCAGGAAAAAAAAAGTAGTGCAGGCATAGCTCTGGATAAACTTTATTTTTTACTTTCCTAAACTATTAAATGTTGTTCTTTGCATTTTTGACTGAAGTTCTGCTTTAAAATGTTCTAGCAATCTTCTGCCAGACAACCTTGAGACTGACGTGCCGACATATAAAAGTAGAAGGTGAATGTGAGTAGCAATCTGCAGACCACTTGCATAATGTACAGGTCATACTAATGCCGGGCACAATTGCATGCTAACAGGAAACAATTATGAGACTCAATCTAATTACTGCCATGCTTTAATGGACAGCCTCCACTAAGAGGCCGGTGCAGTGTGAGGAGACAAGGAGGAGATGGATCTCCAGATGCTCCCTTATGATTCCTTCACCAACACAGATCTGGGGGGGGGGGGGGGGGGACAAAAAGAAGACTATATAGAACAGGTTTTGTGTCACAATTCCTAAGTTTACAATTAGCCAAGGCTCTCATGTCCCACCTAGGTTTCCCATGTTTTCAAGGATCCACTTTCTTGAAATCTGTCTTTGTATGAGCTGTTGGACCAGCGGGTGCCTAACATACTTCGGTGAGAGCTGAAATGTGCTGTGGCCAAGTTGCACAAAGAAGGCAAGTAGACCATGTTTGTTAAAAAAAAACATTTGCCTTTACAAATCACTTTCATTTATTTTTCATCAACAAAAGAAGTACCGTATATACTCGAGTATAAGTTGAGTTTTTCAGCACTTTTTTGTGCTGAAAATGCCCCCCTCGGCTTATACTCGAGTCACCTTTTTGCGCCTGATCTCCCAAAATTTGGGGACCCGGTACCGGCCGGCCGTAGGTCCCCTGGACCCCAAACGTTGCACACATGTAGCCCCACTCTTCCTCTACAAGTATGCAAAGGTTGTTGTCCGAAGGACCTACGGCCGGGGAGCACCAATTTTTCAAAGCCGGGCATCCCTTCCATAGACTCCCATGTTAAACGGTCATGTTTCCGGTGATTTTGGGGACCTGGTACTGGCCGGTCGTAGGTCCCCTGGACCCAAAACTTTTTATAAGTGTGAAAAGTTTGTCTGGGGGACCTACGGCCGGGGAGCAACGATTTTTTAAATCCGGGCACCCCTTTCATAGACTCCCATGTTAAATGTCAGTCTAGTCATGGACACAGTGAGGCATGGACAAAGTGAGGCACAGTGAGGCATGCAGATGGACACCCTAGGCTTATACGAGTCAATACATTTTCCCTTTTTTTTTTTGTGGTAAAATTAGGTGCCTCGGCTTATATTCGGGTCGGCTTATACTCGAATATATACGGTAAATGAACAGAAGGGAAATCCAAATCAAGTCAATATTTTGGCGTGGTCACCCTTTGCCTTCAAACCAGCATCAATTCTTCTAGTTACACTTGCACAGTTTTTGAAGGAACGTGTTCCAAACATCTTGGAGAACTAATCACAGATCTTCTGTGGTTGTAGGCTGCCTAGAAATCCTTCTGTCTTTTCGTGTAATCCCAGGCAAACTCCATGATGTTGAGATCAGGGCTCTGTGGGGGCCAAACTATCACTTCCAGGACTCCTTGTTCTCCTTGTTCTTTGTTACGCTAAAGATGGTGCTTAAAGTGGTGTTTCGGGAAAAGCTGCTGGCTTTTAATAAAATGGACACTTACCTGTCCTGCAGTCCCTCAATGTTGGCACCGCAGCTGATGTTTCCATCAGCTGTCAGGTGAATGCCGCTGCCATTGCGGGTAAGGGAACCCGACAGTGTAGCCTTTCGGCTTCACGCCAGGAACCCTACTGCGCAGGAGGGAGCCCAGCGGTGACGTCACGGTTGCGGCTGGACTCCCGGAAGCGGGAAAGGATACCTGTCAAAGACAGGTATGCTGTACCCCCTCCCCCCCGAAAGGTGACAATTGTGACACCGGAGGGGGGGGGGAATCCGATGAGCTGAAGTTTCACTTTAGGGTGGAGCTCCGCTTTAAATGACATTGGCTCAATATTCGGGGTCATTTTCTTACAGCAAAATAAATTTATGGCAAATCACACACCTCCCTGATGAGGCATGATGGATAAGTATCAGCCTGTATTTCTCAGCATTGAGGACACCATTGATCCTAACCAAAGCTCCAATTCCATTTGCAGAAATGCAGCCCCAAACTTGCAAGAAACCTCTCCCATGCTTCACTGTTGTCTGCAGACCCTCATTATTGTACCGTTCTCCAGCCCTTCAGCAAACAAACTCCTGTTACAGCCCAATATTTCAAATTTTGATTCATCAGTCCAGAACACCCGCTGCCATTTTTCTTGCCCCCCAGTTCCTGTATTTTCATGCATAGCTTTATTTCCACATTAGGAGGTATGGCTGTTTGACATTTGCATTTCTTCTATGAAGACCACTTCTGGCCAGACTTCTCCAGACAGTATATGGGTGTACCTGGGTCCCACTGGATTCCGCCAGTTCTGTGATGCTGGCATCCTGGTCATCTTCTGATGTGGACAGGAAGTAAGCATGCCATGTCTTATCTGCTGCATTAAGTTTCCTTGGCTGACCACTTCCTCTATGGTCCTTAGTGTTGTCAGTTTCTTTGGGCTTCTTCAAAAGAGCTTGAACAGCAAATCTTGAAACCCCAGTCTGATTTGAAATCTCCCTGGGAGAGACCATGCTAATGCAGTACAACTACCCTGTGTCTTGTTGCTGTGCTCAGTCTTGCCATGGTGTATGACCTGTGACATGAAATTATCTTCTCAAACCTCACCTTAATGGCAGAGTTTGGCTCTTCCTCACCCAGTTTTAAGCCTCCTACACAGCAGTTTGTTTGTTAATGACCATGTTTCAACCTACATATGAAGTTGATGATCATTAGCTTAAGCTTTGTATAATTAATCATACACTTGTCTCTAATCCGACAAAATCCCAGACTTTGTTAAAAGTGTGCAAGTGTAAGAATTGATGCTGAGCCAAAAAGGGTGGTCACACCTAATATTGATTTAATTATTTATTTTTTTTCTGTTGATTTACTTTGTATTTTGTAAATTGATAAAAAAAAAACTTTTAAAAACAAATTTTTGAAAGCATTCTTAATTTACAGCATTTCTTCACATATGCCTTTTGCACAGTACTGTATATTTCTCTCTTATTATCAATAGTTCAATGGAGGCGTGTGATACTATTTAAGGGACAAGTCTAACACTCAGCTTTTGTTCCCCGATTTTAAAAATAACCAACATGAATTTTCTTTAAACCAGCAACACATTGTATTTTTTATTAAAACTGAACGATGAAGTATAGAGACCAAAACAGTATGTTTTGGCAGTGACAAAGATTTTTTTTTTAAAACCCTGGAAGCAACCTGTGGCATTCCAGCTGTTGCAGAACTACAATTGAAACTGCCAAACCCATCATGCCTCAGGGAGTAATTGTAACTGCCAACCTTGCAATGCCTCATGGGAAATGTAGTTCCACAACAGCTGGAGCGCCAAAGGATGCCTACCCCTGCTAGCCTTCCCACCAGAAAGTTAGCCATAAAGAGACTTTTTATTTTTTTTCTTGATCAACCAGCTGGCACGCTTTACTGTAGTGAATACAACAACATTTTAATATGAATTGATGTTTGAGGATGTATTTTTCACACTGCTTTACTAAAGATAACTTGATATTTCCATGAGCCAAAATAGCTAAAAGGGGCAACAGTTTGGCATCACTGATAAATTCCAAAATACTTAAATAACTTACTAAGGAAAATCAAACAGATTAGTCACTGACAAACCTTTGTAGAACCAGTTACACAGAAATGTGACAGGAGGAAGCAGACAAAAAATGTATATGAAAATCAGCTGCACTCTTGGCTACTCTTTTGTTATAATAAGCAAATGCATGACAACTCAATACATGAATCCTGGGATCACCGCACGTACCCCGAAAAAAAAAAAGTTCTCATTTAAAACTAACACACACACACTTCCATATAAACTATTGCCTAATAGATACTGATTACTAAAGGGCTTAGACTGGCTTTATTAAAAAATAAATTACTAAATCACATCACAAAGCGTGAACCACCAACACCAACACTGTCATGGTTACCTTTTTTATTTATTTTTTATTTATTTAAGTATCACAAAATGACACTTTAATCAAGTCTACGCCCCACAACGAGCTGCGACTCTGTTTGGGGAGTTGAGTTCCACTGTGTAAAAACGCAGCAGGTCGACATTTTTATGCAGCACATTGCGCCAATATGTTATGTACAGAGTACAAGAAAACCACGGTCTTCTATATGTCCTAGCGCTGAGCCTACGTTGATCTATGCAGCTCAAAACAGATGGTGTAAACGAGCCCTTATAGTATTTTATCTGCCCAGAGTTCTGCTTTAAATAAATAGAAAGTAATTGAATAATCTCCAAGACTGTTTACTTACCCTGCTCTCCTTTTTTGGACTACAAATACCTCCCTTCTCTTAATCTTCATTATATAGGAGGGGAGAACACACTCCACAAAACATAGCTCAAGCCAGTGAGGACTGGGTTCTGAAGGTTAAATGGTTTGGTGCATTTCTTTTACCCTATGTTTGTGTGCTGCACTGGTGCACAGTCATGTTGGGACAGGAAGGGGCCATCCTCAAACTGTTCTTACAAAGTTGGGAGCATGAAATTGTCTAAAATATCTTGGTATGCTGACGTCTTAAGAGTTCCCTTTACTGGAACTAAGGGGGCCAAGCCCAACTCCTGAATAACAACCCCACACCATAATCCCCCTCCACCAAATGATTTGGACCAGTGCACAAAGCAAGGTTCATAAAGACATGGATGAGTGAGTTTAGGGTGTGGAACTTGACTGGCCTGCACTGAGTCCTGACCGCAACCCGACAGAACACCTTTGGGGTGAATTAGAGCGGAGACTGCAGGCCAGGCCTTCTCATCCAACATCAGTGCCTGACCTCACAAATGCGCTTCTGGAAGAATTGTCAAACATTCCCATAGACACACTCCTAAACCTTGTGGACAGCTTTCCCAGAAGAGTTGAAGCTGTTCTCGCTACAAAGGGTGGGCCAACTCAATATTGAACCCTACGGACTAAGACTGGGATGCTATTAAAGTTCATGTGCGTGTAAAGGCAGGTGTCCCAATACTTTTAGTAATATAGTGCATTTCCCCCTCTGCTCTTTTATAATGCATTTGTATGGGGAAAAGAAATGTGATTAAAAAAAAAAAAATGGAAAAGGGCTGTGCGGAGCACAAATGTAGAAGCAGAAATTTGAAAAGGGCCGTATGAACAGTGCTCTCAAATAATGCATCTCCTGGAGCGTGTTCCCAGTCTCCAACAACTCCTATAGAATCTTAACAATCACTGACCAGCTTATGTAGAATGGCAAAAGTGTTTGACAATCTTCTGTTACATGTCTGCAGTCTGGCAGTTTTCTGTAGCAATACATTCACCGATTAGGCACAGCCTTTTGGTCCTGTCAAGGTGCCAGACTTTAAGTGGAACTTTACTCTTCTCCTCTCATTCATTGCCGAAGATGGTTTGCATCCAGTTTCAGGATTTCCAGCCATCTTGATTGACCACTCCAAGATGACCCCCCACCCCCTCACATGGAGGTTCATTCATCCCGACACCCGGCAGTGTTCATTCTCAAAAAGATGGTCAACAGGCAGGTAAGTGTTCCGTATTGTAGAAGAGATCAGCCATGTCTTTTCTGAAATAAAACAACCTGTCTGTTGAGATATTTCGTTTTCGGGGCACTATATATTAAGGGGGTCAAGCACAACTAGATTAGATCTACTTTAATGAGAATCCTCTTGCTTTTTCTTGCTCCAAGATAAAAGACAAATCAAAGGTTGTTTGTCCAATGGAAAGATTCCAGGTCAGTTTTTTTTTTTTTTTTTTTTTTTAGCAAAATCAGTCCCCTATAAGGATTGTTTAAACTGAATACACACAACCAAATATCAGCCAGTTCAACAGAAACGGTCTGACATTCGGCCCGTGTGTACGGCAGCCTGTCCATGAGAAGCCAGCCAAACATCCGGCTTTTGTAAAGGGACTGAAAAACATCTGCAGATTGGCATTGGATCAGTGCTCTTAGCCAATGGCTGAGAGAACTGACCGTTGTGTTTTGGCGTAGGGGGTGTCCTCATGTCAGAACACAATAGCTCAGCAGGGAGAATGTTGTGCAGAGAACAGGAAAAAATGCTTGGACAGCCGCACTCCAAAAAATGGTTGTTTATTAAAACAAAGATGTGAAAAACATATCACAGCATGGAAAGCAGCGAACAGGAGCTGACGTGTTTCGCACTGTGACTCAGTGCTTAATCATAGGGAGAATGTTGTACTAACATCGGATTGTTAGTACAGCGAGCTCCTCAGTTTGTTTTCGTTTGAAAAACAAATATAAAAAATAATAGTGTGTACCAGGTTTTAAAGAACACATTACTTGTGGTTGACCTGCTATCTTTTGGCCATTATTAGCCACCTAAACCTTGCCGTTTGGGTCTTAAGCAGCATAAAAAAGTTGATTCCAATTGATGGAGGAATGAGGAGCAGGAAGCAAAAAGGAGAAATAAATAAGCACAGGAATATTAAGGGGTAACTACGACCAGGTTCGCCAGCAGTCACTACCCTCAAAATAAAAGTCAGATCGGCCTTTATACCTGCACTGGAACACACAATACCAGTCCAGAACAGCCGGAATTATACACAAATCCTGCTATTTAGCCAAGTATCTACTTTATTTGGCTTTTGCATCTGCCAAAAAATGCTCATGACGAACGTATGCAAATAAAAGTAAAAAATAAATAAATTGCAAAACAGATTATAGGGAATTTCCATTAACACAATTTTGTTGAAAAAAAACGTAAATTTCCAAAAGCAAATATGAACAAGGAAATACTTCAAAGCATAAAACAAAAAAATTTCATGTTTAATTTCAGACATGATCAAATTTGCGTTTGAATACTTTCCATATATTCCAGGAACAGGTGAATCTCCACCTTGAAGAGATAAACAGTTCTCCAGAAAGTGCCATTTAAAGCTAAACATCAGCCAAAATGTTTATTTTTAGTGTTGGATAGAGAGCCTCTGTCAACATTACTGCTGCCAGGGTATACTGAATTCCACAGATTGACAAAGCCTTGCCTGGATGCTGGTAATTTATGTTCCTTTAGCACAGGGGGTCTCCAAACAAAGGGCCAGTTTACTGTGCTTCAGACTTTAGGGGGGGCCAGACTGTGGCCAGTGGGAGTAGAAAAACTATTCTGGTGTCAGTGGGAGTAAACAATGAGGCATCTTTGGTATTTGTGCCCCATCATCGGTACCAGTGGGAGGAATAGTGCCCCATCATCGGTACCAGTGGGAGGAATAGCGCCCCATCATTGGTACCAGTGGGAGGAATAGCGCCCCATCATTGGTACCAGTGGGAGGAATAGCGCCCCATCATTGGTACCAGTGGGAGGAATAACGCCCCATCATTGGTACCAGTGGGAGGAATAACGCCCCATCATTGGTACCAGTGGGAGGAATAACGCCCCATCATTGGTACCAGTGGGAGGAATTGTGCCCCATCATTGGTACCAGTGGGAGGAATTGTGCCCCATCATTGGTACCAGTGGGAGGAATAGTGCCCCATCATTGGTACCAGTGGGAGGAATAGTGCCCCATGATTGGTACCAGTGGGAGGAATAGTGCCCCATGATTGGTACCAGTGGGTGGAACAGTGCCCCATCATTGTTGCCAAATGAAGGAATTGTGCTCCACTCTTGGTGTCGGTGCAGAAATTATTGCACCATCGTTGGTGTCAGTGGAAGGAATAGTACCCCAAGGGCCAGATAAAATGTATGAAGTTTGGAGACCACTGCTTTAGCAGAAACCACATGGTCAATGCCTCTATACCAGTCACGTGACTAGTACTATAATGGATGAAAAAACACATAACCCATTGCCCTACCATGTGCTCTAATATCGGCAGTAGTGGGGAGACTGTCTGAAAAGGACTGAATAGTTGATGAGCATATTAAAAAGGGAGAATCATCCAAGATTCCGAGCATTTATTTCCCAATGATCAGATTCTGCCATGTATTGGCCACTTCAAAATACTCAGGCTGGCACCCATACACTTGTGACGCTCAGCTGGTAATAGAGGTCAATAGAACTATCCTGGACAGGGACCATTCTCAGCATAGGAGAAAACATCTATACTACAATGGAATTCTCCTCTCTAGGGCTAGGCCATAAAGCCAGAGCTGATTTCACCTGCATGCACATGAAATTAAAATATCAGTTTTAGCCCTGGTTCACATAATCATTGATGCTACTTTGAAATTTCAAAGTAGCAAGGTCAGAGCGATAGTTCAGATTCTACTTTATAGACATCTGTGCGGCTTCATACACAGATGTCTATTGAAGTCGCACCTGAAAGCGGCAAAAGTAGTGCAGGAACTACTTTTGCAAATCGGTGTGGCGCCTCAAAATCAGTGTCACACCGATTGGAACAGTGCCATTTTCGGCAATAGGCTGCAACTTGTCATGTGATTTGATCTCTCAAATCGCATGACAAATCGCCCCAATGTGAACCTAAGCTCAAATTATCTTTGATAGGCAGTAAGTGCAGCCAATTATAATGCTGAAGTAGTGGGTATTTAGAGTTTGGACACACTTACCCCTGGAGAACAAAGGGATTTTTTTTAAGTCAATTTGTACTACAAGTGAAAACAACGGGCAGGTTAATAATAAATGAGATGACCAGTTTCCATACAGGAATGCGGCAAAACCTATTAAAACTAGCAAAAGGCTAAGTAGCAAGACGTGTATTTTAAGTGCCAGCAATTTATTTAAGAAAAGTATTAATTTTTTATTAATGAAAATGTAGTGGTGATGGGCATTCTTGTTTAATATCATCTAAGTGGTTATGAGAGTAAATTTGTCTTCCACACCTACAATACACATTTGGACAAAGGCTCCATCCTACAATCCTGCAAGCCCTGCTTCAGTCAGCCTGCAGAGGGGCTGTACATCTGATATCTGGGTAACAAAACAATTGAATCAACACAACTAAAGCGCTTTTCGTATAAGGGCATACGAGCACTTGCATGCAAGTGTCCATGATAAGCTGCAGGAGCCAACCTCCCATTGTTTTCAATTGGGACCCTTCCCACAGCTAATCACCGGGAATCTATGCTGCGGTTCTAGCATGTATTCAGCATTTGATGCATTCACAGGTGTGTATGCACCATAAAACCGGCCATAGATGGTTCTAATCTCGGCCAGTTCAGCAGAGACCCCTCCAGGAAAACACAACAGCTCCGCAGGAGGAATTTGCAAGAAAGACAATCAATTGATTCCCGCCCCCATCAGCACAGTCAGTGTTGATGTGGGAATCAATCCATATTCTTTCCTGCAACTCATGGTTGCAATGAAAAAAAAATTTGCACCATCTATGACCAGCTTAACCACTTGACCACTGGGCACTTAAACCCCCTTAATAACCAGACCAATTTTCAGCTTTCGGTGCTCTCACATTTTGAATGACAATTACTCAGTCATACAACACTGTACCCATATGAATTTTTTGTCCTTTTTTTCACACAAATAGAGCTTTCTTTTGGTGGTATTTAATCACTGTTGGGTTTTTTATTTTTTGCGCTATAAGAGGAAAAAGACTGAAAATTTTGTAAAAAAATGATTTTTTTTTCCGTTTCTGTTATAAAATTTTGCAAATTACTATTTTTTCTTCATAAATTTTGGCCAAAAATTATACTGCTACATATCTTTGGTAAAAATAAGTACAAATTGGTGGATATTATTTGGTCTTTGTGAAAGTTATAGAGTCCACAAGCTATGGTGCCAATATCTGAAAATTGATCACACCTGAAGTACTGACGGCCGATCTCATTTCTTGAGACCCTAACATGCCAGAAAAGTACAAATACCCCCCAAATGACCCCTTTTTGGAAAGAAGACATTCCAAGGTATTCAGAAAGAGGCATTGTGAGTTTTTTGAAGTTGTCATTTTTTTCCCACAATTCTTTGCAAAATCAAGATTTTTTTTTCTTTTTTTTTTTTTTTTCACAAAATTGTCATATTAGCAGGTTATTTCTCACACACAGCATATGCATACCACAAATTACACCCCAAAACACATTCTGCTATTCCTCCCGAGTATGGCGATACCACATGTGTGAGACTTTTACACAGCGTGGCCACATACAGAGGCCCAACATGCAGGGAGCACTTTCAGGCGTTCTGGAGCACCCAGGCCAATTCTGACATTTCTCTCCTACATGTAAAAATCATCATTTGTTTGCTAGAAAATTACATAGAACCCCAAAACATTATATATGTTTTTTTAGCAAAGATCTTAGAGAATATAATGGTGGTTGTTGCAACTTTTTATCTCGCACGATATTAGCGCAATTTTTTTAACGCGTTTTTTACGGAAAAAAAATGTTTTAGTTAGCCCAATGTTTTTGCATAATGTGAAAGATGAAGTTACGCCGAGTAAATAGATACCTAACTAGAGGTCGACCGATATATCGGCCGATATTTAGGCATTTTTGATAAATCGGCTTTGGCCGATTAATATCAAAACTGGCCGATATTTTTCACTGGCTGCACTTCCTCCCCCCTCCTCCTCCCTCCTCCACACTTCTCCACACTCAGCAGCATCAAGCGCCGTGCTGTGTGTGTGTGTGTGAAACTGAAAGTAAGAGGAGAGAGAGAGAGGATGTGTCAGCTTGATGTCGGGGGTGGGCGGGACCCAGCAGATATATTACACCAGCCAATGGGATGGTATCTGGGCGGGCCACTACGTCTAAAGCAGCCCAATCATTGGCTGGTGTAATTTAGCTGCTGGCCCGCCCACCCCCACATCGAGCTCAATTCTAACAGCTCTCTCTCTCTCTCCTCTCTGTCAGTTTCACACATTACACTCGGCTTAGTGTGAAACCTGCCAGTGCCCCAAGCCAGTGCCATCTGTCAGTGCCCAAGCCAGTGCCATCTGTCAGTGCCCCCAGCCAGTGCCCCCAGCCAGTGCCCCCAGCCAGTGCCCCCAGCCAGTGCCATCTGTCAGTGCCCCCAGCCAGTGCCATCAGCCAGTGCCCCCAGCCAGTGCCATCTGTCAGTGCCACAAGCCAGTGCCAATCAGTGCCACCGCCAATCGGTGCCATCTGTTAGTGCCACCAGCCAGTGCAATCAGTGCCACCCAAATCAGTGCCCCCAGCCAGTGCCATCTGTCAGTGCCACCAGCCAGTGCCATCTGTCAGTGCCCAAGCCAGTGCCCCCAGCCAGTGCCATCTGTCAGTGCCCCCAGCCAGTGCCATCTGTCAGTGCCCCCAGCCAGTGCCATCTGTCAGTGCCCCCAGCCAGTCCCATCGCCATCAGCCAGTGCCATCTGTCAGTGCCACAAGCCAGTGCCAATCAGTGCCACCGCCAATCGGTGCCATCTGTTAGTGCCACCAGCCAGTGCCAATCAGTGCCCCCAGCCAGTGCCATCTGTCAGTGCCACCAGCCAGTGTCAATCAGTGCCACCAGCCAGTGTCAATGCCAATCGGTGCCATCTGTCAGTGCCACCAGCCAGTGTCAATCAGGGCCATCTGTCAGTGCCACCCAAATCAGTGCCACCGCCAATCGGTGCCATCTATCAGTGCCACAGCCAGTGCCATCTGTCAGTGCCCCCATCCAGTACCAATCAGTGCCACCAGCCAGTGCCATCTGTCAGTGCCACAAGCCAGTGCCAATCGGTGCCATCTGTCAGTGCCACCGCCAATCAGTGCCATCTGTCAGTGCCACCGCCAATCAGTGCCACCAGCCAGTGCCAACCAGTGTCACACGCCAGTGCCACCCAGTTCCAATTGCAAGTGCCACTGCCAATCAGTGCCATCTGTCCCAAACTAGTGCCATCTGTCCGTTCCAAACCAGTGCCCCCTGCTGCCAATCGGTGCCATCTGTCAGTTCCGAACCAGTACCACCTGCCAGTGCCATCTGTCAGTTCCAAACCAGTGCCATCTGTCAGTTCCAAACCAGTGCCACCTGCCAGTGCCAATAGAGCCATCTGTCAGTTCCAAACCAGTACCGCCAGCCAGTGCCACATGCCAGTGCCATCTGTCAGTTCCAAACCAGTGCCATCTGTCAGTTCCAATAGTGCCACCTGCCAGTGCCAATAGTGCCACCTGCCAGTGCCATCTGTCAGTTTCAAACCAGTGCCACCTGCCAGTTCCAAACCAGTGCCATCTGTACTGAGGACATCAAGTGTGTGCTAGAGTGACAGGAGTAAGCAGGAAGGAATAGAGTGGGTGAGGGTTTTTGTTTTTTAATCGGCCTAAAATATCGGCCACAAAAATCGGCATCATATATCGGCCGCCCCAATTTCAAAATATCGGCATCGGCATCGGCCAGAGAAAAACCCATATCGGTCGACCTCTATACCTAACATGTCACCCTTAAAAATTGCACACACTCGTGGAATGGCGCCAAACTTCGCTACTTAAAAAATCCCCATAGGCGACGCTTTAAATATTTTTACTGGTTACATGTTTTGAGTTACAGAGGAGGTCTAGGGCCAAAATGATTGCTCTCGCTCTAACGTTCGCAGAGATACCTCACATGTGTGGTTTGAAAACCGTTTTCATATGTGGGCGGGACTTACGTATGCGTTCGCTTCTGTATGCGAGCTCACGGGGACAGGGGCGCTTTAAAAAAAATATATTTTTTTTATTGTTCATTTTACTTTATTTATTTTAGTTTGACATGTTTTTCCGCCCCAAAAATTTTTTTGATCACTTTTATACCTATTACAAGGAACGTAAACATCCCTTGTAATAGGAATATGGCATGACAGGTCCTCTTTACAGTGAGATATGGGGTCAATAAGACCCCACATCTCACCTCTAGGCTGGGAAGCCTAAAAAAAAAACAAAAAAAAAACAACAATCCTGGCTTTGATCGTAGCGGTGATTCGGTAGAAGCACCGGAGGGCAGCGGGGGGGGGGGGGGGGGGGGACGGGACATCCCCTCTCGCCTCCCGTAAGAATGATCAAGCAGCGGAACAGCCACTATGATTGTTGTTATGGTGTAGGGAATCTCCGGCTGAAAAAGCTGATATCTGAATGATGCCTGTAGCTGCTCCCATCATTCAGATATCCCTGCACAAAGTCAAGGACGTCATATGACGGCCGGCGGGCGGGAAGTGGTTATTGCAGAGTATTGCCGGGCATTGCGGACTATGGCAGGGTATTGCGGACTATGGCAGGGTATTGCGGAGTATGGCAGGGTATTGCGGAGTATGGCAGGGTATTGCGGAGTATGGCAGGGTATTGCACAGAGTATTGTGCAAGGTATTGCAGAGTATTGTGCAGGGTATTGCAGAGTATTGTGCAGAGTATTGCGCAGGGTATTGCAGAGTATTGCGCAGGGTATTGCAGAGTATTGCGCAGAGTATTGCGCAGGGTATTGCAGAGTATTGCAGAGTATTGCGCAGGGTATTGCAGAGTATTGCGCAGGGTATTGCAGAGTATTGCGCAGGGTAGCGCAGAGTATTGCAGAGTATTGCGCAGGGTATTGCGCAGGGTATTGCAGAGTATTGCGCAGGGTATTGCAGAGTATTGCGCAGGGTATTGCAGAGTATTGCGCAGGGTATTGCAGAGTATTGCGCAGGGTATTGCAGGGTATTGCGCAGGGTATTGCGCAGGGTATTGCGCAGGGTATTGCGCAGGGTATTGCAGAGTATTGCGCAGGGTATTGCAGAGTATTGCGCAGGGTATTGCAGAGTATTGCGCAGGGTATTGCAGAGTATTGCACCAGGGTATTGCAGAGTATTGCACCAGGGTATTGCAGAGTATTGCACCAGGGTATTGCAGAGTATTGCACCAGGGTATTGCAGAGTATTGCACCAGGGTATTGGCAGGGTATTTTGCAGAGTATTGGCAGGGTATTTTGCAGAGTATTGGCAGGGTGTATTGCAGAGTATTGCACAAGGATGGCTGAACAGGGATGGATGGATGGCTGGATCTGTGACTGCAATTGTCACAGATCCAGCCCACAGAGCTGCTGCTGCCATCCGCTCCCTCCCCCTCCCCTCTCACACTGTACCGATCGGTACAGAGAGGGGAGGGAGGAACCGGCGTCATCAAATGACGCCGGTCTGTTTACAAGTGATTGCTCCGTCATTCGACGGAGCGATCACGTGGTAAACGGCCGCTATCAGCTGCAATTTACCGCGATTCGTGATCCGCCGGGTCCAGAGACGGAGTTTCCCGTGTGCGCGCCCCAGGGGGCGCGCGGGAGCGCGATTCTGGGAGGACGTTATATAACGTCCTCCCAGAGTTAAGCAACCACCTTGTCGACGTTATTTGTCGGCAGGTGGTTGTAAAGTGGTTAAAGGGGTTGTAAAGGTTCGTTTTTTATTTTCTAAATAGGTTCTTTTAAGCTAGTGCATTGTTGGTTCACTTACCTTTTCCTTAGATTTCCCTTCTAAATATTTGTTTTCTTTGTCTGAATTTCTCACTTCCTGTACCTCCTCAGTAAGCTGTTCAGTAAGCTGTTCTGGCTGACTCCACACCACTCGGATGATGGTGTGAAGTTTAGTGAGGAGAAACAGGAAGTGAGAAATTCAGACAAAGAAAAAAAACATTTAGAAGGTAAATCAAAGGAAAAGATAAGTGAACCAACAATGCACTAGCTTAAAGGAACCTATTTAGAAAATAAAAAACGAACCTTTACAACCCCTTTAAGAATATGTCATTATCAGTGTAACTACCATTTTGAGAATTGCTCGCGAAACTTGCCTATTAGCTCTGCCGTTAGAGGCCTAATCTTTAGACGCTGGTCTGCAAGGCTACACTATATAGTCAAAAGTAACTGGTCAACCCTTATATAGTTCAGGTGTTTCCAGTGAAGGGTACGGTTGATGCTATGGTATATACAAAGACATTTTAGACAACCGTGTACTTCCAACCTTGTTGCAACAGTTTGGGAAGACCCTTTTCTGGTCCAGTATGACTGTACCTCTGTGCCAAAATTCATGGGTAGACAAGTTTGGTGTAAAAAACCTAGCAAGGTGCCCCGACCTCTACCCTAGAGAATATCTTTGAGATTATTTAAATGCTAAACTCAATGCCAAAATAATACACACTAATAAAAGTGTACATCAACAAACGTTTGGTGCAAATAATAAAAACAATCTGTAAGACATTCATTTAAAAAAATTGATAGTACACCAATAGATAATACAGCGCTCCTTGTGTAGCACACAATATTTATATCTTGTACCACCAATGTAAATAAGTCCAAATGTCGCCAGACACCAGTATGTGATCATTTGAAAAAATGTGCCAAGCTTGTTATGTACTCAATACGCCACCATGTGTCCTTCCACCAAACATTCTCCCTCAACCAGAACCCCAGTGACCCAATGTGTTTAAGGCCAAAGGGCACTTGTATTCCACATTCCATTCTTTTTCTGTTCCACTTATGGACCGCTCTCCCCTGGGATCCTTTATACAAATCCGCCACTATTCCGTCAATGTGTACCAGACCAGTTCTCCTCCATTAGTGCACAGAAACCAGAGAGGGACATTTCATAGTGCAACGTTTATTAACCACTTAAGCCCCGGACCATTTCGGGCCATTAGGACCAGGCCTGTTTTTGGGATTCGGCACTGCGCTGCTTTAACTGTAAATTGTGCGGACATGCAATGTTGTACCCAAATGAAATTTGCGTCCTTTTCTTCCCACAAATAGAGCTTTCTTTTAATGGTATTTGATTGCCTCTGCGATTTTTATTTTTTGCGATATAAACAGAAAAAGACCGAAAATTTTGAAAAAAAATGATATTTTCTACTTTTTGTTATAAGAAAAATCGAATAAACTCAATTTTAGTCATACATTTAGGCCAAAATGTATTCAGCCACATGTCTTTAGTAAAAAAAATGTCAATAAGCGTATATTTATTGGTTTGCGCAAAAGTTATAGCGTTTACAAACTAGGGTACATTTTCTGAAATTTACACAGCTTTAAATTTATGACTGCCTATCTCATTTCTTGAGGTGCTAAAATGGCAGGGCAGTACAAACCCCCCCAAATGACCCCATTTTGGAAAGTAGACACCCCAAGGAAATTGCTGAGAGGCATGTTGAGCCCATTGAATATTATTTTTTTTTGTCCCAAGTGATTGAATAATGACAAAAAAAAAATAAATTACAAAAAGTTGTCACTAAATGATATATTGCTCACACATGCCATGGTTATATGTGGAATTGCACCCCAAAATACATTCTGCTGCTTCTCCTGAGTACGGGGATACCACATGTGTGGGACTTTTTAGGAGCCTAGCCACGTACGGGACCCCGGAAACCAAGCACCGCCTTCAGGATTTCTAAGGGCGCAAATGTTTGATTTCACTCCTCACTACCTATCACAGTTTCGAAGGCCATAAAATGCCAAAATAGCACAAAACCCCCCCAAATGACCCCATTTTGGAAAGTAGACACCCCAAGCTATTTACTGAGAGGCATGTTCAGTCCATGGAATATTTTATATTTTGCCACAAGTTGCGGGAATATGACAAACTTTTTTTTTTTTGCACAAAGTTGTCACTAAATGATATATTGCTCACACATGCCATGGGCATATGTGAAATTACACCCCAAAATACATTCTGCTCCTTCTCCTGAGTACGGGGATACCACATGTGTGGGACTTTTTGGGAGCCTAGCCGCGTACGGGACCCCAAAAACCAAGCACCGCCTTCAAGGTTTCTAAGGGCATAAATTTTTGATTTCACTCCTCACTACCTATCACAGTTTTGAAGGCCATAAAATGCCAAGATGGCACAAAACCCCCCCAAATTACCCCATTTTGGAAAGTAGACACCCCAAGCTATTTGCTGAGAGGCATGTTGACCTCATTGAATATTTTTTTTTTTGTCCCAAATGATTGAATAATGACAAAAAGAAAAAAAAAAATGTACAAAAAGTTGTCACTAAATGATATATTGCTCACACATGCCATGGTTATATGTGGAATTGCACCCCAAAATACATTCTGCTGCTTTTCCTGAGTACGGGGATACCACATGTGTGGGACTTTTTGGGAGCCTAGCCGCGTACAGGGCCCCAAAAACCAAGCACTGCGAACGCTGCAGTTATGTGTGTTGTGTTTGGTAAGTGACAGTGATCGATCGATACTGCACTTGGGTGGGCTGGGCTGGGCTGGGCGGAGGGGCTAAACGCAGGCGCTAGCAGGTATCTGGGCTGATCCCGCTAACACTGCGTTTTTGGGAACCCTAAACCGCTGGGGATGCTAGTATAGATCTGATCAGATCTGATCAGATACTATACCACTAAGGGGGGTGTATGCTTTGCGCGTGGGTGTTAGCGTTACTGTCACTAACCTAACACTGCCTGGGGCGACGCAGACCCTCTCTGGCGCTAAAACCTAATTGATCTCACCCGCCGGGCGATCAGGGGGGTTAAACCTTTATTGGGTTATATACGGCGGGTGCCCTGATGCTATAAAAAGCAAACTAATCAACCAGCGTCACCCGTAACCTTTATATGGTGATCACTGGTGAAAGGGTTAACTAGGGGCAATCAGGGGGTTAAAACCTTTATTAGGTTAAATATGGGGGTACCTGACACTATATAAAAACCTGACGGGTAACCTAAATAACTAAATAACTTACTGGCTAACCAGTGACACCAGTGACGCTTATACGGCGATCACTGGTGAAAGGGTTAACTCTAGGGGCAGTCAGGGGGTTAAAATAATATATGGGGGTACCTGACACTAATAAAAACCTGCGGTGAACCTAAAAAAAAAAATAACTGCCTATCTAAAACACCAGCGACACGAATACAGCGATCGGAAAAACAATCGCTTAGTGACGCTGAAGTTAGGGGGTGAAAGGGTTACCTGGGGGGTGATCAAGGGGTTAAACCTTTATTAGGGGGGGTTAGGGGGCTACCCTGGACCTAAAGGGGCCTAATCCTAACTGCCCTGCAACTTTTTACAATCACAGATGACACTAAATGCAGTGATCAGTAAAATAAATGATCACTGCAATCAGTGACACTGTGATTGGGGGCTTTGGGGTGACCTGGGGGGTGATCTGGGGGTGACTGGGGGGTGATTTGTGTGCCTATGTGTACCTACGTGTCAGTGGACTGTTGGTGCACTAACCTGCTTCTTCTCTGCTCGGCGCCGGGAACGAAAAGACCGCGGCGAGGGAGATGACATCACTTCCTCCAGCCTTGTTTACATCACATGGCGGAGGAAGCATTTTCATTGGCCGGGAGCGATCGCGAGGGGGGGGGGGGGAAATCGAGCGCCCCCCCCCTCATGCCTGATCGCTCCCGAACACTTAACGGCCGCTCACTGCAGTGAAGGGGGGTCCGGATGGACCCCCCAACTGCACAAAGGCGATCACGTAGATCTACGTGATTCTGCCTGTCCGTGCCATTCTGCCGACGTAAATCGGCGGTGGGCGGTCGTTAAGTGGTTAAGAAAGCCCATAAAAACCTAAACAAATACATTCCACTCACATAAAAAGTGCATTTTCCGGCACTGTAGAGAATGTTCACCGCCAAGTTGTCTGGACATGCCACCACTCCACTCTTCCTGGAGCCGGCGTGTGTTCCACTGGGCTAGATGTGACGTCAACACGTTTGGTCTAATACATCATCATCATCAGAAAGCTATCTGGCGGACATTTAAACTGCAAGCCAGGTCTTCTTGTATAGCATTCAGTCATTGACCCCACAAATGCTCATTTGGCTGAATGGGCACAAAATGTCATACTCTCTAAAATTTAGTAGACCGACTTCCAAGATTAGTGGACGGTATTTTAGCTGCACAGGAGGGCCAACTCCACATTTGTATGGTATTGGAATGCCCAACAAGCTTATAGGTTTGATGATCAGTCAATTTACCACAGATCAGAACAATCATGAATGTGTTATTCTGAAGCACACACATAAGGTAACTGGAAAAAACTACACATACACTGCCGGGGCAGTCATCTCTATAAATTCACCCCTTTTTTGTTAAACAGGAAGTGTAGTATGGTTTATCACTAACCCTTTTAGTACATGCGACCCAACCTCCAGAATGCTGGCACACAAAGGACTAAAAGCAGTCATATAGGCAAAAACGTATATCTGCAAATATCAAAAGGAGTAAGAAATTTTTGGATAAACAGCGGCTGATTCCAATCCAATGCAGCTACTGTTTGCGCATTCTAACAGCCGCAGGTGTGGATGTAGCAATAAAATTGTCAACAGGTTAGATTCCTCCATTCGCACTATTTAGCATAAATGGGAAAGTTGAAGAATTCATAATTCCTCATCTCTAAACTCCTTCTGGAAAAAGTTACAAAAACCTATTAGGCGATGCAAGCATGCACTGGTCCGAATACTCTGAAAAGGTTAAAATCCAAGGCGGATGACAGCATAGCACAAGCAGTCAGCAGTGAAGATTATGCACCAACATTCATGTTGTATAGGCTGAAGTACAAAACGTATAGCACTAGACCATAATTAAACACAGAGAAGATGAGGCCGTGCATTGCCATGGTTACAGGTTGGCTGATTGGCAATGAACACGCAAGTGATCGGATCCAGCCTGCTCTCTTAGGGGGAGTAAACGCTCAAATCACAGAACATTCCTAGATATCTGTAGTCTTTAATCTAATCACTTTCAGCTAGACAAGCATCTGATAACAGGCTCTGCACAAGACATTAGGGGCCCGGTGCATATGGCACACCCACATTCAAAGCATTAAGGTAAAAACAAAACAAACAACTACTGTCTCTGCAGCCCCCTCAGGCCCCCCCCCTTATACAGTACTTACCTAAACCCAATCTTGATTTAGTGATGTGCACAAGAGCAGAGGTGCTCCCAGCTCTCCACCTCTTCATTGGCTACCGTCAAACACAGCCAGTAAGCAGGAAGTGGGGGAACCAACTCGGGAGCGAGCCTGCATGAGTGCCCCCCATAGCAAGCAGATTGCTATGGTGGACAACGGCATGGGACACGAGGAGTAAAGTGTGACGTATTTGTTATTTAAAAAAAAAAAAAAATATGCCTTTGGAATCACTCAATATATTTACTTATATAAAAGTTCTGCATATTATGCTTTCTTATTTTAGGTCTGCAGGTGGGGCTTTAGGATACATTTCACATGTTCTAGTTTCTCTACCTCCTGTAGGAAAAGCTTGTTTAACAACTTAATCTGAAATTTACACGCAAAAGTGAGTCAGATGATAAACCATCTAAAAGGACTTCCTGCATGCATTGCTGCTCTCCCTAGGGTGATTAGGAGCAGAACTGTGCATGTTTAGCAGCCACAAAAAATGTTAGAGTGTTTACAGCTGTCATTTTATACACTCCAATGTCGTGATCGGCTCTCGAAAGATGTGTTTGAACGATGAGATTATCATATGATCGCATTCGAAAGCGTTTTTTTTCCCCCCCATATGATTTTCTGTGTATGGACCATTAAAAGGTCCTGCAAGGAAAGCACAGACCTCAAATTCTACAAATGTATAGGTTTGTGAGCTCAGCTGAGAACACCATTGATGTTATTCTAAGGAAACCATTCTCCAGGATTCAAGTTAATATGTCCAGTAGGTTCCTCTTTCATCTAAGACCTACCTGTCACCAAATGCTCCCAGAACTAGCAGGACTGGGTAATCATCATCTTATGTCTATGGGTACTTCAGACTGGATGATAAAAGAAGGCAATTTAGCTTTTCTGACCATCATTTGTAAAATCAGGCCAAGCAGAGCTTAAAACGCAAAACTCCACATTCACTAAAACACACATTTATAAATTGCTACACGTCATCTTGTAATTTAATGTTAATGAAAATGCCATTCCATATCAATCTGCAGCTAGCTTTGATTTTGCGCAACTGATAACACATGTCAACAATGGCAAAATTGGGTGCGTTTGGTACACTGTGTACAGAAGATGCAAGGGAGTCTCCCTATCTTTTGGAATGATTGGTTCACCTCTATTACAATAGTCAGCACATCATGAGAAATTAAGGCTAAACTACAGGCAAACATATAATCAATAAAAAAAATGTGTTGCACTCTGAGGGGTGAGCAGTTGCAGTACCAGTAGCCAAATGCGTGTTGCAAATACATTTGCTGACAAGGAAAATGCTGTTGCTGCTCAGTCACCATCTGCCGGGGGGGGGGGGGGATGCTTGACCTACCTTTATTGCTTAACTTCAAAATATCAATAGCTGTATTGCCTGCCAGAGCTGTATAACTTTGAATTGAATGGACAGAAATACTAAAACTTTGGTAACGAAGCAACCCCTGTGAATCCAAGTACATTTTTAGCAGATTGCCAGGAGTTCAAGTGCTACTAAACCCACAACAGTAAAATCAGTCTGCATATCCAATAAAGCATGCTTGTTCTACTCACTGTGGAACCTAATGGGTTAATCCTCTGCATTGTGTAAAATGACTGTTACTGGAGTCAGGCTGCACATGCTCAGTTTGGTGTGCATTGCTAAAGAGTGTTTTTTTTCTTTGGAGAGCGCATGTGATCAGCACAGGGCCAATCAGCACTCTTCAGACAGAGGATCAGGGGTCCTTGATCCCAATAGGACAGCTCAGTGCAGTATGAAAATTCCTCCTCCAAGCTTTAACCAGGAACTGATAGAAGTCACAAGACTGTTATATACTGCTAATAAGGAAAGGTATTTAGCAGTTTATATTCACTAAAATAATTGCATTTCCATGTTCTGTGTACTGTGGGAGACCAGATATAGAGAACGCAGGGTCCTAGGTTTAGTATCACTTTAACCCCTTCCCGACCAGTAGCCGTTTTACTGCGGCAGATTTGCGCCCCTTGGCGAAACAATGTTACCTTACATCGCTTCGCCTTTTGGCCACAAATGCATTTTTATAGCACTGATCGCTGTATAAATTGTCACTGGTCCCAAAAATGTGTCAAAAGTGTCTGATCTGTCTGCCGCAATATCGCAGTTCTAATAAAAAAAAAAAAACGCTGATCGCCGCCATTACTAGTAAAAAAATAAAATAAAAATCCCATAAATTTATCCCCTATTTTGTAGACGCTATAACTTTTGCGCAAGCCAATCAATACACGCTTATTGCGATTTTTTTTTACCAAAAATATGTAGAAGAATACATATCAGCCTAAACTGAGGGAAAAAAAATAATAAAAAAATTGGGATCTTTATTATAGCAAAAAGTAAAAGATAGTTTTTTTTTTAAAATGTCGCTCTTCTTTTGTTTATATCGCAAAAAATAAAAACCGCAGAGGTGATCAAATACCACCAAAAGAAAGCTCTATTTGTGGGGGAAAAAAAACGTAAATTTTGTTTGGGTACAGCTTTGCACGACTGCACAATTGTCAGTTAAAGCGACGCAGTACCGTATCACAAAAAATGGCCTGGTCATTGAGCAGCAAAATCTTCCGGGGCTGAAGTGGTTAAGCTTTAAAACCACATTGGGCTCTGTGATTCCCTCCCACCCCAGAGGACCAAGAGTGTTTATTTTATGGTTTTTAATACTTCCCACCATTTCCAGATGTCTTCCGGTCGGTCACATGATGTAAAGAACGTTCCTTTTATCCTTTGCACTGGGCAATGCCCAATGATGCAGACCACGGCATTGACATAGCCAAGTCAGCACCATGTTCTGCAACTTTTTTTTTTACATCAGATCATTTTTACTCAAAGTTTTTAACACATATACATAAAAAGAAAAAACATACAATTTAAAAAAAAAAAAAACCCTTTCCCAACAACCCTCTTATCCTTTCCAAGTTGCCCAAAAAAAATAAAAAGACGACAATTACCAATACAAAGTAAACAAATGCTGATGGACGTCACTCAATGGAATCTCAAACAGTTCATTGCATCATTTGTTACAAGAAGGCAAACAATCCAATTTTATTGTAGAGTAAGGCCCCTTTCACACGGAGGGTCCGTTCAGGTCCGCCTGTCAGTTTTTTAGGCGGACCTGGACGGACGCTCCATGTAGCCCTATGGAGCCACGGATGTCAGCGGTGACATGTCCGCTGACATCCGCTCCGCCAAAGTGTGACGGAGGAAAACCCTATTTTTCCTTCCGTCGGCGGAGCGGATCGGATGACAACGGACTCTACGGTCCGTCGTCATCCGATTCCCCATAGGGGAGAGCGGCGCTCTGACAGGGCGGTCCCTGCACAGTGTGCGGGGACCGCCCAGTCATCCGCCGGCTCAGCGGGGATCAACGGAGCGATCCCCGCTGAGCAAGCGGAGCTTTACGGGGCGGATCTTCACGGATCCGCCCCGTGTGAAAGAGCCCTATTGTCATTCAATAAACAATGTGGAATGCAACCGTTTATTTAAACAGTATCTCTCAAAAGAGAGTAGTTACAAAATCTCAGGGGAATGGATCCCTAGTTAGTTTGATCTCCCTATAGGGCACCACTGCCCCCCTGTAAGTGGATGTAGAAAAGTATAGCTCTGAGGAGTATGAGGTCATATACAGCTTGCAGGTAAAGGGAAAATATTCAGACTTCCTGGATCATGCAGGTATCCCGTCCAATACAAGAGATCTAGGTGCTATTCCTGGAGTGTTCAACCAGGCCACCGATAATTTATCAAAATTTCCTAGCTTGGTATATATCAATTTTTCCTTCACTATTGTACCATTTACGGCCGTCAGCCAATCTGAGTGAGTAGGCCGGTGATGACGAACCCTGGCACCCCATATGTTTTGGAACTTCATTTTCCATGATGCTCATGCACTCTGCAGGGTAGTTGAGCTTCATGGGAAATGTAGTTCCAAAACATCTGGGATGCCACGGTTTGCCATCACTGGGTAGGTGGTAAGGGTGCTAAGCATGTCTGAGCAAAAACTTTACGAGTCTGGAAAAAGACATCGAAGGACTGAGATCTGTATGGTGGATGGTATAATTTCTTCACTCACAGTATGTCCGCTGTCTTGTGGATTGAATTATGACTAAGGACATCTAGAGTCAGAGTGTAAATACTGCAGGGGACAGTGCTGTAGAAGAGGCAAGTACTTTAGCCAGAGATGCTTATTTACCATTATCTTTTTTTTTTATTTATTTTTTTAACTACAAAGTTAAAAAAATAAAAAATGGAGTTGTGCTTTAAACATTTGTTGCCAATGAAATAAAGCCTTTTTCCATGCATGTAACACACCATAATGCAAAGCAATTAGGAGAAAACTCCAATGGAGGAGAGATGAGGACCAGCAACTGTACATCCTTCTCCAGAGATCATCCTACAAACCGCAGAGACAAAGTACCGGCTCCACTAAATCATCTTAAGAAAAAAGACGCAACACTTGACTATTTACTGTAGGATTAGGTTCTTTTTCAGTCACAAGTGGATGACACGGTTCACAAACTGGAAATGTGCAAGTATTACCACTTTCTAAAAACACAAACAAAATACTTCACAGCTGAATTATTGTGCAACAAAACCACAAAGACTTGTGTAATACTGATAGGCTCCACTGCGAATAAACAGTCATTAGAGCGCTGCTAGATGAGATAAAAGGGCTGCATTTAAAAGGATTGAATAACCAACAACATACATAGAACAAGTCAGAACACAAAAGTGTTCAGAGATTGTAAGAAATGAAGAAAAATACATTTCTAGTCGTGTGGAGAAACCCCTTCCAATACACAGTTGAATGAAAGGGAAACTATAATGGTTTTTGGTTTAGAAAAGTGTAGAAACCGCGTAAAACATTCTCTAGATATAAAACATTACAGGGTGCGTTCATGACGCTCAATTTACAAAGCATGCTGGGCTCTCTAACAAAAAAGCCCGGCACGGTTTGCAGCCTGTGTGAACTCTGCAAGGATAAAGGAGGAGGGGAGATCTGTTATTCAGGATGTCTGCAGCACAAAAGCTGCAGAAAGATCCATCACAGGGATCCAGATTGTCTATAGAGCTCTAACAGCTACAATATTTTTTACTCATTAACAAAGAACATTTCTTTTTTTTAGAAATGAACATGAAAAACACATTTGGCCTAAAATAGATGGTACCATAGTAAAGGTAGTATGTTTCCCCAAAATAAGCCCAGGCCTTATAATAATTTTGGCCTTATAATAATTTTGGCAACCAAAAACACAGTAGGGCTTATTTTCAGGGTAGGGATTGCTATTTTATGTGCCGTCTTCTCTCCCCCCTCCCTCCCTCCCTGCCAGGGATCCCCAGTGTGAACATAGTAAAAGTGGTTGTAAAATGCTATAATCTGCTCTATTACAGGATTATATAATGTAAAAGGTGTGCGTCTCTGTAATACAAAATGTGTTAAATACCTTCTTATAGTGCCGCTCAGCGCTTCCATGGCCCGCCGGAGCCATCTTCCCTGCTCGGAGCACTGCAGGGAGGGGGGCCAAGATCCCCTGCTGACAGCTGGGAGAAGAGGAGATCAGCTGAGCACAGAGCGGCGCTCTACCGAAGGTATTTGATACAATTATATTATTACAGAAACGCACACCTTTTACATTATATACTACTGTAAGAGAGTGGATTCTACCATTTTACAACCACTGTAAACTAGGGCTTTTTTTCCGGGTAGGGCTTATATTACAGCCATCACCGAAAATAATATAAGGTCTTATTATCGGGGTAGGTCTTATTTTGGGGGAAACACGGTAGAATTTGGCTACAATGAAAATTTAACATGATTGATTGTTCGTGGCATAATGTCTTTTATAGTATACTGGTCTACATTTTCCAGTTACCAAAATTATTTGGCAACATTCTCAGCTTAAATATATGCAAACTATACCCTCTTCACTGTACCCCATCTAGCACCATATGCCAGCACATGGGTGAAGTTGATAGAAACCTCAACAGCTTTGCGTTGAGAGGCTGAGCCAGCTGCTGGACAGCCATTATGGTGTATCCCTACAATAAAGTCGGGATCTCTCCAGAGCCTGGACCAGATGAGTGATGTCAGCAGACAGTGGGATTTAGCCCACTGTCAGCTAATTACGGGTGACAGAAGTGCAGAAAGAAGTGCACTCTTGTGATCCCCAGGAGAAGTTGGGACAAAAAAGCTTTGGCCCTACTTCAATGCATAGCTCTCTGTGTATGCCAGTCTTTTTAATTTGGAGGAATGCCTAAAATAATATTCAGGCCTTGAATCCTTAGTAAACCAATCATGGGTCAATAGAAAAAATATTCCCAACATTGGTGGTCAAGAAGAATGCCACTCTTGGGGTGCTGGTCAGAATATCACCCTTAAAGCCCTTTCACAGTGAATTTCCAAACATGTCTACCTGATCGTTTTTCAGACAGACCTGACTGGAAGCTCCACGTGGGTCTATTGGCAGGCTAATGCAAACATTGTTTTCATTTACACCCGCTTACCTCTGAGCCTGTCCAGGTCCAAAGAGCCTGTATCTGTCCACTGTGTAAATGCAGATGCAAACTGAATGGGCATGGATGCGAAACGGACATCCATCCTGTTCAACTCCGATTCAGCAAGGGATATTGCTCATAGATCCTCTGCTGAATGAAGTGGAGTGGCACTGAATGAAAGGGCCCTAAGAGACAAAAAAAATAGGACATTGATGTCCTGCTGCTGGCTTTACCAAGTGGCATTGGCCCTGGAACTGTGCAGGCACCATCAGATGGAAAGTCAATCAGCCACAGCTTAAACCACCCCTAGTAACCTCTGGACAAACCCTAGGGTTACACAGAACGCTGGCAGAGAAAGGCTGGCCTATGCGCTCATTTTCCATTTACTTCAGAATTGCCAAAGGAATAAAAACTGAAGTTGATTTAAATGTGCTCTGCATCAGCAATGAAGGAAGTGTACCCTCTATATGTCAGCATACACAAAGCTGATTAGTGTGTGTATGCCCAAAAATATATTTGGCACATGCACCCTGTTTTCTGGGTCCACAGATCTGCTTGTGATACAACTGTATGGCCAAAGGGTAACATACCGTATATACTCGAGTATAAGCCGACCAGAATATAAGCCGAGGCACCTCATTTTACCACAAAAAACTGGGAAAACTTATTGACTCGAATATAAGCCTAGGGTGTCCATCTGCATGCCTCACTGTGTCCATGTGCATGCCCCACTGTGCCCAATCTCCCTACCTGATCTCCGGCGCTGTGTGACTAGACTGACTTTTAACATGGGAGTCTATGGAAGGGGTGCCCGGCTTTGAAAAATCGGTGCTCCCTGGCCGTAGGTCCCTTGGACAACAAACCTTACACACTTGTAGATGAAGAGTGGGGCTACATGTGTGCCAAGTTTGGGGTCCAGCGGACCTACGGCTGGCCAGGATCAGGCGCACAAAGTTGAAGATGGACACAGACTCCAGTATAAGCCGAGGGAGGGCATTTTTAGCACACAAAAAATGTACTCGAGTATATACGGTAAATGTGGAAATACATTTTGGACTGAACTGCATTGCGTTAGCTCATTAAAATGACATGTTCATAACATTTTTTTTTTTAAAAGGACAGATAAAATTTAGAGCAAAGAAGTAATTTCACCAAGTGGTTGGATACTGGCAGCGTAACAATTCTCTTCCGTCAATTCTGTGCCAATTCAATAATCCCTGTATTCAGACAAACCTTATTGCTCCATACAAATGAAAGCCAGAGAAAATTGTAAACAAAAAAACGTAAACAACCAAATGTGCGTCCCATTTTAGATGTTCATTCTCTGTCCAGAGTATACCCCATCAACAGATTCAAAACTGCCATATCTTGAAGGCGGACACACTTCAAGAGTTCTGGTAAATGTAAACAATTAATTTAAACTCAGAATATCTATATACTGTAGAATATCTTCATAAATAACTAATGAATATCCATCTCGGAAGCAATTTGTGGATGCCTCTTCCCAAATGTTTACAAAAAACAGTCTGGGGTCCTAGGGTAGAAGCATCAAAGGAAGCGAATGACGGTATCCATATCCACACAGGGCATTAAAAAAGAAAAAAGAAAAAAAATGATTTTTCTTTTCCCCCATACAGTCAAACACATACATGCTTGCAACATACAAAACAACCAGAAATATCCAGCAGGTATCACGATGTTGCTCCCTGACTGTCATAGCTACCTCATAGAGGACACAGATGTTCTCCAGAACACTTAAGTGGAACTTTTTTGAAATCCCACAAAGGGAAATAAGTTACCGCTAATGAAGTGTATGGTAGGATCACAGTGCTGCTGGTCACTGTAGCAATGACCATTTCATTCACCCCAGATATTACACACAGCATCCTTTTTCCAACTGAAAGTTCCAGCTCTAGCATTATAAAGAGCGCTGTGTGTAATATCTGGGATGAAAGAAAAGTAATATATACAGTAAACAGCAGCAGATCCAAAGATTTTTCCCCATGGAGTTTCACTATACATCGAAGGAATCACACAATGACCATCTAATCTACAGTCATGGCTTTGCTGCTTCAGGCACTGGATGTCTTGACCATGTGCATGGCATTGTGAAATCTGAAGACTACCAAAGAATTTTGGGGTGCAATGTGTCAAAAAGTTGGCTCTCGGTCAAAGGTCATGGGTCTTACAGCAGGACAACGACCCAAAACACACGTCAAAAAGTAACCCAGACATTAGATAAGACAAAGCGTTGGAGAGTACTGAACTGGCCAAAACAATGAGTCCAGATCTAAATCCAATATAGAACCTATGGAGAGATCTTAAAACAGCAGTTGGGAAAAGGAACCCTTTCCAATCTGAGAGACCTGGAGCAGTTGGTGAAAGAAGAGTGATCCAAAATTCCAGTAGAGAGGTGTAAGAAACTCATTGATGGCTACAGGATGCGATTGATTTCAGCTATTTTTCCCAAGGAGTGTGCCACCAAATATTAAATCGAGGGTGCCAATCATTTTGTCCAGTCTATTTTTGCCGTTTTGCATGGAATGCGTCACATTTGTTTTTTTGTTTCTCCACTTTTTTGTGTCATACTAATACAAACAAAAGAATTCATTATGAGAACATGTCTAAACATTTGTAATTGAACAATTTTATGGGCGAAGTGGTGCATTATCTGACAGAAATGTAGAGGTGTCAATATTTTTGGCCATGAATGTACCAATCTTAAAAAGCCAGCTCCTTTTAAAACAGGTACAAGTTCTGGGTGGAGACAGCTGATATATTATATCACTCACATATCCTTGAAACCGCTCTAATGTCCAGTGTGTCTCTGTCTAAAGCCGTGGGTGTTGGCAAACCTTGTCCCTTCCCCACACCGAGTACATATTAAAGTAGTGAAGATGCATACCACTGATGCTTACATACAAAACTTTATTCTGTCAGCAGTGACAGACACTCCATCCGCATTCTCCCTGTGATGGGTTCTGCCCTTAATGGGGCTTAATCATACAGCAAGAGTAGGGGAGGATAGGAGATTGTATTCAAATGAATGAGAAAAATGTCCACCAGTTTCTGAAAGGGATACATACTCAATACACACAGAATGGCATCAAATCATTATTTGTATACAATATACCACAAATAAACCCATATTCCCATGCCCACCCAATGAAATCAACCTTTAATTATGAAAAATAATATACTATTTAAAAAAATGAATTGTATCCATCTCACTCCAAAAGTACTTTATGAAAATTCAGTCTTGGAATAGCTTCCCTCATCACATTGTTATTTCCATTCTATTAGAAAATCCCAAAAAATAAAAAACAGAATAGAAAGAAAAGTAGAAAAAAAAAAGAAGGTTAAGGAAGGGGAAAAATAACAAACAAAAAGGCGGAAATCAGATTTCCATCACTTGGGCCACACTGGCACAACCCAAATCTCCCAAAAAATTGACCATTTCAAATATATCCGATAATCTTGTAGGGCTCATTATGGATAAATGAAAGTATTCCCGTGCCTGCCAAGTCTATGGGTTGGGGTACTGCAGCAAGCACTGAAGATGATATCAGAACCCAAGTGGAATAAAACGTAAAGGTAGTGCTGGGCTGTACATCAAATGTGAGATAAAGTGCAAAAGTGCTTGTGACAGATACACTTGACAAGAGGCAATATGTATAAAATCAATAAATAGCAATAAAAGGAGTAATCAACATACAGTATAAGCTGCAATGCTACGGAAATGCAGAAGTGGACTACAATGCCAATGAAGTGTCCAAAAACAGTGAAAAAATTATGATGGTGAAAGTGCACTTGAATGATAAAATGATCATAAAACAATAATAATAAGCGTGTAGCACTTGCTCATCTGGTAAACTTAAAAGGTACAATAAATAATGCGTAAAAAAGTGTTGAGAATAATGTCCATATGGTGCAGGCTGAATAGGTGACTGTGTGGTAACAATGTGCAAAAGTGCCTCTTGTTACAGTAGGTGCCGCCGACACTGTATATCCATTGCGATCCTATCGCGGAGATTCTCGGCGTCAGGGTGCCGACATCTCGCGCTCGCTGCAATAGCAAGAAGGCGACGTGACACTGTATTGAACGGGATCCGACGTGTTTTTTTTATTGAATTTTTTTTGCCACCAGGTGAATGGGTGGGGGTACGATGTACCCCATACTCATTCACATAGGGTGGGGGGCCGAGATCTGGGGGCCCCCCTTATTAAAGGGGGCTCCCGGATTCCGATAAGCCCCCCGCCTGCAGACCCCGACAACCAACAGCCAGGGTTGTCTGGAAGAGGCCCTTGTCCCCATCAACATGGGGGAGGGTGCTTTGGGGTGGAGGGGCCGTAGCGGACCCCCCTGCCCCAAACCCCCCATGTTGAAGGCATGCGGCCTGGTACGGTTCAGGAGGGAGGGGGGCTGCTCTCTCGTCCCCCCCTCTTTTTTCCTGCGGCCTGCCAGGTTGCGTGCTCGGATAAGGGTCTGGTTTGAATTTTGAGGGGGACCCCCACGCCGTTTTTTCGGCTTAGGGGATTCCCCTTAAAATCCATACCAGACCGAAGGGCCTGGTATGCTCCTGGAGGGGGAACTAATGCCGGTTTTTTATTTAAAATTTGGCGTGAAGTTCCCGCTCAGGATTCATACCAAACACAGTGCAGAGGAGGACATCTCATGTTGCATGACACAAATAAATGGTCACTTTATATAAATTTCAAAAATAAATAAATATAGTTAACGGGTCCCTTCGGGAAGCTGCATTTTTCTGTGTGGTCTGGTGCCCTTAAAATCTGCAGTTTTTTCAAGAATACGACCTGGTGAATATGCTATGAATGTCTGAGAACTGTACTCGTGCATCGTCACCCTGCCCTGGCAAAAACTACAAGTAGCTGTGTGGGCCCATATTACAGCGGCACAGCCCACGGTTGTCGTCATCATCAGGAAGCTGGCCCTGAACAACTGTGCAGCCAACAATGAAGAAGACGTGCATGCAGACAGGAAGTGGTAGGAAAGGCTAAAAGGAGGCCGAGATGCAATAAAGTTTTTATAAAAAAAAAAAGCCAATTGTTTAATACCCTGATAGGGTTTAGTTCTAATTCATTTTTCTTTCAAAGTCACATTGGTTAATGGTGCTATATGAATCGTGCATATTACAACTATAATGATAAAATAATCATAATAATAAAAAAGCACACAAGATCTTACCAGCTGTAGGATGTCCTCGTCTTTTGGCATCACACTAAGTTCCAACGTGGAATCGCTGCAACACAAATTTATGCATGGTTATTCAACACTCTGGTGGATTTGTAATGTACTACTATACTGTAGCAGCATTAATAAGTACAGTGGGGAAAATTATTATTTGATCTTGCAGATTTTGGAAGTTTGCCCACTTACAAAGAAATTAAAGGGTCTATAATTTTTGCTTGGTATTCAGAGACAGAACACCAACCAAAAATCCAGAAGAAAAAAAAAACCGCATGATACAAATGTTATTTAGTTGCAGTTCAATGAGTAAAATAAGTTTTTGATCACCTACCAACCAACAATAATTCTGGCTCCCACAGACTGGTTACAGTCTGTGCTCATGTGGTACACAGATTAGTCCTGTCAATTTAAGAAGGTGCTCCGAGCGACAACTCAAATCTATTTCTTCCATTCAAACCTCACCACCATGGGCAAGACCAAGGAGCTGTCAAAGGACTTCAGGGAGAAGATTGTAAACCTGCACAAAGCTGGAATGGGCTACAAGACCATCAGCTAGAAGCTTGGCGAGAAGGACAACTTTTGGAGCGATTATTCCCAAATGGAAGAAATACAAAATAACCAATCACTTTTGGTCTGGAGCTCCATGCAAGATTTCATCTCATGGTGTAAGGATGATCATGAGAAAAGTGAGGGATCAGCCCAGAACTCAACGGGAAGAGCTTGTGAATGATCTCAAGGCAGTTGGGACCAGTCACCGATCAACCCATTGGCAACACAATACGCCGCCATGGATTTAAATCCTGCAGCGCCTGCACGTTTGAGTCATGTGTTTTTCTGGTTTTTTTAGTTGATATTCCGTCTCTGTCAATTAAAATACACCTATGATAAAAATTATAGACACCTTTATTTCAAATCATTATTTTCCCCACTGTATTTTTTAGTATTTGTATACAGACTCTCCTGCTAGTTCAAGCTGCGCACACTGCAGGAGGGTTATGGGGACAACACTAAGGCTCGGTTCACACTGCTGCAATGCAAGAACCCGAGCAAATCCGGTACCGGTTCCTGCATCGCATACAACTTTCAGGCAGTTCACACTGCCCTATAGGAACTTCTGCGGGTGTTATTACAAAGTTAATGACACCCCCAGATCGGTTCACATATCGCAGTGCGATCTGGTGTGGACCAAAAGAAGGGCCCTGCACGATTTTGGTTTGAATGCAATGCAAATTCAGCCATACAATCTGTATGATTGAATTCGCATTGCACAGACATCGCATGTGATTTGCACAACAGAGCAGTGTGAATCACATGTGATGTCTGACATCGCAGCAATGTGAACCGAGCCTAACTGGTTCAGATCATGATATTGCTTAGAGCAGTGGTTCTCAACTCCTGTCCTCAGGACCCAAAGGCCAGATTTGCAAAATAACTGAAATACATCACAGGTGATATAATTTGGTGCTCAGTGATTGCAGTATTCTAGTCTGCATCTCCCCAAGGTAATACTTAAAACCTGGCCTGTTAGTGGGTCCTGAGGACAGGAGTTGAGGACCACTGGCTTAGAGGAATGATGATTTGGGAACAGCAGTAACACTGTGCAATAGGTTTTGCTTTACAGTGCAATGCACTTGGCCTCAACCTACCCTAAGTGGAATTATCTCATCCTTACCCTTCCCAGATGTATACTCGCTTAGAAATCGTGGCAGAAAACTGCTCATTGTTTACATCCCACTGGCACTAAAGAACCACACTAAAGGATGAAAACAAAAACGCAGAGGACATGCCCTGGATTCTCAGTAAATAAAATAGATAAGCACTTTGAAAGTAGAAGTTCAGTCTAAAATGAACCAACTCTAAAATCTACTGGCAGCCACATTTTAAGACTAAACTATCTAATCCTGTAAAGGAAAAAATCGCCATATACACACACACACCTTTTCTGCAGCCGAATCGGTCCCACGCTGAGCTATCAGTGGCGGCTTCTGTGTAGGCGTGTGCAGGAGAGGCAGCCGACAACGGAAGCCCCATAGCAAGTCTGTGGGTGACGTCGCAGCCGTTCCCAGCCGTTGCCGGCTCGCTCTTCTACACAGCATCCGCCTCATGTAGACCAGACCGGATCGGATCGGCTACAGAAATGGTATGTATAGTGATTTTTGCTTTACTGTACAGGGTTATATAGATTAGTCTTAGAATGTGACTGTTAGTAGATTTAGAGTTAGTTCGTTTTTCGGCTGAACTTCTACTTTAAGTCACTTACCCACAAAAAGCATGTTAATAGGGACTTCGATTATCTGCATGCTTGCTCTGGATTTTTGACAAAGTATTAAAGCCAATGGGGTCAGAACAGCCACCAGGAAAACTGGGATTTTCAGAAGATGTCAGTATTCAGAGCTTCTTTATTTGCCCCATAGTTACAGTGCCTTGCGAAAGTATTCGGCCCCCTTGAACTTTTCATCCTTTTGCCACATTTCAGGCTTCAAACAAAGATATAACATTTTTATTTTTTGTGAAGAATCACCAACAAGTGGGACACAATTGTGAAGTGGAACGAAATCTATTGGATATTTTAAACTTTTTTAGCAAATAAAAAACTGAAAAGTGGTGCGTGCAAAATTATTCGGCCCCTTTTACTTTTAGTGCAGCAAACTCACTGCAGAAGTTCAGCGAGGATCTCTTAATGATCCAATGTTGTCCTAAATGACTGATGGTGATAAATAGAATCCACCTGTGTGTAATCAAGTCTCTGTATAAATGCACCTGCTCTGTGATAGTCTCAGGGTTCTGTTGAAAGCGCAGAGAGCATCATGAAGACCAAGGAACACACCAGGCAGGTCCGTAATACTGTTGTGGAGAAGTTTAAAGCCGGATTTGGATACAAAAAGATTTCCCAAGCTTTAAACATCCCAAGGAGCACTGTGCAAGCGATCATTTTGAAATGGAAGGAGTATCAGACCACTGCAAATCTACCAAGACCTGGCTGTCCCTCTAAACTTTCAGCTCAGACAAGGAGAAGACTGATCAGAGATGCAGCCAAGAGGCCCATGATCACTCTGGATGAACTGCAGAGAACTACAGCTGAGGTGGGAGAGTCTGTCCACAGGACAACAATCAGTCGTACACTGCACAAATCTGGCCTTTATGGAAGAGTGGCAAGAAGAAAGCCATTTCTCAAAGATATCCATAAAAAGTCTCGTCTAAAGTTTGCCACAAGCCACCTGGGAGACACACCAAACATGTGGAAGAAGGTTCTCTGGTCCGATGAAACCAAAATCGAACTTTTTGGCCACAATGCAAAACTATATGTTTGGCGTAAAAGCAACACAGCTCATCACCCTCAACACACCATCCCCACTGTCAAACATGGTGGTGGCCGAATCATGGTTTGGGCCTGCTTTTCTTCAGCAGGGACAGGGAAGATGGTTAAAATTGAGGGGAAGATGGATGCAGCCAAATACAGGACCATTCTGGATGAAAACCTGTTGGAGTCTGCAAAAGACCTGAGACTGGGACGGAGATTTATCTTCCAACAAGACAACGATCCCAAACATACAGCAAAATCTACAAAGGAATGGTTCACAAATAAACGTATCCAGGTGTTAGAATGGCCAAGTCAAAGTCCAGACCTGAATCTAATCGAGAATCTGTGGAAAGAGCTGAAAACTGCTGTTCACAAACGCTCTCCATCCAACCTCACTGAGTTCGAGCTGTTTTGCAAGGAAGAATGGGCAAGAATTTCAGTCTCTCAATGTGCAAAACTGATAGAGACATACCCCAAGTGACTTGCAGCTGTAATCGCAGCAAAAGGTGGCTCTACAAAGTATTAACGCAAGGGGGCCGAATAATTTTGCACGCCCCACTTTTCATTTTTTTCTTAGTTAAAAAAAGTTTCAAAAATCCAATAGATTTCGTTCCACTTAACAATTGTGTCCCACTTGTTGGTGATTCTTCACAAAAAATTAAAATTTTATATCTTTATGTTTGAAGCCTGAAATGTGGCAAAAGGATGAAAAGTTCAAGGGGGCCGAATACTTTCGCAAGGCACTGTATATAGTTAATCAGGATGAAGAAATACACAAGTTCAACTAGTTGAATCAATAGGGGGGGAAAAAAAATAAAAAATTTAAAACCTCCATATACAGAACTCTATACCCAAAGTTGATCCGGAGAAAGGCAACAAAAAAGCCCCCATAACGCATAATCCAAATTGCTCTACCAGAGGAAACAAAAATACAAAATTCCTGATTCCCTGGAGGCATTCAGATGTTCCCTGGATCACCACACTCTGGTGTTATTGCCTATAAATTTTATTATCCAGTTATATTTTAAGCCTAAAGGAATGCATCCAGCTACAAATATTTACACAAGCACCAAATTCAGGTAGTGGTTGCTCCCGCCACTTTTAGAATCGGTCACTATGGCTGCAACAGCGTCTTTACTGCCAGTTCTCAGATAAGCAAACTGGCAGTAAATAGGACCAACTGAAATGTGGCATACAGAGGGAGGAAGTGTTGATAAGTTTATTAAAGCGGAAGTAAACCCATCGATTTAACAGTTTCAAAAAGCAGTGCCGGGAATGCCAACTGTCACATTGGTTGTGCTCTCAACCAAACTGTCAAACCATCCAATGGCTGGTGTCATAACTGATCACATGTGCAGCATCGTGGCAGTTGAAGATTAAACAGAGGCCAAGATGGCAGCTTCCTTGCCTGAAAATGATAGGAGGGTTTACTTCCACTTTAATATGTTTGAAAGTGGTTCATATTTACTTTATTGACTGCTAGGATGAAGACTGCCTGTGTCCTGACAACCAATGATGAAGTCACACTAAACATTGTTATCTCACAGCAAGGATTGGGGTTTTAATCTACATATAAAATGTGTTTAAGGGGATACATACCTGTTCTGAATTAGCGCAATAACTTGAGAATAGGTCTTCCCAATGATGCTTTCCCCATTCACCTTTATGAGTCTGTCCCCTGGAATTACAAAAAGACAGTTATTCACAAATATTTCTAAACCAATATGCTACAAAAATTATGGAGGAAAAATGAATCAGTGCTGCCGTCAGATTCTAGCTGTCAGTTTTCCATAAAATCGAAGATAAAGAGCACCTTTGTGATAAAAATAAATTCCAACTGTTATGCTGCTCCTCATACCAGGGTGAAACAGAAGCTTGTCCCAAAATAATTACTATGGTCAATCCTTTCCCTAGAAACGACAGAGGCTAGCAACTGCAGAGTAGGGGGCTTTTTTATACACACACACACGCATACACACATACATACATACCTCGGATGTTCAGCAAGCTAGCACCTTGCTGAACATCCGAGGTACAGATGATAGGCCAAAGGATGGAAACATAAACTAGTAGTGTAGGGGTCCCACACAAAATGTAGGAAACGCTGATGCACTGGAAAGATGGGGACATGTACGCATTCATAATGTCCACAGAAGCCAGAAAGTCTCCATTAAGAAAAGACATTGACAAACCGTGGGGATTTAATGCTAAATTTCTGGGCTCAAATTAAGACTTCCAAAACGGAGATCCAGAATGGGGTGAATACCACATCTGGGTTTTGTGAACCGAATGGGTTGGGGTAAAGTCTATAAAAATGTGATGCCAAAGGCCCAACTCAGGGATGTGCTAAAGATGTGGTGAAAACAAGGAGGTGGCAGGGAGATAAATTTCAGTTTTCAGCCCTTGGATGCCACCACCTGGACCCAGGAATCTGAAATGCAAGTGTCCGCAAAGGTTAATTACACCCCCTTAACTTTGAAATATAGGGGGCAACACTATCTGCAGATGAAGCAGCTTCACATTCAATAGGCCATGAATATTAAAAACGCAGTAGTCACAGAACATCATTATGCACTCCACCTTTAATAATTGGTGAAAACCAAGTCTTTGGCACTTTGAATCCAAAAATGGCTGACACCTGGAATGCTCAAGTTTGGGAGCCATCAGGTTAAAAAAAAAACACACCTTCTCCCCAAGTCCCCTTTATGTGGTCCTGGCAACACAACTTTTAAGTCATACTGGACATAGATGATGATAGAAAAGTCTAAATATGACTCCATGTGGAGAGGGGTAAACACATTGTCCAGGTGCTGAGTGAAGCAAAGTGCAGCCCTCCCCTTTAAGGGTTGAGGTATTTCGTTATTGTTTCTTTACCTCTTCTCTGCTCTACCTTTGCGCTACATTCTCTCTCTCTCCCTCTGATGCTAGTACTGCAGGCTAAAGCCATCTACTGTCTTTTTAGCAGACCTTTCCTTGCCAGTGGTGGAGGAAAAAGAAGGGGACAGGCAGGCAGAACTGGTGTCAAAGCACAGCTCTGGAGAGGTAGTCCGGGTGGGCTGCAAGCTCACGCTGGTCTGGACAAAGTTGGCTTTTGTGGCAGGCCAGGTTTAAGGATGTGTTGCCATCGCTCCACACCTGCTCTTTGCTTGAGCTGGGGCACAAGTGGCTTGACATTGAAATGCCGTGCCAATAGACTGCCCAAATAGTTGGCCCCAAACCCTTACTATTCACTATCCTTGCTGTTGAAGAGGTTGGCAAAGATCCAAAATGTGTACATATGCGCTCTTTTATTTTTATTTTTTGGAGGCACATCAAGTGCAGCTAGAAAAAAAAAAAAAAGAAAACGATGGATGGGGCAGGAAAATTAAAATAGTAACATTTCCTTTGTATAGTCCCTAGCAGAGAAGAGGGATCTCTCATGTGGCCAACTTCCAATGTACAACTTGAAAGCCTGCTAGGTGCACAAGAGAGCGAGTTGCAGAAACAGGACCTGGAAAACGACCTCAGCACTGGAGCAATAACTCTATTAGGAAACCCCAGACATACTGGCTCGACCTGAATAGCAGAGTCCTGCTTGACTGGAACATAGATGGGTAGCTACGAATGACTGCAGGACTGTTGGAGAGAACACCTGTGTAGATAATGAAATGTGAAACTGTGCCCATTGGCTGATGGTAGAGACTTCTAGGATTTTCAGTAGGCGGACCTGAATCTACTAGCAGCTGTTGATGGCTGAAGATACTTCCAGAAATTCAGGGCTTTCGCAGAGAGATCAACAGTATACTAAATTAACTGGGAAAATATGTTCTCACCAGTTCAAAGGAGATACTTCTATGATTTCAGTATCTTGCATGAATCTACCAGCAGCTGTTACAAACAAAAAGAAAAAACACATCCACACTCTTCAGGACACTAGCAAAAACTAGGGTAGGGTTATCCTTTGACGGTCAATTTTTTTTAGCCAGTGTCCATTTCTCCTTTTGGTAAAATTCAAAGGCTTAAAACTTCCTCAATGGGCTAGAAGAAACAAAATACGATAAATGAAAGCACTAGGTCAGCAGAAGATTCTAGCAATTTGTATTTGAGTTGCTGAATGACTGACATTTTCCGACATTTGAAGCTAGCTACAGAAGCGTTTATGTTATTCAACGCAGTTGTAGGAGATCACAATTTGTAGATGCGGATAAGCATTGTAAACCGCTACAACAGAAATTATTCAACTACAAATCTCTGCTACAGTTTCTAGAATGACACGGCTCTAACAGTGCTGCTATCAAATGCAGGGGCACTCAAACGCATGAATTTGAATGCAAATCACAGCAAATGCTTGGCTTGCTACTCTGGCGCAATGTTTCAATACAAAATCCTAGTTTGACTGGGGGGGGGGGGGGGGGGGGTTTAGGAGACAGCAGGATTGCCTCGAGGATAGTTTTTCAATCCAATGAGGATAGTTTTTCAGAGGGAGGGAGGGAGGTAGAGACTGCCGCCCATGTGAAAGAGGTGTGTATCTCAAGGTTGTGTACGAAGTTAAGGGGAAGACCTCAACTTTTATCTTTCGAGTATGGTGGGTTGACTATGTGGGCTCTATCATCTATTATGTTCTGTGCTACTCTAGTGGAGTCAAGAAAAGTGACATCATCTAATCTTTAATATATTTAAAAATATGCACTTTCCATTATCCAACCCACCAGTAAAGTGCGTCGTTTTTGATAGCTGCGGCTGGTGCTCTCCTGGGTCAGAAGGAAAAGTTGAGAATGAATGCCAACCACTCATTTAAGCGTCTGAGTGTAACACTGAAATACTGACTGGCTATTACAGAAATATTAAAAATAGTTTTTGAAAAAAATAGACCTATAATCCTTAAAATGTCAGACAAAAGTCAAAAAAAGTTTTAAGAATACCATTTTAGACACTTTAAGACGTTTTAAAGAACAAATGGCATTCTGAGTCTGAAGTTGTTCTTTGCTGTAACCATTTCAAAGACTTGATTTTATTTTCAAGATGTTTAGAAAATCTTTAAAAAAAATTAACGTTTGCTAAAGTTGATATCCAAAGAGAGGTCATCTTAAAAAAAAAAAAAAAAAATGCAGTAATAACTCTCATGCTGAACTCAAGCCTTGCCTTTACTCTTGCATAGTTGTACGGGCATCTTTTCTGTACTGAAGTTGCTTACTCTACTGCATACTGTGTGCATTAAGCTGCATACACACTATACAATTTTCTGTAGATTTTTCCCCTTCAGATTTACCAAAACCATATAAATGTGAGGTCAAACCTTAAGAGTTTCAATTTGTATGCAATCAGGCAGGCCCTTGCACTACATGGTTTTGGTAAATCTAAAGGAAATCAGACAACAAAAGTTGTATGGGGTGTTAGAGGCTGCAGTAAGCCTCTGAAGTAAATAAAGCCTAGTACACACCATTTCATTTTTTTTTCCTTCAACCCAGCAGGCTGAAGAAAAACCAACTGAAAGGCTCAGGAGGAGCCGCTGTACTAACAATCCGATGTTGGCACAGTGATCTCCCCCGCTGAGCTATTGCGTTTTGACAGGGGGACTGCCACCCCCCGCCCCAACACACTGGTCATTGGTTGTCGATAGGCAGACCTTTATTGGTCATGCCCCTTCGACAAATGCCAGCCGAATGGCTGGCTTCTGTCGGACCAGCTGCCATACACACAAGCCGAATATCAGCTGGTTTCTATTAAACCGGCCGATGCCATCCGATATTCGGCTCGTGTGTTAGGCCCTTAAGATAAAGCCCTCCATATTGCCTGGACTTAGAGCATCAACTAACCCTTTCCTCCCCTTGTCCATCTTTTTCATCCATTGGATTTCCTTTCTTTCAATGGTGGAGAGACAGTATTAGTTTGCCCAGATGGAAGTGTAAAAACGTGTGCGCTACTCTGTTTGAAAACGCGTGTGTAAATAATGAGTAGAATGTACAGATATTACTATCTGTACTGTGTACTAACGCCCAAGTGTAACAATATCCAATATTAAAAAGATAAAGCTGCCACTCCTTGTAGTGTCCCACATACTGTACATAAACCGTGATAATCGCAATGTGCAGAAAAGCGCTATAAAGATATGCAATATATTAATAATAAACAAAACGAATATACAAATAAGCAAATTAATAATATATCCCAAGTGATGATATAACAGGTGGAAAAGTATCCTCAGAGCGGTCACCACAATTTACATAATATAAAACAATCCAGTGGGAAAAAAATAAAATAAAATCACATATAAATGTGCCAATTTAAGAACAAACGTGACTATGAATGAGCCCAGGTTCACATTGATGGGATTTGGCATGCGATTTGACATGTCAAATCGCATGCCAAATCGGCAGCTACAGCTTCAATTAATTAAATTAAATATAAAATTAATTAATATAAAAACATACCCACAGCATGGCTACTTTCACACTGGGGCGGGGAGGTGTGCTGGCAGTATAGCGGCACTATTTTTAGCGCCGATATACCGTCGTTTTTGCCGCGATATTCGGCCGCTAGCGGTGCGGTTTTAACCCCGCTAGCAACCGAGAAAGGGTTAAAACCGCCCGCAAACCGCTGCTACAGCAGAGGTTTGCAGGCGGTATCCCATTGATTTCAATGGGAAGGAGCGGTATTACACACCGCTCCTTTCACCGCTCCAAAGATGCTGCTTGCAGGAGATTTTTTTTCCTCCCGTCAGCGCATCGCCTCAGTGTGAAAGCCCTCGGGCTTTCACATTGAGAATGCTGGGGCGGGATTATTTCAGGCGTTATTTATGCGCTATTTTTAGCGCTAAACCGCCTGAAATACACCTCAGTGTGAAAGGGGCCTAAGACCGTGCCATGCAGTAATAAGCGAAAAAATTTGTAGAAAAATACAAATAAAACATTAATGCTAATAAAAATAATTTCTAGAAATGAGGGACCTAATAATCCTCCACTTATTACTGCATTGCACAGTCTTACTGTGTCTATGTTGTATATTAATGGGGTATTGGAGCTGTATATACATAATTATTATTATTATAAACCTATTTATGTATTTTTTATCTACAGTTCTGTTAATACATTTTTTTCCCTTTAAGGGTTATGCCATTTGCTCAATTCCATGTTAATTGGGAGCACTGGACATTATGTACTTATTTGCGCTATATATTGCAATGCCATAATTAGGATTCTATTAACCTCTATGTATTTTGTCCTAAATCTATATTTGGAGTTGGTGCCATTTTTTATTCAGTTATTGTGGTAAAGGATTAGAAATCTCCATTTGCTTCTTGTTACGGCTCCTATGGTAACCGGAAACCCATTTAATCTCAGCGATTGTCACCCAGCCTCCGGCCCCTGATAAAGTAATGTGTAAAGTGACGCAACTCGTCGGCAGGAGCTGGGTGACATCACTTCCGGTCACGGCTGAGATCGGAAGCTCGGATTGTGTTAGCGTCCAGCTCGTGTGAGACCCCTTCTTGGTCTCAGCTTCTGCTGGATATCAGAAATTTTAACCGAGTTTCTGCATTGTTTGTTTAATAAAGTATTTGTTGATACTACAAGAAGAGGAATTTCATTGGGGGGGGGGGGGCGTGTCCGGATGGAAGAGGGAGCAGACGTGTGAGACTTCAGCTCTGTCTTCCGAGTGGCATCCTAAGCCCGATTTGCACCGGACCAAACTTCTAAATACTTCCCACGGTAGTGGGAACATTCCAGGCTAGCACCCATGGTGAAATACGGGCCACCCACGCCAGCATCCGTGGCGGGACAGCTGGCCCGATTCAGATGGCAAGATGGCTCCAGGACACAGGCAGAGCAGCCTGGCACGCTGTTGCATCCACCCATCTCCACTCCTCACAAGAAATCACAGGCTCTGGTGAGTGAATCTGCCCCTGCTCCCCACAGTGCACAGCCAGACCCCCTGCAGTCTCAGGACTCCCCCCATAGACAGTGGGGGTGGCTCAGGCCCTGATTCCCCTCCTGCTGAGCCCACCCTGGCCTCCATCATGCATGCTATACAGGACTGCAAGGCCTCTCTCACTGCACAGATTGCATCAGTACGCATGGACTTTTCTCTCCTAAAGCAAGATGTGCAAAATTTAAGGGACAGAGCTGGGGAGGCTGAGGAACAGATCAGCTCCCTTGAGGATGTTGTTCACCCCTTAGCTATCATGGTGATGGATCAAACAGGAGAAAAGACGGTCCTCCGCACCAAAATCGACGATTTGGAAAATCGTTCGAGGAGGAACAACCTCAGCTTCGTTGGTTTCTCTGAAAGGGCGGAGGGCTCCCAACCAGAAAAATTCCTATATAATTGGCTGAGACATTTTTGGGACTGACGCACCATCCTTTTCACATGTCATTGAGCAGGCCCACCGCACCCCTCCGCGTCCCCCCCTTCTGGAGCACCCACACGATCCATAATAGCAAGGATCCTCAACTTCCAAGACAAAGTTGCTATTCTGCACCTGGCCCGGGAGAAGGATCCACTTAAATACACTGGCAACACCATCTCAGTGTACCCCGATTTTTCAGCAGATGTCCAGCGACAATGCACCTCCTTTGCGGCAATGAAGGCCCACCTGTGTACGGAGGGCCTCTCCTACGCCATGCTTTTTCCCGGCAAGCTGCACATCATTTATGAGGGTAAAGCGCACTTCTACAACAACCCCAAGGAGGCTATGGCCTGGCTCAATGATCGATACAGAGTTCTTCCTAGGCACAGGGCTGCCTAATACCTGTGGTCCTAGGCCCCTGCATTCTCCTCTATGTTTGCCTTGATCTGATTATGGATATGTCCATCCTTCCATTTTGGAGAACTTGTTTACCTTGACTGCACTGTCTGATCAGGATTTTCATTAAGGTATGGTACGCCTCCCTGCAATAGGCCTGAGAACTATTACCCTGCCATCTTTAATCCTAATAGACTGAACTTCCTCCTTATTAACAGGCCTATCCCCCCCTACAACTTCTGCCGGTTGTTTACTCTGCAATCTACTGCATCCGCTGTTGGACGGTGATGCTTTTCACCCCTACACTGCTGCTCGGGAGTCACTCTGTACTCCACTACACCCCCTGTACCAGTTAGTGGCGAGGCCACGGTACAGCTCTCCTTCAGCTTAAGGAGGGGGGTTTTCGTTTTACAGTTCAGGGATCAAAGGCTCGCTATGTTGGGGTTGGCCGAGCGGGGAGGGGGGCAAGGGATTTTATCTGGACTTTGTTGGTGTTTTTTTTCTTTTTTTTTTCTACGTTACCTTTTGCACTCCTATATTTTTTCTCAGGTTGCTGCCTATGGCGGACTATTCATGTTTTTTATTATTTCATTGCTGGCTCATGATGTCCTGATGGCGGATCCATGCACTTTTTTTTACTCATGGGCATGTATGTGCTTCAGGTGGCGCGACCTGTCTGGTCATTTATATTCTTGTATGCATGTTACTTTGTGCTCATTTACTACTGTATGTTTTACAATGGCAAAGTCCCCAAGGATAGTCTCCTGGAATACTAGAGGTCTGAATGCACCCCAGAAGAGAACTTTGGTCTTTTCAGTATTAAAAAAATGTCACCCTCACATCATCTGCCTCCAAGAGACTCACCTTACAGGCTCTAAAACAAGGGCCCTAAAACGCCCGTGGTTGTCAAACTCCTATCATGCCACTCATACTAATTACTCCAGGGGGGGGGTTTCCATCCTTCTAGCCAAATCTCTCCCGGCTGAGACGTACAAGTTAAAACCGACCCGGACGTACTTTGCTAATTTCTACTGTGACCTTTACCCTGGTGAACATTTATGTGCCCCCCCCCCCCCCGATTTCGGTGGAGGTACTCTCTAGACTGTCACTTCAGCTGCTGACTAGAACCCTGGCCCCTTACTTTATGTGGGGGACTTTAATGCTATATTAGATCCAACTATGGACCGCCTGCATGGTGGAGGTAGACCCTTTCCCTCTTTTCTAGACTGGGCACAGGTTCATGGCCTTACAGAGGTGTGGCGATTGAAACATCCTGATGTACGCCACTTTTCCTGCCATTTGGATTCTTTCTACACCATGTCCAGACTGGATATGGCGTTTGCTCCAGCTGAGACCCTGTCTGTTGTGTCTGCCATTTCATATCTGTCTAGAGGGGTTTCTGATCATGCCCCTCTCTCTGGATCTCCTCCTGCTCCCAGGTCCGGGACCTGCCATTTGGCACCTGAACTCCTACTGGTTAGAGGACGAGATAGTGCAGGGAGAATGCAGGAGAGGCATCACAAACTATTGGAGGGATAATCTGGGAAAAGTAGACCCTTCCACTGAATGGGACGCGTCTAAGACAACTCTGAGGGGCACTTTCATGTCCATCACAGGGGTCTTGCACAAAAATAACCGGATACTTACAGAAGAACTTGAGACTGTTATGGTACGTGCTGAGTCTGCTTATGCCTCTAACCCTGCCTCCGACATGAGGGAGGCATGGTTACAGAGCCGTAGGGAGTATGAACTCCGTCTGTTAGATCTCACGCAAAAACGCATGTTGCATGCCACGCAAAAATCGCTTGAACATGGTAATAAAGCCGGACGCCTCTTGGCATATCTGACTAGACCTGACCATTCTCCCATTTCCATCCCACATATCCTTACTGCTCAAGGCCCCATTAGCGACAATCCAGGGGATATCCTAGACTCCTTTTTATGCTTTTACAAAGACCTGTATACCTCTAGGGTTGACTACGATGACTCCCAATTGAATGACTACTTGGCTGACATCTCTCCCCTCCTTGTCAATGGAGGGGCGTGATGTGCTGGATGCACCCATCTCAGTTGAGGAAATTGCTGCAGCCATTTCACAAATGCCTGCACATAAAACTCCGAGCCTAGACGGTTTCCTTTTGTGCCCCTCTCTTTTGCGAACCTATAACAAAGCTCTAGATGTCGGGATTCTCGCCCCAACGATGCGAAAGGCTTTGATTGTACTTCTATTAAAACCCTGTAAGGACCCACTTAAATGCGAATCTTACCGTCCAATTTCTCTTATTAATGTGGACGTTAAGATTCTGGCCAAAATATTAGCAAACCGTTTGAATACTGTAGTCACGTCCTTGGTCAATAGTGACCAAGGGGGCTTTATCCCCGGCAGGTCCACCAGAATGAATATCCGCAGGCTGTTTCACAACCTGCAATATCCACATGACTATCCTCCCACTCGTGCTATTGTGTCTTTGGACACTTGCAAGGCATTCGACAGTGTGGAATGGCCATATCTGTCTCGGGTGTTACTGATGTATGGCTTTGGCCCCTGTGTTGTAGCATGGATAAAACTCCTTTACACCTCCCCGGTAGCTCGGGTGCGGGTCAATTCCTCCATCACTGACCCCTTTCCGATTACTAGGGGCACACGACAGGGGTGCCTGTTGTCACCCCTCTTGTTTGCCCTGGCCATGAAGCCGCTTGCGGTTCGCATTCGCTCCTCCCCCTCGATTAAAAGACTCCCAATTGCTAATATAGAGGAGCGCATTTCACTTTATGCGGATGACACATTGATGTAGCTGGCTGATACTAATGACTCACTTCAGGCCCTGTTGGTGGCGATTAATACCTTTGGAGACTATTCTGGCTTCCGGGTGAATTGGGAGAAGTCTAGTCTTTTCCTCCTAGACGTGGCTGAGCCTCCCCTGATTCACCCAGATTCCAAGCTTCAAGTGGTATCCTCCTTTAGGTACCTTGGGGTTCTGGTGAAGACCCCTTTATCTTCATATGTCGCCAACATCCTCAAAATGATCTACCTACCGAGATTACTCGATATCCTTGCCAATTCCCCTTGCAAAATACCTAAATCTATTTTTAAACGCATAGATTCAATGTGTACTACTTTCCTGTGGAAGGGTGGCTCCCCCAAGGTAGCACTTGAAGCACTACAGTTGCCAGCGCACTTGGCAGGCCTGGCATTTCCCAACTTCTTTCTATATTATTTGGTATCCCAGTTGGTGCACATCCACGATTGGCTGTGCCCGGTTTCGGCCAATGCCTGTACCTCCACGGAGGGAGCCATCGCATCTTTCCCTGGAAACCCTACATAATAATATTATCTACAGAGGCCGGGTCCCCGATCGCCCCGGAACCTCCCTACTTGCCACTTCCCTTTCCTCTTTCAGTTATATTGTCACAAAAGTATCCAGGCAAACCTGGCTGAAATCTCCCAACAACCCCCTGTGGTTTAACCCTAATCTGCAGGAACTATACTCCCTTCCTGATCCCAATCGCTGGTACTCCAGGGGGGGTTAAATATTTATGCCACCTGTACAACGCTCGGGTCTTTAAATCTTTTTCTCAGCTACGTTTAGACTTCGATCTACCAAGATCGTACCTATTTTATTACTACCAGCTCAGGCATGCTATTCGTGCCCAGTTCGGCTCCCTGGATGATCCCACTGACTTGCCCCCGTTGGAAAAACTGCTCAGACAGCCAGATCCCACTAAACTTGTCTCCACCTATTATGCAGCCCTAATGACTGACTTTAACCCCAGGTTTCACAAAGCTCAAGTAAAATGGACCTCTCTGGACATCTCCCTGGTAGACTAGGACTGGTCAGAATTTAGTGATACGTATAAAACCTCTGTTATTGCTTCCCGGGACCGCATCATACAGGTCAAAATTTTTCATCAAACCCATCTCACACTGGCTAGGTTACACAAGATGGGTCTCCTGCCCTCGGCTGCCTGTTTCCGCAGCTGTGGCCAAGAGGCCAAATTTCTTACACTGCTTCTGGACATGCCCGGTAGTCCGGGACTTCTGGGAAGAAGTGGGTGCTTTCATCTCATCAGCGCTAGGCCCCCCAAACATAATCCACCCCAAGAACTGCCTATTAGGCATTTTTGGCAAATTACACCTATCATCACATGCCAAGAGACTGCTCCGTATACTCTTCTTCTATGTTAAAAAAGCTATTTTACTGTCCTGGAAGGGCGCACAGACCTCTCTGAAATCCCTCTGGTTAAAACTTATTAATGACGCTATCACACTGTATAAACTTACTTTTGAACTCCGGAAGTGGAACAAAACCTTCCACATAATTTGGGGTAGATGGTTGGCTAGTCCGTTAACCCTCTCCCAGCACCGATTGTACTACTCTTGCTTGACCATTGATGGGCCGTGCCTCAGGGATCTCTAATGTCTGGACCTCCGCTTTTGCTATATCCCGGTATTATACCTGAGCCTTTTACCATTGTGCCTACTTTATATTTTGCACTGATGTCAGTTTATTTTTCTATGTTTGAGTGTATTGCCTAATGTTTAATACCAGGTTGTCTGGTGGTATTGTTTTTTTTTGTATGTTTCTTTCTGTTTGATGGTGTGTTTTAAATCTAATAAAAATATAAAAAAAAAAAAAAAAAGAGAGGAATTTCATTGTTTCCCTTATGTGTGAGCCGATTGATCATCCGATGGAGTGACGGAGACAGCATGGAAACTTGCGTCTTATTCATGGCCTGATATTCTCCTTTCTACGGCGAGCAGCAATTGCACATATTGGTGGATGTCACTTTTTCCTGGATTGAGCACTGGACTGCATGAGCAATATTGCATCACTGGAATTTGAACTTTTTCAGCACTGTCACTCAGAATTGTGTTTATTCTGATTACTTTTGCACTGGACTCCATCTACATTGCATCTTTTAGCCTAGGTTCACACTGCTGCGGGGTTGAAATTGTGCGAGTTCAGCTGAACTCGCACGATTTCATACTCACATGTCCGTCCGATTTCGGGGGTGATTTCAGAGACATCTGTGCGAGGATACTTTTCCACCTGTTATATCATCACTTGGGATACATTATTTACTAATTTGCATATTCGTTTTGTTAGCCATTATTAATATATCGCATATCTTTATGTTGATATAGCACTTTTCCACACATTGCGATCATTATTAGTTTACTCAGAACGCCAACTCATCCAGATTGACACCCGCCCATCAAGGTATTTTGATATTTGCATAACTCCTCCCAAGAGTCAGGCCCATACTTCATGGCAATGGGTCTAAAATAAGGTAATGAAACTTTTTTTATATAAATGTTATTGGAATGAAAAAAATAAAAAAATAAATAAATAAATAAAAGTATAGATCCAATATACAAACAAATAATGAAGTACCTGTACACAATCCTGCCAAGTGTGCCGGACCACTTTCCTTAACTTGCTTAACAAATATGGTGTCCATTGGCTCCAGTCGGTTTCGTTGCCTTCCTAAAAGAAAAAACAAATATATATTTAATATTTTAACTTTGAATAATCCACTGCCATAACTATAGAAGTTTTAGAATATATTGCACAGCTTAGAAAGGCAATGTAAGTACTTGATGGCCGATATGAACTTAACAAATCTAAAAAGAAAGTATACCACACAAACCAAAATGATCAGATATGCTACAATATATTACTTTTTTTTGCTTCGATATGCTTTATGATTTAAAAATAGGAAGTATGCAGACACATACAATCTTTGAGAGAGAGTCAACCAAGGTTTTTAAAGAAAGAGTCCTTAACAATATAAGTTGCATTGTAAGACTGCAGTGTTCACATAAATTAACTTTTTATTAGGTTATATAAATCTCAGAAGAGAAACTGGGGGCGTTCATGTGGCAAAATAAAGAAAGTTGACCATTTATAAAGCTCAAAAATTGGAGTGTCAGACAACCCAAATCTAATATTTTATTTCTAGATTAATCCTGGGAGTGTTAAAGTGGTGGTAAATCCTTACACACACCCAGTGAAGGGACTATCCTCAGATGATACCGTGTTTCCCCAAAAATAAGCCCGGGTCTCATATTAATTTTGGCAACCAAAAACACAGTAGGGCTTATTTTTTGGGTAGGGCCTACCATTGAATCCCCTGCTGACAGAAGAGGAGAGAGGCGGGGGATCATCTGAGCGTGGCTCGGGGCTTCCATGGCCCGCCTGAGCTCTCTTACCCGCGCCAAGCTTTGCAGGGGGGGGGGGGATCCCCCACTGACAGCTGGGAGAAGAGGAGAGCAGCAGGAGGTCAGCTGAGCGGCGCTATAGGACGGTATTTTACTCAATTATATTACAGAAACACTCACCTTTTACATATAATACTGTAAATCGAGAGGATTCTAGCAGTTTAAAACCACTTTAAACTAGGGCTTATTTTGGGGGTAGGATTTATATTGCAGCCCTCCTGGATAATCAGGGTAGGCCTCATTTTCATAGTAGGTTTTACATTCGGGAAAACGTGGTACACAGATGACACAAATCCTCCCACATAAGTGGTACCCGTCTATCTGCACTCTCTTTTTTCTACAACCGTTCAAAATGCTGAAATAATAAGCTTGTCTGGGAGTTCATAAAAAGGGTATGGAGAGCTGAAGTTACACTCTGTAGAGCTCAGTGGCCCCAAAAAAATTTTAAAAAGTGCCCAAAGTGTCCCATATGTCCGCTGCAATGTCGCAGTCCCGATAAAAAACGCAGATCGTGGCCATTACTAGTAAAAAAATATTAAAAATGCCATAAATCTAACCCGTTTATAGAGGCTATAACTTTTGTGCAAACCAATCGATTTTTTTAAACAGAAACATTATATATATATATATATATATATATATATATATATATAATCGGCCTAAACTAAGGAAGAAATTTGTTTTTAAAAATAGAAGATATTTATTATAGCAAAAAATTGTGTTTTTTTTTTCAAAATTTACGCTTTTTTTTTTTTGGTTTATAGCACAAAAAAAAAAAACTGCAGAGGTGCTCAAATACCACCAAAAGAAAGCTCTAGTTGTGGGGGAAAAAAGGAGGTCAATTTTGTTTGGGTACAGCGTCACATGACCGCGCAATTGTTGTCCTGGTCAGGAAGGGGGTGAATCCCTCCGGGGCTGAAGTGGTTAAAAAAGGTCAGCTGTGACTCCCTATGGAAGGCTCATGTAACCCATTACTGGGCAATAACTTCACAGGTGAAGTCCTCAGAACCAGAAAGTACAAAACAATTTCTAAAGTCCCTTTATAATAACTTGGGGTTAACCGCTCTATCAATATTTGTACCATGATAAGAGTCTACTGACCCATGAGGACCGGCTAATTATTTAATAAAATGTTTTGTCTGTAAAATGAACGCTTCTTTATTCATTCCCATGTCCTCATCCGAAAAGCACTTTTCACTGCAATTTTAGACGCCAGATTGAGTTTTATGCTCGAGTAGGCAAATGTCTGCCAATCAGGATCCAATTTCAATAGGATAGTCATCCATGAAGCAGGATGGGGTGTCCAAAACACGGCAAGCTTACTAAATGGCTGGACCTCTTACAAAGCAGGAGAACATTCGGTGCTTGTAAGCGAGTCAAACAAAGTCCAAGCTTCCACTGTGGGCTTGCAGGTCGTCTTTGAAGACACACCTGTCCTCATGTCATTATTTCCATTATTTAAAGGGGATCAGACCTCGATTTTCAGATATTAAAAATCAGCTTTCATCTAGACTAGAGGGACAACACACTGGGTCAGTGGTTAGCACTGCTTTTCTCATGCTGGTTTCCTGTGTTGGGGTTATACCGGGACACAATAAGCTTGGACATTCCCTGCCAATACATCTATAAAACAGGTAAAGTTATATTTATATACAATTTATTTTTGTGATCTGCAGAAGTAACTGTAAGACCCCTTTCACAAGAGGACCAATCGGGTCTGCCCGCTGGCATCCGATCTGCTAAAAACAGACAGATGGACATCCCCATCCGTCCAGCGGACCGGATGACATACGGACCGGACCCCCCATAGAGAAGAGCGGGCTGTGTCCGTGTCTGCTCCCCAGAGCAGACCCAGGCCAGTCACCCACCTGCTCAGTGGGGATCAGCGGACAGATCCCCCGCTGACCAGGAAGATCCGCTTGGCGGAGTCCGCCTCGTCTGCAGGGGGCCTTATAGCACAAATCCATAGTCTGTTAAAGTACCTATAGTAAAACTGTATAACCTGTAACTTTTCAGAGCCTACATATTATGCCAAATGCTCCATTAAGGAATAATCAACACTCAGGCTTAGTTTACACTTGCAGTTGGGGGCTAAAAACAGATAGCTAAGCTGTTTTTACCATCCCTCCAGGCTGCAAAGCAAGCAATGGGCACATGGCGTGGCATGACAAGAACTATCCCCGTCGTCATGTTTGGCAAGCAGTAAAAGTGGTTGCAGCGCAGTGGTGTGGGCAATTTACATTGCCTCAATGCTTTTTACCTTTATGCATTGGAGTAAAAAAAACCTTCAGTGCTGCAGGGTGCCCCCCAGACCCCCCGCCCCCTTATTCTTACCAGAGCCTGATCTGATCCAGTGATGCACTGCTGTCTCCCTCCTTATTGGGCCGATTAATAACAGCGGCAGCCATTGGCTCCCGCTGCTGTCAATCAAATGCTGTGACGAGGGAGTGGGGGTTAAGCGAGTTGCCCGGTCTGCATCAAGGCGCAGTGCCCTCAGGGAACGTGGCCTGGAACGCTGGCAGGGGGCCCGAGAAAAGAAGGATCGGGGCTGCTCTGTGCAAAAACATCATACAGAGCAGTTAAATATGACATTTTTTTTTTTTTTTGTAAAGCCTAAAATAACAAGTGTCACTTGAATGCCACCTCATCGCCTGTCAAAAGCTACGTGTTTCAAAGCGTTACCACCTTAAAATGCATAGCCACACCCCCTTTATGCCTCCCAGCATGTGACATCATCGGTCAAGGTCCCATGCTGTCAGAATGACTCCAGAGCTTGTATATCCTCCTCTTATTGGCAGTTTCTGCTCCCCATCATCCTTGCACTGCTTGGGTTTATGGATGACAGCAACATAGCTTACTACATGCGCTTTTTATTCTACTACACGCAAATGGTTTATTTGCTTTTTATTAATAAATTGGTCTTACATACTGCACTTGGAAGTGCCCTCTTGTGTTTTTTTGTTGAGGTTTTTTAACCCTTTTACTGCCACCAATGTAAAGGTAACTGCAGAACAGCAGCTGAAGCAACCATGAACTTTAGTAGAATATGACCCCCTAGACTTAGCGGACTGATAAAAAGCTGTGATTAGCAGATGACAAGTTGCTGATTGCAGCCATTCATAACAAATGTAACAGCTGACTGGCTGCTACATAAACACTGTCAGCAGATTTCTCATTGGTTACTGAGCAAGCATTGCGGCTTTTAACTTTTATTAACCCACATTGCTATACAGATTTACACTACATGGAGTCCTTCTCTTCCTCCTTCGTGGTTTATGTTGTGGCATATTTACGGAGATACCTATGAGCTTTTGGGAGATCACTGCACAGGTTGCCCACCAGTACCTATATGATGATCCATTGGTCACACAAGCACATATGACCTCAGATAGTTAGGGGTCACAGTTATCTGGCAAGAGGCTTGTGATTTATGGGAGGTTGATGAAAGAATCACTACATTGGATAAGTATTTAAATTTTCTTCAAAATGTTATGATTTTATCTGGATGTGGACTTTCACTTTGATATTTTGGTGTTAAAACTGTAATAATGGGAATATTTCAAGGGTTGTGTTGCTTATATCACTTTGCATATAGAACATTGCTTAAAGGGCCAGCACAGCATACATTATATTTGATATCATGTATTCTGATATTTTGAGCTCAGCTTATCTAAGTTAAAGGAGAAGTATGGCCAAAGCTTTTTTAGCTATGCTTCTACTATGGATCAGTTTGTTCTGCACTCCTGTAATCCGTTTTCAGCTGACAGTGGGCTGTGGCCCGCTGTCGGCTGAAGTCACAAAGCCAGTCCAAGCTCCTGAAAAGATCTCAACAATATGGTCGGTATCCGCCCAGAAGCCTGGCTCAGCCTCTCAGCAAACCGCCGAGAGCCAGAGCCAGCCCCAGTACTCCAGCGAGAGGGAAAGAAGAGCAGAGAGCCGCTGACTGACAGTCCCGGCTCTCTGCTCAGATTGGAGGGGGAGAACTTAGCAATAAGCAGTGTTTGTTCGCTCTGTTCTCACTGAAGAGCCGGCGGGGACAGATAGGAGTATTGGATCAATGCTGCAGCCAGCTAGGCGAGTACAATTTATTTATTTTTTTTAATTATCTTTTAATACTGCTTAGAGTTGATACATATAGAAAAATCTTTATTGTACATTAGAGGTAAATTGACATTTTAACCACTTCCGGCCCAAGGATGTCATATGACGTCCTGGACCTTGAGTGAATATATCTGAACGATGCCTGCAGCTACAGACATTATTCAGATATAATTGTTTCAGCCAGTAATTCCCTTACATGTAAAAGCCATCATAGCGGCTGTTTAGTTGCTGAATTGCTTTTACAGGTGGCGGGAGGTGGCGGGAGGGGACGGCCATCTCTATGACCCTCCGGCGCCAGCTGGGAAGCCGAGATTTTTTTATTTTTTTTAAGGCTTTAGCATAGAGGAGAGATGTGGAGACTTATAGACCCCAGATCTCTCCGTAAAAAGGACCGGTCATGCCCTATTACTATTACAAGGCGTGTTTACATTTCTTGTAATAGGAAGAAAAGTGATCAAAAAAATATTAATTAAAAGGGAAAGTAAAAATAAAACAAACAAAATGTATTTTAAATTGCCCCCATCCCCTCGTGCTTGCACACAGAAACGAACGCATATGTAGGTTGCGCCAGTAAATGGCGCTCAAACCACACGTGAGGTATCGCCATGAATGTTAGAGCGAGAGCAATAATTCTAGCACAAAACCTTCTCTGTACCTCTAAACTGGTAACCTGGAATATTTTTTTAAAGCAAACATATTGCCAATTAGCAATTACATGTGATGGCTGCATTCGTTTTCTTTTTTAGGCTCTTTTTTTCATCTGGTGATCCAGCCAGAAAATCTGTTTTTCAAAAGAAAAAAAAAAACTCTAGCAAATCAGAAGGGCTGCCAGTATGTTGTGTAACGTTTTTGTTTTTTCTAAACGAAAAGCGACAGGAGGGGGGGTGGAGACAGACACAGGAGCTGACAGGCAGGGAGGGAGGGGAGGAGCACAGAGGAGAGCTGTGGATGAGGGGGGGACGTAAGCTGACCACTGTAGTCAGGGCTCAATAGCCCTGGTTATCGTGGTCAGCTCACAGAGGGGGACACAGGAAGTGGCAGGATCAGCCAGCTTTTGTACAGTTTAGAGTGGGGCAGATTAGACAGCACAAGCACTGGGCTGTTTATTCTGCTATAAATGGAATAGGAGCTCTATTTTTTATTTTTTTGGGGGTTACAAACACTTTAATAATATCACTTGAGTAATGTGCAAGGCTCGTGTCCCCTTTTTATTTCTTGTACAGAGTTTCCATTGGTTCTCCCTGACCCCTGGAGGGCAGCAAGGCCTGTGCGTCTACCTGGAGCTATAGCGATCATGTGTAACATCCACCACCATTGCATTACCCTCGAGCGCAGGAGACTTTTTTGTGTTGTTATATTGGTTAACTGTATCCAAGACAGTACTCAACTGTGCACAAAGGACAATGATGTCCAGTAGCCCATCGCAACCAATCACACACTTCCTTATGACAGGTCAGGGCGTGTAGAAGGTGACGAAGATTTGTCACTGCTGTGGTAATACAATATCACTCTGCAAAGTATTAAACAAGGTGAGTGACTTGTGAAAAATGGCCCAAAGCATCAACAAAAACTGCCCTGCTCTTCTCTAACAAGGAGATGTTAAGATGGCACACTTACCAAAAAACGACAACAGTTATCCAGCCACACCGCATTCCTGGGATGACAGACTATTCTTAACTGCTACACACTGGAACATTTCTGACATAGGTGGAACGTCAGGCCCCGCAGTCTCCAAGCTGCGAACGCTTTCTTATAAAGAATGTCCTTCACCTGCTAATAACCCGACTGCAAGTAAATTCTTAGTAAAAACTGAGACTGTACAGGAGAAAACGCTTCGGCTATGACTAAGTGTACAACTGTAGTGAAAAAGCTTTTTATAATCATCAGCGGGGACACAGTCAACCTCTCTACTGCCAGGCATACAGCCTTAGCAATGGTGTGAACTGGGCGCCCTCTTGTGGTAGTAATCCCATATTACACAACTGTACTTGTATGTTACTTATTTGAAGATTTGCCCACAGAGTACAATAGAAGGAAAGCCCATTATTTAGAATGGAAATCTAAAGAAAAAAGGTGTTGTGTGAAAAACAAAAATTATAGCCTATAGCAGGGATATGCAATGAGCGGACCTCCAGCTGTAGCAAAACTACAAGTCCCATCATGCCTCTGCCTCTGGGTGTCATGCTTGTGGCTGTCAGTCTCGCTATGCCTCATGGGTCTTGTAGTTCTGCAACAGCTGGAGGTCCGCTAATTGCATATCCCTGGCCTTTTCTAGTAATGACATTGCATGTGCATTATCCTTAAACATATAAGATGTTTTACTAAAACTGAAGCAGGAGAAATTTGAAACAACTCTAAAAATAAACCACCTTCCAAGTTTTTTTGGGTCAAAAACTTAAAGTGCTACTAAACCAAGGACCATTCACTAAATCTGGTCTGCTACAGTACACAGGATATGGAAATGCAATTATTTTAGTAAATCTAAACTGATAAATACATTTTCTCATCAGCAGTATATAGCAGTCTTGCGACTTCTAGAAGAAGAGTTTTCATTCTACTCTGACTACCCTGTGTCTGCAGGACCCCTGACCCTCTGTCTGGACAATGCCGATTGGCCCTGTGCTTATCACATGCATCCGATCACCTGATCTGCCAAATTACAGAGGTACCATATAAATACTAGGCTGCGTGAGGATCAATTCATGACCCCATGCACGCCCAGACGGATGGTTACTATGTACGCACGGTCCAATGTGAGTACAGAAACCAACTATCCAAGTTGCTATAGGGTTGGTTTAGATAATAATTATTCCAACATATTCATTTTAAACTACATATAATACAATTCTTTGATAATTTATTTTGTTTATAGAGGCCCTACCTCTTGCATAATTGCAGTTGGGTATTAAACTATATTGAACCTATGGCTCCCATTAGCTACATTAGCACTCAGGATAAACAATGTCACAAGATACATACAATACTCCTTTTTGTCTTGGTTTGCTGGCACTTTTGTTCTTACACCTGTTAGTACACAGGGGCTGACGTCACTTATTTAACAAATTGTCACAATTATAGCGGGCTGATATTACTCAATTAAATTTAAATTCCAACTTTCTTTAGCACACACTACTTTATTTCCTTGACTGCCCCACCTGGGCAGCCCCTAATATGCACATTATTTCTCAGTTTCACCGCTGTAAATGTTATTATAATAGGATTTTTATAACAGCTTACCTGTAAAATCCTTTTCTTGGAGTACACCACGGGACACAGAGCTAGTCATTACATAATGGGTTAAGGGTCACCAGCGGTGATTGGACACTGGCACAACCAATGGAAGACAGTTCCCCTCCATATAACCCCTCCCATCAGGGAAGTACCTCAGTTTTGTAGCAAAGCAGTAAGGTTCCCATAAGAAGGGGGGGACCTCTGTGTCCCGTGGTGTACTCCAAGAAAAGGATTTTACAGGTAAGCTGTTATAAAAATCCTATTTTCTTTATCGTACACCACGGGACACAGAGCTAGTCATTACATAATGGGACGTCCCAGAGCAATGCTCATATGAAGGGGGGGAGACACAGATCAAAACAGGCCGCTTGCGGACCAGAAGCCCTATACTGCTGCCTGCAGCACACTTCGCCCGAAGGCGGAATCCTCATGTCCTTTCACATCTATTTGATAGAATTTGGAAAATGTATGGACTGAAGACCAAGTTGCAGCTTTACAGATCTGAGCCATCGAAGCCTGGTGGTGCACTGCCCATAAAGCACCTATCGCCCTGGTAGAGTGCGCCTTAACAGGAAAAGGAGGAGTCCTGTTCTTTAAACCATAAGCTTGAATAATTACTTGTCTAATCCACCTGGAAATGGTGGATTTTGATACCGTTTGGCCCTTCTTGGGCCCATCTGGTAAAATAAACAAAACATCTGTTTTACGTATCTGAGCGGTTGCTTGCAGATACACCTTTACCGCTCTCACTAGATCTAGAGAGTGTAATAATTTTTCCCCCGCCGTCCGCGGGTTTGGAAAAAAGGAAGGCAGAACAATGTCTTGATTCAAGTGAAAAGCCGACACCACCTTAGGTAGAAAAGCCGGATGGGGTCGTAGTACGATTTTGTCCTTGTGACAAATTAGATAAGGCTCTTTACCAGAAAGAGCTGCTAGCTCTGATACTCTCCTAGCAGAAGCTATAGCAATCAGAAAGGCCAACTTCCTACTCAATATAATTAAAGGAATATGGCGAATAGGTTCAAAAGGTTGAACCGTAGATACCACCTTCCAGGCCACTGGGAGGAAGGACTTTCCCTTCCGTAAATTCCTGGCTTCTAGCCACCAATCGAAGCTGTGGCGTACTTGTGAGGACAGGCGCATGGGTATATCCAGAGCTTGGCTCTTCCTGTTCCAGGAAGCTAAAATATTGCCTTGAAGTAGTCTCGAATGAAACTGGCCGTAAGGGACCGCCTCGAAGGAGGCTACCATCTTTCCCAATAGTCTCATGCAAAGGCGAATAGACGGCCTCTTGTTTGCTTTGACCTTGTAGATCAGGTCTTTCAGAGACTGTATCTTCGGTTCTGGCAGGTATACCCTGTTTTGGGCTGTATCTATGATCATGCCCAGGTACACTATCCTTCTTTGGGCCTGGAGAGAGGATTTTTGTAAATTTATAATCCATCCTAAATGCTCCAGGTATCCTACTGTAGTGTGTACAGCGTGACCCAATCCCTCCTCTGACTGATCTATTACTAGTAGATCGTCCAGATAGGCTGTTACCGCAATGCCCCGTGTTCTTAGGTTTGCTAACAGAGGAGCTAGCACCTTTGTGAATACTCTGGGCGCGGTGGCTACACCAAACGGCAAAGCCACAAATTGAAAGTGGCGATCTTCTACCGCAAACCTTAGGAATCTTTGGTGAGCGGGGAGGATGGGTATGTGTAAATGTGCGTCCTTGATATCTATGGGCGCCATGAATTCTCCGCCCTTTAAAGTGGCGGCCACGGATCGGATCGTTTCCATTCGAAAATGGCGAACGTTCAGGAACCGATTTAGGGATTTTAGATCCAGGATGGGTCTGACATCTCCATTTGGCTTTGGAATCACAAAGAGGTTTGAGTAAAAACCTGAACCTCGCTCTTTTTGGGGTACGTCTGTAACTACCCCTTGAGCCATTAAGTGATTCAAACCTTTGAAGAAGGATTCTCCATGGAACGGGAACTTGCCAACAGCTTTTTGCATGGGGTTTCCGCTGACCAATGCTTAAGCCAAAGTACTCTGCGCATCTGTACCAGCTGGAGTGTAAGGCGTGATGCCTGTATGATAGAATCTCTCATGGCATCCACTGTGAAGCATAAGGCTTTAGGCAAATTTTCCCAATTTCTAGCCTGCTCTGAAGGCAGTTCCTTCAGCCCCTGCTTTACCTGTTGGCTGATGACCTGACACATACCGACTGCTGCTACTGCAGGTTGGGTAATTGAGCCGGCCAAAAGGAAGGAGGATTTCAATTTCTTCTCAGAAGGATCTTTTAAACCCTTGTACATTATCCACCGGACATGTCAGGTTTTAATTTACACAAGAAATAGCCGCATCTACCGCAGGCAGGCTCCATTTCTTTAAAAAAAAAATTTCCCCCATAGGATAAAGAATGTTGAACCTTTTTGGAGGTGAGAAACGCTTATCTGGATGTTGCCAGTTTGCGTATATTAGATCCTCTAGTAACGGATGAACCGGGAAGGAGCATGCACCTTGCAGGGATCTTAATGACCCTAGGGAGGAGACAGGTAATTCCGTTACCTCCGCAGAGGTTAACTTAAATGCACTGCTATAGCATTGTACCTGTGATCTTAAAATCTGGCTCCTCATCCTCTGCTGATGTAGCCTCCTCCTCCTCATCCTCCTCCCTCAGGTACTTCTGAAGGGAGGTCCAATACTGGAAGAGACCTGCTTCGCTTATTGTCCTTTTTAGAGGACTTAGCGATTAAGGTAGCAATTTTTTCCTCCAGATTATTTAGGGCAGCTGATAAAGTGTCCTCAGTGACATATACAGGCCCAGGCTTCACTGGGGAAGCCGCCATACCTGACAGAGGTAATGGCTCATCCCGTACAGGTGCATTTAGCAACACAGGAGAGAAAGGTACCGAGTCAGCACAGTTAGAGCCTCCTCTCAGGCGGCGGTGCTTTCTTATCTCTTTTTGTCCGCATTACTTCCCCTGGAAGCCTTACTGTTTAGACAAAATACAAGGTACCTAAATGCATATACTACCGTGTTCAGTTTAGCAAACACATTAACCACTTAAGCCCCGGACCATTTCGGGCCATTAGGACCAGGCCTGTTTTTGGGATTCGGCACTGCGCTGTTTTAACTGTAAATTGTGCGGACATGCAATGTTGTACCCAAATGAAATTTGCGTCCTTTTCTTCCCACAAATAGAGCTTTCTTTTAATGGTATTTGATTGCCTCTGCGATTTTTATTTTTTGCGATATAAACAGAAAAAGACCGAAAATTTAGAAAAAAAATGATATTTTCTACTTTTTGTTATAAGAAAAATCGAATAAACTCAATTTTAGTCATACATTTAGGCCAAAATGTATTCAGCCACATGTCTTTAGTAAAAAAAATGTCAATAAGCGTATATTTATTGGTTTGCGCAAAAGTTATAGCGTTTACAAACTAGGGTACATTTTCTGAAATTTACACAGCTTTAAATTTATGACTGCCTATCTCATTTCTTGAGGTGCTAAAATGGCAGGGCAGTACAAAACCCCCCCAAATGACCCCATTTTGGAAAGTAGACACCCCAAGGAAATTGCTGAGAGGCATGTTGAGCCCATTGAATATTTTTTTTTTTGTCCCAAGTGATTGAATAATGACAAAAAAAAATAAAAATAAATAAATTACAAAAAGTTGTCACTAAATGATATATTGCTCACACATGCCATGGTTATATGTGGAATTGCACCCCAAAATACATTCTGCTGCTTCTCCTGAGTACGGGGATACCACATGTGTGGGACTTTTTAGGAGCCTAGCCACGTACGGGACCCCGGAAACCAAGCACCGCCTTCAGGATTTCTAAGGGCGCAAATTTTTGATTTCACTCCTCACTACCTATCACAGTTTTGAAGGCCATAAAATGCCAAAATAGCACAAAACCCCCCCAAATGACCCCATTTTGGAAAGTAGACACCCCAAGCTATTTGCTGAGAGGCATGTTGAGTCCATGGAATATTTTATATTTTGCCACAGGTTGCGGGAATATGACAAACTTTTTTTTTTTTTGCACAAAGTTGTCACTAAATGATATATTGCTCACACATGCCATGGGCATATGTGAAATTACACCCCAAAATACATTCTGCTGCTTCTCCTGAGTACGGGGATACCACATGTGTGGGACTTTTTGGGAGCCTAGCCGCGTACGGGACCCCAAAAACCAAGCACCGCCTTCAAGGTTTCCAAGGGCATAAATTTTTGATTTCGCTCCTCACTACCTATCACAGTTTTGAAGGCCATAAAATGCCAAGATGGCACAAAACCCCCCCAAATGACCCCATTTTGGAAAGTAGACACCCCAAGCTATTTGCTGAGAGGCATGTTGAGCCCATTGAATATTTTTTTTTTTGTCCCAAATGATTGAATAATGACAAAAAGAAAAAAAAAAAAAAAAATGTACAAAAAGTTGTCACTAAATGATATATTGCTCACACATGCCATGGTTATATGTGAAATTACACCCCAAAATACATTCTGCTGCTTCTCCTGAGTACGGGGATACCACATGTGTGGGACTTTTTGGGAGCCTAGCCACGTACGGGACCCCAAAAACCAAGCACCGCCTTCAAGGTTTCTAAGGGCATAAATTTTTGATTTCACTCCTCACTACCTATCACAGTTTTGAAGGCCATAAAATGTCAAAATAGCCCAAAACCCCCACAAATTACCCCATTTTGGAAAGTAGACACCCCAAGCTATTTGCTGAGAGGCATGGTGAGTATTTTACAGCTCTCATTTGTTTTTGAAAATTAAGAAAGACATTTTTTTTTCTTTTTTTTTTTCTTTTTTTACATTTTCAAAACTTTGTGACAAAAAGCGAGATCTGCAAAATACTCAACATACCTCTCAGCAAATAGCTTGGGGTGTCTACTTTCCAAAATGGGGTCATTTGGGGGGGGGTTTTGTGCCATCTGGGCATTCCATGGCCTCCGAAACTGTGATAGGCAGTGAGGAGTGAAATCAAAAATTTACACCCATAGAAATCCTGAAGGCGGTGCTTGGTTTTTGGGGTCCCGTACGCGACTAGGCTCCCAAAAAGTCCCACACATGTGGTATCCCCGTACTCAGGAGAAGCAACAGAATGTATTTTGGGGTGTAATTCCACATATGCCCATGGCATGTTTGAGCAATATATAATTTAGTGACAACTTTTTGTACATTTTTATTTTTTTGGTCATTATTCAATCACTTGGGACAAAAAAAAAAATATTCAATGGGCTCAACATGCCTCTCAGCAAATAGCTTGGGGTGTCTACTTTCCAAAATGGGGTCATTTGGGGGGGTTTTGAACTGTCCTGGCATTTTATGCACAACATTAGGAAGCTTATGTCACACATCATCCACTCTTCTAACCACTTGAAGACAAAGCCCTTTCTGACACTTTTTGTTTACATGAAAAAAAATTTTTTTTTGCAAGAAAATTATGTTGAACCCCCAAACATTATATATTTTTTTAAAGCAAAGGCCCTACAGATTAAAATAGTGGGTGTTGCATTTTTTTTTTCCACACAGTATTTGCGCAGCGATTTTTCAAACACATTTTTTGGGGGAAAAACACACTTTTTTTATTTTTAATGCACTAAAAAACACTATATTGCCCAAATGTTTGATGAAATAAAAAAGATGATCATAGGCCGAGTACATGGATACCAAACACGACATGCTTTAAAATTGCGCACAAACGCGCAGCGGCGACAAACTACATTCATTTTTAAAAGCATTTAAAAGCCTTTACAGGTTACCACGTTAGATTTACAGAGGAGGTCTACTGCTAAAATGACTGCCCTCGATCTGACCTTCGCGGTGATACCTCACATGCATGATGCAATTGCTGTTTACATATGACGCTAGACCGACGCTTGCGTTCGCCTTTGCGCAAGAGCAGGGGGGGACAGCGGTGCTTTTTTTTTTTTTTTTATTATTTATTTGGCTTTTTTATTTTATTTTTAAACTGTGCCTTCCATATTTTATTTTTTTACCATTTTTATCATTATCTCAGGGAATGTAAATATCCCCTATGATAGCAATAAGTAGTGACAGGTACTCTTTTTTTGAAAAAAATTGGGGGGTTAGACCCTAGATCTTTCCTCTGCCCTCAAAGCATCTGACCACACCAAGATCGGTGTGATAAAATGCTTTCCCAATTTCCCAATGGCGCTTTTTATATCCGGGGGGGGGACATTCCCTCCCACTGCTTGTAAAAGCAGTCTAGAGGCTAATTATCTGCTAGAATTGCTTTTACATGAAAGCCGGCTGCTGGCTGAAAAGAATGATACCAAGATGATACCTAAACCCGCAGGCATCATTCTGGTATAAACATTCAAAGTCCAGCAACATACCAGTACGTTGCTGGTCCTTGTTGGACATGTATTGTAATCTTTTTTTTCATACAGCCTATTGGCTGAACGAAAAAAAGAGATTGATTGGTGGGTATGCCCACCATTAGAATACCTCCCTTCATCCACCCACTTCTAATGATGGGCATATATGCCAAAGCATGGGGGCATCCTCCCGCAAAAAAGTTATGCCGCGTACACACTGTCAAGCCTTCGTCGGAATTTCAACCGTATGTACGCGGCATAAAAGGTTATGCCGCGTACACACGGTCGGACTTTTCCACGGGCAAGCCTCCGTTGGAATTTCGACCGTATATACACGGCATTAGGAGCAAAATCGCTCCTCCGCCCCTGCTGCCCCCATGCTTCGGCATATATGCTCTTTTTTTTAACTGTGGTGTCACGGCTTTATGTATCGTGGGAGCAAACGCTGTTGCTGTCAAGATAAATAATTCCGCGCTGCAGTTGAATGGCGCACCTGAAAACAAAAAATTACATACCTGAAAAGCAAGCATGATAAAACATTGCAGAATAGAATACAGTAAAAAAGAGCAGAACAATAGAGAGAAAATAGAGAGAGAGAGAACAATAAAACGACAACTATTTTTGTTTTTTTTATTTTATATTTTTTTTGTGTTTTGTTTTTTACGTTTTTTTTTTTCTTTTTTACACTTTTTTTGTAACTTTACAACTGTAATGGTTCGGGTCTCTCAAAATGTAATGGCATCTTGGGAGACCCTGTGTAAGTGTGTCCTTGTCTGTGAAATGCTGTACCCTACGCTAAAACTTCACTTTTGAGTGGTAGTGTTCAAAACATTCACCTTGGACTGGTTGATATTGATGGTTGCTATGGACTGGTTGCTATGGACAGTTGCTATGGACAGTTGCTACGGATTGGTTGTTATGGACGGTTGCTATGGATTGGTTGCCATGGACAGTTGCTATGGACTGGATGCTATGGATAGTTGCTATGGATGGTTGCTATGGACAGTTGCTATGGATGGTTGCTATGGACAGTTGCTATAGACTGGTTGCTATGGACGGTTGCTATGGACTGGTTGCTATGGACTGGTTGCTATGGACTGGTTGCTATGGACTGGTTGATATGGATCAGGCCTGTCTCTGCGAACGCTGCAGTTATGTGTGTTGTGTTTGGTAAGTGACAGTGATCGATCGATACTGCACTTGGGTGGGCTGGGCTGGGCGGAGGGGCTAAACGCAGGCGTTAGCAGGTATCTGGGCTGATCCAGCTAACACTGCGTTTTTGGGAACCCTAAACCGCTGGGGATGCTAGTATAGATCTGATCAGATACTATACCACTAAGGGGGGTGTATGCTTTGCGCGTGGGTGTTAGCGTTACTGGCACTAACCTAACACTGCCTGGGGCGACGCAGACCCTCTCTGGCGCTAAAACCTAATTGATCTCACCCGCCGGGCGATCAGGGGGGTTAAACCTTTATTGGGTTATATACGGCGGGTGCCCTGATGCTATAAAAAGCAAACTAATCAACCAGCGTCACCCGTAACCTTTATATGGTGATCACTGGTGAAAGGGTTAACTAGGGGCAATCAGGGGGTTAAAACCTTTATTAGGTTAAATATGGGGGTACCTGACACTATATAAAAACCTGACGGGTAACCTAAATAACTAAATAACTTACTGGCTAACCAGTGACACTTATACGGCGATCACTGGTGAAAGGGTTAACTCTAGGGGCAATCAGGGGGTTAAAATAATATATGGGGGTACCTGACACTAATAAAAACCTGCGGCGAACCTAAAAAAAAATAACTAATAATCTAAAACACCAGCGACACAAATACAGCGATCGGAAAAACAATTGCTTAGTGACGCTGAAGTTAGGGGGTGAAAGGGTTACCTGGGGGGTGATCAAGGGGTTAAACCTTTATTAGGGGGGGTTAGGGGGCTACCCTGGACCTAAAGGGGCCTAATCCTAACTGCCCTGCAACTTTTTACAATCACAGATGACACTAAATGCAGTGATCAGTAAAATAAATAATCACTGCAATCAGTGACACTGTGATTGGGGGCTTTGGGGTGACCTGGGGGGTGATCTGGGGGTGACTGGGGGGTGATTTGTGTGCCTATGTGTACCTACGTGTCAGTGGACTGTTGGTGCACTAACCTGCTTCTTCTCTGCTCGGCGCCGGGAACGAAAAGACCGCGGCGAGGGAGATGACATCACTTCCTCCAGCCTTGTTTACATCACATGGCGGAGGAAGCATTTTCATTGGCCGGGAGCGATCGCGAGGGGGGGGGGGAATCGAGCACCCCCCCCTCATGCCTGATCGCTCCCGAACACTTAACGGCCGCTCACTGCAGTGAAGGGGGGTCCGGATGGACCCCCCAACTGCACAAAGGCGATCACGTAGATCTACGTGATTCTGCCTGTCCGTGCCATTCTGCCGACGTAAATCGGCGGTGGGCGGTCGTTAAGTGGTTAAGTATGCAACTTTTAACACATAACTATGCATAACATGGATGTCATCTAGGAAGTACCCAATCCAACCACATGGAGTCTTACGTCCCTGTATAGCTGCTGTGTTTCTCTGCCAGGAACAAGAGAACTAACGAGCTTGCTTGCTGCTGCAGTGCTTCTCACACTGACAGTCTTTTAAATTTGGCGCCGTTTCTGTGCCTGCGCGCGCCACGTGCCCGCGCGCGCCTTCACCCCCCCCCCTCCGATAAAGCGCGCTCCCGCGCGCGGCCCTTAGCGCTATGGCGGTGGCCATAGTGAGAGAGGACTCTCATCAGCCCTTGTTCCCACTTACCTGCATCTGCAGGTGTCTGGTCGGCCACCGAAAGGAGGATCGGGGTGCCCCAGCAAGCTCAGCAGCAGAGGTGACGAGCAGTGTACTTCGCCGAAGCCGACACTGAACAGAGTGAGGTGAGTATATTCAGCTCTTTACTCCCCCCAGTGGTGGAAAAAAAGAAGACATCCACTTTTTGAAAAAGGTCCCAACCTAGTTATGGACCTTCTAATCTCACCTTATCCACGCCGCAGGTTTTTCTGCTGAAAGATTTCAGACAGATACCAAACTTCACCCTTCACGGTGGGCTATGTGTGCCAACCTTCAGGGATATGGGTTCCTATTTAAAGGATACCTCTCCCCTGGGCCTTGTACAAGACTCTTACCAGGACTTTATAGCGAAATAGCGAAAGTGCTGGATCTTAGAGCCCAGTCCTCCGAAGAGAGACATTACAGGCGACGCCTCATGGATGAGGCCCGGATCCCATCCAGATTCAGCTCATTTGTAGGCGTCTTGGATGGATCCGAAAGCATAGCTCTTTTACCCCCAGAGGGTCTCTTTGGTAGAGCTTTCCTTTAGCACCTCCTAACGCGTCCAACACCTTTCGACACTGGCGACAAAAACTGAGGTACTTCCCTGATGGGAGGGGTTATATGGAGGGGAACTGTCTTCCATTGGTTGTGCCAGTGTCCAATCACCGCTGGTGACCCTTAACCCATTATGTAATGACTAGCTCTGTGTCCCGTGGTGTACGATAAAGAAATGAAGGTTTATTCCAAACATACATTCACCATCTATATGACCATATTATTAAAGCGGTTGTATAGTCATTTTGGTAACTTTTACCTACAGGTAAGCCTGTAATAAGGCTTACCTTTGGGTAAAAAAAAGATCTCCTAAACCTTTACGGTTTAGGAGATATTCCCCTCGCAATGAGCCGCTGACTTCAGCGGCACATGCGCACAGGGGATTCTCGGCTGAAGGCCCGGCAGACCCCGGACCTTGCCGGAAAGAAGTCTCCTGCATGTATGCACGGGAGTGACAACATTGTGGCTCCAGCCACTCACAGCGCTGGAGCAGCGATACCCAGAAGACACGCTGAAGCAACATGTCATCTCCCTCGGCGTGGACCAGGTAAGTTACCGACGCCTCGTTCTAAGGTAAGTATTTCAAAATGAGCTAGTATGCGGTGCATACTAGATCATTATGCCTTTTACCTTACAGGTGACAAAAAAAATAATATGTTTACGACTATACAACCGCTTCAAATGGTTTCATTTATTTCTTATGGGCCAAATATGCTACTATAATGAGTTCACATATTGACAAATACTGTTTGTAGTGAGTTTAAATATTGATAATAAATATTTATAAACTTATTAGGCACTAGCTTATGAAGAGTTTAATTATTTGATCTAGGGCTGCAACTATCGATTACTTTCATAATCGATTAGTTGGCCGATTATTATTTCAATTAATCGGTTAATAACCTTAAAGAAATAAAAAAAATAGGATTTTTGTACTCACCGTAAAATCCGTTTCTCTGACGTCCATGGACTGACACAGCTGGATACTGTAAACATGTGGGTATATGTCCCTGCTCGCAGGAGAAGATCTAGGCAGAATGTTAGCAACATACATTCTAGAACAAACCAGAGCTGAACAGGGGGGCGGTCCCTCCGGACATTACCCTCCCACCTGCAGCTAGCAGCCTCCGTTCGTAACAAAGCAGTACAAACCTTAAAAACGGAGGGTGGGTGCTGTGTCAGTTCATGGGAGTCAGAGAAAATGGATTTTACGGTGAGTACAAAAATCCTATTTTCTCTTATCGTCCATGGACTGACACAGCTGGATACTGTAAACGTGTGGGATGTCCCAAAGCAGTATCAGAAGGGTGGGAGCAGTAGTAAAAGGAACAACCAAAACTTCACTCCAAACAAGCAGAGCTCCTCAACGGAGGAGTTGCAACATTAAACAGCGGCCTGCAATGCTTTGCGGCCGAAGGAAGCATCTGAAGAAGCAGCCACATCAACCTTATAAAATTTTGAAAAGATATGAACGGACGACCAGGTCGCCGCCTTGCACAATTGTGCAACCGACGCTTGATGTCGGAAAGCCCAGGAAGCACCAATTGCCTTGGTGGAATGCGCCGCAACCGGAAAGGGAGGCACCCACCCCTTAAGGGCATAGGCCTGTACGACGGTCTGCCTGATCCACCTAGAAATGGTGGCAGACGACACCGCTTGGCCCTGTTTTGGACCAGAGGCAGACACAAACAGTGAGTCAGACTTCCGAATGGAAACAGTAGCAGACAGGTACACTCGTAAGGCTTGTACCCATCTTAATGTATGAAGGGCAAACTCTCAGGGATGCGATGGGTGAGGACACAAGGACGGAAGAACAATGTCCTCCTTAAGGTGAAATGCCGAGGCCATCTTATGAAAAGAAGGACAGTCGTGGGTGCAACACCGCCATATCCTTATGGAGTACCAAGCAAGGCGACTTGCAGGACAAGGCCGCCAACTCAGACACCCGTCTAACCGAAGTAATGGCCACTAAGAAAGCCACCTTCTGGGACAAGGTCAAGAGAGGAATCTCTCTGATATTCTCAAAGGAATGTTCTTGGAGAACCGAGATGCATCAAATTCAGATCCCAAGTAGGGAGAGGAGGCTTGACAGGGGGGATTACATGGCGAACCCCCTGCACAAAAGGTGCTAATCAAGGAATGGCCCGGTAATGGTCGTTGAAAAAGACAGCCCGGGCCGAAATCCGACCCTCAAAAAGGTATGCAAGGCCAGCTTTTGGGTCACACCACGCTGTAAGAACAGCAAAATCCTGGGAACGGAATACATTCAAGGACGCCACTCAAGTTTCTCGCATATAGCGATGTAAGCCTTCCAGGTACGGTGATATATCTTTCTGGAGGAAGATTCCCGTGCCAACAACATATAAGAGATGACCGAATCCGAGAGAACTCGGTCCTTCAGCACCTGGCTTTAAACAGCCATGCCATTAAAGCCAAGGACTGTAAAGCAGGATGAAGTATGGGATCATGAGACAGAAGGTCCACCCCAATAGGCAGTCGTCAAGGAACGTCTGCGACTAGCCGAAGTAGATCGGCGTACCAATGTCGCCGTTCCGGAGCAATGAGGATCACCGGAATGGCCACAGCCCCTACTCTGCGAAGCAACAACAGTAGCGGAGGATAAGCATATATCAGGCGATACTGCCCCCACGCATCTGACGCGTCTGCCCAGGGGTCCCTGGACCTGGCCACGATCTTGCCACCTTGCGAGTGAGTCGAGAGGCCATAAGGGCCACATCCGATGCCCCATCTTCGGTAAAGGAGGTGGAAACACCTCCGGATGCAAAGACCCTTCCCCTGCAATGCAGACAGCTGACAGGACCGTCTTGCAGCGAGATGTATGAAAATCCCAAAGAGACTCCGCAAATGTATCAGAGAAGAGAGGCCTCAACTGTTGGCCAATAAAAGGCAACTTGACAGAGCTTCCCTAGAAACTCGGTCAGAGGACTAGTACCTCAGCCTCCACTGGTGGCGCAAACCCACCCCGGGCACAGAGACCCCAAAGGCTAAAGCAGTTGCAGTGCACCTGGTAGTCGACTGATAGATGAAGCAGAGGCTTTTGCCCAGTCATTGAGCTACAGAAACGCCAGAGACGCAGCCACTAATGGGCGCAACGCTAACCTCAGCCTGGCGAACACAGTCCAAGCCAGCGCTTCTGATCTCCACTGAAAGCAGGTGGAAAGTGGTACCACTGAAACCAGGGATCCTTATGACAATGTTCCATCCAGCAGCTACCCATGTGTACAAACACATAGTTTATACTATGTATTGCGTCAAAATACACAAATAGAGTGTGGGAGGAAACCCACCCAGCCACAAAGAGCATAATACAACCACATACGGCGTATGTAGTTTAGTATTTGTGGATAAACCTATTAAACACGTATATACTGTGCAAGCAACGAAGGCGCGCACATCATCAGGGCTTGGACGTAAACCAGCCACGCAGATTGCGTACACAACCGTGTAGGTATGTTAGCCTGCAAATAAACAAATTGTGCATGTTTATACTGTACATAGCGCTGAAAATGCGCACACCATTGGAGCGCAGGGGAGAAACCAGAGCACCCGGATGAAACCCACGCAGACTGCATACGCATACCGTGTAGGTATTATAGTATGTGTGCTAAACATTTTGCACAAGCCTATGTGTGCATAGCACCGAAGGCGCGCACACCACTGGCGCGTGGGAGGAACCGAAGTACCCCACGCATACCCAGAGAATGCAATACCTACAACTACTGTGAATGTATTTAGTGTTGTGTATAAACATAATGTTTATGTTTACACCGTGTATTGCACCAAAGGCACGCATGTCATGTAGCGTAGGCGGAAACCCGGAGGAAACCCACGCAGACTGCACAGACATACCGGGTAGGTATGTTAGTATGTGGATATCAAATCGCAGAAATTTAGGCTGTGCATAGCGCTGAAGCGCCCATACCAATGGAGTGTACCGGAGTACCCGGAGGAAACCCACACAGACTGCATACGCATACCGTGTAGGCATTATAGCATGCGTGATAAACATTGAACATGTTTAACTGTGCAGACATACCGTCAGCGCGGGAGGAAACCGGAACACCCGGAAGAACCCCACGCAGACAGCACACAGATACCGTGTAGGAATGATAGAATATGAATAAACATATTGCACATGTTTATGCTGTGCATTTCCATTGGAGCGTGGGGGGAAACCGGAGTACCTGGAGGAACCCCACGCAAACAGTATACCCATACTGTAAACATGTATAGTATGTGCAATAAACATATTGAACATGTCTATACTGTGCAGAGAGCCGAAGCGCACATACCATAAGAGCGCGGGAGGACACCGGAGCCCCCGGAAGAAACCTATAGCTTCAGCTATGAGTAAGCATCTATCTTTGATGTTAAACGCGTCAGCTATCCACCCCTGCATGTCAGTTTTCTGTTTTTGGACTTTTGAATCTATAGATTAATTTTGGATTTTAATTTTGGAATTTTGAAAATAAAAATCGTTTATACAGAGTGCGGCAGTCCAGGGCTCTTTTCTTTCCCATGCAGTGAGGAAGCTGTGTAAAAGAAAAGCTTGAAGGAACCAAGGGAAACAGCGTCCACCTGAGGTACCTCAGCCACAACACCCAGCTTGAGAGTGTTCCTCACATCATCAATGAGTTCACTTACAAGCGCCCTGTCATTCACTGACACAGAACTGGAGTCTTCCTCACAAGGGAATGTCCTGTTCATAAACATTTAAATATTCAGAGCTAGGGTCCTGAGCACAGTAGCTAGGCCCATATCTGAATCAGAGCACTCCTTCACTAAATAAGTTTGTGGGGAGAGGGGGCTTATAGCTCCTTTCGCTCGCACACCGCTTCCATTCGTACAGGGAATGATTCCAGGACTGCCGACAACTGGTCCATAAGGACCGCAGGTGCAGAAAACATATGAACATGTTTAACTGTGCAGCACTGCCAGTTGCCCCAGGCAAGTGTGGAGAAGCAGGTGTATCAGACTCCATATCGCCACCCTCTGAGACCTTATACACTACTACAGTGAATATACAGTCCACCCACTGGCTACGCTGAGGCTGAGGAGGGGATACCCCGGAGGACTCACCAACCCTTAAGGACCGCTCAGTCCTGCTGAAGAAACCGCGCTGTGAGCCTGAGGAGAGTGAAGAATCTGTGAGGAGATTCGTGCCACCGCTAGAGGCCCAAACCGAAAGTAAATGCGCGGCGGCTACAAGAAAACAGCTATAACTGCGCCATTGAACCGCGCCAAGATGGCCGCCGAGCGTGAAATTCAAAGGCAAACAGCGCTAATGCACGCGCTAATGGCACACGCAATAACCACCTCACACACCAGGAAAACTGCCCCTCACCCCAGAGCCCACTACAGACATGAGCGCCCAGCCAGGCCAGAGTGACCCCCAAGCACAGCACTAGTACAGGGTGCAGAGAGCAGCATAACAGGGGGGAGACAGGGAGAAACCCCCCATATAAAGAAACACAGCCAGCATGTACTCACCTGCAGTAGGAGAGACTACTTACCCATCCCTTTCAGGGACCCACTGGCTTGTTTCAGACAGACCTATCACAGAGCAGTACTGCGTAGCTGTCGGCCCGGTCCACCGCGAGAGATACAGTCAGTCAGGTACTGTTCAATCTTGAGAGGACCGCGGGAGCTAAAAGCAACCCGGCCACCCCTGGAGTCATGGGACATGTCGTGAACTGAGTGACGCACACAAGGCGAGGATCAGCACGCTCGATGGTCGGACGGGAAGACTACGAGGATACCAGTGTACCCAACCTGTTGCCCAGCCGACAGCTGATTGAAGGTCTGAAAAATAAAATAAATAAAATTCCCAAAAGGAATAAAATTTCAAAGTAAAATCTTCCAGGAGACTGGCTCCTGAGAGAGCCACGTCTTCTCCTTCTGCTAGGCAGAAAAAAACTGAGGTCTGCTAACTGCAGGTGGGAGGGTAATGTCCGGAGGGACCGCCCCCCCTGGGCGGGGCTGTTCAGCTCTGGTTTGTTCTAGAATGTATGTTTCTAACATCTAACATTCTGCCTAGATCTTCTCCTGCGAGCAGGGACATATACCCACACGTTTACAGTATCCAGCTGTGTCAGTCCATGGACGATAAGAGAAAGGTAATTTTGCTGCAATTTGCATTTTATTTTTTTTGGCCAATTTGTTGTTGGGCAGATTAAAAAACACAAATTGCCACAAAAACACATTACATGATTTTCTGCAGCTTCTCCATTGAAGTATATTAAACCAAGAAAACAAAATAGCACCATTTTGCATTATAAAATAGTCCTCGCCCTTTCCAAAATACGCAGCAGCGGAAAAAATCATGGATGTGAACGTATCTCCCATAGGAAACCATGTAAATGACCTGTAGTGTGTTTCTGCAAAAAGCACAAAAAAAAAAAAACAGGTGGGACCCAGGCCTGAGATGTTTAGTAACATAATGGGGTTAAAAAAACAAATTCGTACAAAAAGAGCAAATAATCGCTACTGTAAGGGGTTAATTTTTTACTGTGGGACAGTGAAGGTAATATTTACAGTAGCGATTTTCTCTTTTTGTACTATAAAGGGCTATTTTTAGTTTTTTTTTAACCCCATTATGTTACTGGCTGATTAATCGATTATGAAAATGGTAATCGATTAATTTCATAATCGATTAGTTGTCGATTAATTGATTTGTTGTTTCGGCCCTAATTTGATCCCCCTTCTCTAATATATTGTTATTGCTTGGGAATTTTCTGCAGGTGCCAATTCTCCCATTCCTCTGAGGGTGTCCAAAGTGTGGCTCCTTGCAAGCCCTCTTGGGCTGGGTTCCTCTCACTTGGGATGAGGATGGGGCCTTCTGGATCATACAACTGCTTTTAAATAATTTCTGGTTATGAGATCACCCATTCCATTTTCCAGCGGTAAATATAGCACTATTGTATATACTGAATTTGGTGCATGTGAAAATGTTTTCGAAATTTGAGATGTTTAATGCATCTCTTTAGAGCAAACTATACTCCAGAAGAAGACCGAAATTGGACAGGTCAAAACGTGTCGTGTTTCACACAGTCAAAAATTATGTAATGGAACGCGGTGTACATTTGTGTTTGCATTGCTGTACCATGGAATACGTATTGAATCCTATAGCCAGAGCTTATATTTTAATTGCAACATATTGAAACTTATCAAAATAAAGAATTTTATACCTATAAAAAAATTATAAAAACAACTTTGGGGAAATCTTCCCATGTTATGCTGATCACATGCACCCTCCCCAGGAAAAAAAAAACCTCTAGCAATACACAAACTGTTCTATCAGGAGATGGTTTGGAAACTGTGGAAGAAGGGGAGGATCAGGGAAGACAGGATCAAACAGCCTTTTTTACAGTGCAGAGGATTAACCCCTTAGGTTCCACAGTGAGAATAAAAAGCATGCTTTACTGCATATACACACTGATTTTATAGTTGTGGGTTTAGAAAACACTTAAGGATAAGTTCACTGTTTGGGAAAGGAGAAGTAATGCACATATTTTTATTTTTTTTTTGGGGGGGGGGGGGGGGGGCGGGCTGTAGCTGCTGGAACATATTACATGCTCCATACAGGTGGAACATGTAACATGTTCCAAAAGGTGAATGTATCCTTTTAACTGAACAAGCTGTAGTAGCCGATTGGCTACCAGATTTTGCACTCTCCAGTTTCAGTAAAGCAACCCCATATTGTCGGACTCCGTCACCTCTGCTACAACCTGCTGTTTGACACCTTTTATTCAGTGCAATTAGGGAAGCGGAAGTTTGTGGTTTTTCCTACTCCAGACCTGCTCACCAATGGCAGACTGAGGGGAAGGAGAGGTCACACACAGGTTCTAATATTTTTCCATTTTCCTCCACCTGTCTGCATCTTTATTGCTTTTTTTCCTTAAATAAGTTATAATGTTATAAATGACGTTTTATGATTAGCCAATGCAGCAAGAAATGCATCTATATTGTTCCTTTAAATACCCTTAAAGGCACTGTTCACCCATTACAAAAATGTAATAGGAGTACCTACATTGGCAAACAAAAAAAAAAATGTGCATATATTTCATTGTTGCATTGAAGCCTCCAGACTACTGTAACCATGATCAGTGCATGGAAGGTGAGGTGCACAAGCGTCTGCTTAATTTACATTATGCTCCGCCAAGCCCTGCACGTCCCTCTGCCACACTGGTAGATGGGACTTCTAGCCTTTCCATTCACAGCTTCCTGAGAATGAAATGTAAATTGGATGGAAAATAAGAAATTGAAAAGTCAATTATAATAACTTTACAAAAAATATCTATAGTCTCAAAAAAAATAAACCTTTGTTGATGAGGTGATTCACCACTAGATGGCTCTGCAGTCCCAGCAGTGTCAAATCAGACCACCTCTGATGTATAGGTGACTCTTATATTGAAGACACTAAAGCCAGCCATACACATTCAATCTCTCCATTACACTGGATTCCCCTTCTCCACATTACACAGCAATGATGGAGACATCTCCCCTGCCGAATGTTGTATTCATAGATCTGCAGCTGCCTGAATACTTCAACATAGACTGCATATGCTTGGATGCACTGATCGAATGAAAACGTTCCATCTGGCTCCATTGATTTTTCAAGTTTGGTCGATTTGGATGGTACCAAGAGGGCCACGCGCAGATTGAATTTTGGCAAATTCATTAGAAATTGGCCACAATTTGAGTCATGTATGGTCGGCTTAGGTAACAGACCGAGCACCTTTCTGGGACTGACATTCTTAGAGGAGGAGACATAGAGAAAAGTGTATTGGGGCACAAAGTGTTATCTGGCTTCCACCAATCCTGGCTTTGCAATGGGGCAGTACAAAAGACTATATTAGCAAAGTGCAGTAACAAATAGATTCATTTTAGAGTCATTCAGAATAATGAATGCTTGGTAAATTATTGTATTTCAAACCACCTTATAAAGATGCACTCCGGTCAAAATTGTGATGCACACAGGAAACACGACCCCTGCTCAGGGTTCATCTTCAACCGCATCTCACCAATTCAGCACTCTAACTGTTCATTTGATGATTTGAGAACCCCTGCTTGTGATGCAGGAGAGATATTCCCAAACACACCCACTGAGAGCTCCATGTATTCTCTGAGGGCTATTTGCTAGTGTTGCTCTCTGAAGAGTGATCTGTGTTCGGGATCTCTCTTTACAGAGGATTTATGCGAGTAGGTGCAGGAGCCATTGTATCACCACTTCACAGCCTGCCTTAACCCCTTGAACTCCGCACCAGCGCACTGCAACTGTGTGCATTACAGGAGGCTGCAGGGCAACCCTATTCAGCTGAACGTGTCACATTCAGTGAGTGGTATTGAACGATAAACGCGACAGCGAGGATAATTTTTGCAACGCACCACACCTGCAGCATATGTACCACCCCCACAGCTGCATGTTTATCCCACCCAAACAAGTGTAAACAAGGTCTAAAGTGAAGAAAAGCATCTAAAAATAAGGCTCCATTCATGGTGTTACCAGATAGGGGGCAGAATCGTTGCGATTCCGAATTGACGCAAATCGTGGGACGCTCTTGCAATCCCGTTACTTTCAATAACACCCAAATCGTGGCGCGATTTTGCTGCGATTGTCGCCTGACGAAACACGGTAAAATGCCATCAGAATCCCGGGACGCCTCGCGCTCAGTAGTAGTTTCCGCAATTCAGTTTGTGCAAGGGCGTTCTGCAGCGATTCGAAATTGCAGGCAGAAACGCAGCGATTTTTGCCTGCTATCCGGGAACGCCATGGTGTGAATGGAGCCCAAATTCCCATTCACACCTCAGCATTTTGTAGCTTGTATTATTGATATATCTATTTTGTGTTAAGGTTAAGGGCTAGTTTATTATAAATTATGAATATTAGTATTCATTTATTGAATTTATGATTTTTGTGTACTGTATTTACTTTATATTTATTCATTTTTTATTAATAATAATATTATTATTATCAGTAGTATCACCAAAAATAAATAACCCCAACTCCTAACCTTAACTTCTTACCCTAAAGGGTAAAAAAAAAAAAATTGGATAAAAAAATAAATAAATAAGCGAATACAAAAGCTAAAAAAGCTAAAAAAAGCTGACATACTGCTGGTTGAAACAAAAAGATTACCCATGTATGGCCAGCTTTGCACAAAAATGTTTTTTTCTCACTAGTTTTTGTGGAGTTATCATCCAGCTATAACCTGCCTTTAAGGGTCAGTTCCCACTGCTGCAATGTCAGACATTGCATGCGATTCGCACCACTGTGCTTGTATGGCTTAATTTGCATTGCATTCGGACCAAACTCACACAGGACCCTTTTTTTGGATCAGACCAGAATTGGATCGCATGGGTGTGCCTGTCCGAATTCACAGTTCGCACTGATGATATGCACACTGAAATAGGGGTGTCATTAACTTTGTATTGACACTCCCAGCAGTTCGCAAAGGGCAGTGTGAACTGCCTGCGATTTGTATGTGATGCGGGAACTGCACTGGATTTGCAGGGTTCTCGCATCGCTGCAGTGTGAACCGAGCCTAAAGCCTGAATCTTTGTATACTAGCAACACAGCAACTGGAGAGGTATGCCGTTAGATACAGTATCAATGCCCTGTTGATCAGTTTTTTTTTTTTTAAGTTATAAATTGGAGTGGCTGCAATTGTGGTTTGTTGGATTTGAGTCAGACACACAACAGGGCGTGTTCAGCTGCCTTGAGCAAGTCACGACTTGTGGAGTGTTGCTGTACCCTAAACTGTCGTACGAAAACTGTCGTCCGAGGAAGAATCGTACGATAATCGGATCGTTAGTACAGAGCTTTCGAGAGCCGATCACGACAATTCATCCGATATTATTTGATCGGACAAGCAGGAAAATTTTATTCGTACAATACCAGATCGTATGATTTTCGTTAGTCCGTATAGTTGTCGTCCGACAATACAATACAAATACATTACAACACGTAACATCACTTACGATTTTTTTTTCCTGTCGTACGAGAATTCGTGACTTTAGTAACCTATTCAATTTCTACTTGCGAGTTGCGACTATTAAGCGAAAAACGTCGTCTGATCTGTCGTCCAAATTTCGGATCGTGTGTACAGGCCATAATAGAAGAAGGAACTACCTCTAGGTAAGCCTGCTCAGTTTTTGAGATCGGTACCACTCTCTGTAGAGAAGCCTTGACTTGGTGGCCAAAGCAGCTTTTCTTTATGCCCCACTCACATCTGACAATTTGCGATTGCGGGCGGAATCGCTACTATGCTGCCCACAATTCCAAAAAAGCAAGTATGGTAAAATGCACCACACGAGTTTGGATGCCAATCTTTTTTAATATCACCTCAAACGCAGTGTGATTTTGCCATGACTGTTGTGAAGCAAACCACATTGTGCAAAGCTTGCTGCCCATATGAAGCTCCTGCGCCTTTCTGGGCGACAATCTTCGTGCGATGCCGTTTGCAACAATAGAATGGCACCCAAGCACGTGTGGTGTGTTTTGCCACTATTGCAATGAGATTTGAAACTGCAGCGATCCCACCCGCGGTCCCAAATTGCCAGATGCGAATGGGGCTGGTGATGCACCGAAATTTTGGCCGCCAAAAAGGATCAGCCTAAAAGTTTTTTTTTTTAGCATTGTGCCAAAGGAAAAAGTGCCGATAATGGCTGCCGAAAACGCCCGCGATTTTACCTTGCTTATGGTGTGATTTTTCACAGGCCTGTAACTCAAAAAATGTATCAAAAATGCAACATGGCTGTTTTTGTGTGTTTTCTGCTTTTTCAATGCATTTCAATAGGGAGAAGCTTTTTTGGTTCGGTATGCATCAAAAATGCAGCAAGCAGGATTTTTAACACGGCTTCAAAAGGTGCCGATGATGGCAGACAATAAAATTTAAATTCATGATATTAACTAAAAAGTCAAATACAATACAATTTCTGAAAAAAATAAAAAAAATATTAAAAACCGCCAATTTCGGTTTAAATGTCGGCCAAGTGCATCCTGAATTTTCGGCATCGAAATTTTCATTTCAGTGTACCACTAAACGGGGCCTTAAGGACTCATTCCTCACACGTGAGGAGCTCTGAGAAATCAGGATTCAGCTACTCAAATAAAAGCACCCTGCCCATTCAGGGCAAATAGGACCTTTCCTGGCCCACTGATACTTACCTTGCCAGCATCTCTCCACTATTCATTCTTCCATTTCAGATGGCACTAAAATCCCCAATGTTGACTATGACTGTCTGATGTACTGGTGATGAAGACGTCACTCTTACATCGGCGTGATTAAAAGATCACCAATTGGTTTGACATGCTACCAAGCATATTTAAATAAGTCCCTATAGGTTACATATAATCACTGAAGAGCAGGTTTGCAATGTTTATAAAGCCATGCCCACCTTTTCTACTGCCCAGCCAGCTCATGCCAAGCTTAGTTTCCTACTGCAAAGGGAGCAGTGCCCTTTCTCATGACCTTACGCATAATGAAGCACAATTGATGCGGCGAAGAGTTCCAGTTGTGTAATCTGAGCATTATTTGGTCTTTAGGTGAGGAGTTAATGCGTAGTAAGAGAGAATATCTCCACTACTATGAATTATGCACTCGTTTTACAAGGAACAAATGTACTGTACATTGCTGCCATGATCCGGCACTTACACAGGACATAATGGAATGGTGATTGCTTGTTAACATCTCAATGCACACAACATCTGCTAATGGCTTTCAAAAAAGTTTTTTTTTTTAATGGTTTAAGCTAAATTGACTTCTACATAAGCTACATTATGGCACTTTAGTCTCAGTCTGTGGCCAACTTCAGTACAGGTTATGCTCCACGGAGCTGAACTATCCAAACTGCTTACCATGGGGAGGGAAAGTAATCTATTTCCACTATGAGAATTTTCAATGTCTTTTTCTGTAAATACTCAGCAATGAATATGGGTCTAGGACAGTGTTTCTCAACTCCAGTCCTCAAGGCGCCCCAACAGGTCAGGTCTTCAGGATTTCCATTATTTTGCACATGTGATTTGATCAGCTTCACTGCCTTAGTAATTACCACAGCTATTTCATCTGAGGGAAATCCTGAAAACATGACCTGTTGGGGTGCCTTGAGGACTGGAGTTGAGAAACACTGGTCTAGGACATACTGCGTGCTGCAGCAATGAACAAGCTTACACGGTTTGTCCTTTCCGTTGCATACTCATCTTGCATTCAGTTTGCTGCGTTTTTAAAAAGGTTACATGCCGCCATTCCTTGACAAGTGTTCACATGGTGCAAATGATATACACAAAAAAAAAAAAAAAAAATCTGTGGACACCAGACCATCCCAACACTACACAACCAAAAGTACGTAGCTGCACCTCCAAATTACTCAGGTGTTTCCAGTAGGAGGGTACTGTTAATGCTACAACATACACAGACCACCCAGACAATAGTGAGCTTCCCAGGCTTGTGGCAACAGTTTGGGGAGACCCTTTTTGCTCCAGCATGACTGTTCCTCTGTGCACAAAGCCAGATCCAGAAAAATAATGATCTGATGAGATTGGTGAGGAGGAACTTAAAAATGAAGTATGGGAACAAAAAAAAAAAAACAAACATACTCACCACCAGGCTGCAGCATCTGTGTGGTGCTGCAGCTGTGCCACATCTGCTCCAACACCAAGAACTGAGCGATCACGTGACCAATGATTGCTCAGTTCTGTTTGCTGTGAGCGGAGAGCAGTGACTGCTAGTCACCACTCTCCCCTCTGCTGCTCCTGCACTCACTGGAGCACTGTGCTGGAAAGGGGGCGGACAGGGCTGGCTCTTGCTCTCAGTCACACACTGAAAGGAGAAGCCAACAGTCAATCAAGCAGCAGAATGCTTTTAGAGCCTGAAACAGCTCTGCCCTGTCAGCTGATAGCGGGTAACAGCCTGCTATCAGCTGACTCTGGGTCACATGAGGACAAAAAGTAATTGTATCCCTGTGATCCACAAGAGAAGAGTGGCCAAAAAAGCTTTGGTCATACTTTTCGTCTAAAAGGTGTTGTACACTTTCAAATGTTTTAACTAGGTATTAGGGTAGTTCTATTCTCGGTGTACTTTGTCTTACCTTGTGGCTCACAGGTTGTAGCTTTAGTTTGCAGGGTTATGGCTGACCAATTCCCTCATGTCCATGTATTAATTAATCTAGCTTGTCTCTAGGGATAGGCAACGTCTTGTTTTGGGTCACACAGCATCCAGGGCATGCCTTGCCATTTCCTGTGTGTTACATCACAAATGTGGGAGGGCTCTGTTAATTGCTCTGCCTGTTTGTGTCTGCTTCAGGTCCAATTACTGTTTAGCTCATATGCGGAGCACTATACTGAGACACCTAGAAATTATGGGATATGTAGTTTCTTCACAGTAAATGTTAGTTCTCAGACTACAGACAGTGGTCATGTATAAAACTGTGCAGTATCATGCTACATGCATCATGTTTGAACACAAACAGAAACTTCTAACACAGGAATGAGACGATTTACTCCACTATAGGATGTGTGTGTAGGTCGGACAACAAATATACTAAAAGAGGAACAAACAGAATCTGGTGCAGCTGTGCATGGAAGCCAACCAGATTCTAAACTTCAGCTTGCTCAATTAACCAGACCTATTTTTCAAACTTGTTGTTTACAAGTTAGTCATTTTTTTGCTAGAAAATTACCCCCAAACATTACATATATTTTTTTCAGACACCCTAGAGAATAAAATGGCAGTCGCTGCAATACTTTATGTCACACCGTACTTGGGTCTTACACACTAAATTTTTTGGGGGAAAAAATACACCTTTTTGAATTAGAAAATAAGAAAACAGTAAAGTTAGCCCATTTTTTTTTTTCTTATATTGTGAAAGATAATGTTACGCTGAGTAAGTTGATACCAAACATGTCATGCTTCAAAATTGTGCCCTCTCGTGCAATGGCGACAAACTAACACTTAAAAATCTCCAAAAGGCGAGGTTTAAAAATATCTAAAAGTTACCAAGTTTTGAGTTAGCGAAGATTTTTTTGCTGGAATTATTGCTCTCGCTCTAACGAACGCGGCGATACCTTACATGTGTGGTTTGAACACGGTTTACATATGCGAGCGCGATTTACGTATGCGTTCACTTCTGCTCGCGAGCACGGCGGGACAGGGTGCTTTAAATTTATTTGATCTTTTATTGTTTTACTTTTCAAATTTTTACACTGTCCCTTTAAAAAAATAATCTGAATTACTTTTATTCTTTAATACAAAGAATGTAAACATCCCTTGTAATAGAAAAAAAGCATGGCAGGACCTCTAATGTGAGATCTGGGGTCAAAAAGACCTCAGATCTCACATTTACACTTAAATGCAATAAAAATCATCATCCAACGTCATTGAGTCGAGTGGGGGGCCATCATACCCTCACTCAACTTAGTGCCTCTGAGGGGAAAGGATCGGATCGTCTCTGCCAGCTGCCGATGGCTCCGGTAAGCGGCAAAGACTACCGGAATGCAGCGGGAGGGGGGGGGGGGATCTCTCCCCCCGCTGATAAAAAAGTGATCCTTGTGGCGAATCCGTTGCAGAGACCACTTTTATCTTAAAGCGGACCGCCCGCAGTTTCAGAAAATACCAGTGTTGTGGCAGCTATCTGCTGCTATAACAGTATTCAACGTCAAAGTACCGACGTATCATGGCGGCGGGCGGTCCAGAAGTGGTTAAAGTGTTTCTAAACCCAGGACACTGCATTCATTATATCTGGTCTCCCACAGTACACAGAACATGGAAATGCAATTATTTTATTAAATATAAACTGCTAAATACTTCCTTATCAGCAGTATATAGCAGTCTTGTGACATCTATTACTGTCTGGTTAAAGCTTGTAGGAGTTTTCCTTTCCCCCCCCTGAGCCTCTATCTGGACAGTGCCGATTGGCCTTGTGCTGATCACATGCACTCTCCCAAGAAAAAAAAAAAAACTCTAGCAATACACACAAAACCGAGCATGTGCAGCCTGTCCCCTAATGCTCTGTTCTATCAGGAAATGGTCTGGAGTCAGTGGAAGAAGAGGAGGATCTGTGGATACAGGATCACGCAGTCTTTATACACAATGTAGAGGATTAACCCCTTAGGTTCCACAGTGAGTATAACAAGCATGCTCTACTGCACATACAGACTGATTTTACTGTTGTGGGTTTAGTACCACCTTAAGCTTTGACAATAAAACCTGGAAGCTGACTAATTTCTCTGCAGAGCTGCACCAGTTTTAGCAAATTTCCCTCCATAAAACTATAGCTTAATGCACATCTTATGTGGGTGAGAAACACAAAGTGCAAGTAGGAAGGTTTATAATGCCTTTAAATGTCCTGCATAGACCCCCGACTTCAACCCTCCTTAACACCTTTGGGATGAACTAGAACGAATTAAGACAGGACTTTTCATCCAACAGCAGTACCTAACCTCACAAATACTCTTTTAATAAGCATAAAGTCTCAAATACATACTCGAATATCTTATAAAGCTTTCCTAGTGGAGTAGAGGTTGTCATAGCTGCAAAGGGGGTGCCACCTATATTAATCCCCATGGTTTTGACATGGGATGTCCAACAACGTCATACACAGTAGGTGTGATGGTCAGGTTTAGGCCATATAAATATTGTACTAACTGCCTGTCTGGTGAGTCAGTCTATCATAAAAGATAAAGGCTGGCCAAAGATGGGCAGATTTCCCCACAGGGAATGGTGTGTGTAAGAGATCAGGTCACTTGACTATCCAGAAGCTACGGTATGAATGGATATTCCCATCAGTTTGTCTGACAACAGGGTGTGGTGCATAACTAGTGAAACATTTGTTCCTTTTTCTATTTACAAAAGGAAATAATCATGGATCCTTCCTTAGAGCTTTCTGAGCTCAATGAAAAATCTGTATGTGAAAGAGCAAGAGCTTGTGATGCTTGATTTTACTGTTCACCCCTATATGACTATGCATGTCTGACCTCCCTAAAGTAGGGAGATCTGTCAGAAGAACATTGGAAAACTCCTAGTAAGAAACCACTTGCACCTGTTTAATAGAAAAGTATCGCAAGGCAAAACTGTTTTTTTTACCCTTTTAGTTCTGAACAGAGAGAAGGCTTAGAACCTTTGTCAGGATTTTACTGCCGATTGTGTTCCCACTGGGGAGAATCACCCTCTCGGTTTGTGCTGGTGACCACGGTCACTGGGGAAAGTGATGTGTAACATTCTCGAAGACCACAGAAATCTTCCTAACAGCACCTTCATCTTCCTCACCTCGCCAGAAAGTCAGCCCAGTCTTTCAGCTGGCATCATTCACTGCTGTATCTAGTTACGGAGTTAAGATTCTGGTCTAGAAAGACTACAATGCTGGCAACGGTACTGTATCCTATGTTCTTGGCTCTGTGTACATGTCTCCCAGAGCTCAGGCCCTACTGCTACCGCTCACTTCATGAGCCACCAAAAAACAAATTGTACGACTGTACAAGCAAGTGATTCCTATAGATGGGGATAATGACACTGCCTGCAGTACAAAAGTGGCAACCCCCCCCCCCAACCTATAACTTGTCTTTGCAGCAAGGTGCACATGGGAGGGCAACCCACATCGCAAACAAACAGATTTCCCACACACTTACTAGCCAGGTTTCAAAACAACCAAATTGATCTCAACAGTTTATGTTAAAAAGAGGGTTTTATTTGCAAATATATGTGCAAGCCGTAGTGACCACACCAAGGGACTTCTGTATATACCACGGCCCTAACTCTAAATTTCCAGAGCCTCCATAGCAGAAGCACATAAATGGCTAGATAAAAGGGCAAATATGCCTTGAGGGAGCCCACTCCTCCTTACCCACTTCCTGTCCAGCGACATACCCGTACGTCACTGGACTTTCTGTGGTTATACCGGGATCAGCTGCGGGCATCACCCCAGTATCGTTTTTTTTAGAGCCGGTCGTCGGCTCGCTTGTAATAGCATTTTTTGACATCATCTTTAAGACTTGATACTTTATAGATTATTTCATACACTCATTTATTATTTACTTATTTTTTTACTTCCTCCCCCTCTCTCCACGTATCCATAACTCCCAGTTAGAAAAAAGTGGACCTGTGGGTTGTTTCATCCTGGCCTCTCCTTTTTGTACATACTTGGAAGACATGTAATTTTAATAATCTGCTTGCTATACTATTACTATTACAGCAAGGTGGAATTTGGCCACAACTCTCACAACTGCAAGTCAAATGTGTGGGGTGTGACGTATGGTGGGCCTTGGAGTTTTTTTTTGGTAATATATATTTGAACTTTATCCTTTGTCCCCAAATATTTTCTGTGCTTCTCCTGAGGAAGCAAGGTTTTGAACTCGTGAAACGCATCAAGAACATCAGGACAAATTTTCCAAGCTGATGGCGGATATCAATAAAGACCATATAGGTTCTATACAAAAAAGTTTCAGTAATTGAACTGTACAGTATTTAGAATGTACTTCTATCTCTGCTATAGATGTATGACTTGCTATTTTTAAATGAATGTAAATAAATTGTATATTTTACCTGTGTTTGAGGTGGGACTCAAAAGTTCCCGTGGGCTTGAAGTTGCTGTGGGTTATATATTATGCTAGTTTTTTTTGCATTGAAACTTAAAAAGTGTATTTTTTCCCCAAAAAATTGCGTTTGAAAAAAACTGCTGCACAAATACTGTGCGACATAAAAAAAAAATTCAAAAGCCAGCAATTTATTCTCTAGGGCAGGGATATGCAATTAGCGGACCTCAAGCTGTTGCAAAACTACAAGTCCCATCATGCCTCTGCCTCTGGGTGTCATGCTTGCTGCTGTCAGAGTCTCGCTATGCCTCATGGGACTTGTAGTTTGGCAACAGCTGGAGGTCCGCTAAATGCATATCCCTGCTCCAGGGCCTCTGCTTTAAAAATTTATATAATGTTTGGGGGTTCCAAGTAATTTTCTAGCAAAAAATACCAATTGTTACATGTGAACAAAAGGTGCCAGAAAAGGCCCAGACTGCAGGTGAGCACAGGGGAGCACTGGACACCCAGCAAGAGCATAATGACAGTGAAGGCATCCAGTGCATCCCTACTGCCTGCAGCAATCTGATGAGATCATTATCCTTGCTTGGGATTCCCAGGCAGACCTTCAAAGATTCCAGCTGGGCAGTGTCATTTATCTGGAGCTAATAAATGGCTTTAGAGTGATAAAAAGTAGAGTTATATACAGTTTTGTATGTTGGGACTTGTCAGGAATTTATTATTACTATACAGGATATTCGTTTGTGCAGCGCTTTACTATAATACAAAGGAGACAGTACAGTTACAATACAATTCAATACAAGAGGGTGAGGAGGGCTTCTTTTCATGTAGATTTTTGAAATGAGGGTCCGCTTTCTTAATAGAAATGTATACGCTTTCATGACATTGTCACCCATAGGTGATAAGAAAGAAGGCTGCCACTGCTGAACCCTGCTCTGAGAATTCTAGCTCCTTGGGAGGTCATGATACTTTGGCTTCAGTGCTTTCTGAGTCTCTGGACCAATTTAGAATGTTGACATTTTCTGACTACATCATGCTTGCTCCAGGTATATAACTCAAAGTATTGAAGCCAGATATAGACTGGCAACTAGCATTTTCAAAATATTAAAAAGTCACCACGCCCATTAAAAGAAAATCCGTGAAATCGTGGTGGGAACAAAGGATTTTAATTGATTGTAGGGCTACGATGCATTCCCTCACCTTTCTTATTCACTACCCCATTCAATAAAAGCAAAAGCACATACAGTTAATGGAGGCAAGCATCTAAGACCTCATTTACATGAGGGTTTACACCCGTAGTCCATGAATGGGCCTCGTCTGTAAGCAGCTTGGGCCACCAAGTGCTACGTGCAGGCAGTCCATTCAAGTCGATAGGAATGCAGCGGCTGCATGGACACAGCCACTTGTCCCAATTTTGGCAGCTGTGTGGGTGCAGGTGTGTGGCCCCGAATACATTGTGCACTTGGGGCCACTCACCCACATGGCTGTCCAATAGTTATGCATGGCTGTGTCTTTGCAGTCACTGCATTCCCATGGACATGAATAATAATAATATATTATTTACACACACAGTATCTCACAAAAGTGAGTACAACCCACAATTTTTTGAAAATATTTTATTATATATTTTCATGTGACAACACTGAAGAAATGGCACTTTGCTACAATGTAAAGTTGTGAGTGTACAACTGTAAGTCAGTGTCAATTTGCTGTCCCCTCAAAATAACTCAACACACAGCCATTAATGTCTAAACTGCTGGCAACAAAAGTGAGTACACCTCTAAGTCAAAATGTCCAAATTGGGCCCAATTAGCCATCTTGCCTCCCCAGTGTCATGTGACTCGTTAGTGTTACAAGGTCTCAGGTGTGAATGGGGAGCAGGTGTGTTAAATTTGGTGTCATCGCTCACTCTCTCATACTGGTCACTGGAAGTTCAACATGGCACCTCATGGCAAAGAACTCTCTGAGGATCTAAAAAAAATAGGATTTTTTGTACTCACCGTAAAATCCTTTTCTCTGACATCCATGGACTGACACGGTGTCTCTTTACACTTTACACGTGGGTTATGTCCCTGCTTGCAGGAGAAGACCTAGGCAGAATGTGAGATGTTCTACATACATTCTAAAAGCCAGAGCTGAACAGCCCCACCCAGGGGGCGGTCCCTCCGGACATAACCCTCCCACTACAGTCAGCAGACTTCAGTTCGTAACAAAGCAGTACAAACTTAAAAAGGAAGGGTGGGTGCCGTGTCAGTCCATGGATGTCAGAGAAAAGGATTTTACGGTGAGTACAAAAAATCCTATTTTCTCTTACCATCCATGGACTGACACGGTGTCTCTTTACACTTTACACGTGGGATGTCCCAAAGCAGTGTCAAGAGGGATGGGAGCAGTATAAATGGAAAAACCAAAAACTTCACTCCAAGAAGGCAGAGCTCCTCAACGGAGGAGTCGCAACTTTAAACATCGGCCTGCAGCACCCTGCGGCCGAAGGAAGCATCCGGAGATGCAGCCACATTAACCTTATAAAACTTAAAAGGCATGAACAGACGACCAGGTCGCCGCCTTGCACACTTGTGCAACCGACGCTTGATGTCGGAAAACCCAGGAAGCACCAATTGCCCTGGTGGAATGCGCCGTAACCGGAAAGGGAGGCGCCCGCCCTTTGAGAGCATAGGCTTGAATGACGGTTTGTCGGATTCCTCTAGAAATGATGGCAGACGAAACCGCTTGGCCCTGTTATGGACCAGAGACAGTCACAAACAGTGAGTCGGACTTTCGAATAGAAGCAGTAGCAGACAGGTACACCCGTAAGGCTTGTACCACATCCAATATGTGCAGCGCAAACTCTCTGGGATGCGATGGGTGAGGACACAAGGACGGGAGGACAATGTCCTCATGTAGATGAAAGGTCGACACCATCTTTGGCAAAAAGGAAGGTCACGGATGCAACACCGCCTTATCCTTATGGATGACTAAATATGGCGACTTGCAGGACAAAGCCGCCAACTCAGACACTCGTCAAACAGAAGTGATTGCCACTAAAAAGGACACCTTCTGAGACAAGACAAGAGGGGAATATCCCGGATATTCCCAAAAGGAGGTTCCTGGAGGACCGAGAGCACCAACTTCAGATCCCACGGTGGGAGAGGAGGCTTGACAGGAGGGAGCACATGGCGAACCCCCAACACAAGGTGCTAACCAAGAAATGACCCGCTAGAGGTCGCTGAAAGAAGACGGCCAAGGCCGAAATCTGATCCTTGATGGTACTCAAAGCAAGCTTTTGGGTCACTCCACACTGCAGAGGACGCAGGATTCTGGGGACGGAATACGTCCGAGGACGCCAGTCCAGCGCTTCGCATATGGCGATATAAGCTTTCCAGGCACGGTGATAGATCTGCTTGGAGGAAGACTTCCGTGTCCTTAACATGGTCAAAATGACCAAGTCCGAGAGACCTCGGTCCCTCAACACCTGGCTTTCAACAGCCCTGCCGTTAAAGCCAGAGACTGTAAGCCGGATAAAACATAGGACCTTGAGACTGAAGGTCCTCTCTCATCGGCAACCGCCAGGGAACGTCCGCGACGAGACGTACCAGATCAGCGTACCAGTGATGCTGAGGCCAATCCGGAACAATTAGGATCACCGGAGTTTATATCAGGCGATAAGGACCCTATGGGGCCACCAACGCATCCGAGTCATCGCCCAAGGATCCCTGGATCTGGCCACAACCTCGACCCTTGCGATTGAGTCGAGAGGCCATCAGGTCCACATCCGGCGTGCCCCAACGTCGGCAAAGGAGTTGAAATATGCAAGGACCACTCTTCTTGGTCCGGCGATTGGCGACTCAGATAGTCCGAGTGCCCATTGTCTATGCCCAGAATGTAAATGGCCTACAGAGCCGGCACGTTTCTTCCGGCCCACTTCAGGATACGGACTACCTCGGAAGCCGCAGCTGAGCCCTGAGTCCCCCCTTGATGGTTTACATACGCCACCGCCGTGGCGTTGTCCGACTGGCTCCTGATGGAGCGACCCCGTACTCTCTCCGACCTGAGGAGAGACACAGTCCGATGGCCCGTATTTCCAGAACAGTGATTGGTAAACGGGCTCGTCCGGAGTCCAAGGCCTTGAGCCGACAGGACTCCCCAGACTCCACCCCAGCCCGTCAGGCTGGTGTCCGTCGTGAGTACCGTCCATTGGATGGGAGGGGAACGACTTTCCGGACCGAAGAGCCGAGGATCTCAACCACCATGTCAGGGGCGCCCTGACCAGGTGAATCACCTGGATCTGAAGATCCAAGGACAACGGGGATTTGTCCCAGGTGGACAAGATCTCCTTCTGCAATGCCCTGGTGTGTGATTGGGCATACGGAACGGCCGCGAAGGAGGCCACCACGAGTCCCAGGACTCTCATGCAAAAAAACGGATTGACAACCATTTTCGGGATGTCAGCACCCGCACCGCAGACTGAAGTGTCAGCAACTTCTCCAGAGGTAGGATACCTTTGCCTCCAAGGAGTCCAGAATCAGAACTAGATACTCCAGACACTGAGTCGGGACCAGGACTGACTCCTGAATGTTCAGGAACCACCCGAAGTCCCTGAGGGTCTAATTGAGGATAGTCACCTTTCCTCTAAGTCTGAGCCACTTTCTGCTCTTAGCAGAAGATCGTCCAGATAGCCCACGACAGCAATACCTCACTGTAACAGAAGGCTAGAACCGGAGCAAGCACCTTGGTGAACACCCTTGGTCCTGAGGCTAGGCCGAAAGGAAGAGCCACAATCGATAGTGGACTTCGCTGATCGCAAGCGCAGAAACTTCTGGTGACTTGCGCAGATCGGAACATGCAAGTAGGCGTCCTTGAAGTCCAAGGACGCCAGAAGAAAATCCCTTTGGTGGAGTGTAGCGATCACCGTGCGAATGGATTCCATGTGGAATTTCTGCACCTTCTCGAAGGCATTCAGGGCCTTGAGGTCCAGGATAGGTCGAACCACGTCCTATTTTTGGGACGACAAACAGATTCGAGTAGAATCCCTGAAAACTCTCCTGTGACGGAACCGGCACAATCACTCCGGACCTGATCAAATCCTGTACAGCCCCCAAGAGGGCTGCCCGACAGGTAGGAAGGAGAGGAAGATTCGAGGGAAAGAATCTGTCTGGGGGCCAGGATCGCAATACTATCCTGTATCCTGAGGTGACCACCTCGCACACCCACCAGTCGGAGATTCGGGAGGACCACCGATTCGTGACCTGCGAAGTCGTCCCCCCACCCCAGAGTCGGGCGGAGGCAAGACTTCACGCGGAGGCGGGCTTGGGAGCCGCTTGTTTGGCTTATGCACCATGGGGCACTTGTGCCCACCAGCCGCACTGCCGTCAGTCTGAGAGGACCTACCCGTGGACTCTGACTGACGAAAAAACCCCGTTTTGCTGGAAAGGAAGGCCCCTGTTTGCGGCGGGCCTCCTCACTCTTGCTAGTCTAAGGAAGAAGAGTGCTTTTACCTCCCATGACATCCATGACGATGTCATCCAGAGCAGCACCGAAAGGTCTACCACCTTTAAATGGTAGATCCGTCAGGAGCTTCCTAAGGCTAGGTCAGCAGACCAGCACTTCAACCAGATAAGACGACGCAATACCACCGCCGAGACAGAGGCCCTGGATATTAAAGGGGCCGCGTTCAACGTGGAGTCGCACACATAAACCAGGCCCTGAACCAGTTGGTGGGCCAAAGCAACTGTGTCTGGAGGAAGATTATGCTCCTGTACAGCTAGGTGCAACATTTTTGCCCAACCTGTAAGTGTTTAAGACACAAGGGTCGCCGCTACCACAGGCCGTAGGGCGGTTCCCAACAAGGCAAACATGGCTCTGCTCACCACTTCTGACCTCCTGTCAGTGGGGTCCTCAAATGCAGGAGTCCCCTCCATCGGGAGAGTGATGGCCTTGTTCAACCAGGCAACTGGAGGGTCGACCCTGGGGGAGAAGCCCACTTTTTAAGTAGGGCATCTTCAAGGGGTATCTGATAGACAAACGCCGCGGGACCATAAAAAAAAATCTTCTGCGGCTTTTCCCAGACCTTATCAATGAGCTGGTCAAAGAAAGTACATATGGAAAAACCTCTTTAGAAGGCCTGGCCTTAAAAGAACCAAAGGAGAGTGTATCCGCCTGAGGTTCTGCATCCGCAGCATTTTAGCTTGAGTGTCCCTCACCGCAGTCATGAGTACACTAACAAGCGCCCTGTCATTTACTGACTCAGAACTGGAGTTTTCCTCATAAGGAATGTCCTGTTCAAAACCATCCAATACATTCAGAACTAGGGTCCTGAGCGGTAGTGGCTAGGCCCATATCTGAATCAGCGCACTGCCCTCATGAAGTAAAGTGGGGAGAGGGCGCTTTTTTGCTCCCTTGCGCTTGCACACAGCTCCCATCCTGGTCAGAAATGATTCCAGGACTGCCCACAACTGGTCCCTAGGGACCGCAGGTGCTGAAGCACTGCCTGTTGTCCACTGACATTTAGGGGAAGCTGGTGACAGAGACTCCATATTGCCCCCCTCTGAGACTCCTCAGATAAAAAGTCCACCCACAGGCTGTGCTGACTGAGGAGGGGGCGCCCAGGGGACTCACCAAACCGGACCAGGGACCGCTCAGTTCCGCTGTTTGTACCGCGCTGTGTCAGCGCTGGTGAGCTGTGAGGAGATTGTGAGGAGATTTGCGCTGTTACAGCAGCGCTAGAGGCCAAAACTAGTGCTGAAGAGCGCGCAGGCTACAAGAAAATGGCCGCCGCCCTTCACTGAGGCGATCCGCGGCAAGATGGCCGCCATGACTCAGCAAAAGTGAAAAAAACAGCACACACACACAGCGCCACTCGGCGCTCAGGCCCCAAAACACACAAAAAAAGGCCCCAAGCATATCTGCAGACCAGCATTAGCCCCTCCAATAACAGTGTGACCCCCAGGCACCCCACACAGCACAGCGCCAGCAATGGTGACAGAGAGTGACAATGAAATACAGGGGGAGACAGGGAAAATCCCCCACAGAGAAACACAGCCTTTTGTACTCACCTGCAGGCAGGAGAGACTACTTACCCGTCCCCTGAGGGACCCACTGGTGTGTTTCTGACAGGACTATCACAGTGCAGTACTGAGTAGCTGTCGGCCCGGTCCACCGCGAAAGATACAGTCAGTCAGGAACTGTTCAGTCTTGAGAGGACCGTGGGAGCATGAAAGCAAACCCGGCCACCCCTGGAGTAATGGGGCCTGTCGTGAACTGAGTCTCACGCACACAAGGCGAGGATCAGCACGCTCGATGGTCGGACAGGGAAGACTACGAGGATATCTTGTACCCAACCTGTTGCCCAGCCGACAGTTGATAGAAGATTCTCAAAAATAAAATAAAAAAGAATTCCAGAAAAGGAATAAAAATAGGTCAGGAGACTGGCTCCTGAGAGAGCCACGTCTTCTCCTTCTGCTAGGCAGAAAAAAACTGAAGTCTGCTGACTGTAGTGGGAGGGTTATGTCCGGAGGGACCGCCCCCTGGGTGGGGCTGTTCAGCTCTGGCTTTTAGAATGTATGTAGAACATCTCACATTCTGCCTAGGTCTTCTCCTGCAAGCAGGGACATAACCCACGTGTTAAGTGTAAAGAGACACCGTGTCAGTCCATGGATGGTAAGAGAAAAATAATTGTTGCTCTACATAAAGATGGCCTAGGCTATAAGATTGCAAAGACCCTGAAACTGAGCTGCTGCATGGTGGCCAAGTCCATACATCGGTTTAACAGAACAGGTTCCACTCAGAACAGGCCTCGCCAGGGTCGACCAAAGAAGTTGAGTGCACGTGCTCAGCGTCATATCCAGAGGTTGTCTTTGGGAAATAGACATATGAGTGCTGCCAGCATTGCTGCAGAGGTTAAAGGGGTGGGGGTTCAACCTGTCAGTGCTCAGACCATACGCCACACACTGCATCAAATTGGTCTGCATGGCTGTCATCCCAGAAGGAAGCCTCTTCTAAAGATGATGCACAAGAAAGCCCGCAAACAGTTTGCTGAAGACAAGCAGACAAAGGACATGGATTACTGGAACCATGTCCTGTGGTCTGATGAGACCAAGATAAACTTATTTGGCTCAGATGGTGTCAAGCGTGTGTGGGGGCAACCAGGTGAGGAGTACAAAGACAAGTGTGTCTTACCTACAGTCAAGCATGGTGGTGGGAGTGTCATGGTCTGGGGGTTGCAGGAGTGCTGCCGGCACTGGGGAGCTACAGTTCATTGAGGGAACCATGAATGCCAACATGTACTGTGATATACTGAAACAGAGTATGATCCCCTCCCTTCAGAGACTGGGCCGCAGGGCAGTATTCCAACATAACGAAACCAAACACACCTTCAAGGCGACCATTGCCTTGCTAAAGAAGCTGAGGGTTAAAGGTGATGGACAGGCCAAGCATGTCTCCAGACCTAAACCCTATTGATCATCTGTGGGGCATCCTCAAACAGAAGGTGGAGGAGAGCAAGGTCTCTAACATCCACCAGCTCCGTGATGTCGTCAAGGAGGAGTGGAAGAGGACTCCAGTGGCAACCTGTGAAGCTCTGGTGAACTCCA